>CM070061.1:23736510-24936510 GCA_036320875.1 Cotoneaster glaucophyllus
TTGTTGTAGATTTTTCTGTTAAATATTATTAGTAAGTTTACTGAAGTTCAGGATTATGATTTATCTTGGGGATCTTCTGGAATTTTCTTAATTGGAATGAGGTGAGAATGATTATATAGTTCAAAATGAAACATCGTAGTTTGAAGTTAACGACCTGGTACAAGCATGATACTTTAGGCATGACATTCATCCTCTCCCACTTGGTATTCAGTTTGTTTTTTATTTTTCTTAAATTTTAAATCTCCTTAAAAAATGCTTTACTTATATTCTCAATGCCTGTCACAAATTCTCCTACCAACAACAACAACAACAACAAAGTGCTATCCCACTAAGTGGGGCCGGTTGTATGAATCCTAGAATGCCAATGTGCTTGGTTTTGCGCCAAGCCTTCCTTTAGCTCCAAGTAATCCATGTCTTTTCTTAAAGTTATCCATCATGATATGTCATATCCATGAACTCTTGGTACCAACTTGGTACATAAAGTGAGCGGTTCACTTGCCTACTTTCTAAAATTAATTGTTTGAGACGAGCAGATTATATGCAGAGTAGTTTTCTTAATTCTAGGGTGGTGCCCTCCAGTAATGCATCTGCCCAAATAATGATTTCCAAATCTTTCCCTTGCTCTTTCTAGTATTGTCAAAATTTGGACCATGTTATTCCATCACTATGCATTCTCTGTGCGGTTTTCTAATTCCCTCTTTGTTTTCGTTTTTGTGTTTAGTTGTGCAGATATTCTTTACTTCTACTGGGAGATTAACACTGTTTATACAAGGAGGTGGCCTGTAGAGAAGCATGAGCAATAGGGGCTTTTTACCGATGCGGAATTGTGGATACTATGTTGGGTTTCATCTTATGTTGACGTTGTAAATAAGTGACTCTATATATATTTCCAATAATCCGTCATAATATGTAAATAACAGCGTTATGTTGCTACGTTCATTTCAATCTCGTTTTTTTCTGCTAGATTTTACACATTCCTACTGCTATTATTCTTGCGTGTTTTAATTGTGGTTTGCAGGGTCCAACTTGGTAATTTAGGTACCTGGGACGCGGACGCATCGGTCTAGCCGGCTAGGGTTTGTTATGTTGTCAAAGAGACCAGGACCAACTCCGAATCCTCTAGGGTTTGCAAAGTTGTCCGAGTCCTCGATAGGAGGTCAGTAACTTAAAAGTAGAAGCTTTGAAGTAGGCCTAGGAAGTGAACAACCTTTGTGAGCTTCCAAGATTTCTTTTAGAAAATCGTTGTGGCGTCGGGTGGCCGACGCAGCGCCTTAACAAGTGAAATTGTGATAACGCGTTATTCTGCCCTACTCTTGGTTGTTAGGTTGCGGTTGCGGTTGTTGTGTTGCTGTTGACATTTAGGATTAGGAACTGTGTTTTTTGGTAAACGTAGGAACTGTGTTTTAGAAAACGAAATAAAACCAACTTTTGTTGATATGAACATGTGATCGAGGTAGTATTTTTTCGAGTGCTGCGGGCAAGCTACGGACTGCACTGCAAACGTTGCCTCCCTAGGCCAGTCGTCGGTGCGTCCGGAGGCTTTGTAGCATCCCTCTCTTGACTCACAAGCAAAACAACCCTCTTCCCTCCTAGCCTCAACCAAGCAACAAGAATTCAGTCAATCATACTGTCATTGTAACAATTGGTCAATCACGGCATCCTTACCTTTCAACGAAACAAGTGCTCTCGAGTCCTCTTCTGGAGCGGTATATAATCTCGGTCCTTGACTCCTTCCGTTACCTTGATGCCTGCCGCTCAGTTTGTTTTGTTTTCCGGCAATGGGAAGAATCCACGAAATACTTCCAATGTTGTCCATGCTGCCTTTGAGAAACAACTCAAAAAGAAGGAAAAAAAAGGCCATCTAGAAACAACACTACATGGACGTATTGTTCTACGTGTTTACGTATCGGATTAGTACAAAGTAATATGTTTCTGTAAATCTGCTTAGCTACGAATTTAGAAATTTGATGCTTCGTAATTAAGCAAGAATTTTTGTTTCACACAATACAACCAAGTGCCAATTCCCATAAATAGCTTTCCCCCAAACTCTTAGGAGGTGCCAACGAACAAGACTACAAAATAATAAGAATATTATTAAACAAACAAGAAGCCGAAACGGCTAAAAATCTCAAGATGTTACACTGTGACTAACTTGTTATTCATGCTAACTTATAAAACTATATTTATAATGGGGTTTTTATCACCAATGGTCCCTGAGATTGATCAAACTCATCATTTTGGTCCGTCACTTTCAAAATCAATCAATGTCGTCCCTGACATTCACCCCCGCACATCAATTTGGTCATTCCGTTTAGATTTAGTCAAATATTTTTGTTCGTTTGCATGTGGGACCCACAAAGCCAATAAAATGGTGACACATATATTACACAAAAGATGATTTTTATCACAAATGATCCCTGACATTGATCAAACTCCTAATTCTGGTTCCTGAGTTTCAAAAATCAATAAATTTGGTTCCTGACTTTCTCTATCGCACATCAATAGAGTCCTTCCATTAAAATTTCGTCAATATTTTTGGTTAGTGTGCTGATGATGTACCACTAGTCCAATCATATGGCGCCAAGTGTATTAACTATAAGAAACTAATTTTTTTAGGGTGAACCAACTGGCGAATATTCCGCGTTGACATTTATCTCGCATCCCACAATCCCGATTGGAAAATAAGATTCAATCTAAATTCGATAAAATCGAATCCAAATTCAATTTCAAATTCGATAGGATTATAACCGACTAGAGAGAATGAGAAGTGAGTTCACGGAGGACAAGATGATGATGTCTTTTTTTTTTTTAAATTTCTTATATGTTGTAGGCCTATTTGATTGAACGATCTAGGGTTTAGAGAGAGAGAGAGGGGCCCGACTATGATTAGAGAGAAGATAGAGTGATTTAATTGTGAGGTGTGTTTGATTCACCCCATTGTGCCTTTATTTATAGTAGTGGGATAGGTAAAAACCTTTCCCTTTAGGATTACAACATTTAATAGGTAATCTACTCCTAATAGGAATATAAGATACATTCCCGTATGCTCTAGGATTTACACAATTACATTCCTATTCTAAATATGACAGCAACACCCCCCCTTGAGTGTGTAAATACTCAACAAACCATCGCATCAAATCTTCAGCAGATAAGATAGAATAGTTGATGAAGTCATCGGCACAACAGGTGATTGCGAGTCTCTAATTTAATTTGAAGTATGCATTTGTAGTAAAACTCACAAAACCTCGCTATGGTAAAACCCAAGGCATGGGGAAAACCCATAGACCAAGGAGAAACGTGAGAAGTATGCATAATGTCTAAAACAAACGTCAAACTGGACGAAGGTAGTGAACTCAACAGAGTATGATCATCCCAAGATGGGTGCCTCATTAAAACCTCGTTAGGTAGAAAAACCTAGTGGGAAAAATGCTCCTAATCGTAGGAAAAAGAGTACATTAAGATTATGTGAGTATGCTTCTAGATACTCCCCCTGAGTTAGACATAACTTCTAAATAAGAGAACTACAAACGATTCAACTCAGATAATTTACGCATACCGATTCCTTGGACGAGCTTCTGAAATGTAGACTTGGGCAATGACTTGGTGAAGAGATCGGCCAGGTTGTCCTGGGAACGGATTTGCTTGACTTCAATGTTCTGATGTTGCTGCTGGTGGTGTGAGTAAAAGAACTTCGGGGATATGTGCTTGGTGTTGTCTCCCTTGATGTATCCCTTCTTCAACTGCTCGATACATGCTGCATTGTCTTCAAAGATCGTCGTAGGAAGGTCAACGACTGATGTAAGACCACTAGTGCTTTGAATATATTCCATGACTTCTCTCATCCAAAATCACTCACGCGATGCTTCATGCAGGGCGAGAATCTCAACATGGTTAGACGAAGTCGCAACTAGCGTTTGCTTGGTAGATCTCCAAGATATAGCGGTGTTTCCAACGGTAAAGACATAATCCGTTTGAGAACGTGCTCTATGTGGGTCAGACAGATATCCAGCATCTGCGTAACCAACAAGGCGAGAATCAACCCAAGGACCATAGGGGGCGGCAACACTCGGAGATTCGTGTGTATAGAACAAGCCCAAATCCGTAGTACCCATGAGGTAGCGGAAAATGTCTTTAACACCATTCTAGTGCCTGCATGTGGGCGCATTGCTGTATCTAGCCAATAGATTCACAGCGAATGAGATGTCAGGTATAGTGCACTGCGCCAAGTACAATAAAGCCGTAAGGAACTTTGGGTTCCAAAATCTCTTCCTCATCCTCCTTTGGATGGAAGGGATCTCGTTTAGCATCTAGAGTCCGAATGACCATGGGTATACTCGAATGCTTCGCTTTATCCTCACTAAAACGACACAACATATTTTGAGTGTAGTTCAATTGATGTACTAGGATTCTATCCAAACAATGCTCGATCTCCAGGCCGAGGTAGTATCGAGTTTTTCCAAGATCCTTCATCTTAAATTTTGATTTCAAGTGTACAACAATTTTCTCAAGCTCTGTAGGAGTCCTGATGAGGTTTATGTCATCGATATAAACTGCAAAGATTGCAAATTCAGAATGTGACTTCTTTATGAACATGCATGGGCATAATTTGTTGTTCACATAACCCTGACTTGTCAAATATTCACTCAGACGGTTATACCACATCCGCCCGGATTGTTTCAATCCGTAGAGTGACTTTCTCAACCTAATTGAGAGAGTGTTCCGTGGTCTAGAACTATTTGAACCAGTCATTCTGGAACTTTCATGTATATTTCCGTATCTCCATAGAGATACGTGGTTACCACGTCCATATGCTGCATATTCAATTTTCGGAAACTACCAAACTGATTAGGTAGCGGAATGTTATAACGTCTATTACGGGGGAATACGTCTCCTCGTAATAAATTCCAGGGTGTTGAGAGAAACCTTGTGCTACGAGGCGTGTTTTGTATAGCACTATTTCATTCTTCTCATTACGCTTCCTCATGAAAACCCACTTGCAGCCAACGGGCTTCACGCGTGGTGGTGTAGGAACAGTAGGTCCAAACACTTTACGTTTCGCGAGCGAATCGAGTTCGACCTGGATTGCTTGTTTCCAGTTTGACCAATCGGTTCTACGTCGACATTCATCGACGGAACGTGGTTCAATGTCATCACTAAGCATGATGTCAGTAGCTACTGAGTACGCGAATGCATCGTCGACGATCATCTCATTCCTATTCCGAACCTCATCCAATACTCCGTAGTGGACCGAAATCTCGCGATTCTTGGGAGGCCGACATGTTTCGTCTGAAGCATCACCGTAATCTAAAATAACCTTATGCGTTGGAACAGATGAGTGAGCGATGGTCGGATTCAAACTTGGGTCACTAGTTGGTGCCGTTTTCCTCTTTCGTGGTTGTGAATCCTTTGAACCAAAGGGTCTGCCATGCTTCAGGGTCGGAGTAGATGATTGGCTAGCCACCAATGTACCTTGCCGCATGGAAGGTGCAGACTCCCCACCTTCGGGGACGGTCCAGCCTTCCCAGGGGGTTGTTGACTTACGCGGGGTACATCTATCCTTGCAGGTGTGTTTGCAGCGGGTATATGTGATCTTGTAACCTTTGCTAGATCATTAAAAGCATCCGACATGCTTTGAGCAATGCTATGAAGATCTATAATTCGACGAACCTCAGTTTCAGACTGGGCAGTGTGAGGATCTAAATGAGACATAGTGGAAGCATACCACGACAATTCGCGACGTTCTACGGGAATGTTAGCATGCCCATCTCCCCCTAACGACGAGAAGACTGTCTCATCAAAGTGACTATCCGCAAAACGTGCGATAAAGAGATTTCCTGTCAAGGGTTTTAAGTATCGAACAATTGATGGCGAATCATAACCGACATAGATTCCCATTTTTCTATGAGGACCCATTTTGGTACGTAGTGGCGGTGCTATTGGAACATAAATGGCGCACCCAAATACCTGTAAATGCGAGACGTCAGGCTCGTATCCAGTGACCAATTGTAACGGTGAATGTGGTTGAGTAGCGGTGGGCCTTAGGCGAACCAACATAGCTGCGTGCAATATTGCATAGCCCTAGACAGATACCAGCAGTTTGGTTCTCATAACCAAAGTTCGAGCTATCATTTGAAGGCACTTTATGAAAGCTTCTGCCAGGCCATTTTGGGTGTGAACATGGGGCACATGATGATCCACATCAATCCCTACTGACATGCAATAATCGTCAAAAGTTTGTGACTTAAACTCTCCAGCGTTATCCAGTCGAATCGACTTAATTAGATAATCAAGGTGGTAAGCCTTTAGCTTAATGATTTGAGCTAGGAGTTTAGCAAACGAGGCGTTGCGTGTGGACAACAAGCAAGCATGTGACCATCTTGTCGATGCATCAACCAACACCATAATGTATCTAAATGGTCTGCAGGTTGGTTGGATAGGTCCACAAATGTCCCCTTGAATCCTCTGAAGAAATTTAGGGGGTCGTGAATGATCTTTGTATGGGAGGGTTGAGTATTCAACTTCCCTATAGAAAACGCTTTGCATGGCGAGAGTCCAAAATAGGGATGTAACTTGTGCCCGTGAGAAGATTTGAGGATACGACGCATCATGTCACGTCCAGGATGTCCCAAACGATCATGCTAAAGCAACAAAGTGTCCTAGAACTCAAGCATAGGGCCGGCCACACTATGGGCTTCTATATCGCGAATGGTTGTGATGTACAACCCACTCGGCAGACGTTCCAACTTCTCGTGAATATGCTTCTGGCCATATTTGTATGAAGTGATACAAAGAAATTCAGAACTATGATCTTCAGTGGTTTCAAGATGATATTTATTATCTTGAATATCTCTAAAACTGAGCAACGTTTTTTAGGAACGTGGAGAATATAGTGCCTCTTTAATGGTCAAGATTGTACCATTAGACAACATGATATGTGCCTTTTCGTATCCTTCAATCAGGTTGGATGGGCCTGAGAGAGTTGTCAAAGGAGCTTTATTGGGTATCAAGTTAGTAAAATAGTGTCGTTCACGCAAGATGGTATGCGTTGTTGCATTATTTGTCGGACAACTAACTTCCCTACTAGACATACCTAGAAATAAATTGATTGAATTGGTCACATGCATAAATATAAGTCCATTCATTCAATTAAGCAATTCGAGAAAATAATATGCATTCAAATAACAATCCATAATTCAAAACAAACCTAAACCAAACAAATTATTCCAAATAATTAGAAAAATTATTCAAAATTAAACTATAAACCTAGCAAAATAAGGGGGGGGGGGGGGTAAGGGCCGGCCACTCCTAGTGGGTTAGGCTTGTCCCCCATTTCCACGGCCACGACGAGTCTGTCGTCGTTTATGGCTGCGACAATTAGTCGCATGCGCTTCAGGCGCGGCGTGCGAGCCAGTGGGTCGAGCTTGATGGTTTCTCATCAAAAGCTGGTTCTGCTTTTCAGCGAGAAGTAAAACAGAGATCAAATCTGAAAACTTGGTGAATTTATGTGCCCTATATTATTGCTGTAGGACAATATTGGTGGCATGGAAGGTTGAATAGGTCTTCTCCAGGAGATCTGATTCGGTTAATTCCACTTTGCAGAATTTCAACAAAGAACGGATTCTACAAACTTTAGAGTTATATTCATTCACGGACTTAAAAGTCCTGGAAGCGAAGATGTTGCCAGTCGTGTCTTGCTTCAAGCAAGTATATATTTTTCTGGTGATCGAAACGGTCAGCCAAAGCAAGCCAGAGGGTGCGTGGGTCCTCCTTAGTGAGATACTCAGTCTACCGTGCATCATGGATGTGTCTTCGAATGAAGATTATTGTAGTAGCCTTTTGAGCTTCGTCAACGGGTTTGTCAGTGATAAGAGTCTCGATGGTGGCTCTAATGCCCTTTGTAGTTAGATGGAGCTTCACGTCTTGAACCCACTTTAGATAGTTTCTTCTAGAGACTTCTAGAGCGGCAAAATCGAGCTTGTTCAAGTTTGACATGTCCTAAAACAGAGGAAAAAACGTGAGTAGTCATATGGTAAGCCATAGACATATATCGTAGAACATACAGGTTCTATAGACATGTATTGGTTTAATTTATGCATGAAAACTATAGGTTTCATGTGGTATGTTTTGAATGAAAACTTCAGGTTTCAAAGGCACTAAATTTGAAACTACAAGTTTAATTTAGGTTTTTATGAACAATTAGTTCATAATGAGAGGTTCCAGCAAGAAACACAGAATGCAATATACGAACTTGAATATAGTGGATTTGAGGTTCTTCGGGAACTCAAGTGTGAGAGCTTCGTTACTACGAAAGTATGTGACGGTTCAAAGTATAAAAATAAATTATTGAATCGATAATGTCCAAAAATGAAATTCAGGTCAATAATTTTGGATTCATTATCTATTTAATGGACTGCAGGTCACTTTTAATTAATTCAATAAATCAGGCCATACGAGGTCGATTGTAGAAGCTAAATAATATTATTGGATCGAAAATATAGCCCCAAAAATAATTTGGGCTCGGGTTGGGTGCAGGAAAGTAGCCCATGGTGGTTGCAGGTCACGGCCCTGGGTGGGGTGGCATGGGGACAAGCCCAGCTTACGCTGGCTTGTGGGCTTGGCGCGGGGAGCCCGATTGCAAAGGTTGGCTGCATGTGATGTGGGCCGGAGCATCTGCAAAGCCCAGCAACCATAAAGGTTACAGCATGTAGGCCGTGGGTCGAGGCAAGAGGGCAGGGCTGCAGGCCCGTGTGACATGGAACCAAAGCCAAGGCTTGGTTCTGTCCGAGGTAGCAGCAGACCCAAATAGGGTTGCGCAAGTGGTCCATCTCGTCAATGCTATCCACGGTGATACCATGGTGTTGCCACGACAGTTGTGCTGCAAAATCCCAAGTTCCAATCCCTTTTTTTTTTTTTTGAAATTGTTAGGGTTCTACAAACCTTAATATGCTTCTAATTTAACCCTATTAACAAATATATAAAGATATACAATATATATATTGAAAAGAAAATATAAATATAGAGAGGTTCATGCATCATGGGGAATGTTTTCATGTTTGGTGGACGTTTCAAATATCTTTTTTTATTTTAAGCGTACCTGATTAGCAGAAAACGAATAAGCCTTTGAATTTGGTGGATGATAGCCTCCTCGTACGATGCGTCAATTCCTCAGCTTATGGCAAGAGCGTGCAGATAACGTGTTGTAGGCTTATTTGATTGAATGATGTATGGTTTAGAGAGAAAGAGGGGGCTGGCTATGATTAGAGAAGAAAGAGTGATTTAATTGTGAGGTGTGTTTGATTCACCCTATTGTGCCTTTATTTATAGTAGTAGGATAGGTAAAAACCTTTCCCTTTAGGATTACAACATTTAATAGGTAATCTACTCCTAATAGGAATAAAAGATACATTTCCATATTCTCTAGGATTTACACAATCACATTCCTATTCTAAATATGACTGCAACATTATAGTACTTTTAGTTTTAAATCTTAATTTTTTTTATAGTTAATCCATGTGGCGCCATATGATTGGATTATTGGGACCATATTATCATACTAACAAAAAATAATGACCAAAATTTTAACGGAATGACTAAATTGATATGCAGTACTTAAAGTCAAAGACCAAATTTATTGATTTTTGAAACTTAGGGACTAGAATGAGGAGTTTGATCAATGTCAGGGACCATTTGTGATAAAAACCTTCTTTTATGTAATACACGTGTCACCATTTTATTGGCTTTGTGTGTCCCACATACAAACTAACAGATATATTTGATGGAATCTAAACGGAAGGACCAAATTGATGTGTGATGGTGAATGACACACCCCGACTCAAGTCGAGACGTGCTAGCCGTCACGTGAGGATGACGTAGCCAAGTGCACAATAGAAGTTAAGATTATAATATGCAAATGCGAATAAGTAAAAGACAACCTAAACTTATTTAATTAGTGAAGATAAGTAAGTGCGTGAAAGTGATCAAGTACTAATTACAAGCATTCAAAGCATAGGCAATCCAACAGTGCAGTCAACTGAACAAGTACTAATTATACATAACAGGGAGAAGATCCCTACACTTATATTAGAGATTGTCAGAACCGCCTGGAAGTCCTCGTGAGCCACCAAGATGATCAGCTACCTAGAATCTGGAGGGGCGCAAAACAGAAAATGTGAGTGGGTAAAAACAAAGCTTTTGAAAACACAGTTATCTTTATGAACAAACTAACCCCTCACTGTAAAACCTATATAATTTCCCAGAAAATAATAATACGTAAGTATATAAAAAAAATGCTTATAAGCAGTGAAAACAGAGGTATGCCATGTCAAGATGTTAAATCATAAAATGTGTAAGCCAGGTGATAAAAATCCATGTAAAATAGTATGTTAGCCGGAGTCACCTATTGTGACCTGTACGGCTGAATCTATAACTCATCAAATATGCCTGCACACGAGTCGGAACCACCTATTGTGGTCTGTACGACAGGGCTGGGTGTAAATAAGTACGCTCAAGTGCTACCATCACGTTAAGGCTGTGCGAATAATCGCGGGTCACCTACGAGTTGGAACCACCTATTGTGGTCTGTACGACAGGGCTGTGCACCAAACTTGGATCCAAGGTGAGCGTGCGGTGCGGGAGGTGAACATCATGTGAAGGACTGTGCCCTGGCCACAGGCGGGAGCACTAACACCGGGGGTGCAGGATAATGAGCTCAAAATGTATCAACGTATAACCATACACAATGCCACTAATACCATCATAGTGTACTCACCTGAAGCTTACCTGGCCTCCGCAGCCTCATTCAATACTATGTATTACTATACTAATGCAATACTAAAATGTAATGCACACATGACATGTCATTCAAAACATACGTTCATTTAAAATATTTTTTGGGAATAATAAGCATATATATATACGTATATATAGAAAACAAAGCTCACTCACTGGTAAGTAGCAGGGTCGTAGAAAAACTCACCGGATTTCTAGAAAATTTTCAAACTTCAATATCTCACTCATTTTCAACCAAAATTCACGAATTTTATATGGATTTGAAACTCTTGAAGAATAGAACATAACCATACCTATTAAAAGTCCAAAAACCAACGAAAAATTATCAGAATAAATCTTGGAAAATCCGACCAGACATGCAACTTCACGAACTAAAGTGTTTCGACGTTCAAACCATTCCAAAACGGTTTTAAAGTGCTAAGGAAGTTAGACGAGTACCTTCTTGCGCCTCAAAACCAACTAATTCCTTCACGATCACGTCGACCCCTCACCGGAGTTCATGAGTTCTCGGGTTTTCGAAGCCCTTTCTTCGAACCAACGGTACCAACATGCTTGTGAAGTCGAAGGGAGAATGATGATAGCCTCAATGGGTTAAATCCGTAACATTTTAATGGTGTTTGAGAGTTGGAAGCTAGGGTCGTACAAACGAAGGAGAAAATTCGAGAAGATGAGGGAGAGATGAGTTTTACACGTGTGTGTGTGTGTGGTTTACGGGGTTGGGCAGAAGAAAATAATGAGAAGCCCTGATTAGGCTGTCGTGAAGAAGAGAGAGTTATGTGGCCTAATCCTAAATAAAACCAACCTCAAATTTTGATTGGACTCAAGATTGTAGGAAAGAAGATGATTGGTGGATACGTGGTAAGCAACCCAAAAATATATTTTCACCCAATCTCGCTCCTAAATCATCGTAACATTTTTGTTAAGAAACCAGTTCGACCCAAACTCGCATCAATGCACTTGTTCTTATCTCCTCTGAAATTAGTGTAGGGATATTCTCCTCGTTATGTATAATTAGTACTTGTTCAGTTGACTGCACTACTGGATTGCCTATGCTCCGAATGCTTGTAATTGGTACTTGATCACTTTTACGCACTTACTTATCTTCACTAATTAAATAAGTTTAGGTTGTCTTTTACTTATTCGCATTGTATCGAGGACTTAACTTACCTTTCTTGCCGAACCGTACTACACCTTTCCACGGGGATAACTTCAAAAATACCCAATCTCAAACTTTATACACTCTATCAGTGGCATGCCTGTCAGCAAGACTCTATCAGTGGCATGCATGTCAGCAAGACTCTCAAGAAAGTGTCTGACTACCCGAACATCCTCCACACGTGTAGAAGTATTCTCGTTGAACACCACATGAGCTAAATAGCCCTGACATCCTTTCCTTAACAATTTCTTTGCTCTTACGATTGAGATAAAGCCCTGTCTCAATCCACAACACTCGCCAACAAAAGTAACCACGGGTAAGCCCGACCGATGGAAGGTGACAACCTTCTCATAACAATCTAACTTAGCACAATTGTAATGTAACCAATCCATGCCCAGAATAACATCGAAATCGACAATATCTAGAGGAACAAGATTAGTTGCATGACAACATCTTCTACCAACACATGACATCCCTGATACTCCCAACTAACATAACATGTCTCATCTCTAGGTATTGAAAACTCTAAATCATAGCCGAGAGGTGTGGGATAGGGTTGAGTCATTTGGGAAAATGTATGAGAAATAACAGAGTGTGTGGCATCTGAATCAATTAATACCCTAGCAAAATAACCAAGAATATTCAACGTACCCATAATCAGATCTGGATTACTCTGAGCATTATGCAGAGTGATGTGATGAACACGGCCTTGCATCTGCTGACGGCTGGGGTTTATGCTGGTTCCAGGGCCTCATAGTTATACCCTGAGGAATGAGGAAATCAGGGTAACAGAGGTCGTGGAGGCCGTCAGCAGACCTAAGGCCGTGTTCATCACATCACTCTGCAGGGTGCTCAGAGTAATCCAGATATGATTATGGGTACGTTGAATATTCTTGGTTATTTTGCTAGAGTATTAATTGATTAAGGTGTCACACACTCTGTTATTTCTCATACGTTTGCCTAAATGACTCAACCCTATCCTACACCTCTCGGGTATGATTTAGAGTTTTCAATGCCTAGAGGTGAGACAAGTTATGTTAGCTAGGAGTATCAGGGATGTCCTGTGTTGGTGGAAGATGTTGTCATGCCAGCTAATCTTGTTCCTCTGGATATTGTCGATTTCGATGTTATTCTGGGCATGGATTGGTTATATTACAATCGTGCTAAGTTGGATTGTTATGAGAAGGTTGTCACCTTCCATCGGCCGGGCTTACCCGTGGTTACTTTTGTTGGCGAGCGTTGTGGATTGAGACGGGGCGTTATCTCATCCGTAAGAGCGAAGAAATTAATAAGGAAAAGATGTCAGGGTTATTTAGCTCATATGGTGTTGAACGAGAATACTTCTGCTGGTATGGAGGATGTTCGGGTAGTTAGACACTTTCGTGATGTCTTTCCTGAGGATTTACCTCGGCTACCACCAGATTGTGAGGTGGAATTCGCTATTGATTTAATTCCAGGTACTGATCCTATTTCCTTGACCCCTTATCGAATGGCTCCCACTGAGTTGAGGGAATTGAAAATTCAATTACAAGAACTTGTTGATAATGGTTTCATCCAGCCGAGTACTTTACCATGGGGAACTTCAATGTTGTTTGTGCGAAAGAAAGATGGAACTCTAAGGCTGTGTATTGATTATCGACAATTGAATCGGGTAACAATTAAAAATCGTTATCCGTTGCCGCGTATAGATGATTTGTTTGACAACTTCGAGGTGCCTGCTTGTTTTCCAAGATTGATTTGAGGTCAGGGTACTATCAGTTAAAGATCAAGCGTGAGGATGTTCCGAAGACTGCATTTCGGACTCAATATGGTCATTACGAGTTTCTTATGATGCCGTTCGGGTTAATGAATGCACCATCATCTTTTATGGACCTGATGAATCGGGTATGTAGGCCGTACCTCGATAGGTTCGTTATTGTCTTCATTGATATTTTGGTGTATTCTAAGTCTAAAGCGGAACACACTCGCATCTTACTCTGGTTTTGAAGAAGTTGAGGGAGCATCGGTTGTACGCTAAGTTTAGTAAATGTCAATTTTGGCTGGCTCAAGTGTCGTTCTTGGGGCATGTGATTTCAGCCCAAGGTAACTCAGAAAATAACTGCAGTGGAGAATTGGGAGCAACCTCGTACTGTCACTAAGTATGAAGTTTTCTTGGCTTTGCGGGTTATTATCGACGTTTTGTGAAAGATTTCTCAGTTATAGCTCTGCCGTTGACGAGGTTAACCAGGAAGGGAGTTAAATTTGAGTGGAGTGATGATTGTGAGAGAAGTTTTCAACAGTTGAAACATTGTCTCACTCATGCACCTGTTTTGGTGCTTCCTGATGATAGTGGGAATTTTGAGATATATAGTTATGCTTCTTTGAATGGCTTGGGCTGTGCGTTAATGCAGCATGGCAAGGTAATCGCATATGCTTCGCGAAAGCTAAAGCCCCACGAGGTGAATTATCCTACTCATGATCTCGAGTTAGCTGCTATTATCTTTGCATTGAAAATCTGAAGACATTATTTGTACGGTGAAACATGTCGGATCTTCACCGACCATAAAAGCCTCAAATATATTTTTACTCTCAGAGATCTTAATCTCAGGCAGCGGAGATGGGTTGAGTTGCTCAACGATTATAACTGCATGATTGAGTATCATTCTGGTCGTGCAAACTCTGTAGCTGATGCTTTAAGCAGGAAAACTCAGGGTCGACTCAACACACTTTATGCATACAGTGCTCCACTCTTGACAAAATTGCGATCTACTGGGGTCACTCTAGGTGAAGATTACCGGGGAGCTCTACTAGCGAATTTTCAGGTTAGGCCAATTTTGTTGGATCGTGTGCTAGAAGCTCAAATGAATGATGCAGAATCTCAAGAATTAATTCAGACAGTTTCACAGGGGAAAAAGAAAGATCTCAGGATTAGGAATTCCGATGGGATGCTGATGCAGAAGAACCGAATGTACGTGCCTAATGTCGAAGAACTAAAGAAACATATTCTTGATGAGGCACATGTATTAGCTTATCTGATGCATCCTGGGAGTACCAAGATGTACCACACCATTCAACCTTTCTATTATTGGCGAGGTATGAAAAGAGAGATTGCTAATACGTAAGTCGTTGTGCAGTTTGTCAACAAGTTAAGGCAGAAAAGAAGAAACCTTTTGGTTTATTGCAACCTCTCCCAGTACCACGGTGGAAATGAGAGGATATTACTATAGATTTCGTGTACAGGTTACCTCGTACGCGGAATGGCTATGATGGTATATGGGTGATAGTGGACTGACTTACTAAGTCAGCACACTTCCTGCCTGTTCGAGAGAATTATTCCTTAAGCAGATTAGCTGAACTTTTCATCTCGAAGATTGTCAAGCACCATGGAGTCTCGGTTAGTATTATTTCCAATAGAGATCCCAGATTCACTTCTAAATTTTGGGTAGCTTTCCAAGAAGCTCTCGGTTCAAGATTGCTTTACAGCACGACGTTTCATCCTCAGACGGATGGGCAATATGAGAGGACCATACAAACGCTTGAGGATATGCTGAGATCCTTGGTTTTGCAGTTTGGTGATGCTTGGCATAAGCGATTAGCTTTAATCGAGTTTGCTTATAATAATAGCTACCATTCTAGCATCGACATGTCACCTTTTGAAGCACTGTATGGTAAACCTTGCGTACTCCTTTATGTTGGTTTGAAGTCGGCGACAGGGTGCTAGTGGGGCCTGAGATTGTAGATGAGATTACACAAAATATTCAGGTGATTAAAGCTAACCTAAAAGCGGCCCAGGATCGATAGAAGAGTCTTGCTGACAGGCATGCCACTGATAGAGTGTATAAAGTTGGAGATTGGGTATTTTTGAAGTTATCCCCATGGAAAGGCGTAGTACGGTTCGGCAAGAAAGGTAAGTTAAGTCCTCGATACATTGGACTGTATCAGATCACTGAGCGAATCGGTGAAGTTGCATATAGACTTGAGTTACCTCCAGAGCTATCAAATGTGCACGACGTTTTCCATGTGTCTATGCTTCGTCACTATGTCTCTGATCCATCATATGTGATTCTCCTCAACTACTGGAGATTAATCCAGATTTGACATACGATGAGGAACCAGTGATGATTTTGGATTGGAAGGATAAGATTCTTAGGAAAAAGACTGTGCGCATGATGAAAGTTTTGTGGAGGAACCATTCAGTCGAGGAGGCTGCCTGGGAGACCGAAGAGCGTATGCGAGACTTATATCCACATCTGTTTTATGATTATTGATGTATGTTGGTATCTAGAAATTTCAGGGACGAAATTTTCTTAAGGGGGGGGGGGGGTAGATTGTGATGACCCATCCCGATTTATCGTATATATTTTCTCTCCTATTGTGTTAAATGACGTGTATGCTCTCGTTGGCTAAGTGACGTGGATGGGTATATATAGTTTTAAATTATTTTTCTTGCTGACGTAATTAAATCGTATTCGACGTCACGAGAAAAATCCTCCTTTGGTCCCTCTTTATTGCCTTTATGTACATTTTCTTGTTACAAACATATATATATATATATATATATATATATATATATATATATATATATATATATATATATAACTAAGATGCAAATCGGAAGGAATGTGGATCCTACAAAATTGGAAGGAATGTGGATCCTAAAAAATTGGAATATACAAACACAAAAATCCAAACGCAAGAAACCAAGGAAATGCGTAAAGGAGGATGGTCAGTATATGTGTTTAGTAATTAATCTATATTAGAAGCAATGAAAAAAATAGCCTATGACATGAGGTATCATAAATTAAAATTATCAACAGTCTCCTCTATCTTGCTCAAATAATATGTATCTAATAACTTTAGAATACCTATTCCCATTACAAAACATTGAGAAACTACAACAATAACAAATACATTTAAATACGCAAATATGCAGCAAATCCCTAACACCATTGCAAGCAATTAAGAAAAAAGTGCCTCTTAAATCAACCACCAAATTCAAATTAACAATTGTCTCCGTATAAAAAAAAAAAGAAAAAGAAAAAGAAAAGATACCTGATTTGGTTCAAAACAGTTCAAATTCCACTACCCCGGAGCAATTGGGATTGTAATTTGACGTAATGGGATGGCTGCATCCAAACGAAGAGCTTCAATTAATTCAAGTCAACGAAATATCAATAATTTATCAAAAAAAAAAAAAAAAATTCAAATAATGAACACCAGGTTCCTTTCATTTTCTCAAACTACTCGAGTACCCTTTTATTGGGGAAGAACAAACATCTGTACTGGCCATAACTTCTTTTATAAATCTATTTCAAGCACATAACTGATGGTCACTCAATTAACTTAGTAATCTACTACTTTCACTGCTTTGAAGCATGATCCGGGTTAAAAAACTAATGAAAAGAAAAAGATTTCGTTACTGATATCTTCATACACAACAAAAGAGAACACTTTCTTGCAACCAAACTAAAAATCAGAAAAAACCTTAATTACACTGATTTCGTATTTTCTGAGCAACCGCAAGTTGCAGAACTCACAAAACACCTACTGAAAGCAACATCACGAAAATTTGCGACGACCCGAAGCAGAAATTTTTTTAGGCAAAAAGGATTTAAGCTCTAAGAGCGACATCGAGCCAAAGATGGAAATAAGAGGAAACAAAATGGAAGAAAATAAAACCCAAACAAAGTACCCGTGATGACCAACACGTGGGCTTGACAAAACTGTGCTGCAACTGTAGCAAACATAAATACAACGAATAAAAAAAGTGAAACAAAGTCCAAGCCAAGCATAACCAGTAGATGGCACCAAATGAGGGCAAAGCTGTAAATTCACTGTTCTAAACGGGAAAAAAGCCTTAGACTCACCAGCAGTGAAGGCCTTTTTCGTCATTTTACTGTTATAGAATAGTAACCTGAGTTTGAATTTTAGTATATATAAATTTTATTTTTTTGTGTTTAAGATAAAAAGAAAATAGATAAGAGATATGAGTGGCATTAAAAGGGGGAGGAAGCAGGGTCAAAGATATGTAGAAAATATGTATAAGAAAAGAGATACCAAAAGAAAACTAAAAACCAAAAAAAGTTGTAGCTAATATTATTAGGAGTGGTTGTGTAAATCCAGAAGTAGAATTCTTATAATATTTCGATATCAAATTCTTTTATAACTTGTATTACTTGTAGGGCAAGTAAATTCCATGTAATTAGCTAAACCAATAACCTTCAAAGTCCTCAAGGGGTTGTTTGTTTATGGAATATGCTTAACTTGGAATAATTCTGGAGACTGGTTTGAATATGCTTGCCTTTCCCTTATTTAAGAATCACGCTTTAAATCCTACTAGTGAAGGTGTTATGCTAATTAATCTAGTTCTTAATTAACTTTATGTTCATTCTAGTCTGGTCAATCAAACACTACCAAAAATTACTTAATTTATCTGCTTGAGATAATAACAAGGCTACAAAGTCTGAATTGTCAAAGCTACAGTACAATCAAAAGAACTATTTGGAAAAGGATCCTCTCCTAAGCAAATGGTGGGGATCCTCATGACCACACAATACGGGCCTTTGGATTTTGATCCAACGGCTACAAATATGGGGGGTCCCTCTAAAAGTTATAATAATTGTGGCCGTTGGATCAAAATCCAACGGTCCGTATTGTGTGGTCATGAGGATCCCCAACATTTGCTTAGGAGGGGATCCTTTTCCGAACTATTTGATAGCATACGTGGATTATGCCAGTTAGTAGAATAATGAGTTTGTCCCTTTTTTTTGCAATCAAATTCAAATTCTCGATTCTCGAGAGTAATTAATTAAAAATGTTGTCTTGTCAACAAAACAAAAATGTAACATAATTTATCCTCTGAAAAAGCGCGCTCGCACACACACACACACACTTTATTTATCATCTATAGAAGTCCAATTATGGACAAGGACAACTCTATAAGAACAAAGATGCACCAACATACGATGGTGTTATTATCTATGCATTACATTACAAGCAGCTAACAGACAACTGCTAAAAACGATGAAACCCATGAAGTGTTTCTGGAACTTATTCTTGGACTTGCTCACCACCTTTGTATGTATCCTCACATCTTCATGCCTACAAGCAAGCAATAAATTTCCGATTAAGCCAAGAATCCGACAGAAAATACATTTACTATATAGCAACTTGTGCACATGAATATCATTGCTATTAAAAAAAATGGCATGGATTATTGGATTCGTAGATGAAAACTACGTAAACTCGAAAATGAAAAATACTACAAGAGATGATGATGCTATGAGATACTTATCTCTACCTATTTAATCCTCTATTGGCTGCACCGCGGTGTCTGGGCACGCTTGGAATCGTTGCTGAAGACTGATTTTATCTGCATGATCTTTCCATTTAAGAGTTCTCCACCAGTTTAAATCTCCTCTGATCTCTTTAATAGTCACTGCATCACGGGCTGCGAAGGGAAGCTTCACCACCCTGGGGCAGTTGCTCACCACTATCCTCTCTAGAGCTGACATTTCTGCTTCCCTTGAACAGATAGTCCTTAAGTTTTCCATATCCCTGACTTCTATGGTTTTCAACTTTGGAAGCATTTCAGGGAAAGTTTTCGTGATAACCTGCTTCATCATCCTGCAGTCAATCACCTTAATTTCTTCGAGAATTGGAACCAGTTGAAGTATAGCAAAAGATATGAGGTTCTTTAGAAGTCGACATCCCACCACCTGGATGGTCTTTAAATTTTCAAGGCATCCTCTGGGGATTATCATGTCCAACAAGGTTACTAAGTTATCCAGGTGACTCAGAGTTTGGCAATGTGCTCCGAAGAGTTGTTTCGCTGACTAACAATGTAGTTATGCAGTCGCAATTTGATATGGTGAGCGACTTCAAGTTTGGCAGGCCACCCATACTCTTGTTAGTAATTATATCAGATAAACTACTTATACCTCCGCATGTGAACAGGTCCAGGGCACTTGCTGTGCTCAATAGCTCCTCGAGGTCTCGATGCAAGAGGTCAACCCCTCGAAGGATGACTCTTTTCTCATCATGCTTAGTCGGTAGACAGACTGAATAGCAGCTGCTTGGACCAATCCGTATGGTGTACTCCTTCAACCTCTCAGCAATTCGAGCTTGAACCTTTTCCTTATCCACAGGGACCCAAATGACCATATCAAGCTGATTATTCAAGGTTTTCACGAGCGTAGTCTTCCCAGAACCCCCCATTCCATAAACAGCAATCCTTGTGATCTCTTTAACCCCCAAAAGTTCCATAAGCTGCTTTTGGATCTCTGGTGATTTCTGACCAATGAGAGAAGGCGCTGGAATATGCTCAACCACTATATTAGTTGGCTTCCTATGTTCCATAGGTATTGGAAGACTGCATGACTCCTCGGTAACTTTTTTCACCTCATGACGCTTCTTTGCTGCAGTTTTGCTAAGTTGGTACTTGAGCCGCATGTTAGAGTCAAGCATACAACCCGGGCCAAAGGGAGAATCAATGGGATCTGCCTCCAAAAGTAGCCGGGCTTCATGTTCAATCCCCTCAACCTCACGATCGATCTTCTCAACCCTTTCAAGCCACTCTATAACTTGGCAAGGGGGGTGCTTCCCTTCTAATCTTGATACATCGATCTCTTCTGTTATATCATACTTTCTGCGAGAGAGCTTCTGCAGCTCCTCCTTCAAAGTTTGGATGTTTTTCTGGAAAATTTTCGGGGTGGAAAACAGTGACAACACGGAGTTGCCTACACACCTACTAACTTCAAAGATGGAAGCACCCAAGGTTTCCATGCTTTCACAATACTAGTACCTTTTTTTTAAGTTTGGGGTTTGAGGGGGAGGGAGTGGATACCCTATTGGAGTTATGGGAGCTCAGATAGTTGGTTTGAGATTACAAATTAATCGTTGTTAAGCATATAGTTTTATAGGCAGTGTTAATTTGGCCATAATATTTAGAGTCTCAGAAACCTAGAATAAGCAACATAATGAGGAGCGAAAATCATCGAGGGACCAATAGGAAGCAAGGGAAAGAGAAGGAAACAAGAACAAGAAAAACTTGTTTTTAGTGACATCTGATACAAAGTTCTAAATGAGGAAAATGCGATTAAATTTTCTACTTGGCTTCATTAACTCTAATTCCTTAGTTATTTACATCACAATGTGAAGCAGGTCTTCGTTTTACTCGGCCTTCCCGGCTCCCTGATATCCAAACAAGAACAATGCCAAGTATGTAATGACAGTCCATACTATATACGCAGCGGGAGATGTGATATGATATTCCGAGATTATGACAGAACCATCGGCAGTGCATATAAATAAAAAATTGAGTAACTATACTCCAAAATTTTCCAGGTTTCTTGGAAATGACACTGACATCGTATTTCTGGATGTTAGAACTATAGAAGCTACAAAGCACAAAGAAACACTAGTCTGAGGACATACATCCGCACCAAGGAGCTACCAAAAAAATAAAGACATATGCATCTTTTTCTTGGACAGATGTCCACACACACACACACCAACCCCCCTCCCCCCGCGCGCGACAACAAGAGCAACTTAAATATCATATATAGTGCAATGCGTGAATAGATTAATTGTCGTTAGATCAGTTTAAATTTCAAGACTCGTGTAGCAAATAGATTAAATAATACTTATCTAACGGCTATTAGCATGGCGGTGAGCAAAAATGCATTGTATAACAATTGATCCCAGATTAAGTTTCGTCTTTGAAATGGAGTTTTTAAGTGTTTTTAGTCCACATTTTATCAGCAAAACTAATTTAACCACTTATTTGAAACCTGAATTATTTTCAAAGAAGTTACCCACCCATTTTTTCTTTGACCTACTACTGCAAGAAATTTTTTATTGTGATCAGAACATGGATGATATACCACGTCTTTTTATTTAAAGACAGCCAAACGCATATTTCGTTTTGCAGGAGCCAGCAGGCAGCAGCTAGCTACAGTTTCTTTCTTTCAACTTGTTCGAGTGAAATGGAAACAAACTCTATTACAAAGGTTCCATTTGAAGTTTTACTATTCATGCAATCTGTTTTATCGTTTTTTGACGGAGGGCTTTAAAGTACGCCACTTGTTCATGCATACATGAGAAATTTTTTTGTCTTGGATCTCAAGTTCAATTATTGGAGAAGGATTCACATGTGAACTGGAATCTCTATGAGTATGAGTGACCGTGGACCATTCTTTTTTTCGATTTGATAAGAAATGCACTTGAACTTGAAATTTCTTACCTTTTTGTGTAATATGTGATCAACTTTGTTGGCGCAATATAGTTCACCATTAGCATCATCAATATTGTCTTAACTTAATTATTAATTATTAGGTATTGAATTTTATAACCAAAAACCTCAGTGACGTTCAATAAGCAACTTTGACCCAGAAACTAGATTAGTATTTGAGTCACAATGGACCTTTCTTGTCTGATTTTGACAAAACATGGACCTTGAAGTTGAAATCTCTTATCTTTAGCATGAAAGAAGTTCATGATGCTGCTGTCGCCTAACCAAAACATCCTTTTATCAGTATCTCTCTCTCTCTCTCTCTCTCTCTCTCTCTCTCTCTCTTTATGTGATGTGGTATGTAATGAGAAAGATACTAAGGGTTTCAACAATAGTTTAAGTGAGTGTGATAGTTATATATAGAAATCAGGCAACCTGAATTTAATATCTAGCTATATTAGTGTGAGTTCAATATATTAGTATGACATTCATGAGTTTAATATATTAAATTATATTCGGATTAGTTTTCTTTCTAGTTTTTAATTTTCTTTATTAGGCAACCTAAATTTTAGTTTTTCTATTTCTCTTTTTTTTTCGGTGTGTATTTAAGAAAAAGGGAAATACAGAGGAGAAACGGGCGGTACAAAGAGTGAAGGAAGAAAGGTCAAAGATATGTAAAAAAATATATATAAGAAAAGAGATAAAAATTATAAATATACTAAACGCTTAACTTTCTGGTTAATTCCCTTTGTGTCCTTTTTACTGTTCATTCGCCAGTGTTCTTCCGTTTTTGCCCTTCAGTTGTTCTGTAAGTTTGGCTTTTTGTGTTTATTATACAGTAAAATGGCGTTTTTGTCCCTGCTGTGCAATAGAAATCTCTCGATTTCTTCGGGAAGCCCAGAAACCTTACCACTCAGCTTCACCATCTCTCTTCGATCTCTGCTCTCTTCGATCTCGCGTTCTTCGATCTTTGCTTCGTGATCTCTTCCATCTCTGCTTTCTCCGTGAATTGGAAACCTTCTAGAGCTCTCTTCCCCAAATTTCAGCGGCAATTTTGCTCCAAATCTTTCCGATTGAAAAAACCCACATCATCATCATCTATTCCTCATCACCACAGGTACTTTCTGCACCTATTATATGTCCAAATCTGCTTCAATTTTGTGATTTGATATAATTAGACTTTAGAAAAAACTTGATGATTTTGTGGGTTTGAAAAAATTTCACTAATTTTCTGGGTTCGTCCTCACCACCATCGACGCTGGCAAAGCTTCCGAATTTGGCCTCTTTTCTGATTTTTCTAACCCATCGTTTGGTTTCCCAGAAAAAATAAATAAATTTAATAACAAAAAGGTTTTTTTTTTCTTTGCTTTGCTTTGATGCAGAGATTAAAGGCACAGAAGAAACCGTGTACGCCGAAGGCTTCTTCAACATTAAGATTCAGATACCCGAGGTTGGTTCAAGGATTTTACTTTTGAACTCAATTCAGATACACATAATCTCTCTCTACTTTGATTCTCTCATTAGTTCCTCGCTTGGGCACCGACAAAGTCTCGAACATGAAATTATTGAATTAGTTCGCATGTTATTTTCCACTACCTAAGCAACTGACGGAAATCTAGGTCTGCCTTTTAACTAATTGACTTCAAATCTTATCAAACATCCTCAATTTTTTCAAATCTTATCAAACATCCTCAATTTTTATTTGATTGTGGTTTATCCACCCCTCCATGTATTTTATCGAGATTTTTAGTTGATATGAAAAACCTAACAAAAATCTTTACAATTACGATATGCTGTTTGACTGAGATCTTTCAGCTCAATCTCCTCCCTTCATCTGTTTCTTCCGCTATCTTTGTTCATCTCTCAAACCTGAAAGGACTAACAATATGAATACAAACATAGTCAAACAGAGTCTACATATGCCAAACACCAACAACCCCTCATATCCTTCACCCAAAAACACACATAAAGAAAAAGGAAGAAGAGCGTACGTGTTCCTAATTCACACTTTATTTCTTTTTACATATCAGTAAATTTTTTCATGGATTTATGTATTTTTTACCTCTGAATTCAAACTCAAATCCCAATTACAAATTAGTAGAAACAAATTTGTTGAATTTTTTATTTGCATGTTTGTTTTGGTTCTGTTCTTTAGCTTCAAGCAAAATGGAAACAAATTTGATCAATTTTTTAATTGCGTGTTTGTCTTGGTTCTGTTCCTTAGCTTCAAGCAAATAAGCGGGGTGAGCCTTGGGCCACCCAAGTCCAGCGAGTCAACTAATTCCAGCCCAAGCCCTAACCGCCGCAACGGCTTCCAATGGCGCCGTTTTCCAAAATACTCTTCACTTAGGTAAGCAATTAAGACTTTTGGTTTTGTTTTTATTATGCTCAAGTTTGTATATGAATTTAAAAGAATTCAAATTGATTTGGGGTCACTAATATGTGGTTAGATTTCCAAGACTGTGACTACTGATGTAGTTATGACTGATTTTCCTTTTTGGTTCTATCTCAGGAGTTTGTCAAGGAGAAAGTTCGTGAACAAAAAAGATCTAATCGAGAGGTATTTTCTTTTTGGCTGATATCATGAATTATATTTGGGTGTTTGAACAATATTTGTCTAAAAGTATAATATATTATCTGAAACTAAATTCATTTTGGTGTTTGTGTTTGATGCTATTTTTTGGATGCTTAGGTAATTAGATTCTTCTTATCTGGGAGTTTATTTTTGTATGTTCAATATGAATATTTTATCAATATTCTCACGTTGTCCTCTTTGTTTTTAATCTGTAATTTATCTTTCATTCTCCAATTCATGAAATTCCTTTTTTTTTTTTTGGCATTTAAAACGAAATGTGAGGAATCTAATTATCCGGTTGTTCGAGGGTTTTAATCTGATTGCAGTATTATCTGTTATCTTTATGTTTGTGAAGGTCTGTGAATCACAGCCGAAGAAAAACTGGCAATTTCAGAAATGACTGTCAGCAAACAAGACGTGAAAAAGAAGGTTCCTTTTCTTATTTTTGTTTCCAAATTCTTCTACTTTTCTATTTTGTAGATAATTTTTTTTGAATCTTTAGGTAAACTGATGGTGTTTTTAATCAGATTTTGTTAATTAATTGGATTTTGTGTTTAACCTTTTTGTTTCAGTCTTTAATTCATAAAATTTTCACCACAAAGGAGAGAGAAGGAAGTGGCTTATCGGATTTCTTGGGTGAGACTTTAATAAATTTCTTTCTGGTTTCAATCCAATCACTTATCGCCAGACAATGATAGGCAAATCACCGCAAGCAGTAGTAATTATGCTGCAAACTGAATCCAGGATGACTAACCTGGAGTCTTCATGGTGGTCGCACCTCTTTCTGCCCTTTAGAAAGGTTTCGGAAAAATAATTATTTTTTTTTACTATAATTTTGGTTTTGATGATAAAATTTGGATTTGCCCACTTAGGGATTTTCCAGTTCAAAACCTAGGAAACAAGTAGCAATGCTGAGGCACTGTTGAAGAGATTGTGAACCTCTGTTAAATCGCAGTCCAGTGAAGGGATTAGCCCATTCGACTTTGTGTTTAGATGAATCCGTTTCAGATTGGGAGAAAATTTAAACCCATAAAAAGTTGGGTTTCCTGGTGAGTTACCCGGCAGATTTCAGGTGGCTAATTTCATGATTACAGTTAACTTTGCGTCATGACATTGTGGTATGCTATCGAATCTAATTAGCGATTTTTTGTATCGTTTTTGTGTGGATACAGGTCGGCAACAAACAGGTTGATCACATCTTGAGTTTTCCGACTGATTTATTCAATCCTATTGGTTCTAATTTTGTCCCTCCATAACATTTGCAGCACCATCTGCCTTCCTCTCATCATAGCTTGGCTTTCAGTTCCTCAGGTAAAGTTTCCACCTTTTTTTCTTCAGGAAAATAACAAAGATTCCAAATTTATTGAACTATTTAGTGATTTTCTGTTGAGTTTTTCCTTAAAATTTTTAATTTAAATTTTTTCAATTTGAATAGGAGGAATGGTGAAATGGTGGATGTGAGAGTTTCTTTTACAGCAATTCAAAGGGAAGAGCTTGAGAGATAGTGGACTCTTCCCCTATTCCTTTCCAAGAACACATTAAATTCCCTCAAAATATAAGCCGAGGTGTGGAAAACTTCGAATTCCTTGGTTTCCTCCAATTAATATGCAAAACTCTCCAAAAAGAAAGAAGTAAGGGTTGAATGTCTACCCTCATATATACACTGACAGATATGTAAAAAATTAGAATGGTGAAGTGAGGGTTCAATGACTTATTACTCATTTGGTTCTATTTAAATAAAGTTCGCTGATTGGGTTCAATGACTTACTACTTATTTGCCATTCGTAAGTCTCTGTTTTTCACTCAAACATTGTTTATGAAAATTGAACCTATAAAATATTTCATATGATTTTCAATCCCGCAGCATCGCGCGGGTACAAATTTCTAGTGAAATCTAAAACCAATAAACTGTTGTAATTGATATTATTTAAGAGAGTGGTTGTGTAAATCTAGAAATAGAATATCTATAAGATCAGGGATCAAATCCCTTCATAGCTTGTATTGTAGGGCAAGTAAAGCCCATGTGATTAGTATAAATAAGAGAGTTTTAATGAAACACTCTTGGTACTGTTCACTTTTAACGTTCAAGATATTTTTAAATTGAAAAGTCACTTCTGATACTATTCACTTACAACACTATTTTGTCATTTTGATTAAAACTAAAGTTTTTGAGGACTTTTGGTTAGTTTTTCTTATAAATAAAGGCTGGCAACCGGAAAAGCAAGCAATTACAAACCAGCTAAGCTCCCTTTTCTCTCTTTTGCCGTTCCCCTCCTACCCTCACTCTCTAAATTTTCCGTCAACAAAAACTAAATTAATTTTTTACTTGGTAAAAGTTATCCTTATTTCTTCTTTGTTTCTTACCTCCCTTTCTTTCGTCACCCTTCACCCTTCTCATTTTCCTCATATTTAAGCATCACGCTTTAAATGGCTTAAAATAAGCCCTACTAGTAAAGGTGTGATGCTAATTAATCTGGTTTTTAATTAAATTCATGTTCGGTCTAGTCTGTTCAATCAAACACCACCTAAAATTTCTTAATTTATCTGTTCGAGATAAGAACAAGGCTACAAATTAAGTTTGAATTGTCAAAACTATAGTACAATCAAAAGAACTAGTTAGATATCATATGTGAGTTAGGTCAATTGGTAAAATAGTGCGTCAGCCCTTTTTGCAGCCAAGTTCAAATTCCGATTTTCATATATTAGAGTAACTTTCAACAAAACAAAAATGTAACATATCATCTCAAAAAGTACAACTATGGACAAGGACAACTCTACCAGAACAAAGTTGTCGGTGTCTTAAAAAGTAAAATGCACCAACAAACAATGGAGTTATTATCTATGCATTACATTACAAGCAGCTAACAGACTACTGCTACAAACCAGGAGATGAAACCCATGAACTGTTTCTGGAACTTATTCTTGGACTTGCTCACCACCTTTGTATGTATCTCACATCTTCGTGCCTACAAACAAGCAAATTTCCAAATTACGTTAAGAATCCGACAGGAAATACATTTACTATATAGCAATTTGTGCACATGAATACCATTGCTATTAAAAAAAAATGGCATGGATTGTTGGATTCGTAGATGAAACTACGTAAACTTGAAAATGAAAAAACTACAAGAGATGATGCTAGGAGACAATTATATTTACTATTTAATCCTCCCATCGGTTTAAATCTCCTCTGATCTCTTTAATAGTCACTGCATCACGGGCTACGAAGGGAAGCTTCACCACCCTGGGGCAGTTGCTCACCACTATCCTCTCTAGAGCTGACAGTCCTGCTTCCCTTGAACAGATAATCCTTAAGCTTTCCATATCCCTGACTTCAATGGTTTTCAACTTTGGAAGCGTTTCAAAGAAATCTTTTGCGATAACCTGCTTCATCATCCTACAGTCACTCACCTTGATTTCTTCGAGGTTTGGAACCAGTCGAAGTACAGCAAAAGATATGAGGTTCTTTAGAAGTCGACATCCCACCACCTTGATGGTCTTTAAATTTCCAAGGCATCCTCTGCGGACTATCGTGTCCAACAAGGTTGCTAAGTTATCCAGGTGACTCAGAGTTAAGTGCTCCAAATTTGGCAACGTGTTCCGAAGAGCTGTTTCACCGACTAACAATGTAGTTATGCAGTCACAATCTGATATGGTGAGCGACTTCGAGTTTGGCAGGCCACACAAACTCTTGTTAGTAATGATATCATATAAAATACTTATACCTCCGCATGTGAACAGGTCAAGGGAACTTGCTGTGCACAATAGCCCCTCGAGGCCATGTTGCAAGAGGCCAACTCCTCGAAGGATGACTTTTTTCTCATCATGCTGAGTCGGTAGATAGATTGAATCGCAGCTGCTTGGACCAATCCGTATGGTGTACTCTTTCAACCTCTCAGCAAATCGAGATTGAACCGTTTTCATATCCAGGTCATTTGACACGGACCGAAATGACCATATCAAATAACTCTCTGCCAGAAGTGTCAAGCTGATCATTCAACGTTTTCACTAGCGTAGTCTTCCTAGAACCCCTTCCATAAACAGCAATCCTTGTGATATCTTTAACAGCCAAAAGTTCCACAAGATGCTTTAGGATCTCTGGTGCTTTCTGACCAATAAGAGAAGGCGCCGAAATATGCTCAACCACTAATCACTCGGCTTCCTATCTTCTATAGGTATTGGAAGATTGCATGACTCCTCGGTACCTTTTTTCATCTCATCACGCTTCTTTGCTGCAGTTTTGCTAAGTTGGTACTTGCGCCGCATGTTAGAGTCAAGTATATACCCCGGGCCAATGGGATCATCAACGGGATCTGCCTCCAAAAGTAGCTGGGCTTCATGTTCAATCCCCTCCACCTCACGTTCGATCTTCTCAACCCTTTCAAGCCACTCTATAAATTGCCAAGGGGGGTGCTTCCCTTCTAATCTTGTACATCCATCTGTTCTGTTATATCATACTTTTGGCGAGAGATCTTCTGCAGCTCCTTCTTCAAAGTTTGGACGTTTTTGTGGAAAATTTTCAGGGTGGCAAACCGTGACAACACGGAGTTGCCTTCACACCTACTAACTTCAACAATGGAAGCACCCAAGGTGTTTGGGCTAATATTTGAATTTCGGGCCTAAAGGAAGAAGGGTCCAAAAGGGAGGTTTGCCCGGAACCCAGTGACAAGCCCATACCATTTCTTTCAAGACAAAGTGGCGGCTCCCCATTAGTACATAGGCTACATGCCTAAAATCAGATATGACAAGTGATAGAGACCAGCCAGCTATCAGCCAAAAAGCACTTTACAGTGGCAGTTCAAGTAAATAGCCAGCGGTTTGTGTTGAGAAGTCAATGATATCAAGATGCCTGATATCTTGGCTTAGAATAGGAAACAAAGTCTGTAATTGATTTGTACAAAATCTTTCCTTTTTGTATAGCTAGAATGTAGGCTAGGTTAATTCTCTTCCAAGAGAATGAGTCTGTATAAAAGGCCTTTTGCATCTATTTTGAATAACAATTCAGCCAAATATATTTTTACATGGTATCAAGAGCTAGGCCGAAACCCTAGTTCTTTTTTTCCGCTGTTGTTTCTCTTTGCCGCTGTTCATCACACAGGCAGCGTGTTTTTTATCATTGATCTTAGCCATGGCCGATGATTGGACTTCGAGTGAAAGCAGGCCTGATGCTTCCAATCCACTGTTCATTCATCATTCAGACCACCCAGCTATGGTGCTGGTCTCGAAACCCCTTAATGGGGACAACTATTCCACCTGGTCCCAAGCCATGAAGATTTCCTTGAGTGCTAAAAAAAAGATTGGTTTTGTTGATGGCACCGTTCCACAACCGTCAGCAAAAACCCAGCCGAACGATCATGCTGCATGGAAGAGATGCAACGACATGATTGTTGCCTGGATCATCAACTCAGTCGATTCAGATATTTCAGACAGCATCCTCTATATGACTAGCGCTCATGAGATTTGGAACGAATTGCAAGAGCGCTACTCCCAAAGCAATGCCCCTCGGATTTTTCAATTGCAGCTGGATATTTCATGCCTTTCTCAAGACCAACTTTCTATTGCAGCCTATTATACCAAGTTGAAGAGTCTGTGGGACGAGTTGTCTTCCTACAGTGATTTATCTTCATGCACCTGTGGTGCCCAAAACGAAAGGAACAGGTTGATGCAGTTCCTTATGGGACTCAATGATTCATACAGTGCTGTTCGAGGACAAATCCTTTTGATGAATCCCTTACCTACTGTACGTCAAGCTTACTCCTCAATCTCACAGGAGGAGAAACAACGCTCTTTAAGCCTTTCTCGCACCACCACTGAAACAGCAGCCATGGCAGTTCGCCAGGGCCACTATTCCAAGTCCTCAAGTTCTTCCACTCGTAAACCCATGCATTGTACACATTGTGATCAAGATTACCACACTATTGATACTTGCTACCAGTTGCATGGGTACCCACCTGGGCATCGCCTTCATAAGACAAACAAATCCAATCCACGTGGTGGGAATCGCCCCAAGCGAGACAACGGCTCTTCATCAGCCAACCTAGTTTCCTCTGAAGGACCTTCTGTGCAAGAAATGCAGTCCGTGATGTCAGGTTTATCAGATTCTCAATTTCAACAAATTCTCAGTATTATGAATGGCAAAGATGCATCCGCTGTTCCTCAAGCCAATGCTGCCACCACTACCAAAGGTTTGTCAAACAATCCTTCGCATCTCCATCGATGGATATCGATAGTGGTGCGACGGATCACATCACCTCCTCACCGAGACTGCTCACTAATAGTGTTAAAAATACTAATATGCTGCCAGTTTTATTGCCAAGTGGAGAACAAGCACCTATTGTATCGACTGGAGATTTACCTTTGAGTTCTACCTTTTTATTACGAGATGTGTTGTGTGTGCCTACTTTTAATGTAGATTTGATGTCAGTGAGTCGAATTACTGGAGGATTAAATTGTTCTGTCACCTTTTTTCCCTCTTGGTGTATTTTGCAGGACCTGACTACGAAGAGAACGATTGGTTTGGGTAAGCAACGAGGAGTACTTTACTATTTGGTGGCGTTGGCTGCTCTCCAAGATGGCACTTCGAGACGTTTCTGCAACATGGTCCTATCACCTACAGAGTTGTGGCATCGACGTTTGGGTCATTTGTCATCATCTAGATTAGATTTCATGTCCAAACACATGTTACATTTTCCTTTTCAGTCTAATAATGCTTGCGATGTTTGTCCTTTAGCCAAGCAACATCGTTTACCTTTTGGTGTTAGTACCATTGCAACCAAGAAACCTTTTGCTTTAATTCATTGTGATATTTGGGGTCCTTATAAACTTGCCTCTACTTGTGGAGCTAAATATTTTTTGACCATTGTAGATGATTATTCTCGTTTCACATGGATATTTCTTATGCACCACAAAAATGAAACCCAACACCTCCTTAAGAATTTTTTCTCTTATGTTCGTACTCAATTTAATACACTTGTTTGTCAAATCCGTGTAGACAATGGAGGTGAATTTTTTTCCCTTCGTGATTTTTTCCAAGAACACAGTGTCATATATCAACACTCTTGCGCTTATACGCCCCAACAAAATGGGGTTGTAGAACGTAAGCACCGTCACATCCTTGTCACAGCCCGTAGTTTGCGTTTCCAGGCCAACCTACCACTTCGTTTTTGGGGTGAATGTGTGCTCACTGCAGTTCACCTTATTAATCGTCTCCCCACCAAAATTCTTTCCAACACTACACCTTTTGAACGTCTCTATTCCAAATCACCTACCTATTCACACTTGCGAGTCTTTGGATGTCTTGCCTATGCCACAAATACTCACCTTTCTCATAAGTTTGCTCCCCGTGCTCATAAGTGTGTTTTTCTAGGGTATCCTGTTGGTCAAAAGGCCTATAAGCTCTACGATCTCACCACTCACAAGTTTTTTACCAGTCGTGATGTCATTTTTCACGAACATATTTTCCCTTACCAACATCACTCTATATCCGATGACCACATTCCCGGACCTGTCTTACCTCAACCCCTTCTTGACTCCAATGATTCGTCCCCTTCCACACCAACTTTTCCTCCCGTGTCATCTGTGGAGTCTTCTCCTAGTCCATCTCCTGCGTCCGATGCTCCACCTCTCTTTATCCTAGCTACTGCCATCTCAGCGCTCCCAGCGCCCGTGCCCTCTGAGCCCATGCTTCGCCGCTCTGACCGTCGCTCAACTCCTCCAGCTCACCTCAGCGACTATGTTTGCCCTACTTTGTCTTCTACCCAACCAATTGATTCGTCCTCTTCGTCGACAGGTCCTGCCACCGGTACAAGGTATCCTCTTGCTAATTTTCTCACTTATCATCGTTTCTCACCCCAACAACAATCTTTCCTTGCTTCTATCAGTCAGCAGGTAGAACCTCACACTTATGCTCAGGCTGCCCTTCATCCCCATTGGCAAGCTGCCATGAACTCTGAATTGCATGCTTTGGAGGCCACTAATACTTGGACACTCACTCCTCTCCCTGCCGGAAAATCTCCCATTGGTTGTCGTTGGGTGTATAAGATCAAACACCGTTCTGATGGGTCCGTCGAACGTTACAAAGCTCGCTTAGTCGCCAAGGGTTACACTCAACTTGAAGGTACTTATTATCATGATACCTTCTCCCCTACTGCTAAGATGGTCACTGTTCGTTGTTTATTAGCCCTCGCAGCTGCCCGAGACTGGTCTCTCCATCAACTTGATGTCCACAACGCTTTTCTTCATGGTGAACTTCATGAAGAAATCTATATGACCCCTCCTCCTGGTCTTCGGCGACAGGGGGAGAATATCGTGTGTCTCCTTAATAAATCCCTCTATGGCTTGAAGCAAGCTTCCCGGCAATGGTTTGCAAAGTTTTCAGAAGCAATTAAATCCGCTGGTTATATTCAATCAAAGGCAGATTATTCTTTATTTACGAGGCAGCAAGGACAATCCTTTACAGCCCTCCTGATCTATGTTGACGATATCTTGATCACCGGCAATGATCCTGAAGGAATCAACGCTCTTAAAAGTTTTCTTCATGGTCACTTCAAAATCAAGGATCTTGGTAACTTGAAGTACTTTCTGGGAATAGAGGTTTCACAGTCAAAGAAAGGGATCTTTATTTCTCAGCGAAAATACGCTTTAGAAATTTTGAAAGATAGTGGTCTTTTGGGAGCTCGCCCAGTGGAGTTTCCTATGGAGCAAAATGTTAAACTTTCTAACACTGGTGAGTTACTTAAAGATCCGGCAAAGTATAGAAGGTTGGTTGGTCGATTGATCTACTTAACTATTACAAGGCCAGACATCACTTATCCCGTGCATGTGTTAAGTCGATTCATGCATGAACCACGACAACCACACATGGAAGCAGCCCTCCGAGTTCTGAAATACTTGAAGAGTACGCCTGGACAAGGCTTGTTTTTCTCTTCCCAAAACAACTTGAACTTAAGTGCATATTGTGATTCAGATTGGGCAGGATGTCCTACGACACGAAGGTCAACTACAGGTTATTGCGTCTTTTTGGGCTCTTCATTGATCTCTTGGAGGTCAAAAAGACAAAAGACCGTTTCTTTATCATCAGCAGAGGCCGAATATAGAGCCATGACTGGAACTTGTTGTGAACTGTCATGGCTTCGATATCTTCTGAAGGATTTAGGTTTGCTTCATCCAAAACCGGCCTTGCTGCATTGTGACAATAAAGCGGCGCTCCATATAGCTGCTAATCCAGTTTTTCATGAACGAACTAGACATATAGAGATTGATTGTCACTTTATTCGAGACAAGATACAAGATGGTTCAGTTGTCACAAGATACATTCCCTCCTCGAACCAGCTTGCAGATGTGTTCACAAAGGCGTTAGGAAATGAGGTTTTCTCATCCATCATACGCAAGTTGGGAGTTTTCGACGTACACTCTCCAACTTGAGGGGGAGTGTTGAGAAGTCAATGATATCAAGATGCCTGATATCTTGGCTTAGAATAGGAAACAAAGTCTGTAATTGATTTGTACAAAATCTTTCCTTTTTGTATAGCTAGAATGTAGGCTAGGTTAATTCTCTTCCAAGAGAATGAGTCTGTATAAAAGGCCTTTTGCATCTATTTTGAATAACAATTCAGCCAAATATATTTTTACAGTTTGCTACCCTTCAGTGACTTTCGGACAAGAACAAGCAGCAAACAGTCGGGCTAATTCGTCTATAAAAGGAGGAAGAGGGCCCAGAGATAAGGACACTCAACCAATCAAACAAACATACAGCTTGTATCCCAGTCAAGCTAAATACCCAGAAAGCTGCGCCTTGTCCAGATTTTGCCCCCTTTTTAGCCTTAGATATCCTAGAATAGAATGCCCTCTGCTTGTGTAAAAGCTCTGCTACCTTTCTTTGAATGTCGTAGTATCAATTCTCTTATGTAAATTAGTTTACCTTCATTCCCCTTAACTCCTAAAAACCTTTGTAATCACAAAGGGAAGAAGCTGCACAAGATCCAACCTTGCCCGGCAAGGTTAAATCTTGCCCGACTCTCTTTGTGTTGTCTTTTAATTAGTAGATCTAGCATTTTAATGTATTCCTCAGCATATATGCAAGTCATTTCCGATCCCTTATGGACTCAAAGCATCATTAAATCTCATATCTGGTTTGTTTAAAGGTTTTCATGGTCATGAGAAGATAAAAGTGAACTATAACTGATGAACTGATCAGGTCTGGACCTCCATCCTTTAAGCATACAAGTTAGATAAAAGTCCTTGATCTCAAGGCATAGAAAAGAACTTAATGTAGACTTAACCCATCTACGACAATCCTTTGATAAACAAGAAATCAGAATAACTTAGGACGCAAGTAATCTGCTTAAACAAACTTGTTCTACATTTTCCATAAGAGATGGCATTGGCACGCCTCCGCACATAGTTGGTTTTGATTGTGAGCCTCAAGGCCTACATCTAAGGCCCCATAAAGGCACCTTTCAGGACTGACTATAAACTCCTATTGCAGCCTCTTAACAAGCAGGAGCCTGACAAACAACCAAAGTGCCAATCCCTTGGGGAGTTGTGTGCCTAAGCCAGGAACGTCCACCATCCAAGATTTCCTGCCCGAACACAAGGTTTCCATGGTTTCACAATATTATTACTTGGTTTTTTTTGGGGGGAGGGTGGGTTCAGAAGGGACGAAAGGACAATAGAGCGGGTGGGAGGAGATACCCTATTCGAGTTATGGGAGCTCAGATAGTTGCTTTGAGATTTGAAATTAATCGTTGTGAAGCATTTTTTTATAGGAAGCGTTACTTTGGCCATAATATTTTAGAGTCTCAGAAACCTACAACCAGCAACATAAAGAAAAACGAAATCATTGAGGGACGAATGAGAAGCAAGGGAAAGAGAAGGAAACAAGAACAAGAAATATGTTGTTTTTACTGACGTCTGATATAAAGTTCAAAGTGAGGAAAGTGTGATTAAATTTCCTACTTGGCTTCATTAACTTTTCTTAGTTATTTACATCATAATGCGAAGCGGGTCTTCAATTTACTCGGCCTTCCTGGTTCCCTGATATTCAAACAAGAACAATGCGAAGTAAGTAATGACAGTCCATACTATAAGGAGTGGGAAATGTGATATGAGGTTCTGAGATTATTACAGAATCATCGGCATTGCATATAAATCGAAATACATCGAAAGTTTCCAGGTCTCTAGGAGATGACAGAGCCATCATATTTCTGGATGTTGGAACTATGGAAGCTACAAAGCACAAAGAAACACTAGTCTAGTTAAGGGCATACATCTTTTCTTCGACATGTCTCGTGCAAAACAATACAAACTAATACACATCACCAGAAGAAATAAGGATTAGATGTCCCCATCCCCCCGCGACAACAAGAGCAACTTAAATATCATATTATAGAAGAAAACAAACCTTCATACACACACAGTGCAATGAATGCATATATGCTCATCATCTTAAGTGGTGGTGGCCCTGGTGGGCACTGCCACAACTAATTGTCGTTGGATCATTTAAATTTCATGTAGCGAATAGATTAAAAAACATAATCATCTAACGACTATAAACATGGTGGTGAGCAAAAATGTATTGTAGTACAATTGATTTCGAGTTAAGTTTCTTCTTCGAGGTTTTTAAGTTTTTTTGACAATGAAAGTAATTCTCAATGGCTTATTTAATAACCATAGATTCAAATTCAAGCCTATACACACTCTAAAGTCCACACCTGTCAGCAAAACTCTTTCTTTCAACCTGTTCGAGCGAAATGGAAACAATCTCTCAAAAGCAGCACGCGATAAGCATGTGGGATTAGCCAATATTATACAGATGGACAGATCCAACTTTAGGCTTCAAAGAAAGCAGCTTCCGCCACGGTTAACATCAGCTGAATATTAAATTGGTCAAGCTTGGCTTATATGATATTATTCGTGCTCAAGAAAAAGGCTCGTAACCGCAAGCTTAAGCCCAGCTTGGATAATATTTTTAAGCTCGAGCTTGGCTCAGCTCGTTTGTAAACTAAATATGAACTTTTGATTGGCTTTTCTTAGCTCATTCTTTAAACAAGCTTGAGGTTATGTTTAGTTTGACTCACAAAGCTCGTGAGTAGTTTGTATCTTATGATGTTGGATATGCAATAATTTTGAAAGTATTTAACTTATTATGTTTAGTTTTAATCATACGAGTCAATCATTGTTGCCCGTACAAACCAATTGTATCTAGCGTAGGGCATTTACAGGGGTAGAGTTTAGTTTTAATCCCACGTGTCAGGCATGGTTTGCTGTATGAACCTTAGGTGTCGGGGGTAGGGCATTTATAGGGGGTAGATTTAGTTTTAATCTCACGGGTCGACTGTTGTTGCTCGCACGAAGCATTGGTGCCGAGGTGGGCATTTATAGGTTGCTATTAATAGGGGGTAGGGTTTCATTTTAATCTCAGGGGTCAACCATGGTTGGCCGGACGAAGCATTGTTGCTGGGGGTGGGGCATATATAAACCGGTATCAACGATGATAGAATTCACACTAAAGTCGTAACTTTTAACATAGTAACCCCTTCTTAAAAAAAAAAAAAAAAATTTCTCTGCCGTGCTAAGGCGAGGGAAATTTTTTGAATGCGCTAGGAGTTGGAAACACGCCGAACTCAAAGTGTTATTTTTACGGCTCGCCACTATTCACCCATTACTATTCACACGCCCCTAAACCCTAAACTCTAAACCTCATAGGCCTCTGCTGCTTATGCTACTCCTTAGGACTTCCCTAGGGCATGGCTGACATGCCCCAACCCCAATATCCCTACATACCAGGCCAGGCACGTGCTGGCCGACACTTGAGGGTGACAAAGCCATTTTAAACATGCACACAAATACAAGATATGCATTTAGAACAAAATAAGCTATTTCAGGAACGTGTTCAAAGCATACAACTACTAAGAATAATATGGAAGAATAATTAGGAAAAGATATGGACAATGGAATGATACCTACACTGAGAAGACTCGAGGACAACTAAGCCGAAGTGCCCTGACGACGGGATTGAATGCCTCGATTCAAACTCTTGAGGGGGCGCAAAAACCAAGAGGGTGAGTGGACCAAGTTTATAATAATAATACTAATAATAGGAAAACCATTTTACTTATGAACATACTAACCCCCTGTTTTGAAAACATATATATAATACTACATAGTAGGTTTTTTGAAAATCCTAGCATGCCATGAAAAACCATTTATAAAATAAGTACGTAAAATCCAATGCTCGGTAATGGAAATATCGCCACCCGAAGGCAAATCCATAAATCTCATCAATACTGTACTCTCTATAGGGGTATCATAGTCGTCCGAAAGCAGTACCTGTCCATCACCCGAATGTGAAGTTGTATGACACTAGGTTACGCCAGTGAAGAAACCATGGTCCATAAGTTGTACGACTCCGGGATATGCCGAAGAAGAGGATATATAACATCACACACCAACACTAGCCCCGGGCTAGTGAAGTTGGGGGTATATCATCAATATCATCAACTCCTCATTTGCTCGAAGGCAGTACCTGTCCATCACCTGAAGATGAAGCTGTACGATACTGGGTTACGCCAGTGAAGAAACCAAGTGGCCACACACCACCGCACGTGCCGAGATGGATCGCTGGAAAGTTCACAGGAAAAGTCGTCGGCGCCGCCGTAGTCACCGCCATGGACGGTGGTGGAGCACAGTACCTCCGGCGGAGGTATGTGTGCTCCACGCGTCGACCATGGCAGTCCTCCACGCACACCCACGTACGGACCCACATGCCAACATGGAACCTGGGCTGGAGTTCGGGTCGAGTCGGATCTTGGGTTTTGGGTAACTGGATTGGGCTAGATAGCTGAGGTTGGGCCTGGGTTATAGAGTTAATGGGTTATGGGTTTGGGTTGAGTTATTGAATTGGGTTTAGGCCTTGTTTACATGGCCCAAGGTTTGGGCCAGTTAATGGTTGCGGGTCGGGTAGAACCGGTCCCAGTCGTGGGTCTGGTCATCAATTTATGGGCTGGTTTAGCCGAAATATGTTCTCGAGCTCCGATAAAGCTCGATCTTGCACCATTTGACTCTAAAATTTCACCAAATTAAAGATGAGTAGACAAGGGAGTTGAATCTACCTTACCCAAGTGAAATAGGTGGCCGGAGAGAGCTGAGAACCGCCTGCAAAGTCACGGCCATCGTCGAAAAACTTGGGGAGGTCTTCCCGAGTTGATTTCCACACCAATCCTTCACCACAACGAGTAAACACTGAGCAATCGAACTCGCACGTCACTTTAAGATCGAGAAGAATTGATTATGAGGCTTACCTAATTAGAGGTCGTGGAACTCGTCGGATTCGTTGTCAAACTGTAATGATGATGATGGTCTCAGCCTCTACATTTGCATAGGAAGAAGGAGAATGAGAAATGCGAGAGAGAGTCCAAGAGTGATGGGGAAGAACCGAGAGAGAGAGAAGGTTAGTGGTTTGTGATGCTCATTGGAGAAGATGAGAGTAATGGGTTCATGGGTGTGCTTAGAGCGATCGAGAGAGTCCTAGAGATTGGGGCAGGGGAAGACTCGTGGTAGAGAAGTGGGGTGTGGGCCCCATGGTTCACAAACAATACACCCCAAAATATCTCTCAACGTAAAATTACCAAATTGCCTTTTACGTTCGTAGGTCCCTAAAATCTTTGTTTTAGTCCCAAACTCGATTCGCTCATGCCCACACGTTCGTAGCGAGTACAAGAAGGATACGCCAAGGAAACGGATCTTACGTGACACGACAAGGCAGTCAACAAAAGTCAATGTTTTGCCTCAAAGGGCATTTTCGTAATTTCACGTTTTAAAATTGTAAAAATCGTAATAATTGGGGATGGGTCGTTACAATGGCTTTGGTGTGAGTTTGGGCTGCGTCTCCCGGTGCCTAAACCATTAATTTTGTTTATTTATTTTTTTTTGTTTTCCTCATACCACATCATGTTCTACAAAATGTACTTTCGATGAAATTTTTTTTATAATCCATGTCAAAAAATTAAAAAAAAACAAGGATATATATAAATCTAAATAAAGTAACGTAGGAAGAAAAAAAAATTCACTGGAAAAGGAAAAAAGGAGAAAAGAAAAAGAAAATGATACGACCTTGACCAGTTTGAGGTTGACTCGTATTCAGCTTGTTTGTAGTTCGTTCAAGCTCGGTTCTTAAGTTAAACGACTTGAGCTTAAACAAAACATTAGGCTCGTTTGAAAAATGTGTCAAGCGTAAACTATGGTATGTTCGACTCACAACGCTCATGAGCAGTTCGTATCATATTATGTTGGATATGCAATCATTTGAAAGTATTTAACTGTAATTTATTGAAACATAATAAACTAAACATCGTTGATTTGAAGTGTTTAATTGTTAATTATAATAGATTTTGCATAGAAAATATATTTTGAAGAACATGAATAAGATAGTTTGATGTTATGGTAAGAGAAATAAAAGAAAAATTAACCAAACAAAAAAATAAAATAAAAAATAAACTGAAAAAGAAAATTGAAAAAGGTAGGTTGTCAACCTCTATTATAGAGGCAGTCAACAAGATAGATAGTAAACGTAATACGGAAAACATTTCTCGTTGAAAAAATGAATATAGAGTTCGAAAAAAGGCCGTTACCTTCCCTAAAGATTGTACATTATATTGAATGTATTTGAATAACTTGATGTACTACAATTTAAATACATTTGAAATACCCATATGTAAGGAATCATTTCAAACCATTTTTTTATTTATTATTTTTTAAAATTTTTATTTGAACTCATAATCTCACTTTACACTCAACTTAAACTTTAAATATGAATTGTCTTTTTTACCTTATTGTTTAATTACCATCAACTACAAGGTGAAATTAACAATAAAACAAAAGTTTATTAATAAATCCACACCCAATAATCAAACCCTTAGCATGACGCAATTTTTCTCCTACGTTCTATTTTGGCTAAAATCTTAAAATGATGTCATAAAATGAACTGGAATAAACAAAATGTTTCGTACCACATAGATGATCTCACGCAATCTTGCTTGCATACGCCATTCGTCTCTTTTTGATTCTCATGGATGATCTATACCATATCTCCTTCTCTACTTAGAAACATTTGCGAAGCATAATCTTGAACTTGGTTTCGTTGTAAATGTTTATAAACTAATGTATCCTGTCGTTGTAATTTTCTTGGCTTCAAAGCCTTTCTTTGAATGTAAGATTTCCCCAATCAAAGCAAAGGCAAGAGATGGAGATGTGATGAATGTTATTGATGGCTTGAGGCCTTCATAATTTCAGCCACTTTTATATATATATATATATATATCTCTCTCTCTCTCTCTCTCTCTCTCTCTCTCTCTCTCTCTCTCTCTCTCTCTCTCTCTCTCTCTCTCTCTCTCTCTCTCTCTCTCTCTCTCTCTCTCTCTCTCTCTCTCTCTCTCTCTCTTTTATAAGCACATATTCCTCCAGGGTGTGATTAGGGCGTGGACATAAGGGTCTTTACGACACAATCGATAATTTGATTCATTTTTAATTAGGCCTTGCTCTAGCCTCTTTGGGGGTTATACGTCCTTGGTCACTTAACAAATGTACTCTTTACCTGCTTATGCGTTCATAGCACAAGACTTTACTACTAAGTTGCGTTATATACTCATCACCAGTACATCGCAAGATTTATCATGACATGGGCTTTTGCTGATGGAGCTATATTTTTTTATTAGAGATTACAATCCAGAACAAAATGAGGATAATGTATTGGCAAGAATGTTAGACCATAAAGAAGCTATTATATCCCATTTAAGTTGGGCCAGTCTCGTTTTAGGATTCCATACTTTAAGACTTTATGTTCATAATGATCTCATGCTTGTTTTTGGTAATCAGGAGAAGCAAATCTTGATCGAACCTATATTTGCCCAATGGACACAATCTGCTCATGGAAAAACTTTATATGGGTTTGATGTACTTTTATCTTCAACAAATGGTCCAGCATTTAATGTGGGTCGAAGCATATGGTTACTGGGTTGGTTAAATGCTATTAACGAGAATAGTAATTCACTATTCTTAACACTAGGACTTGAAGATTTCTTGGTTCATCATGCTATTGCTCTTGTTTAATTATCTCAACGCTGTAAAGGGTGATGAAGACTCAATCAAAAGCAAGTGTTTTAATGTTGGCAGCGTCCTCCAGGGAATTACAACAGAAAGGAAAGAGAAGCTAACAGCTATTAAACAGTATAACAAACGTTTGAAAACAATCCTAGACCTAGCCAACTTCTTCTCGGATAAGTCTTAAAGATCAACACAACAAACTCAAGTAGTTGTAACCGAACTAGAACTGTGACTTGGCCTAACGCTCCCCACAACGTCCAAATCAATTGTCTCCCGAACATCATCCAGAATGAGCAAGAACCTGTAGTATTTAAACAGCATTGAGCTTTGCCATCATGAATTACGAAACCAAATGCTATAACTTCTTTAAAGAAACATAATATTAAAGTGATAGTATAATTAAATTAAGTCTAGAAATGAAGTTAACATTAACCTTACCTTTTTTCTGACTTCAATACTCGATGCAGTTTGCAAGCCCTGCGCTCGGTGCTCTCTTCTGCATTCAGTGCTATATTCAACCTCTCAGCAATTCGAGATTGAACGTTTTTCATATCCAGGTCATTTTGTTAGACTATAATATTTCTCGTTAATTCTGAGATTCCTATAATATTGGGTTTTCTAGTTTAGGTTGTAGATTGATTGTATTTATTATTTCCTTATTGTAGTAGGATTGTACATGATTATATATACCTCAGAATGAGAAGAATACAATTAAGGGTCTCTAACTCCTCCGCCTGACGTCCATTTGAGGTGATTCCGGTGTCTATGGAAAGCTCTCGTCGAGCCCAACATCTCTGTGGTGTTAGATTTCAAATTTTCTAATCCAAATTTACAAATCGAAGCAACAAACCCAGGGGTGTCCCAGCGGCTTTATCCCTTTTTCCGGTGGCTTTGGCAAGCTTCACCGTCAATGACCCACCACCAAAGGACTCCTCTCCACCCCAGGGACGAGGCCCAAGCCTTGGATGAGGCGTCGAGGTTCGTTTTGGGGGTGAATTGACAACTACCCAAATCGAGAGTTTCGGTGGTTCGAGGGCCTTTCCGACCACTTCCTGGCCGAATTGGCCTTTGGCCCAGGTATGAAAATTGTTCCTCTCATTGAACTCTACAACCCTGTAAAATTTGATAATTTTTAGAGTTCGTCGGAATTTGGGGTTTCGGTTTGTCGGAAACCGCCACGTATGGAGGCGCATGGCCAGTGGGCCGATTTTGCCATTTTATGCGTATTTTGTTATTATAATTATGTCTTTGGGATCCAATTGATGTGATTTGATTAGTTAACACTAATGTGTGATACTTCTGTTAATCAAATATTTTTGGAAATGGTGTGAAATTGAAATGGTGAACTACAAAAGGCTTGATCCCTATTGAGGATACTTAGGCAGTCTAACAAGAAGGTTAGATACAGCCATAATAAAATATCTGAGATTAATCTTTTAGTGAAATTTGCTAAGAAAGGAATTCGGGCCTATCTTAGTAATTAGCTTCCAAATTAAATTTTCGGGACGTTACAAATTGGTATCAGAGCGAATGATCCTGCTCTACTATATGCAATATTCTCAAGTTCACTTTCGTGTGAATTATGATTAGCAGTGAGATTGCAATTGTGGATGCAAATTTTCTCCTCATCGATCTTGGACGATTTTGCACCTACAAAACAACTAGCACCTTGGGTTAAGGCCAAAAGCCTCACGCGCCCACGATGAATGGGGGGGGGGGGCTTTGGCCGAAGAACCTCCGATGCCAAAGTTAGAATTTAGAGAGAAAGAGTGTTTAGAGAATTTTGGGATTTTTGCCAAAGTGTTGGAATGACTTTTTGGTGAGAATGGGTGCCTATTTATAGGATTAGGCTTCTCCCATTTTGAATGATGGTGACCGGCCACTATTGATTTTTGGGTTTATTTCATGTTTAATTAGCCAATTCAATGGCTAATTGAATATAAAAATAATAAATGGGTGGTTACAAAAATAATTGATTATTTTAATTTGGGTAATAACTTTGGGATAATGGGAATAATGAGGATGGGAATAGTGAGGATGGGAATAGTGGCCGGCCCTTTGTTAGTTTTTTGGTTTAAATTGTATAATTTTAATAGGTAATTAATGGTTTAAATGGGTAATTAAGCCATTAATTTACCTATTAATATTATTTTGGAGGTTACTTTGCAAGAAAAGGATTTGATTTGGTTACCTCTCTTTAGAGCATTTTTGACTTTTGTTGAAAGATGATTGTCTGCTGCTCGCGTGTAGAAATTCCGGTGTACCTCAGGGGTAGTTTGGTCCTTTTTGCTAAAATGTCCACGTGTCGCCTTGTGAATATTTTTGGCACACAAATGCCCCCACACCTTGTTGGGCTGCTTGCAAAAAAGGGCAACAGGTGTAGAGATTTTCTAGCTTTAGGAAACTTTTGAATTGCTTCCTATTTTGTTGTTGATTCTCTCTTTTAATAGGAGATTAGATCCTTCTAGGAAAGGGAAATAAATTTCTCTCAAAGCCTATTTAAGTCCACCTTAAGTGGGTTATTAAATCAACTTTGTAGAGCGATTTATTCTACCCTACAAGAGAGAGAGAGAGCTTAAAGGATATTTGTTCCCCCTCCTCTAGCAATCTTCTACATCTTGCCCGTGCAAAGGACCGTCTTTCGTTGATTTCTTTGTCTTCTTTTTGGATAGTGCTGTCGCGGGGCAGCCGTCGGGGTGGTGCAACATGTCAACTGGTAGAGGCCAGGAGTCGGTTCGGCATGGGCCGATGAGGTGTTATGGCAAGGGCCACTGCTTAGGTTGCTTGGTTTGGCTAGAGCCAAGGGCAGCTTGAGCGGCTGGGGCCGCGAACTGAGGCGCTGAGGAGCAGTGCTAGGGTAGTCGCATGGCTCGTATCTTTTAGACCCTTGGACCTGACGCGGGCCAAGCTAGCAATTGAGAGAAATGAAAAGGTCGCGGGTTTCTTGGGCTGCTGGAATGCTGGGCATGCAGACCTCCTGCCTGCTAGAATGCTAGGTTGAGCTCCTCTGCTGAGTACCGCGAATGACGTTAGCTGCTTAGCCCTCTTTGTCGGGTGAAAAGTAGGCTGCTCCCGAGAAAGGAGGTCAAGAGGATCAAGGCGGATACATTGGCTTGTCTGAACGTTGGTGTGTAGTCTATTACGAATGAAGGTGGAAAGAAGAGATCTTCCCGCCTGTTTAAGAGATGCCGGTTGGGAAAAACTGAAGACTTCATCAGCTGCTTGTGAGGGTCTGCTTGCTGCCGAAAAGTCTGTGATTGACATGACTTCTTCCAATGGGAAGAGAAATGAGGCTGCTAGATCTGAGCATGTGGCGCTGGCCATGTCGAGAATGGCTTGTACGATTGCTGATAGAATTGCTTAATGTAAAGGTCCCTTCATGCCCCCAGTGCCGAAGTCTGTACCAAGACGTCCTTTGAGAGCCATGTCTGGTTCACGTTTGGAGAAGCTTGCCATTATAAAGAGCAATGAGATGGACTCTGTTGCTAAGGTGGCGCCGAGGCCCACTTCCTCTGCTACCAAGACTGATTCGCCTGCTGGGAAGGAAGAGACTGTTTGCGTAGGCAACTGTGAGAAATCCACTAAGCCGGCTTCTAGGGAGGTTGATGAGATCTGTGTGCTCTTGGAACCAGATCTGCTTGTAGACATGGACTCTTGTGCCTGCTTGCTATGATGCAGATATAGCAAGGCTGCCAAGGAGGTGGCGAAGACTATGGCAGTTGAAGCTTATTCCTCGACTGAGGAGATTAAGACATTGGATTCTGAGTTCATTACTTTGAAAGGGTCTAATATCTCTGCCCCCTACTTCTCTGCGACTTGAGACCGCTCACCAAGAGAGCGTTGACTCAGATTCAAGATTTTGAGGGTGCCGTTTCTGAGCTTCGTTCCGCTGCTTATGCAAAGGATGAAGAGTTGATTGCTGCTTATAATCAAGTGATCCACTTCAAGAGAATCGTTGATAGGCTTGATCCCCAAGTGTTGGAACTTCAAGGTATACTGAAGATCAACGAAAGTCTGAAGAAGGAAGTGGATGAGCTGCAGCGCGTCCATGTTGGTCTGCTCGATGAGAATGAGCAGCTGAAGAGTGAGAATGATGGGCTCTAGGTCTCGAGACCTTCTCTATTTCTCCGGAATACTTGTTCACCTTTACTTTTGAGGCTCCATTGGCGAAGTAGTCGAAGATGTTAGTGCCCAGGCTGGAGAAGCCGGGGGTGAAGCGTCGGATGGTGCCGCTGCTGAAGGTGTGGCGACCAAGTAGTCGTGGAGTGTCCAAGCTGCTGAAGAGTAGTCTTCTAGGTAGTCTTTAGGATTTTCTTTGTTTCCCTTGTTGCTTTTTTGCTTTGCTTGAACTTCTTTGGTCTTTGCTAGTTGTTTATCAATTTTGCTAGAAAATTTAATAAACTTGCTTCCTTCGCTTTTCTCCATCTTCGCTTCTTTTGTTCATGCCCTAACCTTTAGACTTTATAGACCAGTGGCAGGCGTGCTACTTTTTTTTATTTTTTATAAGTAGACAGGCCGCGTAGCCTATGCAGCCTTAGGTGTCGGTGTAGAACTTTGCAAAGTTGTTAGCCATAGGGTAGGCAGCAGGACGCCTTACTTACAGAATCAGACAAGTCCGCGTGACCACTAGGCTGTTAACCTTGGCTTTCTCCAATTCCGTAGGTTGCGTAGCAAGTATCACAACACTTTAGGACTTGGTGTAAGTCGTTCCGCTTTTGACAGAGGTGAAGTTTATCGACTACGTTGCATGTTGGCAGCGGATAAAGCTTCGTATATGCACGCTAGCTTGTTTAACCTTTCACAAGAATGTGCGGTTGTATAAGTCTAGCGTGGTTTTACTGCTTGAAGGGCAAGCCGTAGGCAGTCTTCTGGAAACCGTAGGCTACCTTAGTGCACTCGGTAGCAGCTTTAGGGTTCCAGGGCAGCCGTCCATCGGATGTACTGCGTAATGTGCCCCCTCCGTCTCTAGGGCCCGGTTCCCCGCAGATTAGGCCAAGAGACCCAAAATCCTTCAATTAGCTAAGCCTTGAAAAAGACCATTGTGGCTACTTCTAGGAATCTCGGCGCAAGCCATCGTGCATCTAGTTATACTAGGGCAACCAGGCTCATCCACGTCTGGATATTCGGAGTGTGGAGTTTATCCTCCCGTTTTGGAGAGTAGACCCATGTGGGTGTTGGGGAATTAGTTTATCCTCTCGCACTGGAGAGCATGGTTGGTCCCTCGGGGGGTGCAATTCCTGTGGTGAGTCCCTAAGAAGGGCGCAACCTTCTTTTGAAGTGCAGGAGTGATCAGTTGTTGTAAACATGCAGCCAAGCCAAGTTGTGATTACTTCTGAATTCCTCATTGAAAAAACGAGTGAAACGGACAAGAACTTAGCTGTAAGGTAGGAACTGCTTAACAACTGGATAGTCCTCGGTTTGTGAGGTGATGCCCATCGAGCTGCTTGAGTCTTTGGGCTTTTGATGTGGCGGGAGGTCACACATGGTATTTCCTTAGTTTGTAGGCGTTCCACTACTTTTTGATCTTTTTGTCGTTTCATGGTGGTGAGGGTGTAATTACTCTTGCCGCCTACTTTGCTGATCTTGTATGGACCTTCCCATATATGATCCATCTTTTTGGAGCCTTCTCTGCGGGCAGTGATGAAGGCTTTTCTTAGGACTAGATTTTCGGGCTAGAATTGCCAAACCTTGGCCCTTTTGTTTTAGCTGGAGATGAGCTACTGCTGGTAGGCTGCGATGCGGGTGATGGTCTGGAATGCCTCAAGTTGCTTGCGTACCTTCTCTAGGTATTGTGCTATCCTTGGATGTTTTGCCGCATACTCCCCAGTAGTTTGGTTGATGATTAGCTGGGAATCGGAATGAATTGCAAGCTTTTTCACCGCCAAGTCTTTTGCTACCCGGGGGCCTGCTAGTAGGGCCTTGTACTTTGCTTCAATGTTGGATGTTTTGAAGCCTAAGGCGATCGCCTGCTCGAGCATTGAACCATCTGGGGTGGCAAGGACCACCCCTACTCCCGAGCCTTTGTAGTTAGTTTCGTCGTCGACATGCAAATGCCAGAAATCTTCATTGAGGGAGCAGGTGCGACTAAGGTGTGCTCGGCTGCCTCCAGGGCATCTTTGGGCCGCTCTGTTGCGTTGCCTAGGCTAGGCGTGAAGGCGCAGTAGGGAGTCGTGGAGCTGATGCCATGTTACACATAACAGGAAATGCTCAACTGCCAGTATTGGGCCACTCTAGAGTTGAGTTATGGAGCAAGGGTCGGCTAGGGCCGTGTGTCGCGTAGCAGGAGGTGGTGCTCAACTGCCAGTACATGTTGCTCTTATGTAGAATCTTTTGGGGCGATAAGGACAAAAATTGCTTCCAATTATGCCCTTCTAATGTTCGTGTGCCTTTTGAGCTAAGTTGTTGCGTTTGTAAAAAACTTTGCATCGCCAGTGTATGCGCCTTTATCATCGCGCGTTTAGATTGGGCAGAATAGTGCATCATGATGATGACCGTGTGTGACTGAAGGTAAAACTTGAGCTTTCGAGTTGCAACAACTAATTTTTTATTTTTTTTTTGTTTGTTTTTTTTTTTTTTTTTTTTGGTAGCATCGAGGAGAGCTTTTGAATTGTGGAATACAGGTAATCGGGCCCCCAGCTCTTCTCGTATGATAGTAAAGCTTATTGCTGCTTCAGATACCTTCAAATATGCGAATAGGTCCTCCGTTGCTTTCGGTTTAGATAGTTGGGGGGTGATGTCGGGTACTCCTCCCGGTCCTTGAATCTGGATCAGCGAGCCTCGTCCCAAAGTGCATGCTTTTCTGCTAGAGCGAAAGAGTCTGCCAGAGTCAACTCTTTCATGATCAATTTTCCGAACAAAAGGTGGTCAGCTGGAAGTCCTTTTTGGAAGGCTGCTCTAGCTATCGAGTCGTTGCATCCGACTATTTTTGCCTTCTCTACTTTGAACCTCTTCACATAGTCGCGAAGCGACTCTTTTGGGTTCTTCTTGATGTTGAACAAGTGGTCAGACTTTTTCTTAATCGAGCGGTAGGATGAATATTCTTTGGTGAAAACCAAAGAAAGTTCGTCGAAACTCCGGATAGATTGTGGCGGCAGGGTGTAGAACTAATCTTACACCTCGCCTTGTAGAGTAGTGGCGAATATCTTGCACATGAGATCGTCATTGTTTCGATAGAGGATCATTGCGTTTCGGTAGTGCTTTAAGTGTCTCTCCGGGTCTCCATCTCCTTTGAAGGATGTGAAATGTGGCATGCTAAACTCGCGTTGAGGCTCTGCCTGCTCGATCTCGTCCGTGAATGGTGACCTGCTTATGTTGGTCACATCCCGTCGTAGTGCCTCGTCGGTGACCTCGTTGCGTTGGAAATCGCGCAATCGCTTGGTCAAGATTCTCTCTACTTCTTCCTGAATTTGCCTTTGTTGGGGTAGTGGAGCTTTCGGCTGCCCCCAGTTTTGACCTGCTGGTCTAGGCTGCTCTTCTACGTGCTCGGCTCGCCTATGCCGCGGTAACGGTGCATGTAGTAGATTCCTAGCAGGCGAGGGATTTCGCAAGCTGTTGGTTGAACTTGAGCCGGATTGAGTGGCTGCTTCTCTCCGTCTGTCATGCTGCTTACTCCGATGTGATGTGGAGGATACTCCTTGCGGACCTAGCCGCGAATGAACACTTCGCTTGGAAGGTTGCTCATGTTGATTATCGGAGTATGACCCTAACCGTGAGTGTACGCTCGTTCGTGGGCTTAGTCGAGAGTGCACGCTCCTTCGCGCGCTAAGACGGGAGTATACGCTATCTCGGGGGCCCAACCGGGAGCGTACTCTGCCTAAATGCTCGGTTCGGGGCTGGTCAAGTGGTTGCTTGCCGGGACGCTGCTGGAGAGGTTCTTCGTCTGCCCTTGTCCTTCTTCGGGACACCTCGTTTGAGACACATTGCATCTTGGTGCATTGCAAGAGCTAGTTTACCAAGGTCGGCTGTTGTGCTAGGGCGCTCATCAACTCTATGACTTGTCGAGACAAGTGTTGTTCGCCATTTGGATTGGAAGAGCTTAGAAGGAATGTGCCTCCTTGAACAGTGGAAGGGTGGTAGACTCCGGGCGTGAGATTTGAGTTGGGAAATGCCAAATCCGCTGTGAAATATGGTGAGAATGCCCCCGGCTCGATGGTAGGTCCGGATGGTTGAGATAATCTTGGGCCGACTTGGGCTGCTTGAAAGGCCACGAGAGTAGGATGGGCCACGAGAGTAGGCTGCTCGGCGGGAGCAGGCTGGGCCACGGGAGTGAGCTGCTCGGCTGAAGCAGGCTGGGCCACGAGTGTAGGCTGCCCAACGGGAGCAGGCTGGACCACGGAAGTGGGTTGCTCGGTGGGAGCAGGCGGGGCCACGAGTGTGGGCTGCTCAGCGGGAGCAGGCTGGACCACGGAAGTAGGCTGCTCGGTGGAAGCAGGCTGGGCCACAGGAGTGGGCCGCTTGGCATGTGGGTGTGAGGCTTGGGCTCGGCTCGGCAACGCGTTGGGCTCGCGTTGGGCTTGGAGTAACATGGCTTGGGCCTTAGCCTTGGATGGCACGGCTCAGGCCGTGGTGATGGCGCCATGGACCTCGCCTTGGGTGGCTACCGTGGTAGCCACCGCGGTGGTTCCCATGGTGAAAACTCGTGGTGGTGGTGCCGCCCCTCCTAGGATCACATTTAATCTTGTGGATTGCCGCGGTCCCATTTCTTGAATATTTGAATTTTTGCTCGTGGAATTTTCTAAATTTCTAGCCATTGTATTTTTTTTTCTTTTTACGTTTTATCAAAGAATCTTTGCAAAATAAAAAATTCTAATAATAAGAACGTATGAAAAAAAATACAAGTGGACTAGAAAATAGAGAAAAAACCTTTTTATGCGAGAGTCTTCTACGAGTGTGGATTTCATTTCTCTCAATGAAAGCACCAATTTGTGGATGCAAATTTTCTCCTCATCGATCTTGGACGATTTTGCACCTACAAAACAACTAGCACCTTGGGTTAAGGCCAAAAGCCTCACGCGCCCACGATGAATGGGGGGGGGGCTTTGGCCGAAGAACCTCCGATGCCAAAGTTAGAATTTAGAGAGAAAGAGTGTTTAGAGAATTTTGGGATTTTTGCCAAAGTGTTGGAATGACTTTTTGGTGAGAATGGGTGCCTATTTATAGGATTAGGCTTCTCCCATTTTGAATGATGGTGACCGGCCACTATTGATTTTTGGGTTTATTTCATGTTTAATTAGCCAATTCAATGGCTAATTGAATATAAAAATAATAAATGGGTGGTTACAAAAATAATTGATTATTTTAATTTGTGTAATAACTTTGGGATAATGGGAATAATGAGGATGGGAATAGTGAGGATGGGAATAGTGGCCGGCCCTTTGTTAGTTTTTTGGTTTAAATTGTATAATTTTAATAGGTAATTAATGGATTAAATGGGTAATTAAGCCATTAATTTACCTATTAATATTATTTTGGAGGTTACTTTGCAAGAAAAGGATTTGATTTGGTTACCTCTCTTTAGAGCATTTTTGACTTTTGTTGAAAGATGATTGTCTGCTGCTCGCGTGTAGAAATTCCGGTGTACCTCAGGGGTAGTTTGGTCCTTTTTGCTAAAATGTCCACGTGTCGCCTTGTGAATATTTTTGGCTCCACAGCAATATTTCATAATTCCTATGAATAATGAGGCATTTATGTGAAATGCATATATATTACGAATAACTGACGTGTGTGGAATATTCTTGAATTTTCATTGTTGTGAAATATGATGTGCAATGTGAATGCATTATTTCAAAAAAATTATGAACAAAGTGCTATGTGAATTATGATTTGCATTGATATTGCATTATTCATAATTTCTAAGATTAGTGTGGTGTTAATGTGAAATACACATGTATTATGAATCTTGCACTGGCAGGAAAGTGAATATATATTTATATTCTCTTGTTTTGGTGATGTGAAATAGGATTGCAGTGATATTGCAATATTTCATAAGTTTTATGCATCTTGAGGCATTTATGTGAATTGCATATGCATTGTGAATGCATTATTTCAAAATTTTGTGAATTAAGTGCCATTCATGTGATATATATGGTGGATCACTCATTTATGTGGCATGGTGCAATTTCCATGGTGATTATGGAGTTTTGTGAGTAGAAATTATGATTTGCATTGTAGTTGCATATTTCATAATTTCTATAAATATGTGAGTTACATATATGTATTGTGGATTACTCACGTGTGTTGTTGTGAGTACATGTTCTTGTGGATTGTAAATGCAGGTTCCCTGGATGATTTTGATGACCTGAGAGTGAAAGGGATTGTGAGGTTCCCCTGGGTTTCGATCCCCTAAACCTTCAGAGGGTGTTATATGGATGAGATACTCCTGCGGGATAGTCTATGTGGTATAGCCGTTGGAAAATGGACACTCCTGGATTGAGAGGCACTAAGAGTGAGGGGCACCACGCGCTGCCTTGGGTTTCGAACTCCTAAACCTCTGGAGGCCTACACGGCCGGACATGTACCATATCCCGTGGGAAGGGTACTTGGTTATGGGGTGTAGGACTAAATGGTCACTCTCGTTACCCTACTTCGTGCTATTGTGGTTAGATTGAAGTGAGGGTAATCGACCGCGAGATCAGTCTTCAGATTGGATTATGTTGGCACACGAGTTCTGAAAGTGAATCGTGGTGGCGGCTATGTATAGCCAATAAGGGTAAGTGATTTTACCAGTGATTGTGATTAGAAATTCCAATGATTTTGGATGGAATTTCTGATATTTGATTTGCCAATTTTAATTGTTTGGCTTGAAATGGTGATGTCTATTTAGCCACAAATGTTTTTGGCTAGAAATATTGATATTTATTTGGCTGATGATGGTTACGGCGTGGGTATATGATATTTGTTTGCCAAGGATGAAAATGGCAAAAAAAAAAAAAAATCTGATATTTGATATCACCAGTGGTTGTGGCTAGAAATTTCGAGGAAGAATCGTGGTAACGGCTGCATATAGCGAATGATGGTAAGTGGTTTACCAATGATTATGATATTTATTTTACCAATGCGACTTATGGCTTGATGTCATAGAATTTCCAATATTTATTCTACCAATGAGTGTGGTAGGAAACCTGAGTATAAATGATTACTTTGTGGAAGTATTTATTTGTGGGGCTTGAATAAAATTGTAGACTGAGGTTATGATTTTATTCATTATAAATGGAATGGTGGAATTATCGTTAATTCCTTTTTCGTTATTCGAGAGTAGAAATCTTGAGGATGAGATTTATTTTAATGGGGGTCGAATGTAATACCCTGAAAAAATATTTAAAATATTTGATTTGTGGAAAATTGTATCGAAAAGTGGAAAAAACGAAAATGCCCTAGGTGGCTAAACGAATTTTTTGCGGGGACGTATTTTATCCTCATATATTTTGTCATGTTTCTTGACATATTTGGATAAAGTTCGATCCTAGGAGCGTGTAGACGAAAACCGTTCGCGAAACGAAATTATAACGAAGAAGTTATTAACGATTGAAGTTGAGCGTAAAATAGTCTTTTACCATTAATTCGGAAGGCTCCAGAAAATATGGAGCAATAGGAGTGCCACGTGTGTGGCTGAGGTGAAGGGAAGGAAAGAAAACAGATTGGGGGAATTGGGGGCTACCGAATCCGAGGGAGGAGAAGGGAGAGAAAGGAGGGAGGTGAGAGAGCACTGGATCCTTTTGGATCTGTACAACCCGACCCGACCCGATTCCTTGACCCAGCTTTAACTCCTCCGTCCGACGTCCGTTTGAGGTGATTTCGGTGTCTATGGAAAGCTCTCGTTGAGCCCAACATCCCTGTGATGTTAGATTTCAAATTTTCTAACCCAAATTTACAAATTGAAACCACAAACCCATGGGTATCCCAGCGGCTGGTTCCGGCAAGCTTCACCATCGATGACCACCACCAAAGGACACCTCTCAACTCCAGGGACAAGGTCCAAGCCTTGGATGAGGCGTCAGGATTCGTTTTGATGGCGAATCGACAACTACCCAAATCGAGGGTTCTAGCGGTTCAAGGGCTTTTCCAACCACTTCTCGACTGAATTGGACTTCGGCTCAGGTATGAAAGTTGTTCCTCTCATTGAACTCTACAACCTTGTAAAATTTGGTAATTTTTAGAGTTCGTCGAAATTTAGGGTTTTCGTTTGCCGGAAACAGCCACGCACTGCGGCGCGTGGCCAGTGGGCCGACACTGCCATTTTATGCATATTTTGTTATTCTAATTACGTATTTGGGATCCAATTGATGTGATTTGATTAGTTAACACTAATGTGGGATACTTCCGTTAATCGAATATTTTTGGAAATGGTGTGAAATTGAAATGGTGAACTACGAAAGGCTTGATCCATATTGAGGGTACGTAGGCAGTCTAACGAGAAGGTTAGATGCAGCCATAATAAAATAATTGAGATTAATCTTTTACACTATGTTTGGATGAGGGAAATAAACTGGGAATTTAGGTAAAAATCAGAATTTATAAATTGACATGCACCAATTCCCTTGTTTGGATTCATAAACATAGAAATTTAGAATTTCCGCATGAAAAAAAAACTTGGAATTTGGGACCTCCAATTCCCAAGTTTAAATTCCATGTAAATAGGTGTCATTTCCCAATTTCTATAATTGAGCGTTTAAAAATAACAAATTTTGTATCCAATTCCATTGTTCTTTTAGGTTTACCAAACAAGAAAATTCACGAATTCTAGAAAATAAAATCTTGTCATTTCAATTTCCGTAATTTTAAAATTTCTTAGTAATCTTAAATTTCTTCATCCAAACATAATGTTAGTGAAATTTGCTAAGAAAGGAATTGGGCCTATCTTAGTAATTAGCTTCCAAATTAAATTTTCGGGACGTTACAAATGGTGATGCCCCCCCCTCCCTCCAACAACAAAGATCCCATTTTTTTTAGTTTGTTCCTTGGGGAAGGCATGGTTTTCCTTTTTGATACCATGAAACTTGATATTGTTCTTGTGGTTCCCTACTTGAATTATAATTTATTATCGGTTGCCCAAATAACCATTGCCTTACATTGTTTGGTGGTGTTTTGGCCTTATTTTTGTGTATTTAAGGACATCCAGACGCGGAAGACGATTAGTTATGGTATTAGACGAGGGAAGCTGTACTACCTCAAGTTGAATTCTAGTAGCTCGAGATTGTTCACTCAAGCACTGTCAGTGAAAGAGACTTCAATCGAGAATAATAAAGAGTCTGATGTGTGGATGTGGCACTGTCGTCTTGGCCATGCTTCGTTTGGTTATTTGCATAAGTTATTTCCTAGTTTGTTTGTGAAAAACGATGTTTCTCAGTTTAAGTGTGATGTGTGTGAAATGGCTAAGAGCCATCGAACTTCTTTTCCTCCAAGTTTAAATAAGAGTTCCGTTCATTTTATGATTGTGCACTCGGATGTTTGGGGCCCTTCCAAAATTGCTTCTCTTGGTGGAGCTCATTGGTTTGTCACATTTATTGATGATTGTATAAGAATGACTTGGGTTACTTTGCTAAAATCGAAAAACGATATGAGTATGGCCTTTCAAAAATTTCACAAAATGGTTTCGATACAATACAATATGAAAATTCAAGTGATTCGAAGTGATAATGGAGGCAAGTATGTTAATACTGAACTCCGCTCTTTCTTTGATACGCACGGTATTGTTCATCAGATCACATGTCCGTATACTCCTCAGCAGAATGGGGTGGCTAAACGGAAGAATCAACACTTGTTATAAATGGTTCGTGCTTATCTTATTGAAGCATGTCTTCCCTTGTATTATTAGGGTGATGCCCTTATGTCGCCTGCCTACCTTATTAATCGGCTTCCCTCTCGTACGCTCAAGTTTCAGACACCATTTCAGACTCTTATGTCTCTACTCAGCTACCCGCCAGTCCCTAACCTTTCCCTTTGAGTTCTCGAGTGCGTGGTTTTTGTCCACGTGCATCCTTCACAACGGCAAAATAAACTTGAACCTCGAGCTCTTAGTTGTGTGTTTATGGGGTATGATACTACTCAGAAGAGCTATTGGTGCTATCACCCTCCTACTAAGAAAACGTTTATCACTGCAGATGTCATTTTTCATGAAACGGAGAAGTATTTTGGTTTCTCTAAGTCATCACTTCAGGGGGAGTTTCAAGGCGAAGGCGATGAAGTTCGTATGTTTGATTATGGAACTGAGCAACAAGCTATGGTCCAGCCACCCACCACCGAACGGCAGACCACTCCACAACAACATGCCGTCGTGTAGCAAGCTACAGTGCAGCTGCCTACCGCCAAGCAGCAGACCACTGCGCCGCAGCCTACCACCGAACCAGTGTCGCATGCATAACAACCAAGTTCCGAGCAGGTTGTTGTTGCACAACAGCTTCTTGCTGAGTCCGAGATAGTAGAAGACATGGCCTTCTCGGCCCCCTTGCAGGTGGAACCCATGGTTGTAGAAGAAACAATACATGTCGACTCGTCTCTCAGTGATTCTCATAACCAATCATCTTTTGCGCCAGATGGACCACCGCTCCGTAGTTTCCCAGAAAGAATTAATCGAGGTATTCCTAAACCCACTTATGAGGCAGACCCTAAGTGTAAAACTAAGTACTCAGTGAGCGAACCAGCCCATAACTCAAGAGTGAGGTAACCATTAAAAAACTATGTGTCCACCTGTCACCTGTCTGAATCAAATAAGTCATTTGTGAATCAATTGTCTACTGTATATATTCCTAACAGTGTGCAAGAAGCTTTAGCTAATTCTAGGTGGAAATAAGCAATGAATAAGGAACTAAGGTCGTTGAAGAAGAATGCTACCTGGGAACTATCAGACTTGCCAGCGGGCAAGAAACATGTGGGATGTAAATGGGTCTATATAGTGAAATACAAAGCAGATGGAACGGTTGATCGGTTTAAAGCAAGACTAGTAGCAAAGGTGTACACTCAGAAGTATGGCATAGATTACACGGACACCTTTGCACCAGTGGTCAAGATCAATACAGTCTGAGTTCTCTTGTCCATGGCAGCGAACCTAGACCGGCCACTTCAACAGTTCGATGTCAAAAAATGCATTCCTACATGGAGATTTAACTGAAGAAATTTATATGGAGCTTATACCGGGATGTACCGGAATAGATATGAACAAGGGTAAAGTATGTAAGCTAAAGAAGTCACTATATGGATTAAAGCAGTCACCAAGGGTATGGTTCGGTAGGTTCATTAAATCAATGAAGGCATTCGGGTATAGCCAGAGCAATTGGGATCACACCCTATTCTTGAAACGAAAGAGTAAAAAGATTACAACACTCATTGTACATGTGGATGATATGGTAGTTACCAAGAATGACCCAGTGGAACAATCGGCTCTAAAGAAGTATTTGTCTATGGAGTTCGAAATAAAAGATCTTGGATCTCTGAAATACTTTCTTGGGATTGTGGTATCGGAAGGCAAGTCTGGGATATTCTTGTCCCAAGGAAAGTATATCATTGATTTGTTAAAGGAGACTAGGATGTCAGCTTGTAAACCTGTAGCAACTCTGTTGGCTGAAGGAATGAAGTTGAGCCTCGACAAGAATCAAGTACCAGTAGACAAAGGAAGATATCAAAGGTTGGTTGGGAGATTGATGTATTTGCACATACAAGACCTGATCTTGCTCATGCCTTGAGCGTAGTCAGTCAGTATATGCATGATCCGGAAGAACAACATATGAGTACGGTGATGAGGATATTGTGTTACTTGAAGGGAAATCCAGGTAAAGGAATTCTGTTTAAGAAAAATGAGCATTTCAGAATCGAAAGGTATACTTATGCCGACTGGGCAAGTTCGGTAGACGATCGACACTCAACATCAGGATATTTCACTTTTTGTTGGTGGTAATCTAGTAACATGGAGAAGTAAAAAGCAGAATGTAGTAGCTTGTTCAAGTTTCTATTACGAGATTTGGGGGTCAACTATCGTTAGCCGATGAAGTTATTTTGTGACAACAAAGCTGCTAGAGATATCGCTCATAATCTGGTACAACATGATAAGACGAAGCATGTGGAGGTTGATAGGTCCTTCATTAAAGAGAAATTGGAGGAATAAATAATTAAATTGCCCCTGATTAGGACCGAGGATCAAGTGGCTGATATACTCACAAAGGTTGGTTCGAGTGACAAGTTCTCAAGCTTATTGGACAAGTTAGGCATGTGTGACATATATGCACCAACTTGAGGGGGAGTGTTGACTTGTATAATATTCCCATTAATTATGGGATTCCTATAATATTGGGTTTCCAGTTTAGGTTGTAGATTGATTGTAATTATTCTTTCCTTATTGTAGTAGGATTGTACATGAATATATATACCTCAGAATGAGAAGAATACAATTAACACATTTAAAGCATTCTCTTCTCATTTGACACATGGACCCAAACGACCTTATTAAATAACTTTCTGCGAGAAGAGTCGGGCCAATTATTCAAGGTTTTCATTAGCGTAACTTCCCAGAACCGCCCATTCCATAAATAGCAATCTTTGTGATCTCTTTAACACCCAAAAGTTCCATAAGCTGCTTTAGGATCTCTGGTGCTTTCTAACCAGCAAGATAAGGTGTTGAAATGTGCTCAACCACTATATCACTTGGCTTCTTATCTTCCATAGGTATTGGAAGATTGCATGACTCCTTGGTAAGTTTTATCACCTCATCATATTTCTTTTCTGCTGTTTTGCTAACTTGGTATTTGCGGCATATGTTAGAGTCAAGCATACACCACGGGCCAAAGGGAACATATATAGGATCTGCCTCCAAAAGTAGCCAGGCTTCATGTACAATCCTCTCCACCACACGTTCGATCTTCTCAACCCTTTCAAGCCACTCCATAACTTGCCTAGGGGGGGTGCTTTCTTTCTAATCTTGATACATCAATATATTATGTTATATCATACTTTCGGCGAGAGAGCTTCTGCAGCTCCTCCTTCAAAGTTTGGATATTTTTTTAGAATTTTCTTAGGGTGTCAAACAGTGACGACAAAGAGTTGCCTACAAACCTACTAACTTCAATGATAGCACTCAAGGTTTCCATGGTTTCACAATATTAGTAAAAGATATCAACTTGAAAGTAAGAATGCTTGAACATAGTGCAGTTTGTAGGCTCAACTCAGTTAACTATGAGTGATGCCAATGTATTCCATTTATAGGGATTACAAGGTATTCAGTTACAAGGAGATTTATCTCTTATATCAAAACATTTACAAGATAAATATATTTGATAATTATCATGATCAGAAACTGTGCAACAAACTTGATGGAGAAAAGGTTGATGCTTATCCAAACTCTACTTGTAGGAAATGGTGTTGTTGTTATCAGGTTTGGTTGATTATAATGTTGATGTGGATTGGACTGCTGATATGGTTTATCACGGCCTCTCAAGCTGTATGGGCATGAATGGACGGGAAGCTTGGATTCCAGAAATGGAAATCGTTGGGATGATAAACCCTTGGTTAAAAGATCAGCAAGCTAATCGGTGGAGGCGACATAACCAACAACAATTTCTTTTCACGCACATAATGGTAATCAACTTCGACATGGCACATCCTGGCTTGATATACTGGATTTGAAGCAACAATGATAGCGCTGATATTATCACACCAAAGACGTGGAAGAGAAAGATGAAGATGAAGATCACGAAAAATATTTCTGAACCAAGAGAGAATGGCGGAAGTGTAAGCAAGTTGATGGTATTCCGCTTCTGTGCTAGAGCGAGAGACCCCTCTTTGTTTCTTAGAACTCCACAAAATGAGATTAATGCCAAGGAAGATACAATAGCCCCTGGTGGATCGTCGATCGTCTGGGTCCCCATCATCGACATACGCAGTAAAAGTGAAAGGACTAGCAATGTATACAAGGCCATGATCATGCGTTGCTTTTAAGTATCGAATGATACGTTTGGCAGTAGCCCAATGAATGGTTGTCGGTGAATGCATATATTGGCAAACTTGATTAACCGCAAAAGCAATGTCAGGGCGTTGAAGAGAAGGTATTGAAGAGCACCAACAATACTTCTGAATTCTGTGACATCCAAAAGATGTTCTCCTTCATGAGACGTCGACCAGCAGGAGCATGAGTTAAATTTGGCTTGCAATCGGTTATCTTGGTGCGATGGAGGAGGTCCATAATGCATTTGGATTAAGAAAGATACATGGCAGTAGGTGTATGAGTGACTTCCATGCCAAGAAAAAAATTAAGTGGCCCAAGATCCTTCATAGAGAATAGGCTTCCAAGTTGAGCAATGAAACGTGAAATTTAAGCAGCATCATTCCCTGTGACTAAAATGTCATCAACATAAATCAAAAGATAAATGATAGTGGCCCCATTGAAGAATGTAAACAGGAAAGAGTCAGCAGTGGAAGCAATGAAGCCTAAGTTCTCCAAGTGATGAGAAAAACACTGAAACCACGCCCAAGGTGCTTGTTTAAGGCTGTATAAAGAATGACGAAGCTTACAAACATGTGTAGGGTATTGAGGATCTACAAAGCCTGATGGTTGTCTCATAAACACTTTTTCAGCCAGTGTGCCATGGAGAAATGCATTTTGGACATCAAGTTGGCGAATAGGCCAATTGAAGTGAAGAGCAATAGAGAAGATGAGACGGATTGTTGCATGAGTCACAACGGGACTAAAAGTTTCCCCATAATCGAGACTTTCATGTTGATGAAAACCATTGCCAACAAGACGTGCTTTGAACCGTTCAATGGAACCATTATACTTACGCTTGATTTGATACACCCATTTGTTTGGAAGAACATTGAAATGTGGCTGACAAGGAACAAGAGCCCAAGTACCTATGCGTTGGAATGCATTAAACTCTTCTACCATTGCTTGCCGCCACTCAGGATACTTGTTTGCTTGACTGAAACAAGTAGGTTCAACCAAGTTATCAACATTAGTAGCAAGTAAAGCATACTTAGGATTGGGTTGTCGAATCTCATCCTTAGCATGTGTGATCATAGAGTGAGAGGAAGTAGTTAGTGGTGGGTGCTAACTAGTTGAAGATTGCCCTATATTCGAACTTGGGAAAGAGTTGGTGGTTATGGGACCTAACGGGGATGGGTCTAATGTGGTGGTGATAAGATGAGATGAAAGGGTAGGAAGAGAATGTACTTGAGGACTGGTGGGGCAGGGTAAGGGAGTGGCAGGTGAAGGGGTTATAGTGGGAGTGAGTTGGTTGATAGGATAATAGGGCCCTATTTCCGTCATGGCATAATGTGTATCAGAGGAAGAAGACGGGTTAGTAGGAATGGAGTCTTTGTATGGAAAAGAATTTTCATCAAAAACAACATGGCGAGATAAAAACATGCGACCTGTGGATGGATCTAGACAACGATAGCCTTGTTGATTCAGTGAATACCCGAGGAATATGCACTTTTTGGAACGAAATTGCAGCTTGTTATTGTTATAGAGACGCAAGTATGGAAAACATGCACAACCAAATACTTTAAGAAAATCATATTGTGGAGATTTGGAAGGCTTCAACCCAAAAAGATGCAGGCAAAGATGCATGGGCAAGAAGTGTAAGTCTAGTTTCGACCAAATGGCAGTGTTTCATTTCGGCTAAGCCGTTTTGTTCCAGATGATGTGGACAAGTGAAACGATGATGTATGCCATGAGTAGCCAAAAAAAATTGAAATTTTTTGCTGATATATTCTCCACCTCCATCCATTTGAAATGATTTGATTGTGGTACTGAACATGTTTTCCACTAATTTTTTAAAAGTAACAAACGTTGCAAAGACGTTAGATTTTAATTTCAAAGGGTAAATCCATGAATAACGAGAGAAATCATCGATAAAAATAACATAATATTTTAATCCATTAATAGAATGGGATGGGGAGGTCCATACATCGGAGTGTATCAATTTTAAAGGAAATGACGACTAAGAAGTAGACAATGAAAATGGTAATTTATGACTCTTGCCCAGTGGACACGAGTAACACACTTCACTTGTGACTTTACCAGAAATGGGCAATTTATTCCTAGCTACAAGAAATTTAAAAATTGAACTTGATGGATGTCCTAAACGAGAATGCCAAATACTATCTGACACACGAGCACCGATGCATGCAAAAATGCCATTATTGTTTGAGATGGAAAGACTGGAAAAAGGATAGAATCCATTCCTATTATGGCCGTGCAAAAGGATCTTCTCCGTTTGCATGTCCTGAACATGATAAGAGGTGGGAGACAAAGTTAGAGAACACTTGTTATCTATGGTAAAACAATTGATGAAGATGACATTAGTTGTCGCATTAGGGCAATATAGGGTGTTTGGTAATTTAAAGGTTTGATTAAGTGTTCGAATATAGGAATCTCCAACTTTTGAAATATGCAAACTTGTGCAACCAACTACTCCATTCACATGATCAGTTCCATGATAGTCACGAGCATTAGGGACTTGAGCTAAGTCGTTGGTGATGTGGATGTTGGTGCCATAATCAAAGAGTCAGTTTTGAACAGCAAGGGCACTACCAATGCCTGAGGATGGAGCAACTGCAGCAAAGGCTTGAAGACGAGAGCCAGGAACACGTCCCTCGTAGGCCATATTCAGACGGTTGAAACAGTCAATGGCAGCGTGATTGTGATGATGACAAATTTGGCATGAAACTCTCCCAGAAGAATAAAAGCCATTACCTCGAGGACCACCATTGGAAGGTGCAGCACCAAGGACTCCATCATTGTTGGACAGGTGTTGAGGACCTGAGGGATGAGCAGAACTTGATCCTCCAGGTTTATGGTAATTCCCAGTGTGGAAATTGCGACCACCAGAAGAAGATCCACGTCCACCATGATAGGAAGATCCACGGCCCCGGAAACCACCACTGGAGCGTCCTCCACGCTGAGCAGCAAGAACAGTCAGTGCAGCTTCGGGAGGAAGAATGTGTTGACCCTTTTGGTGTCGCTTGGTGCTGAGAAGAAGGGCCTCTAATGCAACATAGGAAGTGGCTTCCTCTCGAGCTTGTGCAGATGCCACAATACTCTCATAAGCCGGGCCAACATTGTTGAGAACGATTTCCACCAAGTCTTCTTCAGAGATAGGAGATCCAGAGAGGGAGAAAGTATCGGCGATGCAATTGACACGATCCAAAAAATCAACGATGGATAAGTCACCACGATGGGTGTTCATTAACTCACTTTGGAGCTGAAGACGACGGTCGGTAGACGGGGAAACATATCGTTCACGAAGAGAAGTCCAGGTAGAATGGGAGCTCGTCTTACCAATGAGAGTGGCAAGAACAGTAGGATGGACAAAACTATTTAACCAAGACATCACCATGGCGTCTTGTTGGATCCAGGGCTCGTAGGCCGAATTAACTTCAATAGTAAGGTTGTCGGTGTAAGAGTATATAATTGAATCATTTAGATTGTGCCATCTGTCATTAATACAGTGGCTAGATTGTAAGAAGTTGTTATATTCTAACTGTAAGGATAATATCCTAGCTGTAATAAGATCAAGATAGTATATAGCTAAGAGTCTGTAAGAAGATTGTATGTTGAATAAAAGTAATAAAGAAAAGTATATTTCTTTCTCTCTCTAAAGTTCTCTCTCGTTCTTTTTCTTCTCTCTCAAGCTCTCTTTCTTCTTGTGTTTTATGTTAATGGCTTCTGTGTGATCTAAGCTTCGATCGTAAGCTTCTTCGATTCTGGTTTCTTATGCTTCCGCTCCATTCTTTTCATCTTTGTGAATCAATTCTCTCATTTCTGGGTTCTGGTTCTTGCTCTTTTCTTTGATTTTTCCTCTACAAATCTTTGCTCACCAACTGTTTGGTTTTATTCCTCTGAGAGACTTATCACTATGCTTACTGCAACTCAACTGCAAATCTTGCAGTCCCCAATTACTGGGTTGATTTCCTCTGTTTCAACATCGGTTTCGGTTAAATTGGACGATTCCAACTACCTCCAATGGCATTTCCAAATGAAGCTGCTGCTTGAAGGCTATGGAATTATGGATTTCGTTGATGGAACAAATTTGTGTCCACCTCAATTTTCTTCTTCTTCTTCCAATGATTCAGAAGCTACCTCTACTGGGTCTGGTGCAAGAGTTGAATCAGATTTGTACAAGGTTTGGAAGATGCATGATAGGGCTCTTATGCAACTTATCACTGTCACCTTGTCTCCTATGGCCATTTCTTGTGCAATTGGGAGCAGTAGTGCTAGAGATCTATGGGTTCGTCTTCAAGAACAGTTTTCTACAGTAAGCAAGACCTATATTTTCCAGTTAAAGTCTGATCTTCAAACAATCAAGAAAGGGGCTGATTCTGTCTCCCAATATCTTCAACGCATCAAAGAAACAAGAGACTATCTTGCTGCTGCTGGTGTTACATTTGTAGATGAAGATATTGTAATCTTGGCACTAAATGGTCTACCTGCAGAATACAATACCTTCAGATGTGTTATTCGTGGCCGAGAAAATGTGATCTCGTTGAAGGAATTTCGTGCCCAGTTACTTGCTGAAGAAGCCACTATTGAAAACAATTCATGTGTTTCATTTCCTACTGCAATGATGGTCAATAATCAAGCTTCTAATTCTGGTGCTTCATCATCTTCATATCAAGGATCTTCCTCAAATGGGTTTCATAATTCTAATGGTTTTCATGGGAATTCTGGTCAATCTTCGTTCTACAATGGTGGCAACAAGTCAAAATTTAAAGGTAAAGGCAAAGCTACGTATAATCAAGGCCAGAAATTTGGTTCGAATCAGAGACAAAAGTCATATGTCAAATATGTTCTCAACATGGACATTCTGCTGCTACATGTGTGTATAGAAGTGATGAAACCTCTGAGAATTGTCAAATTTGTGACAGAAGTAATCACACGGCCAAGACATGTTTTTACAGAAACAAAGGAAAGAATCCTCCATCACAGATGACTGCTATGAATACTGTTTTTCCTAGTTCAATGCAACCCCAGTATATGAGTGCTATGCCTCCCATGCTGAATATGGGTTCTTCTCACATGCCTCCCATGTCCACTATGAACTCAGTTAATATGGTACCTTCAATGAATGCATCTTTTTCCTATGCTATGCCAACTATGTCTTCTGCAATGACTAATCAAGTTCCTTCTCAAGTCTGGCTAACTGATTCCGGTGCAACCAATCACATGACGAATGAATTGAGTAATTTGTCCATTGCTTCACCATATACTCAAAATGACACAGTCCACACAGCAGCTGGTGAAGGTTTGCAAGTTTCTCATATTGGAGATTCTCTTTTAAGGACTTCTCTACAGCCTATCAAATTGAATTCGGTCCTTTATGTTCCAAAACTATCTCATAATTTGTTGTCTGTTCATCGCATTTGTCTTGACAACAACTGTTGGCTGATCTTTGATGCTTACTGTTTTTGGATTCAGGACAAGGCCACAGGGCGAATCTTGTTTAAGGGACTCTGCAACAATGGATTGTATCCCATTCCTTCACGTACTGCCATACCTAATATATCTCAGCCACAAGCCAATCAAGCCGTTGCCTGTCTTGGACACACTGTGACCTCAAACTTGTGGCACTGCAGACTAGGTCATCCCTCAAATCCTATTGTTTCTCTTACACTTAGGAAATCTAATGTTGCTGTTAATAAGGATGTGTCCTCTATAGTTTGTCAAAGCTGTCTAGAAGGCAAAATTAGTAAACTTCCTTTCTATCCAGCTACTTCTAAATCTATAATACCTTTTGAAGTTGTACATAATGACCTATGGGGGCCTGCACCTTGTGTCTCTGTGGATGGATTCAAATACTATGTCATATTTGTTGACGAATGTACCAGATTTTGCTGGATGTTTCCTTTGATAAATAAATCAGATTTTGTCTCAGTTTTCATTTCCTTCTATCAGTATGTTTTTACTCAATTTTCAGCTAGAATTAAGATCTTGCAAAGTGATGGGGGGGGGGAGAATATATTAGTAAATATGTTCAATCATTTCTTGCTAAACAAGGCATTCTTCATCACAAATCTTGTCCCTATACCCCTGAACAAAACGGGTTGGCTGAGAGAAAGCATAAACATATTGTTCAAACTGCTCTTACTATGTTACAAAATGCAAATTTGCCTTCCAAATTCTGGACCTTTGCTTGTCAAACAGCAGTTTACTTAATTAACAGAATGCCATCTTCTGTTCTTCATAATAACTCTCCATTTGAACAATTATATTCTGTAATCCCAGATATTCATCATCTTCAAGTCTTTGGTTGTTCTTGTTTCCCATTGTTAAAACCTTATAACAGCAACAAGTTCCAACCTAAGTCTACTAAGTGTATATTTTTGGGATATGCCTTGAACTATAAGGGGTACATTTGCTATGATCCTAGTCATGAGAAAATCTATATATCCAGGCATGTTATTTTTAATGAAATAGATTTTCCATATGCCACAATGGTTTTCAAACCTAAGATTTATGTGCCACAACCATCTCAATCAACTGTTAGCTATTCCTCTGTGCTTCCTAATCTTGATAATATCCTAGTTACCCTTTCAACATCCTGTCCATCTTTATCACCAACACAACTGCATTCCCCATCACCCCAATCATTTAATACTCACCCTTCTCAGCCTAATACCCAATCTTCACCTCAACCAATGTTTCCACCAATACCAATATCACAACACACAACCTCACTTGCTTCTCAATCCATTGTTGCTCAAGATTCTTCTGTGGTACCTGAATATAGCTCAGAGACCTTGCAAGTGGTTCATGATATTCCACCAATGAATCTACACCCTATGCAGACACGGTCTAAAAGTGGGATCATAAAGAAGAGAGTTTTCTTGGCTTCTGTTCACCGTGCAGTTGAGGTTGATTTAACAACAATTGAACCAGCCACTTATAAGTCAGCTTTAAAAGTTCCAGTTTGGTATAGTGCAATGCAAGAGGAGATTGAAGCTTTGCATTCACAGAATACATGGAGTTTGGTTGATCTGCCACCTAATAAGAATTTAGTTGGGTGTAAATGGGTGTTTAAGATAAAAAGGAATGCTGATGGAAGTCTTGCCAGACATAAGGCTCGGTTGGTAGCAAAGGGATTTAGCCAGCAACAAGGATTGGATTATGGGGAAACCTTTAGTCCTGTGGTAAAGCCTACTACTGTACGATTGGTTCTTGCTCTTGCTGCACAGTTTAATTGGCCATTAAGACAACTTGATGTTAAAAATGCCTTTCTTCATGGCATTTTAAATGAAGAGGTGTATATGTCACAACCTCCCGGGTTTGAAGATTCCAGATATCCTTACTTAGTGTGCAAATTACACAAGTCTCTATATGGTTTAAAACAAGCTCCACGGGCTTGGAATGATAGATTTACTCAGTTTTTACCTCAGCTGGGTTTTAGCAATACTTATTCTGACTCCTCACTGTTTGTTAAGTATGTTGGTGCTGAAATTGTGATACTTCTGTTGTATGTTGATGATATAATCATCACTGGCAGTGCAGCTGCATCAATTCAACAAGTTATTGCACAGTTAACTAAAGAATTTGAGCTTAAGGATCTTGGTCCTTTACACTTTTTCTTGGGTATTCAGATCACTAGAACTGCCTCAGGTTTATTTCTATCTCAAGAGAAGTACATTCAGGACTTGTTGAAGAAAACAGAAATGTTGGATTCCAAACCTGTAGCTACTCCTTGTTTGCCTTACAATAGGCTTCTTAAGGATGATGGACAACCTTTTAACAATCCAGCACTATACAGAAGTATCGTTGGGGCCTTGCAGTATCTTGTATTTACCAGGCCTGACATTGCCTTTTCGGTTCATCAAGTCAGTCAGTTTATGCAGGTTCCAATGATTTCTCACTTCACTGCAGTTAAAAGAATATTACGGTATCTTAAAGGTTCTTTAAATCATGGCATACGTTACAGCAGTGGAGAGTTGATCCTAAAGGCTTTTAGTGATGCTGACTGGGCAGGGGACCCTAATGATCGAAGGTCAACTACTGGCTTGGTCGTATTTCTTGGAAATAATCCCATTTCTTGGTCTTCTAAGAAGCAACAGACTGTGTCTAGGTCGTCAACTGAGGCAGAGTACAGGGCATTGTCATCCACTGCTGCAGAGTTAGATTAGGTGCAGCAACTTCTTACCTTTTTGAAGATAAACCTCGATTATACTCCTGTTTTGTTCTGTGATAATATGTCTGCCATTGCACTATCCTTTAATCCTGTGCAACATCAACGGACAAAACACATTGAAGTGGATGTTCATTTTGTCCGCGAAAGAGTGGCCAGCAAGAAACTTCTTGTGCAATTTGTTTCATCCTCAGAACAGTTTGCTGATATACTCACTAAAGGTCTCAGTTCCCCACTGTTTAATACTCATTGCTCCAACCGCATGCTTGGGTCATCCCAACCTGAGCTTGAGGGGGGATGTAAGAGTATATAATTGAATCATTTAGATTGTGCCATCTGTCATTAATACAGTGGCTAGATTGTAAGAAGTTGTTATATTCTAACTGTAAGGATAATATCCTAGCTGTAATAAGATCAATATAGTATATAGCTAAGAGTCTGTAAGAAGATTGTATGTTGAATAAAAGTAATAAAGAAAAGTATATTTCTTTCTCTCTCTAAAGTTCTCTCTCGTCCTTTTTCTTCTCTCTCAAGCTCTCTTTCTTCTTGTGTTTTATGTTAATGGCTTCTGTGTGATATGGTTAACAGTCGGCAGTGTCTTTAAGGAAGGCAGGAGGGCAAACACTGGAACCAAAAGGAACCAAGTTCTGGCTACGAAGAAGAGGCAACATCTGTGCTTGCCATAGAGGATAGTTGGTACGGTCCAACTTGATAGTGAGGAAATTGGAGACATTAGGAAGGACTGGGGAAGCGATGGGTGAAAATGATTCAGTTTCAGAGGCTATTGGAAAGAAGAAAAAAAAATAGGGTGTTTTGAAGTTGTCATTAGACTGGGCTCAGTGATACCATAATATCAACTTGAAAGTAAGAATGCTTGAACACAATGCAGTTTGTAGGCTCAACTCAGTTAACTATGAGTGATGCCAACGTATTCCATTTATAAGGATTACAAGGTATTCAGTTATTACACGAATATTTATCTCCTATATCAAAAAATTTACAAGATAAATATATTTGATAATTACCATGATCAGAAACTGTGCAACAGACTTGATGGAGAAGAGGTTTATGCTTATCCAAACTCTACTTGCAGGTTTGAATGTTATACGCGGGAAATGGTGTTGTTGTTATCAGGTTTGGCTGACTGGATTGCTGATGTGGATTGGACTGCTGACATGGTTTATCAATTAGTACTTGGTTTTTTTGGGGGGTTCAAAAGGGACGAAAGGACAATAGAGCGGGTGGGAGTGGATACCCTATTGGAGTTACGGGACCTCCGATAGATGGTTTGAGATTAGAATTTAATCGTTGTTAAGCATGGTTTTATAAGCAGCGTTACTTTGGCCATAACTTTTGATCTCGGAAACCTAAATAAGCAACATAAAGAGAAACGAAAAAAGTCTAGGGATGAATAAGAAGCAAGGGAAAAAGAAGGAAACAAGAACAAGAAAAAACTTGTTTTTAGTGACATCTGATATAAAGTTCAAAGTGAGGAAAATGTGGTGAAATTTCCTACTTGGCTTCATTACCTTTCCTTGGTTATTTACATCACAATGTGAAGCAGGTCTTCGATTTAGTCGGCCTTCCCGGCTCCCTCATATTCAAACAAGAACAATGCAAAGTATGTAATGACAGTCCATACTATATGGAGTGGGAGATGTGATATGATGTTCCGAGATTGTGACAGAATGATTGGCATTGCATATAAATCGAAAATTTGAGTAACTACTCACCAAAGAAACACCAGGTCTTCTTTTGTTGGACATACATCTTTTCTTAAACTGTACAGAAACTGACTGAGAATATCTTACTGAAGTTGACTGACAGTTGAGATAAGTGAGAAACTTGTTGACAGTTGAAACATGTGTTTGTTTATAATTTTTCTTTGCACCTTTTTATTTAAATAACAGGATAAACATGTCCACCTTATCATATTTTTTTTTTCAAGATATTTGAAAAAGAAAGTGTTTGGGTTTTATGGAGATTTCTTTTTTTCCTACTGGTATTTGGATGATGGTATTTTTTTTTAAGGTTATAAAAATATATTCGGATATTAAAAGTTATACAATTATAACATAAGAATAATAAAAATGAACAAATGGGTTAGATAAAACAAGATTGATTAATAAGTTTTTGTACGTCAAAACCATTTTTTGTGACAGTATAGAGTCATAATATATATTTCAGAAATATTTGAGAATTTTACCTGAAACATGCTTTAGATTTTTGTTTTTTATATTCGTAACTATTAAAAAGGTTTAGTCAAAGTTGAGCATTTTTGTCTAACCTTTTGTTTTTTCGTGCTGGATTTTTGTGTTAGATTTTTGCTTTTTCCCCATTTATTCAATCTTTATTTTCCTAACATGTAAATTAATTTGTCACAGCCTTCCTTGTGGACTAAAACCCTATGAATGTGCGGATGCATCAATGATAAATGCAGATGGGAACAGGACGAGAGGTACTTTTGGTGGTCATACTATAAATTAATTAGGAGAATAAGAGAAAAAAAAATTAAAAACCTTGTTTATTGAGGAAGTAAAAACAAATAAAATTGTATAAATGCCGTAAAACGTGAAAAAACAACTGCTCGATAACGAGCGGGATGGGGCACATGCCATATTGGGCCATGAAAAAAAATATATATTTAGAATTGGGACAAGATTTTATTGTAGGGATGTAGATATAAATACAATCAATTTGTAGAAAAAATATAGAATTTTTCGAGCATGATAAGTATTATATTTTATTTTTTGAAGTAGGAAATTGGAAAATCCTTAAAAAAAAACTGGGGCGAGATTTTTCGACTCCGTAACTTGGAGGACCTTCAAAAAATCATAGACTAACTATGGAGAGCTTATTGTACGGGAATTTTTTTCTATTAAAAATGGCACATAACATTTCGACATGCATGTTGTGCAATTTGGCATGTCAATGAAGAATCCATGAAAATAGATATGGTTCTAGGAGAACAAGCCGACTTGTCGAAATCCGTAACTAAGATGGAGCTTACGGCTATCATAAGCCAAGCACCTACGCTTGGCGCCTCGAACTCTTATAGCAGGTTTACTATGAAAATAATTCTCAAGGGCTCACTTAATAACCATAGATTCAAGTTCAACTCTATATACACTCTTATAATCCACACTTATCAGCAAAACTACTTATACTACTCAGTTGAAACCTGAACTGTTTTCTTTGACCTACTACTGCAACCACTAAGGCCATCTTCAACCAAAGGCCGGCCAAAGGGCTCGTTTTAGCCCTATGGTCCTCCAAGAAATTAATATTTTAATGAACAGTGCAGGGCCATATTTCTTACCATCTCCAACCGAGGGCCAAAGAACCATAGGGCCAAACATAATTTATTATTTAAATTTAAAAACTACAACAACTTAAAGGTTTTTAAAAACTACACATCTTTGGACCAAAATAAGCATGGAGTAGGGGTTTTAAGTTTTATATTGTTAAATGTTTTTAAAAATGTTGTTTAAGTTTCATGTTGTTTAATGTTGTTTCATGTTACTTAATATTATTTAATGGCTTAGGAAGTTATAGGAAAAAAAGAGTGCTACTAGACCCACCCCAGTGTCTTATTTTCCCACCCACATGATAATCCCACCCACCATAGAAAATTTAAAGAGTAAAATGTCATTTCCCCACCCACCATTATTCCCAAAATAACCATAATATATATTTTTTAAATAACTCTAATATATCCTTAAATAATATTATAAATAAATAAATAAAAATAGAAAGAAAGAAAAATGAAAGAAAATGCAAGACCTAAGACCTAGACATTCATCATCTCCTTCACACCTAACGCCACCCTGCAGAGACCTCGGATCCCCAAACCACTATTCTTCCTCCTTTTTTGTCAAAACCGCAGACCTCACACCAAATTCTCTTTTTTCTCCATTGAAGTTTCATGCCTTCATCTAGCACATGCCCATTCCATCCTCCAACCTTTTCGTCGATTCTAACCCAAATCTTTCCCAACCTCTTTCCACCAAAGATATCACACCCCACCCACCATTATTTATTTATTATTTTAAATTATTTTTTGTTTTTTCAAAACTTTAGTACTGAATTAAATAAGGGTTTAAGAGTCTTCTTTTTAAAATGATAAATATGTTATTAACATTTTCATTAAATGGTGGGTGGGAAAATAAGACACCGGGTGGGAATATCACCACTCAACTCAAAATTTTTTTTTTTTTTTAAATTGTAAAAAAAAGGGCTAGCTGACGTTAGCTAGCTAGCCGTTGCAATTTGAATTTTGGCCCGGCCCGAGGCTACCTGGCTGCCTCATTTAGGCCGCTCGGTTGAACCTTTGTTCCTTTTTTGTCCAGTGGGGCCCACGAGCCATTTGGCCTAGCCCTCGGTTGGAGACGGTTTTCAGGCTATTTTCGACTCTCTGGCCCTCTGGACTCGTCGGTTGGAGATGGCCTATGGACACCCAAAAGCATATTTTCATTTTGCAGGAGCCAGCAGGCAACAACTAGCTACAGTTTCTTTCCACTCGTTCGAGTAAAATGGAAACAAACGCTCATAAGCAGCACACAATAAGCGTGTGGGAATTGAGATTAGCCAAAAGTCCAACTTTGGGATTCAACCAAAGCAACTTTGGACACAATTAATGTATTTGGATCACGGATGGGAGAAATTTTGCATTGTGACCGGAACATAGGTGGTATGCCATGCATATTTATATAAGTGGTGAGAAATTTTATTTTTTAAGTTATTAACATTTTAACACACATATCTTATTATTTGTATAATGACACGTGGTGTACCATCCCGTGTTCTAATCACACTGAAAAATCTCTCCACGAAAGGACCCATTTTGTTAGGAGGAATGTTACTTGGGGTGTAAATTAGTTGAGGGAAGCAGAATATTAAAGTACTCAATCTTGGCCCAGATGATATTATTCGTGCACAAGAAAAAGGCTTGTAACCTCAAGCTTAAGCTCAGCTCGGATAATATTTTCAAGCTCGAGATTGGCTCAGCTTGTTTGTTAACTAAACTTGAGCTTTTGATTGGTCATCTTTCTCAGCTCGAGTCCGGATCCTCGTCGCATCTTCTTTGTGAGGATGCCGGAAATCCGTGAATCGTGTTCATTTATCGTATATCCTGCAGTCAGAAATTATTTTAAATATTTTTATTTAAAAATAAACATAAACAGTACTTAACAAAAACTGGTCGTACGATGTACGATGTACGATGAACGGATACGATTCACGAATATTCAGAATCTTCACCAAAAGGGTCTGGCGAGGATCCTGTTGATCTCAGCTCATTCTTCAAACAAGCTCGAGCCTATGTTTAGTTCAACTTAATTTATTGAAATCTAATGGAATAAACATAATAAAAAACCGTTGATATTAATATTGTAGGATGTGAACAAAACAATAAGTTAAACACTTTAAAATGATTGCATATCCAACATATACGAACTGGTCACGAGCTTTTTGAGTCGACCACACCAAAGCTTGAGCTCGGTTCATCTTCAAATGAGCCCATGTTTTGTTTAAGCTCAACTTGTTTAACTTAATAATTGAGCTTGAACGAACTACAAAAGACATACGAGTCAAAGGTCAAGGCGATTTATAGACCCATTATGTTACTGACTAGATTATCAACCTCTATTACAGAGGTAGTCAGCAAGGTAGTTAGTAAATGTAATAAAAAAAACTTTTCATTGAAAAAAATGAATTTAGAGTTCCAAAAGCACTTACAGTACTTCTTGCAAGAATAACTAGTTATATGCTTCTTGTACGAAGCACTTCAAGTGATTATTGATTATCCAAAATTCACTTTCATTTTTACTAAAAATTGGTCTCTGTTGTGGACTATTTTATCTGACAAAGGGAGAGAGGGCCGGCGGCAGAGAAAGAGAGAAAAGAGAGATATGTGTTTGTAGAATTGTAGGGGAATTGTGTGTTTATCCCTCCTACATTGAACCTTTATTTATAATAATAAGATGATAGGATATTCCTTGGTCCCCAAGGAATATCAGTTACAATAGGAAAGGATAAACTCTAATCTAATCTAACCTAGGATTTACACAATCATACTTCGATTAGGAATGTTTCACAACACTCCCCCTTGAGTGTGTAAATACTCAAGGTAGATTTAGCATCATGTAGAAGTTGAGGAAGTCGACTCGTCAGTGCTGATTCCAAGGAACAATGCTTATTCTCAATAAGGTAGGAACTTGCATAAGTAGTAAGTCTCACTTAAAAACCCTAAGGCTATGGCAAAAACCCGAGTAGGGATAAAATCCATAGTCTAAGGAAAAATGAGTGAGAAAATGCAAAGTCAAAAGAAACGTCTAAATGATGTCATCAGGGATATGACCAGCCCAAGGTGGGTGCCTCGTTAAAACCTAGTTAGGTAGCAAAAACCCAGTGGGAAAAATGCTCCTAATCGTAGGGAAAAAGAGTACATTAAGATCAAGCAAGTATCTACAGGATACTCCCCCTGAGTTTGACATAATTCCAAAGAGAAATAGCAAAGTTACAACTTAGAAAGTTTACGCATACCGATTCCATGAACAAGCTTCTGAAATGTCGTCTTCGGTAGTGATTTGGTGAAGAGGTCAGCCAGATTGTCTTGCGAACGGATTTGTGTGACTTCAATCTTCTGCTGCTCTTGTTGTTGATGTGAAAAGAAAAACTTTGGCGCAATATGCTTGGTGTTGTCTCCTTTGATGTAACCCTTCTTGAGTTGTTCGATGCAAGCTGCGTTGTCTTCAAAAATCGTCGTCGGGACATCAACGGCGGGGTGAAGATCGCAGGAGCTTCGAATATGGCCCACTACTGCTCTCAACCAAAAGCATTCCCGAGTTGCTTCATGTAAGGCGAGGATTTCAGCATGGTTAGACGAAGTGGCAACTAAGGTCTGTTTAGTTGACCTCCAAGATATTGCGGTGCCTCCAACGGTAAAGACATAACCCGTTTGAGAGCGCGCCTTGTGCGGATCAGATAAATATCCTGCGTCGGCATAACCAACAAGGCGAGAATCAACTTAAGGAGCACATTGTGCGACACCATTCGAGGATCCGTAGGGATAGAACAAGCCCAAATCCGTAGTACCCTTAAGGTAATGGAAGATGTCTTTTACGCCAGTCCAGTGTCTGCGTGTAGGTGCATTACTGTATCTTGCCAAAAGATTAACAGCGAAGGAGATGTCGGGTCTAGTGCATTGAGCTAAGTACAATAAAGTGCCTATTGCACTTAGATAAGGAACTTCAGGCTCCAAAATCTCTTCATCATCCTCCTTCGGACGGAAAGGATCTCGTTTTGGATCTAGTGTACGAACGACCATAGGAATACTCGAAGACTTCGCTTTATCCTCATTAAAGCGGCGCAACACCTTCTGGGTGTAGGTCGATTGATGTACTAGGATTCCATCCGAACAATGCTCTACCTCGAGACCGAGACAGTATCGAGTTTTACCTAGATCTTTCATCTCAAATTCCGACTTCAGGTGCGCGGCAGTTCTCGCGAGCTCTTCAGGAGTTCCGATGAGATTCATGTCATCGACATATACTGCAACAATCGCAAATCCGGAATGTGACTTCTTAATGAACACACAAGGGCATAATTTGTTGTTCACATATCCCTGACTAGTCAAATACTCACTCAGACGGTTATACCACATTCTTCCGGATTGTTTCAAGCCGTAGAGTGAACGCCTCAGCCGAATTGAGAGCGTGTTCCGAGGTTTGGAAATATTTGAACCAGTCAATGTAAGTCCTTCAGGAACTTTCATGTAAATTTCCGTATCAAGATCCCCATAGAGATACGCGGTTACTACGTCCATCAGCTGCATATCCAGTTTTTCGAAAACTACCAAACTGATAAGGTAGCGAAAAGTAATCACATCCATAACGGGTGAATAAGTTTCGTCATAGTCAATCCCGGGGCGTTGTGAGAAACCTTGTGCAACAAGATGAGCTTTGTAACGCACAATTTCGTTCTTCTCATTACGCTTCCGAACGAAAACCCACTTGTAGCCAACGGGCTTCACATATGGAGGAGTAGGAACTACAGGTCCAAACACCTTACGTTTTGCAAGAGAATCGAGTTCAACTTGGATTGCTTGTTTCCAGTTTGACCAATCAGCTCTACGTCGACATTCATCAACGAAACGCGGTTCAATGTCATCGCTCAACATGATCTCAGTAGCTACTGCAAATGCTAATGCATCGTCGACAATCATCTCATTTCTACGCCACACATCATCTAAGCTAGCATAATAGACCGAAATCTCACGATTCTCGGGAGGAGGATTCGTCTCTTCAAGGACGCTTCCATAATCTAGAATTTCCTCATGAGTTGGGTAGAATGAGTAAGCGATAGTCGGATTCACGATAGGTTCTTCAGGACCTTGTGCCGTGGTTTTCCTCTTCCGGGGGTGTGAATCCTTTGAACCAAGGGGTCTACCACGCTTTTGTGTAGGGGCAGATGATTGGCTAGCCGCTAATGTACGTGGATCACCAGAATTGGTGTCCCGGGCTTCCAGGAGGGTAGTCCGTTGTACATTTGGTACATCTATCTTTGCAGGCGTATTCGCAGCTGGAATGTGTGATCTTGTCACGCGCGCTAGATCGGTGAAAGCATCTGGCATGCTCTGAGCTATGCTCTGAAGATCTAATATGCGCTGCACTTCAGTTTCAGACTGAATGGTGCGGGGATCTAAATGAGACAAAGTGGGAGTCGTCCACGATAATTCGCGTCGTTCTTATCTCCCCCTAACGCCGGGAAGACTATCTCATAGAAGTGACAATCTGCAAAATGAGCGGTAAACAGATCGCTTGTCAAAGGTTCTAAGTAACGAATAATCGAAGGAGAATCATATCCGACATAGATTCCCATCCTTCGCTGAGGCCCCATTTTTGTACGTAAGGGCGGCGAGATCGGCACATATACCGCACAACAAAAAACGCGCAGATGCGATATGTCGGGTTCGTATTCGGTAACCAACTGAAGGGCACTAAATGGTTGTGTCGCAATAGGCCTCAGGCGGACCAACTTTGCTGCATGCAATATTGCATGGCCCCAAGCAGCGATCGGGAGCTTGGTACGTATGACCAACGATCGAGCAATCATTTGTAAGCGCTTAATGAAAGCCTCTGCCAGGCCGTTCTGGGTGTGAACATGGGGTACAGGATGTTCAACTTCAACCCCAACCGACATGCAATAGTCATCAAAAGTTTTAGATGTGAATTCTCCAGCATTATCCAATCGAATAGATTTGATCGGATAATCATGGTGGTGAGCCCTGAGCTTGATAACCTGAGCCAACAGTTTGGAGAATGCAGCGTTCCTTGTGGACAACAAGCACATGTGTGACCAACGTGTGGAAGCGTCAACCAAAACCATAAAGTATCTAAATGGTCCGCATGAAGGGTGAATCGGTCCACAAATGTCCCCCTGAATCCGTTGTAGAAAAATGGGAGGATTCGAACGAATCTTGTCATAAGAAGGCTTAGTGATAAGCTTTCCCATTGAACATGTTTGACATGCGATTCCTTGGATCGAACCTAAACTGCGGGTTAGTGGATGCCCTTGTGAAGTTTTGAGGATACGGCGCATCGCTATTCGTCCAGGATATCCTAAACGATCATGCCAAAGTGTAATTTCGTGCACGGTCCCAGTAGTAGGGCCGGCCACATAGTGGCATTCTATGGGGCGTATGGTCGTAGTATACAGACCACTCGGGGTACGCTCCATCTTCTCTAGAATACGCTTCTGGCCATATTCGTAGGAAGTTATGCACAGAAATTCAACTCCATTTTCTACGTAGGTTTCAGTGTGGTAATTGTTATCTCTAATATCCTTGAAACTTAGCAACGTTCTTCCGGAACGTGGAGAATAGAGTGCCTCAGCAATGGTCAAGATTGTACCATTGGACAACATTATACGTGCCTTACCGTATCCTTCGATCAGGTTGGATGGGCCTGAGAGGGTTGTCAGAGGTGCATTCTTAGGTATGAAGCTAGTGAAATAGATGCGTTCACGCAAAACTCTGTGCGTGGTTGCACTATCTGCTAGACAACTAACTTTCCCACTAGTCATACCTAGAATGAAAAATTAATTTGAATCGGTCACATGCATAAAAGTTTATAAAACAATTATCAATTCAAAATAATTTAATTTATTCAAGGATTAAAATTGAATATCCAAAATAAATCACCAACTAATAATCCAAAACATAAAGGAAAATTGTTCAAAAATCAACCAAAAACAAGGGGGGGTTCGGCCACTAGGTGGAATTCGGCCCCATTTGTCTTATTTTAACTAAAAATCGATCCTATCACAAATAGATGGACAAGATGTGGTTAGTGTAATGGAGAAGAAAATCGATCCATTCACGTAGGAGTAGAACATACAGGTTCTAATAGACATGTATTGGTTTAATTTTGCATGAAAAACTGCGGGTTTTCATGGGTGAGTTGTTTAAGTGAAAACTTCAGGTTTTCAAACAAGCCATGTTTATAAGAAGAAACTTCAGGTTTCAAAAATAATTATGAACTTCAGGTTCATATATTCCTGCAGGCAAACACAAATATATATGCAAACAAATATTCAACAAGTATATGCAAAAATATAGCTTTAGGTTTAGTATTATAATTGAATTAATTTATTTGGACTTCGGGCCAAATTAAAGTGTGGGTAAAAATATAAAAACCCATTTGGGCCTAAAAATAATTAGGCGAATAAAATTCGGGGCCCAAATAAAAAAACTAAGCCACGGGTGGCTTGAAAAATTTGATGCCGTGTGACCTAGGCCCAAAAATTGGGATAGGGGTCTCGGGTGTAGGCTGCAGGCCTACAGGGAGAGGGCTGGGCTGCTGCAGGCAGACCCCAAAAAAAATTCAACTCAGGCTGCTGCAGGCAAGCCCAGAAACAATTTTTTTTTTTTTTTTTTAATGCGGGCCGCATCAAGCGAGCCCAGAAACAGAAAAAAAAAAACAGGCCGAGAATCAGAGCCCAGTAGGGCTCGGGTAGAGTCCAAAGACATCCCAGCCGTAGCTGGGTGTGTTCACCGGGGAAGAACGCCGGGGTTTGAGTCGACGGCGCCATGTGAGGCGTTCAAAGGTCTGGCAAGCCATGGTTCGTTGAAGAACCATATGTTTGTCGACGGAGAAAAAGAGCTCGACGTCGAGGGAAGACAAAACCGAATGAATTCAATTGAATTCGAGGGAAAACCCATGAAATTCTTCTGGAATTTCTAGAAATCGTTGGTGAAAACGATGGGTTGTGTCCAAGTTTTGCACGACTACAGGTCGTGTTGCGTCGGAAAATCGACATCGGAGACCATGGCTTCAGGCCGTGGGTCTGGACGGTGGTGCATCAGACGCACCGTTTCGGTTCAAGGCTTGCGGCCTGGGTTCTTGGTTTGGGTTGGGCTTGCCAAGCTATCGCAGGCTGCTGGCCTGGTGCTGGTGGCCTTGCATGATGCAAAGGCACGGGTTCGAACAGAACCCTAGTCCCCAATTCCAATTTGTTCAATTCAATTATATGTGCATATATAATTCAATATATATTTCAATGAATCACAGATTTACAGTGGTGCATATGCAAAATAATATTTTCAATGCATGTACATATGTAAGATTCAATTCATAACCAATATCAAATTCACATAATTTCAGCAATTATGGTTATGAGGCATACACAATTTATGTAGAATCTAAAATACGTAAAACGTAAAGTTGGGTCATGCATCATGGTGAATGTTCATGCTATCAGAGCTTGCAAAATATCGAGTTAAAAGCCATTGTTTTGAAAGAACCTGATTGCGTGATGATATGGATGAACTGGTTTGATGCAGAAAAATTCTCCAACGTCAGATTCCTAAGCGCAGCAGTATGAGCGTGCTGATAACATGTTGTGGACTATTTTATCTGACAAAGGGAGAGAGGGCCGGCGGCAGAGAAAGAGAGAAAAGAGAGATATGTGTTTGTAGAATTGTAGGGGAATTGTGTGTTTATCCCTCCTACATTGAACCTTTATTTATAATAATAAGATGATAGGATATTCCTTGGTCCCCAAGGAATATCAGTTACAATAGGAAAGGATAAACCCTAATCTAATCTAACCTAGGATTTAGACAATCATACTTCGATTAGGAATGTTTCACAACAGTCTCGATATTATTACCCAAAATACTTCCAGTAATTTTAAAAGTACTTCCAAACAAGCCCGTAGTCAACAAAAGAATTAGTAAATGTAATACGAAAAAACATATTTCATTGAAAAACGAATTTAGAGTTCGAAACACGGTTACTTTTCCTAAAGATTCTACGTTATATTGAATGTATTTGAAATAACTTGATGTACTACACTTTAAATGCAATTGAAATACCCATTATGTAAGGAATCATTTCAAACCAATTTGGGTTTTAGAAAATTTTATTTGAACTCATATAACATTATTCTACATTTAATTTAAACTTTAAATATAAATTGTCTTTTTTACCTTACTGTATTATTACTATCAAGTATAAGATGAAAGTAACAAAAAAACAAAAAACTATTATAAACCCACACACAGTAATCAAACTCTTACCATTACACAATTTTTCTCCTGTATTCTATTTTGGCTAAAACCTTAAGGCGTTGTCATAGAATGAACTGGAAGACGTCACATAAAACAAAAAGTTTTGTACCACATAGATGATCTCATGCAATCTTACTTGCATTCGCCCTCAGTCTCTTTTCGATTCGCATAGATGATCTGTACCACATTTCCTTGTCTATTTTGAAACATTTGTGAAGCATAATCTTGAACTTGGTTTTGTTGTAATGTCTATAATCTATTGTATTATGATGTTGCCATTTTCTTGACTTTAAAGCCTTTCTTTGAATGTAAGATTTCCCAGATCAAAGTAAAGGCAAGAGATGTGCCTAATGTTATTTATGGCTTGAGGCCATCGTAATTTCATCCACTTACATATTACTCCTTCAACACAAAAATATTTGTTTCATTATCCAGCGCAACACTGTAGAGGGTGATGAAGACTCCATCAAAGCAAGTGTTTTGATGTTGGCAGTGTCATTCAGGCATCCTCCTGTAAACTCAAACGATAAATTAATCCTCTCCAATTCTTACTATTTTCAATTTCGATTTCTATTGGAAGGAAAGACGAGGAACCTGTTGAAAGGAGAGAACGTATGCTTTGATTTTGAGTTTTTATTTTATAAATGTATGTAATGATAAATTTACAATTTGAATTGAATTTGTGAGGATAGTGAAGACAAACAATTTAACAAATTTAGTATGTTAACCGGATTTGAAACCATACTACCCTTGACTTCTAGTGAAGGACCAATATATAGAGTTGCTCAACCCATGGATATCCCTACTTGGGTTTATTTGTTGTTTTGGGCCTTCTACCCTATCTAACAAATATAACAAAAAAAGTAGGAAAAACAAAAGAAAATAAGCATAAATACATAGCACCAAGTAGGTTTTTCCCCAAAAATTCATGGCCAGTGTCCATGGATAGGATATCATAACAACATACAACAAATACCAACCCAAAAATGTGCATAAATACCATCCATAAATTGAACTCGATATGTCGGGTGCAAATGTAAATACTTTTAACCAAAACTGTTGTAGTTGAAAGTCAAAGTTCAAACAATGACAATTTGCTTGAAAAAAAATATTAGAATCAAATGTTCCTGCAATTTTACTCCAACTACCAAAGGCCCATTTAAAGAGAGAGAGACAGAGAGACAGAGAGAGAGGAAGAGTCATTTTCCATGTAGAAGCCCTGTTCTGTCAAACACTCTCTCTCTCTTAGTCGAAGCTCTTTGAAACAAGAACCTCATGTGGAGGCAAAGCCAAGCAAACACCAAACCAAACATTTACTGCATTATTATATTCTAATTTTTTTTTTTATTATTTTTAATTTTGTTTTTCTCTCATCTCCCTCGTCAACTTCCCTCCTTCAAAACCAAGCCAAACTCCCCAAACCAGAAAAGCAAACACCACCAGTCCCATGTCGCTATCTCTTTAACAACCCCCCTCCTCATCTCTCTCCAAATATCATAGTAATATTATTAGTAATACCCTAATATATCTCCTCCTATAGCCCAAAAACTAAGCAAGGTTAGGTAACAGAGAGCTACCTTAACACCATCAAAACCCTTCCTTTTACACAACATTGCTTCTTGCAATTCTACTCTGTCCTTGTTTGCCTGATCAGACTGGAATTTGCCGTTTCCCACCCGAAAATAACATTTTGGGTGTGTATGTGTTAGTTTTGTTGGTGTCCTGAACAAAACAATAAAAATGCAGCTTCACATATCTCCCAGCCTGAGGCATGTGACGGTGTTTCCGGGGAAAGGAGTGAGGGAATTCATCAAGGTGAAAGTTGGATCAAGGAGGCTTTCGTACCGGATGCTCTTCTACTCCATTCTGTTCTTCACTTTTCTTCTCAGGTTCGCGTTTGTGATGACTGCTGTGGACACCATTGATGGGGAAAGCAAGTGCTCCTCACTAGGTACGTGCATGTACTTTCAAACCCAATATTATTCTAGCAACTCTCTATAGGTTTCAGATTATCAATGCAGTTTCATATGTCATGTTATCAGATTATTAATCTAGACAAATACGGACAGATTCTTGTTTAAATATGTACTTTTATTTATAGGTTTCAGATTATCAATGCAGTTTCATATGTCATGTTATCAGATTATTAATCTAAACAAATACGGACAGATTCTTGTTTAAATATGTACTTTTATCCTGAAAATTTAACAACATAACATGTCAAAGTTATTTGTAATCTTGTAGATAAGAAAAGTAGTTCCTATACAAACGGAAAAAAACAAGAATTGCCAGTGTGAAGATACACACGTGTGAGACTTATCATAGATTGTTCAATATTATCTAGGTTTCATATAAAAGCACGTCGTTTCTGTCTTGAAAATATCAATTGCAGGCAAATAATATTACAATAGTGATCAACCAATGGCTTGATTAATTTATTAATTCTTTGCCAACAAACAATGATCTGCTAGAAAAAGTTGTTCAGATAACAAAGATTCTAGTCACTGTAAGAACGAGAGGAACTTATAACATTCCAACTGTTTAGTTTTCTTTCAGAAAATTGGAAAATTGGTTCTTGAAGAACTAGTCTATGAGTTTTGGTTCCTAAATCTGCCACAACGTTGATCAATGATCATTTTAAGAAACTCAATTATAGTTTTCTTTTTAAAATAAAAGAGTTTAATTAAATAAAGGACAAAAATTCTAATGAATGACTCGTTTTGACGTGCTTTTAAAATAACTGAAAGAACTTTTGGTAAAGCTGATTTTCAGTTCTAAAAGCACTTTTTAGACGATGTACCAGACAGGAAGCACTTAAAGTGCTTTTCCAGAGAATCTGCTTGGATTTTTACTAAGAATTGGTTTCAAAAATATTTTTACCAAAAACGCTTTCAGTCATTGTAAAACACTTATAAACGAGTCTAAAGTTATTCAAAATAATTACTACTTCAGTACTTACAAATTTTATTTTAGAAACCACTATTCTAAAAATCTCCGCCTAGCGCCGCCTAGGCTCCAGCTAGACGCTAGGAGGTTGGCCACCTCTCCGATTAATACCTAGGCGTTTGAAAATTAAGAAAGGGGCCCTAGACTTGCTAAGGCGCCCGCCTAGACCACCTAGACACCCACCTAGCCCACTCAGACCCGCCTACGTTACGACTCACTTAGAAAATAGATAACTTTCATTTTGCATTTTATTTTTTTTTCAATAAATTGTAAGAGACTTGTTGAATACTTAAATGAATACACATTATATGCATGTTCCCCATGTTTTCATTATATTCCAATACTTCCTAATATATATATATATATATATATATATATATATATATATATATATATATATATATGTCATTCTATTTTGTAGTTTATAATGAAATTATATATATTTTAAGTATAAACGGACACTTATATTTACACGAAATATAATAGATTTACTTAAATCCGCCTAGTCCGCCTAGGCACTAAGCCCCAGCTCGCCGCCCGACTAGCGCCTAACGTTTTTTAGAACCTTGTTAGAAACCAAAGTTTTGATTGAGCTTTAGTTTAAAACCAATACTCTAATTTCGTTTTTCTTTGCCACTTAGTACTACGGTCTAGTGATATTCTTCTTCAAACGTAAGTGAGAGGTCTTAGGTTCGATTCTCGCAAATTTGAACCACATTATTGCTAGCCTAACCTCTCCCGTAGATATTATCATTGTCAAAAAAATAAAAAAATCTATTGGGGGTTGGGCTTAAGCCTTACAATGAGCTAACAATAATGTGATTCAAATTTTCTTTTGGCGAGAATTGAACATAAGACCTCTCACTTATAAGTGAAAAGTAATACCACTAGACCGTAGTACTAAGTGATGTGAATATGAATGTGAATGTGATATCCAATCATTTGAATTATGGTAAATCTCAATTTACTACCCTCAAGTTTCGTGGTTTTAACATTTGGTACATGAAGTTTTTTTCGTCCCATAGTCATACCTAAAGTGTTAATTTTGGGACAGTCTCGTACATCCGTTAGTCTGACTATTAAGTCTCCCGTTAACTGGTGATGTGGCGCTCATGTGGACAATGACTGGGCACCACGTGTCATTAAGGAGTCCAAGTGGAAATTAAAAAAAAAAAAAAAAAAAAAATGCCCGCTTCTTCCACCCTACCCTCCATCTCCTCTAATCTCCATAACCACCAGCGCCTCTTCCCCGACACCTTCTCCATCTCCTCCACTCTCTTCACCTCCCCTCCCATCAGAAAAACGCACAGCTTTACCCCCAAAACCCAGCTCTCAACTTTCCTCCACTTCCTCTCTCTTTTCTTCTCTACCCAAACCCAAACCCCAAAACCCAACTCTCAACTTTCCTCCACTTCCTTTTTTCATTTTTTTCAAAATTTAAACACAACCCAAGATAGTTTAATGAAGAAAGAATGTAAAGTTAAAGAAAAAGAGGAAACCTTGATGCTTTTCACTGCGGGTTTGTTCAAGCAGTTTAGGTGCTTGTGGACATCAAGTCTCTGCCTTGAAGAAGCACTCAATCTGGCAGCACAAGATAGAGAGATCAAGGCCAATAGGCAAAGGGCCAGCGCTAGAGCTCTCCCAGAGCTCCCTCCGCAGCACCCAGTAAACTCCATTTGGTAAACCCAGCAAAACAAAGACCTAAAAAGCTCAAAAATCAAAGCTTTCTTTTTCTCTCTCTCTCTCTCTCACTCTCACTCTCACAATGCTACACTACATAGACCCATCAGAAAAACACATTTTCCTCCACTTCCTCTCTCTTTTACTCTCTACCCAAACCCCAAAATCCCTCTTTCTTCCAATCCCTTCCCAAACCAAAACAAATCCAAACCCCAAAATCCCCCCGAAGGAGTTCTTAGCTCCGTTGTCGTCCGCATTGATGTCGAGAGATTGGTGATGGGTTGAATTGGATTTTGGGATTTCGGGATTTCAGAGGAGGAAGCGATGAGAAAACCGATGAGGGTTTTGACGTGGGGATTGAATCAATTGTGTAAGATCCCACATCGCCCAGGGGTGTGGATCATGTAAGCCTTATATGTATATTCCCTTCTCTACCTAGCAAGAGGCCTTTTAGGAGCTCACTGGCTTCGGGTTCTGTGGGAACTCTGAAGTTAAGCGAGTACGGGGCCAGAGCATTTCCAGGATGGGTGACCCATTGGGAAGTTCTGCTCGCGTGAGTTCCCAGAAACAAAACCGTGAGGGCGTGGCCAGGGCCCAAAGCGGACAATATCGTGCTATGGTGGAGTCGAGCCCGGGTTGTGGTGGGGGCCCGGGCGGCCGGGATGTGACAATTTGGTATCAGAGCCAATCCCTGGCCGGAAGTGTGCCGACGAGGACGTCGGGCAGGGGGGTGGATTGTAAGATCCCACATCGCCCAGGGGTGTGGATCTTGTAAGCCTTATATGTATATTCCCTTCTCTACCTAGCACGAGGTCTTTTGGGAGCTCACTGGCTTCGGGTTCCGTGGGAACTCCGAAGTTAAGCGAGTACGGGGCCAGAGCATTTCCAGGGTGGGTGACCCACTAGGAAGTTCTGCTCGCGTGAGTTCCCAGAAACAAAACGGTGAGGGCGTGGCCGGGGCCCAAAGCGGACAATATCGTGCTATGGTGGAGTCGAGCCCGGGTTGTGGTGGGGGCCCGGGCCGGGATGTGACAAATTGGGTCTTCATCGCCATCGCCAAGTTTGGGGGATTTTGGAATTAGGGTTTGTTTTGGTTTGGGAAGGGATCAAAAGAAAGAGGGATTATGAGGTTTAGGTTTGGGTAGAGACGAAAAAAGAGAGGAAGTGGAGGAAAGTTGAGAGCTGGAGGTGAAGAGAGTGGAGGAGAGGGAGAAGGTGTCGGGGAAGAGCAGAGGTTCTTTTTTTTTTTTTGTTAAATTTACACGTGGACCCCTTAATGACACATGGCGTCCAGTCATTGTCCACATGGGCGCTACATCATCAATTAACGGGAGACTTAACAACCAGACTAACGGATGTATGAGACTGTCCCAAAATTAACACTTTAGGTATGACTTTGAGACGAAAAAAACTTCATGTACCAAATGTTGAAACCCACGAAACTTGATGATAGTAAACTGAGATTTACCCTTTGAATTATATAATTAAATATGCTTAATTATTTAAATTGTGTTTTGTCATGTGTCAAGTGATGTCCAATCTATTTAAAATCTATTGAATGATATAAGTAAATATTCTTAATTATTTCAAATGTGTTTTGTCATATGTCAAGTGATATCCAATCTATATAAAATCTATTGAATGATATAATTAAATATGCTTAATTATTTAAAATGTTTTTTGTCATGTGTCAAGGCTCAAAGCTCCTTTCAGGAGAGAGATTTTTCAGTGTTCTCGTCACACGAGACGGTACACCACGTGTCTCTATATAAATGGTTGGATATGTGTGTTAAAAAATTAATAACTTAAAAATTAAAATGTTCCACCACTTACATAAAAACATATGTTGTACCATATGCGTTCCCTTCACAACTAAAAATTTTCCCTTTCAGGATATGATAAATGTGCTGCTTGTATCTGTTGTCTCTGCAACATCATAGTTTATCCCACCATAATTTATTTTTTTAAAACCATAAATTCTGAACCATCAGATGAATAGCATAGGACAGTAACCTGCACTCAATTTTATTGACCAGTTATAGCTTGAGCGCTCAGTACAAAAACATCATTTAATTTTAACAGTTAAATATTGCTAGACAAAAAATTAGACGGTAAACTCGGTACAAATAAATATAATTAGACACATTACTTTAGTTATTTGTAACACCTAATTTTTGTTTCCATGGTAGGTTGCTTGGGGAAAAGATTAGGGCCAAAAATATTGGGAAGAAGAGAATCAAGGGTAATTTCTTAATCCCTACTTCTGGTTGATGAGATATTATTTAATTACTTGATTTTATTTTTGTCTATAACAATGTAATTAATTTCTGAAAGGTCCCAGAAGTAATATACCAAATATTAGAAGAACCCATCGGCAAGCATGAATTACAAGGAAGATCTGATATTCCTCAGTCCTTAGACGAGTTTATGGTTGAAATAAAGGACGGAAAATTAGACGCAAGGACTTTCGCTGTCAAGCTCAGAGAAATGGTACTTCCGTTTTCAATGTTTTAGTTTTTCGAAAAGTAATTAATAAGACATTTCTCTAATCGGCAATGAAATTCCGATAATGCTAGGGTCGCCAAATTTCGGCTCCAAATTATGTCTCATGTATTTGGTTAAGCGTATTTTGAGTTATAAGACATGGTGCATGTTTTTCAGGTCTCACTTCTTGAGCAAAGAACCCGAAATGCCAAAATCCAAGAGTACTTATACCGGCATGTAGCGTCAAATAGCATACCTAAACAGCTTCACTGCCTAGCCTTGAGGTTAGCCAACGAGCACGCCTCCAACGCGGCTGCTCGCCTCCAGCTCCCTTCTGCTGAACTCGTCCCTGCCCTCGTTGACAACTCCTACTACCACTTTGTCCTTGCCTCAGACAATGTGCTTGCCACCTCTGTTGTTGCCACATCCCTTGTTCGCAACTCATTGCGCCCTCACAAAGTTGTCCTCCACATTATCACAGATAGGAAGACATATTATCCGATGCAAGCGTGGTTTTCTCTGCATTCGTTATCACCTGCCATAATTGAGGTCAAGGCGCTGCACCATTTCGATTGGTTTACAAAAGGGAAGGTGCCGGTGTTGGAAGCAATGGAGAAAGACCAAAGGGTGAGGTCGCAGTTTAGAGGCGGGTCCTCGGCCATTGTGGCAAATAATACCGAGAAGCCTAATGTCATTGCAGCAAAGTTGCAGGCACTTAGTCCCAAGTACAACTCTCTGATGAACCACATCAGAATACATCTACCAGAGGTAGCACGCTTAACAATGGTTTAATAGCGTTTACGACATCTTATAGTGCTTCCATAAGCCTATTTTTCCTAGACAAATTGCTGCATTTTCTCTGCAATTCGTGCTAATCTACACTAAATCTCAATGCAGCTGTTTCCTAGTCTTAATAAGATAGTGTTCTTGGACGACGACATAGTCGTTCAAACTGATCTTTCACCGCTATGGGATATCGAAATGAATGGAAAGGTCAATGGAGCAGTTGAGACATGCAAGGGAGAAGATAACTTTGTGATGTCGAAGCGGTATAAGAGTTATCTGAACTTCTCTCATCCTTTGATATCTAAGAATTTCGACCCCAAGACATGTGCCTGGGCTTATGGCATGAACATCTTCGACCTAGATGCTTGGAGAAAAACCAACATCAGCCTCACGTACCACCATTGGCTTGAACAGGTGAAAGAAGTTTTAACTTTATAACTTTCAAAATTTCCCAAGAAGAATTTGTCGAGAAAATGCGTTACTGTCTTCTAAAAATCATCCTATCTTATGATCCTTATCTTTATGCAGAACTTGAAATCAGACCTGAGCCTTTGGCAGCTAGGAACGTTGCCCCCCGGCCTAATAGCATTCCACGGTCATGTCCATGTTATCGATCCATTCTGGCACATGTTGGGACTGGGATATCAGGAAAACACAAGTTCTGCTGATGTTAAGAGTGCCGGTGTCATCCATTTCAACGGGAGAGCAAAGCCCTGGCTAGATATTGCATTTCCAAAGCTTCGGCCATTTTGGGCAAAATATGTCAATTTCTCAGATAAGTTCATCAAGGGCTGTCATATCACGGCAACCTAAGTTGGAATTTCAGAGGAATATATCGAAAATGTTGATGATAAGAGTGTATTGTATATGAGGCAAACTGAAAATGAGAGAGTTCTTCCCCAATTCACGGCATTCAATACTTAATGCAAGATGAAAAAGCAGCACCGGGCTTCTGATATGCAGAACTCACTTCCCTCAGTGCACATTCCTTCACCTATCACTCTGTATTCTTCTTTCCTTCTTCCCCTTACACGGTGATTAGAACTTCCGATCATACAGTTTTGTTTAACGACTATATGTTAGATGTAGTACATGCAATAAAATACAAGACCACATACTTCATAAGATTCAAACACATGAGACAAAGAGAGGGAAGTTTGCTTATTTGGACAATAATTAGAAAGAGCACTGCAAGGGTACATTTAACTACGAATTGCTTGCCTACGGTTAATGGACAGCGCGGTGCATTCCCGGTGCCAAGTTAACACGGTGGCTGGGAGGACAGCAACAGGATTCGGTTTTTCCTACCGACTGTTAAATTTATAGAAATCATAACTAGTCCGGCCATTAATGAGTATCGAGACCCTTGAGTGAGGATGGCAGAAAGCGAAACTGCGTACAATGAAGACACAGAACATATACAGCAAGATTGAATCCATAAACATAAATCCAAATTCTTTCCCTTGTAATCAACAAAATACACAACCGCGAGCTCAGGACATGTAAAAGTCACACAATTCAACAAACACCTCGTACACATTCAAAACTTGTCAATCAGAGAGTGTACAAACAGAGTCCTTGAAGAAAACTTGTTTCCAGTCACATTCGACACCAAATCCCTGATAAACTTCACTGATTTCGTCACAGGCGAATTAATGGCCACCAACTTATACAAAACGTTCTCAACTTCACCGATCGAGGGCCGCCATTTAAACGTCGAAACACCTTCAATTCCCCTCCTTCCTTTCAAAAGCCCCTTCACCTCCAAACCCACGAACGAAAAAATCACCTCAAACGAACTCACAAACCGGCCGAGCTCGCCCAACTCCGCCTCCTCCTCGAACGCCCACTTGGGGTTGAAGATCACCACCGGCCACGGAACAACAAATCAGTGACCGTTTTTGTAACCGCCAGTTGGGTTCCCTCTGGCGCCAAAAACACCGCCACGTCAGCAGAATTCAAATTTCCGGTATTATCGTTGGCGATGGAGGAAATGTCCGAATGCTCAACCGGGCTCGAAGGGCAAGCTCCAAAGGCTTTCAATGCGGCTTCTGCGAAGGCGGCGTTTGACCATACGAGCAAGACGTTGACTTTGGAGGATATTCGTTTGATGGGTAGGTCTTGGAAGAGGGTTGAAGGGATGGAGATGTGAGATTTTTGGTGGTGTTTGGCAAATGGGAATGGGGGGGTTGGTGGTGGGTTTGGAGTTTTGATGGTTTTTGTGTGGATTTTGAGAAGGTTGGAAGCAAGCCATTTGAGTGTTTTAGCAGAGTAGGGGAAGAAAGCCGAGACTGAAATAGGTAGTTTGCCAGAAGCACTTCATGGTAAGGTTGCAAAAGCACTTCCAATTTTTGTTACTTTTTAACTTCGGTTTTTTGCAATCGTTTGTCGGTTCATCTTTGTTTAATTTCTACGACGATATGACTCCTAATTTCTAGTTCTCGGAGAACTTCGATGTAACTGGTCAATGCTAGACAGTATTTCAAGTCAATCATGCATAGCTATATGAGAATGTTAAAATACGTAGCAGTGTATAATAGACGTGATACCGCCACCATTGAATCACTGGTGAAAGTTGCTCTTCATTTGGAGACTGAGCAATCTACCTTCTATGTAGGAGCTCTCCTACTGGCATACGACCACAGAAATTGGGATGGAGCCATTTGGAGAGAAGGCAACTTTCAAGAATAACTTACATAAAACGTGTTCCCTACCACGCAGTGTTCAGAATTCTGTATTATTGGGCCGCACGTTGTGGTGAAGACGCTCCATATAGGTCCGAATCGATAACGTGCAAAAGATGATTAACATCTAGAACATCCTAAAAATTGGTAACGAGAAGATGCCAGATTAACTTATTAGTTCATACGATTTACATGTAAATACGAGCATACTAATTCATAAAAGTAGCCAGGTTTGCAGTTGCAAATACAGTCAGTTCACCCACCAAATTCAGTTAGTACATAGTTAAACAAAAATACATGAACAATGACACGATAATACATTTGTTTGGGACAAAATGTGTTATCCCAAATCACCACCCCAATAATTTTAGAGTTGGCCGGACTTAAGCAACCGGTGGGCGGAGTACATGATCCTGCGAAGTATCCACAGCGGCAGGTGGCATGAATTGCCACATGGCAACCCCGGGGTAACCAATGAAAGGCACCAACTTGTTGCCGTGAGCTTGGCCTTGAGCGGCAAATGCAGCAGGAATTGCAGGAGGGGGAGGCAAAAAGCCAGGCTGCGCATTCATGGATTTCAGTTGCTGTTCCAACTTCTCTTTCTCCAATTTCAGCCTCTGCTTCTCATCGCGAAGTTCATTCTTCTCTGACTGCACAAGGGAAAAAAGGTTTTGCACATTGTCGCATCAGCTTTATGTAAGACGGCAAGTCCTATCAACTGCTAACAGATAGAATAAACAGTACAAATCATCTAGAATTTAAGGGTTTTCACAAGTATCCATCCTCAAATTTTCAATTAGAAGAAACAAACGGTTACCTTCAGTTCCTTGATCTTCTCCTGGAGGCCTGAATTTGTGTCCTTCAACTTATGGGCTTCACCACGTAATTGATTCACCATTCGTACAGCATCAACCAAAATAGCAGCCTTGTCCGTCTTGGGGGGCCTTCCAGGCTCCAAAATAGAGTTCAATTCCACAAACCTATTATTGGTACATGTCAAGCGATAAGACAAGCCTGCCTCAAAAGAGAGGGGAGACAAGGGTAGACAAATAAACAAAGGAGGCCAATAGAGTGTACTTGTCATTTAGCCTGCCCCTTCGCAACTTCTCCCTACATGCCTTCGAGCTTGTTCCACTGCACGATTCAGATCTGACCCTGCAACGAGAAAAATGCAACAGACAAGGAACACAGCTGGAATAAGATGAATTAAAACAAACTTACTAGCTTTTGATCAACTCACTTGTAATACTAACATGTAACTTCTAGGTGGAGATTTTCATGACAACATGATAATTTGTGAAGATAGGACATGAGGTGTTTTAAAACCAAATTGAAAGAAAATAAGAAATTAAATCATCCAGGATTGAAAAACCAAAGATAGATGATGACAGTAAGCATGCATGTTAGTGATTGAAGAGATCATTATAAACTTTAGTTTAGTATCCTCGACTAAGGCTGCTGTAGCACAAATTCATGACCTCTTGCGCAGTAGCACATGCATTAAAGAAAATAGTCAACTATGATAAGGTATAAAGCATATAAAAGAGAATGAGAAAACGCTTTTTGAAGTGGTTACACATGGTGATCTCTTTGATGAGAAAATTCAAAGTTTGTACCTCTTTTTTGAGCCAGATTCCTTAAGCCCCTCAGCATCCCCCAATGAGCCATCAAGTTCAACACTACGGAATGCCACAGAATAAAGAAAATAAATGAGCAACCATACCACACGACCCAATCTGAAAATGAATAAACAATACAAACCCTTGCATACGACAAAGTAAACATTACACAATAGAAAGAAAGATCATGATACAAACATCCAATACATTTCTGAACTCTGTCGCCTCCAACCGACCAAAAATATATAAAATTATGACCAAAGCTTTCTGACCTCATACAGATAATAGAAGCTCACATAATGAATCCACAATATAAACCAAGCCCATGAAGCCTTCTGTAAACAGTCGTTCAAAAAATGGTCCAGCAGTCCATGAAAAGGCCATTGCTTAAATATAACTGTAAAACCTTTATATGGAAATGCATGAATATAGGCATATATGTGTACCACTTTTCATCAGGAACCCTCATTGCAAGAACAGACTGTCACCCCGTTAAAGTATAAATCCCAACACCAAAGTCATCTTTTTCTCTCAGTAGAAAATAACCTCAGACCCTCACAACTCCAACCAACACTAGTACTCAGCAAATCTCATACACTAACACTATGTTTGGATGAAAAAATTTAAGATTACTAAGGAATTTTAAATGACAGAAATTGAAACGAAGGGATTTTATTTTCTAGAATTTGTGAATTTTCTTGTTTGGTTAACCTTAAAAGAACAATGGAATTGAATACCAAATTTGTTATTTTTAAACTCTCAATCATAGAAATTGGGAAATGACACCTATTTGCATGGAATTTAAACTTGGGAATTGGAGGTCTCAAATTCCAAGTTTTTTTACCACGTGGAAATTCTAAATTTCTATGTTTATGAATCCAAACAAGGGAATTGGTGCATGTCAATTTATAAATTCTGACATTTATCCAAATTACAAGTTTATTTCCCTCATTCAAACATAGTGTAAAGTTACAATTCATAGAAAAAGGTTTTGAGTGATCAAAACAAACTGACATATTAATATGTTATCGCTCTCACAGTGGCTTCCACGAAAACTTCAAGTTAGTGGACAAATTCTGCTCGTCCCACAAATGTATTACACTCAAATCCTATAGCACAAGCAGTTGATCTGTTAAAGCCATAGATTCCCTAAATTGTTGGAAAAGTCGCTTATTTGTTCTCAGAAAGCTACTTTTTACTTTCTATTCAGCCAAACACCCTAAAAATGTGATTGTATCGGTTAAATTCGATATTTTTTTTCCCACCCGCAAAAGAACACAGTACAATTCAAGCCATTCAATCACTAACCAGCTTGAACCCAAGCCTCTTTCATCACACATTTCCCAGTCGTAAACAGTCCCAATTAACCAAACACCCACAATCACAATCAACGCCCCAAACAACAAATTGGGAATAAGACAAAAGGATCTTAAAACCAGCAAATTCCAACCATTCAGTCCCAATCCACGAACCAAAAACCCCCAATTTCACAGAGGTTATCCAGAAACCCCAAAATCAAAGCAGAAACGAAAACTCAAAAAACCCTAATTTGTCCCAGTCGGATTAATTGCCCAAAAGCAAGAATTAATTAATCATTAGTGCAAAATTACAGAAGAAATGGAAGTACCTGACGCTAGCCGAACCGGCGATGGGCTGAACGGGCCAAGTGAAGTTGCCATCCAGGACAGGGGTATCGTCGATGAGCCCGTAATCGAAGAGCCAGTTGGTGTTTTCCGGGGAGACCATGTTTGGACGCTGCCGGAAAAAAAAATAAGAAGCGGTTTTCCGGTTGGGGACTAGTCAATCCTCGGAACCAAACAGGGTGGTCAATTCGCCGTCTTGGGGGGTTGGTGGAGGAGGCGGGTTCGTATGGAAAGAGGGGAAGAATCTGTGTGCTGGATGTTCACGTGGGGATTTGATGGCACAGCACAGGTGGTGCGTGGTGCGTGGTGCGTGGTGCGTGGTGCGTGGTGTGTGCTGGGTGTGTGTTTCGTCATTGATCCAACTCTACACATCTCAACCACACGCTTTTTGCTGGGTTGCAGGGTTGCTGGGTTGCTGGGTATGGACCTACGTAATAAGTCATGGGCTTGGGCTTTATTTAATAGAGAACCCTCGTTGTCAACTTTTTTTCCTATTTTTTTCCTATTTTGACCTCATCTTTTATAAAAACTCTTGACAAAAATGATGGCAAAATAGTAATTTTGTACCTTTTGACAAAATGACAATCATATCCCTATTTTTCCTATTTTACCCTCTTTTTTTAGAAAATTCATATACTTATTTTTTCAATTTTACCCTCACTTTTGATATACAATATTTACATAAGAAGGACAAAACAGTGATTATGTAATATTAAAAAATATATATGCACTTATTAAGAGAAATTATTCATACACACAAAATGTGTGTTGTCTGCTAGTTTTGTATAAAGTAAAGCCAAGTTTGAAACGCTAGCTAGGGCAGCAAAGTCACATATACAAAGATGAGTGATTTGCTATAGAAGATCCTCGTAAACAAATTAATAAAATATCGCCAGTATCAAGAAAAATAATATATTATATGGATGAAATATGGTATGATCTTCGAGTTGATATATTAAACAAAGTAGCTGAACGAGTACTTATCTAATATAGCCAAATATTAGCCCCTAATTTCAAAAATGTCAATTTTTATAAAACCTTTCAAATGTATCCAAAATATCACTTAAATAGACACAAATACCCTTAAGCTTTTAAACCTAATAAATTAAAAAATAAAAACCCTATTAGATTAAGAATTCTCACGACAAAACCTAAAAAATGGTGGAGACCTAGTGAAGGCATCGACTGTTGGTGGAGACTTATGCATCCCTAAACAAAAGTGAGTATAGATGGTTAATTTCTTGCATTTTTTCTTGTCTACGTTTTCTCTTTGCTTTTGTAGTTTTTTCCTTTGTATTTAATTTTCCCCTACAACCTGAAAAAAAAAAAAAACAAAACAAAAAGAACATGAGCTTTTATGACGATTGTAACATGGTTTACACTACATTATACATTTGAATAGTCATGAAGTTTGTAAACTTTGTGGTTTACAATACTCGCCTTGAGAGATTTATCGAGTTTTCTTGCAAGGGCCAATAACAAGGTTGTTTTCCTGCAGCCATGGGAACCAAGAAATTCATGTACTGCATTAGGAAAATTTAGGGTTTTTTTTTCAATTAATTGTACTGATAATTTGGCCAATATTAAATTAATTTTTTTCAATATGTATGTCACTTTCTTCTTTGCTTATTGTTTTGCTTATATTTCAGGAAAATGTCTAGTAATGTGCAATCTGATGAACCCAGTTCTAACCGATCAGATGTTCACAAGGGTAAAAATATTGTATATGAATCAGACATAGCGGACCTGTGCAATTTAGATAGAGAGATACTTATAGGTCAATTGTACGAGACTAAGGAGGATTTAAAAAAAAGTTGGGTATTGATACTATGAAGAACAATTATGAATTCAAAGTGAAGAGATCAAGCAAAGAAATGTTCGAAGTTGGTTGTGTCGGCGATGCATGCAAGTGGAAACTATGTGCTTCTAACTTACGACAATCATCTTATTTCAAGGTCAAGAAATACGTTACTATGCACTCATGCTCATTAGACGTTATCAATCGCCATCATCGACAGGCAAGTAGTTCTCTTATTGGTCAATGCATAAAGTCTAAGTACGAGGGTGTATCACGAGTACATAGACCACGTGACATCATAGAAGATATGGGGAAGGACATGGGTGTGAGTATAAGCTATGTGAAGGCTTAGAGAGCTAAGGAACATGCAATGGAGTTGGTTAAGGGATCACCAGAGGAATCTTACGCGTTACTTCCATCTTATTTTGTTGTATTAGAAGCCGAAAATCTAGGTATGATAACACATATTGAAACGGATGAGAATAATTATTTTTTGTCACGATGCATGCATATTTCATATAAGTCAAAACATTATTAGGCACAATTTTAAGCATGAGAGAGCACACAAACTGTATTTTACAGCTGCTAAGGCATACAAAGTTCCTGAATTTCATCGTCTCATGACAAAAATATATAAAGTCGACTCTAAGGTGGGTGATTATCTTAATTCGGCTGGATATGAAAAGTGGACTCGTGCGTACTTTGATGGAAAGCGGTACAACATCATGACAACAAATATTGCTGAATGCCTTAATGCAATCACTAGAGATGCTCGAAAGCTACCTATCACACGACTTCTTGAGTATTTAAGTGGTTTTATATTCTCCATAAGTGGTTTTATAAGCGTCGAACCGAGGCAACCAAAATGAATACACATTTGACAGATTGGGCAAACAAGTTGGTGCAAAAAAATAACAAGCAAGGATCATCATTCCAGGTATTTTACTTCATTCACGTAACTAGAACTTATTTTAATTTGTCTATTTAATTTTGGCACATTTTGATTTGTTCTCAAGTTTTTGAACTATTTTACTGATTCTCATATCAAATAATCTGTAACTTTATCCATCAGTACCATGTTTAGTAAAGAATAAATATATGTATGTTTGCAATGTAAGAAAGTAAAATTAAAAACTTGGGTTTGACAAAAAAAAAGAAGTTAAAACCTATATCTAATGTAACTTCAACGTAATTTTGTTGTAGTTTTGTGCAAATTGCTTTTTGTAGTTTTTATACGGATTTTGTTGTTGTTGTTGTTGTTTAGTTCTTCTTTTATTTGAGTAATATATATGTGTGTGTGTGTGTGTGTGTGTGTGTGAATATGCAGGTATCGCCCATCACAACTTACTCATTTCATATATACGATGGATTTCGTATTGAAGTTGTGAATTTAGAGGAAAAGAGTTGCACATGCTAGCAATTTGATCTTGACCAACTACATTGCTCACATGCTTGTGCTGCATGTAGACACCGACAAATTTCATGTTATCCTATGTGTTCTCATTATTATACTATAAACTCTTTGGTCATTGCGTATGCAGAAGCTATATGGCCAGTTCGTGATCCGACCGACTCGATAGTAACTGATGATGTGCATGAAAGAATTGTCCTACCACCAATTACACGAAGAAGATATGGTAGGCGCAAAGAAAAGAGGATCTCATCACGTGGAGAAGAAAAATCAACTTGAAAGTGTTCAAAATGTGGTTCAAATGACCATTATAAACAAACTTGTAGGAATCACGTTCAACTTCATCCTACTTTGTAGAACCCTTTTAAATTTATAGTTTAATGAATACAATTTTCTTTCTATCATTTTATTATTTATATTGGTTGTACAATCCTTTAAATTTGAGACAAGTAAAAGTTAATTTATTTTTGTTTGTTCACTCTGGTATATTGCCTTCTTCATCAACTTCTTCATCTATTCCTGATTATCTTTACCACTGCTTGATGTATTGTTCCATCTTCCCTGTCAACTACGAGATTTTCAAGAGAAACTTATTTGGTTACTATTATCCGAAAGACTAGTATAAGAGAAAACACAATTTTTAGGTTTTGCCGTGAGAACTAATTCATCTAATAGGGGGTTTTTTTTTTTTAATGCAATGATATATTTTATTTTTAATTTATTAGGTTTGAAGTTTAAGGGTATTTGTGTCTATTTAAATGATCTTTTGGATATATTTGAAAGTTTTTAAACTGACATTTTTTAAATTAGTAGCAAATATTTGGCTATATTTGATAAATACTTGTAATATCTCTCATATCTTGATCTTTGTCACTTTTTTGCATGTGCAAGAGTTGGCGGGCTGTTCTAGAATGGGTTCAACCGAGTGCAAACTTGCCATCATCACCATGCTTAAATAGTGTGCCCTATTGGTGCCAGAAGAGCGATGGTAAAACCTGAAGGCGTTCGAGCTCTTTGATCTGTCTTCCAAACGAACATATCATCATATTGGGAGCACGCATCTGATAGAAGAAGGGAGAGGACTCATTGCCAATGCTCGACTTCATGCTTCAAAATATGGTTGGTTACTGTTCTCAACTGTATAAAATTTATCCTGTGGCGCGAGGACAGCATTTTTTTTCTTCTATCCCTTCTGCGATCAGATTCTGGAAATGCCTGATTTGAACACAGGTGAAAAATGATTCTTCTAAATTTTGAATTGCTATCATTTTTTTTTTTTTTTTGTATTTTAATTGCAGAGGATGAGCATGATGCTCTGTGGTTTTGGCTGGAGAAAGGGAAGCCACGTGAATGCAGGTTTATCTACATCTGATACTTGACAGTTTCACAACCAAGGTATTATATCTCAATTAAATATTCCAGCATCTTGATTGCTTACTTTACTCCGTACATTATGTCAAGATTAGGGATGGGCAAATACCCATCGGTTATGGGTAACCACGGTTATCCGCCCATTTAAATTTCGCGGTTACGGTTATGGGTAATCGTTTAGATAATTAAATGGTTATGGGTATAACCGTTTACCCGTAAAATTTAAATGGGCGGTTATGGGTATTAACCGCGATTATAACGGTTACCCGTTTACCCGTTTATTTTAATAAATATATAAAATTAGAAAAACAAAAAACCTACAGATTCATATTTCAGGAACTCCGTCCTCGTTCTCTCCGCCAGGAGGCCGCCAGGACCAGAACTCCGTCCGCCGGTTGTCTCTCTCTCCTCGCTGCTCCCTCTCATCTCCACCGCTCATCTCTCTCTCCTCGCTGCCCTCTCTCTCATCGCTGAAAATTAATACAGAACCATCGTGCTCGTTCTCTCCGCCAGGAAGCCGCCAGGACCAGAACTCCGTCCGCCGTTTGTCTCGCTCTCCTCGTTGCTCCCTCTCATCTCCACCGCTCATCTCTCTCTCCTCGCCGCCCTCTCTCTCATCGCTGCTCATCTCAATGCCCCGTCTCAATCTCCCCCCACCCACTCTTCAAGGTGCGTTTTACCCTTCAAATTTCTTACTTAAACTGATTAATTACTTATTTGTTTGTTAATTTATTGAAAATCTCATATTTTTAGGGTTTAGTGATGCAGGGTATTGTTTAATTTTTAGATGTTCAATTAAAATTAGGAAAGACGTGGAAGAAGAAGTCGGAATTCATATTTTTAGATGTTCTAACTAATGGGTTTCTTTTCTTTCTCCTGATAGTCTCCTGATAGTATTGTCCTGTTTTTTTACATGATTTGTATACACTTTTAAGCATCGCATGGATTAAGAAGTCTGAATTCATATTTTTCCACGCCTAAAAATATGAATATTCAGATAAAAGTAAGATATATGGGTCTACTTTCTCTAATGGTTACTGCCTTTTCTTTAATTTATCATTGAAAGAAGCTTGAGCGTCCTGTCTTGGAAAGTACTTATTGCTGGGTTTAGAACCAATCGAGGTTTAGAACCAATCGATCTTCCTTTGTGAAAGCAGTATGATTTGCTTGGACATGTTTATCATGAGTTATTGCTGAGAGAATTCCACAGGTTTTTGTGAAAGCAGTATGAATCATACTTTGAGGGTCATATATGTCAAGTTTAGAACTCTTAAAGAATTCCACATGACTGTATGATTTGCTTGGAAAGTACTTTTAAAGAATTCCACAGGTTTAGAACCAATCATGTTTATCATGAGTTGCTTGGACATGTAAGCATATCTCATGGAGATTCCAAGTTGTATTCATATTTTTAAAGTTCAATCATTTTTCATGGAGTTGTGTTTAAGGGTGAGTAGTGTTGTCCTATTCACTGTGAGATGGCCATTTATGCTCTTGAAAATTTACTTACACTCCAAATCAGGACCTCAGTTGGAAAATGTTAGCAGTACTTCTATAAGTTGTATTCATATTTTTAAAGTTCAATCTTTCCTTCTTCATGGTCTAACATTCCACTCTTTGAGTATTTTACTTGTTATTTCTTTCCCACAAATAACTTTGATGGTGGATTACTTCCTGTACTGTTTTAAATAAAAAGTCTGATACTGGACAATTATGTTTCCTAAATTAGGACATTATGTTTGAAATAAATTTCGTCTTTCAGGTGACAAGTAGGAGAATAAATTTTATAGTTGATAACAGTGAGGCCAATGGTGCAGTGGATGGATCAGATTGCACAGAAGTGAGAGACCAAGAAAAGGATCGCAGTTGGACAATGTCTTCCCTTCATCAGTGTAGTTTAAATTGACATAAATGATGAGTATTTCTTATCTTATTTCTTTCCTTTATCTTTTTTTTACATGATTTGTATACACTTTTAAGCATCGCATGGATTAAGCATTCACAATGGATTCATGTTCTGGGTGTATTAGAACTCTGAAGTCTGATTTCATGTTCCTGCAGATTGCTATAGCAGATTGCTATAGAACTAGTTCCAATATGGAGACTCAAAGCGAGAGCCAAGATAATGAACCAATTAATCTTAATCAAGATTTGTACCAAGCTGAATCAAGCTTTGATGATAACACTGGTAAGAAGAGGAAAAAAACCTCGGTTGTCTGGCAGCATTTTAAGGAAAAGATGTTTCGTGGGGGGGGTGAAAGCTGTCTGTAACCATTGTCAAACTAGTCTAGCATCGGGCTCCACTATTGGTACTTCATCTTTACGTTCACATGTTAATACATGTCCTGTTTTGAAGACAAAGAAAAAGAGTCCATGTATAACTGGTGATGGGTCTGTTAAACATGGTGCATATAGTTTTGATGAAGATAATGCTAGGAAAGAGCTAGCTTATATGATTATCTTACATGAGTATCCTTTATCTATAGTGGACCATTTGGGTTTTAGGAGGTTTTGCAATTCATTGCAACCCTTATTCAAGGTTCTTTCTAGAAGTACTATTAAGAGGGATATTATGAGGGTATTCGAATGTGAAAAGGGAGAGACCATTAAGTTGTTGCAAATGAACAAGAGTAAAATTGCAGAATTCCAAAATCTGTGATAATTGGTAATGGTAATTGCGTGTACAGTTAAGTCTGTAAGGTTCTATTTAAGTTTATTTGATCTTCATGTACTGTTAAGTCTGTAAGGTTCTATTTAAGTTTATTTGATCTTCATGTGCTGTTGGATACTTTGATATTTTATCTATTTAAGTTTGTTGATCGCCTTTGATATTTCATAACTCAGAATCTTACAGACTTATAGACTTTTAGTGTTGCTCTAAGTTATGGTAATTGCGTGTTGTTTTATATCAGGTTTGCATATGTTCCATGCCCGCATAATGCCGAGACACTTTCTGCTATAATGATAGATTGCTTATCGGAGTGGAATATTGATAGTAAGTTGTCTGCTCTCACAGTAGATAATTGTTCTACAAATGATGCCATGATTGAGGATATAGTGACATATTGCAAGCTTTCACTTGTGTTGAATGGAGAATTTTTTCATATGCGTTGTTGTGCTCACATTCTTAATTTGATCGTTAAGGATGGATTGGATGTGATTAGGGATAGTATTGAGTCTATTCGGAATAGTGTTGCGTATTGGTCTGGGACAGCAAAAAGAGAGGAAAAATTTGTTGAGATAGCTCAACAAATGAAAATTAATTTCTCTAGGAAGTTAGTCCTTGATTGTAAAACTAGGTGGAACTCGACGTATGTGATGCTTACCACTGCATTCGTATATAAAGATGTATTTCCTCGTTTAAAGCAACGTGAGCCCTCATATACAAATGTTCCAAGTGAAGAAGATTGGGCGAAGGCTAAGATGATTGCTGAAAAGTTGGAGATCTTTCACCAAGTGACTGAGTTATTTTCTGGGACCAAGTATCCCACATCAAATCTTTATTTCCCTAATGTGTGTCAGATTAGGATTGCAATCAGTAAGTGGCTTGAGTCTGACTATGTTGAAGTGAAGTCAATGGCAACAAAGATGTCAATCAAGTTTGAAAAATATTGGGATGAAATTCATGGTGCTATGGCAATTGCAGCTATTCTGGATCCAAGGTTCAAGATGAAATTGATCGAGTATTATTTTTCTCTTATTTATAAAGAGAATGCTCCATCGGAAATTGAGAAAGTTCTTGACTTGGCCATTAAGTTGGTCAAAGAGTATGAATTAAAGCATAGACCTGGGATTCGGTATTCTGAGTCTTCTTCATCCACTGATTTTCCATCACAGTCATGTGACTTTAGAGTTGGTGACCCTTTGGCATTTTATGATCAGCTTGTTATGGATTCTACCTTCGGTAATGAACAATCTGATTTAGACTCGTATTTGGGGGAGAAAGTCTTGCCTAGGACTCAAGATTTTGATATATTGTCGTGGTGGAAGACAAATGGGATTAAATACCCTATATTACATCAGATAGCTCGAGACATTTTGGCTATTCCTGTATCCACAGTAGCTTCAGAGTCTGCATTTAGCACTGGCGGTAGGATTATCAGCCCACATCGTAGCCGACTTCATTCAAGCACAGTGGAAGCACTCATGTGTGCTCGAGACTGGTTGTGGAGTCAGATGCGAGGTATACTTCCAGTAAAATTTCATATAAATTATGTATATCTTCACAATTTACTATTTTAGCCTAATTTTAATGTATACTATTGAACCAGATTCAAACTCTACTTCTCGTGTTGAAGATTCCCCATTCGATGACGATGCCGATGTGAATGTGGTAAAAGTTAATTTTATTTCTGTTTTTTACTTTGGAGTTATTGGTTTATCATTAGCTTTGATAATCTCTATTTTATCGTAATATCTTTATTCGGCCACGACTTCTATATAAACTGTAGATGCAGCTCTCCTCATTAGTTTTACTGAGCTGCCATTGTAACTTATGTATTGCTTGACTGAGCTGCCATACTGCTGTTATATCATATAAGATATATCAGGAGTTTATGTTTTGATCAAATAGTACAATGCTGTTTATGTTTTGATATATCATGTAAGTTATTTCAATCTGATCAAATAGTACAATGCTGTTTATGTTTTGATCTATATATGGTTTGTGTTATGAGAACCGGTTGGTATGTTTATGTTTTGATCAAATAGTACAATGTTGTAAGTTATTTCAATCTGATCAAATAGTACAATGCTGTTTATGTTTTGATCTATATATGGTTTGTGTTATGAGAACCGGTTGGTATGTTTATGTTTTGATCAAATAGTACAATGCTCTAAGTTATTTCAATCTGATCAAATAGTCTATAGATTTGACATTTTGGCCTATAATGGTGATGTGAATCTGATTGGTATGTTTAATTTTCTTTTAAATTGCTGCTATGAGAACCGGTTGTGGACCTAACTGGTATGTTTAATTTTCTTTTGTAGGCTTCTTTTGGTGACAACGAGTCGATGAGACTTTGTGATTGAATGTGCTTAAAGCATTAGTGTTCGAAAGTGTTTAGTTTTGAAATATTTTGGAGCTTTGATTCTAGTATTCAAGATAATGACTACCTTGAGTTTTTAGAAGCTTTACTTTGTAATCATATGGATGTTATAATTGAATACTTGCTAATACTTGCTTGGGTATAGAAGAAATTCATGTTGAAAATGCATGAATTTTCTTTCCAATATGCTTGCTCAAGTAATGAGAGGTATTTTGTTAGTAAAAAATCAATTATTAGCAAATATATTGTATTATCTTGATTGATTAAAACTATCATTCGTCTTTATTATTTCAATTATTGGAGTTGTATGCGGTTACGGTTAAAAAAAAAATGTAAATAGGCGCAAAAAGGGGTAAATGGGTTAAAAAATGGATAAACGGGTAAACGGGTATGAATAAACGGGTATACGGTTACGGTTAAATGGGTACCCGGTTATGGGTATGGTTACCCATTTATAAACGGTTACGGTTATGGGTATAACCGTTTAGGCAATTACCCAACGGGTAAACGGTTATGCGGGTATGAGTATAAACGGTTATGGGTAAATAACCGCGGTTACCCGCCCGCCATAACCATTGCCCATCCCTACTTAACCACCATACTTGTACTCTAAACTTACCCACTTTCAACTCTATATATACAACACTACATGAACAACAATGTCAAAAGTATAGCGCACTATTTTTAAGTCTTTCTTCTATTCTAAAATAATAATTGTAAGGTTAAGATGAATCTTTTACAATGGAGAACCAATCTCTGCATATAAAACCTACGGCAAAGGTTACTAAAGGCCAATTAAAATGACCATTAATCCTAGCTTAATGGACTTCAAGTCCTTATTAAAGAAAAGAAAAATAAACGGAAATAATAAAAGTTAAAACTAAGAATTAAGTTCTCTCCTAAAGTCTATTGAATAGTATTCCCATCTCCATTTGATTTTCAAAACCGTTGCAGTCTCATCTTCTTGTGGTAACGCATATGCCTTGGTGCAGTTAATTAGCCTCTTGCTCCACTGGAATTACTCTAGACACCCAAAAAGCTCATTTTCCACTCCTTTTTCACGTAACTCCCGTAATTGAATGCCTATAAATTAAAACAATATTAATTAGTGCATTTAACCCATTCATATATATAAAATCCAAAGGAAGTATATGATAAAAATATATGAAATCAGTTAAGATGGCCAAATCACTGTCGCTCCTTAGCTTCTTGATCATCTTTGTTCTTCTTGGTTCAGGTAATCTTCAAATGTCATATATATTGCAAGTGTCCATACAATTAATTAGTCTATATATAGTACGAACGAACTAACTCAGTTTTAATATTGGCTTCTATGTTGATCGATTTGAAGTGAAAGACTAATACGAAGTCCAAGTTCATATTTTTCCCAAACAAGAAAACTGTTGATATCGATCGCCCCACGTCCTATTGCAAGTATCAACTCATTTTGTTGATTCTTGAGAAATTGTACTAATTAAATCTCAATTGTCATTTGTCCAGCTACTAATATGGAGGCATTGAGATCCTTGGATACTTATATTGGAAATGGCTATTGCCAGGCAGTGCAGTCGGACATTCCATGCCAAAGTACAGACATCAGTAAACCATGCTCCGATAGATGTCGTTCCAAATACCCTAATACTGCTCCAGATGCAGCTGCAACGTGCATAAATGTCCCCGGCTGCGACTCGACTGCATTATCTTGCGCATGCACATATCCATGTTAGGTTAACAATAACAAAATAAAATAAAATGCACATCTATATATCATGCCCGACTATTCTCCATTGTGTGTCTCTTCATGGATTGAATCTCAATCCATTCGCTAATGTTCACACCAAAAAAAGGTGGCATTTCAATGGTTTTTAGGATTAAACAACCAAGTTTTATACGCTAAGACTTGGTGGAATTTCCGCCACTGCTGGACTCGCAATTGCTTTCGATGTTTTGAACAGTTTACTCGAGCAGAATGTAAACACCACTCGATGTCCCAAACTTTCAACTCTACTCCAAGAATTTAGAGAAGAATCAAGTCGGTAAACATACCAAAATGTAATCAGATGTTCATTGTCGACACAATAAACCGCCAATAAGAGCTCCCATCAGACTCAACCAAATAACGTTCCACGGGTTCGTAGAGAAAAGATTCTCTTGGCATTTAGTTTCTTCATTGTGTCCAGGCTTGAAGTGAAACATCCAAGGCATCCAAGGCGAATGAAGAAGAAGTATTCCCCACGTTATAGACATACAAAATTCCATCCACATATGCGATGTCACTGGCTTCACTTAGATTAAAATCATAATTACTACGTACACTTCTCCATCTTTTCTCTGTCGAGTTATATGTGAATATAAAGCGATATCCTTTACTGCAAGGATAAGATGCTATGTTTTCGCCTAGGACATGGATGAAACAATCAGGAGAAGTTGGAGTAGTTCACTAGTAGAAAAAAGCCTATTTACCACGGTTGATGCCCGTGGTAAATTGCAATCCACCACGGATACTGTGCCCGTTAGTATTCTGGATGTGATAAAAAGTCTTAGTTTCTATCACGGACTATGCCCGTTGTCAAATGCAATATAACCACAGATTATACCCGTAGTAAATTAGAATCTAACACCACGTGCTATGACCGTTGTCGATTATTAATTGACCACAGCTAATGCCCGTTATAAATTATTTTCCAAAAAAAAAAAAAAAATAAAACCATTTAACAAATATATATATATATATATATATATATATCTGTATTTATATATTTTAGTACAGAATAACCAACAAAATTCCATATTTACTACAATATAATAACTACATAAAAATTTGAAAAACATTTAATCAAAATTTTGGCTTATTTGTAACCCATTGCAGTTGGTCCTGTAACAACCTACAGAAAGCTACCTTATAAGCTTCCATATATACAAAGTAAATCCCTAGATTCTAGAGTGATGACACAAATGGCATCAAACTTTAGCCTAGATTCCTTGTTCATCTCCACTCCAGTATAGAGTCAAAACACTTGCTATTACTTGGGAAAGAATCCAAAAGAAAATCCATAACAATAACTTGCTCATTAGCCAAGGGAGGAAGCCCACCAACATATACCCGACGTGCATGCCTTGTAACCTGCAAGAGATTAGAGATTAATGGTTCTTACCTAAATATGAGCCTACCTACAACAAATTCAGTTTGTATTGTCTCAAATGACCATCACGAACTTGATCAATTATTCAATCAAACATAAATATGTTATAATGTACTTTATTTTCAACGTATCTGCTGCATATATATCTACTGCATACTTTAAATGTGTAAGTACAGTTTTATGCCATAAACAATGTGGCTTTTGCCCAGTGAACAAAAGGGTCTTTTTAATTATTGGAGAACAAAATTTAGACATGTAAAATTCAAATACCCGCAATTGAAGAAAATGAAGTGTTGGAAACTGGAATTCATCGATTAAAAATTCATATAAGCTTTCTTGTAAAGTAACCAAACTAATTGCAGCAATGTTTTACATTGACATACGCAAAAATATGAACACAAAACATATACATTGACGTACACATAAACATTGAACATAAACATATATATTGCCATAGCAAGAGTATAATCTTATTTGTTCCACTTTAAATTCCCTACTATGTTATTTCTATTCATTCATTTTCTACATAATTAATTTTTCTTTCACATAAACATAAATGGCCGAAAGAATAGATGCTAAGATGTTAAAAACCAATGGAAAAACTTACTGCTCATAGATTCCAACACCAATGCAAAAACACTCATAATAGTCCTGGGGAAAGTTTCCAACATAGTAATGGATCAATAGGGACACCAGTAGCGGTAAATGGCTCCACTGAGTGTGCTCCATGTCACTAATCATGTTCTTCGCCAATCATCCTTAGTTGAGCAACATATTCATATATTTTCTTGATGGCTTCCAACTACAAAGGTAAAAGAAGAACATCAAAAATCATGCCGCAAGTGTCTCTGTAGAACCATTTCAACTAAAGGAAAAATAAAGGAGGATATCAAGACTGACCTACGAACTGCACATCTTTGTTCTTCTCAACAACCTGGTAGTCGTAAATTCAAAGATGAACATAACATAATAAGATTGTTAATTTATAACACGAACCAAACGATGTTACAGGTATAAAATATAGTCACCAAAACCTTATCATCTTATACTAAGAAGACAACAAACAATAAGAATGGATGTCTTACACTGCAAGTTGAGCAGAGCTTTTCATTTGTTGATTTCTCATGCAAGCTATATTGCTGGATCAAAAACAGGACCGAGAAGACATCAAATCCAATACAGAGAGCATATGAAATTGAACCCAAAAGGCAAAAGCCTTCCCTAACAAAGAGATACATATAAATAGTTGTTTGGGATATAAATATGGGTGTACCTGGAAAATTTAGCACAACGAAAGAAAGAAAAAATCTTGCAGTAATATAAGCAAAAGAATAGGAACATATTATTTGTATACACACAACACCATACATTAGCAATATCATTTATGACCAAAATATATGTTCATAGATAGAACAATTATATTGAAATTCCTAGCATGGTTTTCATAGTCAGTGGGCATGTCATATACTGGAGAAAAATCTTTGGAGAATAACTATAATCAATCATCCTCATCCCTGAGCCGTTATAAACTATCTCTAATTGGATCAATGGGGTCTGATCAATCTTGACTAGGGATGGGCAATGGTTATGACGGGCGGGTAACCGCGGTTATTTACCCATAACCGTTTATACTCATACCCGCATAACCGTTTACCCGTTGGGTAATTGCCTAAACGGTTATACCCATAACCGTAACCGTTTATAAATGGGTAACCATACCCATAACCGGGTACCCATTTAACCGTAACCGTATACCCGTTTATTCATACCCGTTTACCCGTTTATCCTTTTTTTAACCCATTTACCCCTTTTTGCGCCTATTTACAATTTTTTTTTAACCGTAACCGCATACAACTCCAATAATTGAAATAATAAAGACGAATGATAGTTTTAATCAATCAAGATAATACAATATATTTGCTAATAATTGATTTTTTACTAACAAAATACCTCTCATTACTTGAGCAAGCATATTGGAAAGAAAATTCATGCATTTTCAACATGAATTTCTTCTATACCCAAGCAAGTATTAGCAAGTATTCAATTATAACATCCATATGATTACAAAGTAAAGCTTCTAAAAACTCAAGGTAGTCATTATCTTGAATACTAGAATCAAAGCTCCAAAATATTTCAAAACTAAACACTTTCGAACACTAATGCTTTAAGCACATTCAATCACAAAGTCTCATCGACTCGTTGTCACCAAAAGAAGCCTACAAAAGAAAATTAAACATACCAGTTAGGTCCACAACCGGTTCTCATAGCAGCAATTTAAAAGAAAATTAAACATACCAATCAGATTCACATCACCATTATAGGCCAAAATGTCAAATCTATAGACTATTTGATCAGATTGAAATAACTTAGAGCATTGTACTATTTGATCAAAACATAAACATACCAACCGGTTCTCATAACACAAACCATATATAGATCAAAACATAAACAGCATTGTACTATTTGATCAGATTGAAATAACTTACAACATTGTACTATTTGATCAAAACATAAACATACCAACCGGTTCTCATAACACAAACCATATATAGATCAAAACATAAACAGCATTGTACTATTTGATCAGATTGAAATAACTTACATGATATATCAAAACATAAACAGCATTGTACTATTTGATCAAAACATAAACTCCTGATATATCTTATATGATATAACAGCAGTATGGCAGCTCAGTCAAGCAATACATAAGTTACAATGGCAGCTCAGTAAAACTAATGAGGAGAGCTGCATCTACAGTTTATATAGAAGTCGTGGCCGAATAAAGATATTACGATAAAATAGAGATTATCAAAGCTAATGGTAAACCAATAACTCCAAAGTAAAAAACAGAAATAAAATTAACTTTTACCACATTCACATCGGCATCGTCATCGAATGGGGAATCTTCAACACGAGAAGTAGAGTTTGAATCTGGTTCAATAGTATACATTAAAATTAGGCTAAAATAGTAAATTGTGAAGATATACATAATTTATATGAAATTTTACTGGAAGTATACCTCGCATCTGACTCCACAACCAGTCTCGAGCACACATGAGTGCTTCCACTGTGCTTGAATGAAGTCGGCTACGATGTGGGCTGATAATCCTACCGCCAGTGCTAAATGCAGACTCTGAAGCTACTGTGGATACAGGAATAGCCAAAATGTCTCGAGCTATCTGATGTAATATAGGGTATTTAATCCCATTTGTCTTCCACCACGACAATATATCAAAATCTTGAGTCCTAGGCAAGACTTTCTCCCCCAAATACGAGTCTAAATCAGATTGTTCATTACCGAAGGTAGAATCCATAACAAGCTGATCATAAAATGCCAAAGGGTCACCAACTCTAAAGTCACATGACTGTGATGGAAAATCAGTGGATGAAGAAGACTCAGAATACCGAATCCCAGGTCTATGCTTTAATTCATACTCTTTGACCAACTTAATGGCCGAGTCAAGAACTTTCTCAATTTCCGATGGAGCATTCTCTTTATAAATAAGAGAAAAATAATACTCGATCAATTTCATCTTGAACCTTGGATCCAGAATAGCTGCAATTGCCATAGCACCATGAATTTCATCCCAATATTTTTCAAACTTGATTGACATCTTTGTTGCCATTGACTTCACTTCAACATAGTCAGACTCAAGCCACTTACTGATTGCAATCCTAATCTGACACACATTAGGGAAATAAAGATTTGATGTGGGATACTTGGTCCCAGAAAATAACTCAGTCACTTGGTGAAAGATCTCCAACTTTTCAGCAATCATCTTAGCCTTCGCCCAATCTTCTTCACTTGGAACATTTGTATATGAGGGCTCACGTTGCTTTAAACGAGGAAATACATCTTTATATACGAATGCAGTGGTAAGCATCACATACGTCGAGTTCCACCTAGTTTTACAATCAAGGACTAACTTCCTAGAGAAATTAATTTTCATTTGTTGAGCTATCTCAACAAATTTTTCCTCTCTTTTTGCTGTCCCAGACCAATACGCAACACTATTCCGAATAGACTCAATACTATCCCTAATCACATCCAATCCATCCTTAACGATCAAATTAAGAATGTGAGCACAACAACGCATATGAAAAAATTCTCCATTCAACACAAGTGAAAGCTTGCAATATGTCACTATATCCTCAATCATGGCATCATTTGTAGAACAATTATCTACTGTGAGAGCAGACAACTTACTATCAATATTCCACTCCGATAAGCAATCTATCATTATAGCAGAAAGTGTCTCGGCATTATGCGGGCATGGAACATATGCAAACCTGATATAAAACAACACGCAATTACCATAACTTAGAGCAACACTAAAAGTCTATAAGTCTGTAAGATTCTGAGTTATGAAATATCAAAGGCGATCAACAAACTTAAATAGATAAAATATCAAAGTATCCAACAGCACATGAAGATCAAATAAACTTAAATAGAACCTTACAGACTTAACAGTACATGAAGATCAAATAAACTTAAATAGAACCTTACAGACTTAACTGTACACGCAATTACCATTACCAATTATCACAGATTTTGGAATTCTGCAATTTTACTCTTGTTCATTTGCAACAACTTAATGGTCTCTCCCTTTTCACATTCGAATACCCTCATAATATCCCTCTTAATAGTACTTCTAGAAAGAACCTTGAATAAGGGTTGCAATGAATTGCAAAACCTCCTAAAACCCAAATGGTCCACTATAGATAAAGGATACTCATGTAAGATAATCATATAAGCTAGCTCTTTCCTAGCATTATCTTCATCAAAACTATATGCACCATGTTTAACAGACCCATCACCAGTTATACATGGACTCTTTTTCTTTGTCTTCAAAACAGGACATGTATTAACATGTGAACGTAAAGATGAAGTACCAATAGTGGAGCCCGATGCTAGACTAGTTTGACAATGGTTACAGACAGCTTTCACCCCCCCCACGAAACATCTTTTCCTTAAAATGCTGCCAGACAACCGAGGTTTTTTTCCTCTTCTTACCAGTGTTATCATCAAAGCTTGATTCAGCTTGGTACAAATCTTGATTAAGATTAATTGGTTCATTATCTTGGCTCTCGCTTTGAGTCTCCATATTGGAACTAGTTCTATAGCAATCTGCTATAGCAATCTGCAGGAACATGAAATCAGACTTCAGAGTTCTAATACACCCAGAACATGAATCCATTGTGAATGCTTAATCCATGCGATGCTTAAAAGTGTATACAAATCATGTAAAAAAAAGATAAAGGAAAGAAATAAGATAAGAAATACTCATCATTTATGTCAATTTAAACTACACTGATGAAGGGAAGACATTGTCCAACTGCGATCCTTTTCTTGGTCTCTCACTTCTGTGCAATCTGATCCATCCACTGCACCATTGGCCTCACTGTTATCAACTATAAAATTTATTCTCCTACTTGTCACCTGAAAGACGAAATTTATTTCAAACATAATGTCCTAATTTAGGAAACATAATTGTCCAGTATCAGACTTTTTATTTAAAACAGTACAGGAAGTAATCCACCATCAAAGTTATTTGTGGGAAAGAAATAACAAGTAAAATACTCAAAGAGTGGAATGTTAGACCATGAAGAAGGAAAGATTGAACTTTAAAAATATGAATACAACTTATAGAAGTACTGCTAACATTTTCCAACTGAGGTCCTGATTTGGAGTGTAAGTAAATTTTCAAGAGCATAAATGGCCATCTCACAGTGAATAGGACAACACTACTCACCCTTAAACACAACTCCATGAAAAATGATTGAACTTTAAAAATATGAATACAACTTGGAATCTCCATGAGATATGCTTACATGTCCAAGCAACTCATGATAAACATGATTGGTTCTAAACCTGTGGAATTCTTTAAAAGTACTTTCCAAGCAAATCATACAGTCATGTGGAATTCTTTAAGAGTTCTAAACTTGACATATATGACCCTCAAAGTATGATTCATACTGCTTTCACAAAAACCTGTGGAATTCTCTCAGCAATAACTCATGATAAACATGTCCAAGCAAATCATACTGCTTTCACAAAGGAAGATCGATTGGTTCTAAACCTCGATTGGTTCTAAACCCAGCAATAAGTACTTTCCAAGACAGGACGCTCAAGCTTCTTTCAATGATAAATTAAAGAAAAGGCAGTAACCATTAGAGAAAGTAGACCCATATATCTTACTTTTATCTGAATATTCATATTTTTAGGCGTGGAAAAATATGAATTCAGACTTCTTAATCCATGCGATGCTTAAAAGTGTATACAAATCATGTAAAAAAACAGGACAATACTATCAGGAGACTATCAGGAGAAAGAAAAGAAACCCATTAGTTAGAACATCTAAAAATATGAATTCCGACTTCTTCTTCCACGTCTTTCCTAATTTTAATTGAACATCTAAAAATTAAACAATACCCTGCATCACTAAACCCTAAAAATATGAGATTTTCAATAAATTAACAAACAAATCAGTAATTAATCAGTTTAAGTAAGAAATTTGAAGGGTAAAACGCACCTTGAAGAGTGGGTGGGGGGAGATTGAGACGGGGCATTGAGATGAGCAGCGATGAGAGAGAGGGCGGCGAGGAGAGAGAGATGAGCGGTGGAGATGAGAGGGAGCAACGAGGAGAGAGAGACAAACGGCGGACGGAGTTCTGGTCCTGGCGGCTTCCTGGCGGAGAGAACGAGCACGATGGTTCTGTATTAATTTTCAGCGATGAGAGAGAGGGCAGCGAGGAGAGAGAGATGAGCGGTGGAGATGAGAGGGAGCAGCGAGGAGAGAGAGACAACCGGCGGACGGAGTTCTGGTCCTGGCGGCCTCCTGGCGGAGAGAACGAGGACGGAGTTCCTGAAATATGAATCTGTAGGTTTTTTGTTTTTCTAATTTTATATATTTATTAAAATAAACAGGTAAACGGGTAACCGTTATAATCGCGGTTAATACCCATAACCGCCCATTTAAATTTTACGGGTAAACGGTTATACCCATAACCATTTAATTATCTAAACGGTTACCCATAACCGTAACCGCGAAATTTAAATGGGCGGATAACCGTGGTTACCCATAACCGATGGGTATTTGCCCATCCCTATGGTCAAGTATAAACAGAAATTAGTATCTGAACAAATCCTCCCCAGTTAATGTTTGAGTTATTAACGTATAGGTTACAGGGAAATGTTTTTTTCTTTATAGGTGGGTCATTTTCATTACCAAACACAAAGGAACAGTCCAAAGATACAGAAGCATAAACAAGCAAAAGAAGACCTGCCAAACTAGCCCAAAAGACCCAACAAACAGTAAAGGCCCAAGCCATAAAATACAACAAAAGAAAACCTAGGCTTCCATTGCAGCACCCGCCGTCTGCATCCCTACCAGCACAAACCCTTGCCACGAACCAACCAACGCCTCGCTGATTGCAACATCCAACCACGAGCACCTGTTCGAACACAACCACACAGAAGAGAACCAAGAACCAAGTAAAGGAAGCTCGTGAGATTCTACGAGCAACACTGCCAATAAAGGCAGACAGTTAGAAGGTGGTGGTGTTGAACACCCGAGCCTGGTGGGAACACCGGAACTCTACACACCCTCTCGAAGTACCTGCAACAAATCGCGGTTATAAAGCGGTTGCAGATCGGAGCAGAGATGAGCAAGGAGTAACGCCGATGGGGTATGAAGAAATGGACAGATCGGAAGGAGAGCAGGGAAAAAACAGCAAAAAGGAAGGCAACAGAACAATGAAAGCACGACCACAGACCTCAGCTACAGCTAGGATCGGCGGCATCGGATTTGATCGGAATTGCCACCCTCACACAAGTGGTGGTTACAGGGAAATGTTAAACAAGCATAACGCCCACCAAATGCATTTCAACTTTAAAAAGGAAACGCTACAAAAACACTGGCCCAAATTTGGTTACAAAATAAGGACACAATACAGACTTTGACCTTTGTGTCCTATTAACATTGCCCACCAATACTTGGATTTGTTTCCTACGGATAGACAACACCAACTATTGTACCCAGATTTTTAGTAGTGAAACGAGCACAATCCTCTTCCCCTAAATTAACCCTTTGGATGATATCATAATTCTGAATTTCTTCTTCTCTTCCGAGCTCTTCTTGTCAAATTCACGGACCGCACCGGCACCGACTTAGCAGTTTTGAGGTTGTCTCGGGGTAGACCGTAGTTAGGGTCCGTAGTGGCCTCTCCCTACCCCTTTGTTTTGGATCTAGTCCTCTCTGCTTAGAGCATCTCCGAAAGATATGTCAAATATAATATATCAAAACTTTATCTGATGGCTAATATGACAAATTGAATACAAGTGCTAAATTTTTTTTATTTTCTAATGGAGTGTCAGATATGTATTTAATTGGACCTAGAGTTACATTAACTATTAAAAAATAATCAAAACTAATTTTAGTTTTCATTCTCTCGGTTGTTAATGGGAAATCATGCACTGAAAAATTAAATTAAAAATATTCGACTCCTTTGTTTGCTAAAAAAAATAGCTAGAAAGCAAGAAAGTCAAACAACTCAACTGCCACATCATATATAACATATCTATTAGAGAACACCTAAATATCTTATAATCATATTTAACATATTTGACATCTCCTCTTAAAATGATCTTAGACTTGTATGATATGGGACTAGCCAAACCGCAATACTGCCCTTAGCTAGCCTGCATTTCTTGCACTAATTCATCCACATTAATTCACCAAAACCTAAGCTACTCATTTCCGTATTTTATATTCAATTTATCCTCCAGCAAAATTTGTAATTCTTCTAAATTCCTACTCAGAAATTATTTGTGCACACGCTTTTTCAGCTTCCACTCAACCGTTTTATACGACGATATGAAGGATGTGACGTTCAGATTTCAGAAAAAGAACATATATAATATCAAACTCATTCCACGTATTTACGAATAAAGAGAAATATTACTAGTAGCTAATACTAGCAGCTGAAAACAGCATTTAAACCAAACTGAGATACAGAATAGATTCTGCACAGCACGAGTAACACAACGCAACTGATGCCAAAACTTGACATCTCTAAAATACCACACACTCAAATGTTTGGTTCTTTGCCTTTTCCTTGTAGGCATAATTCTTGTAATCTATGATTAACCAGACCACGAAAGAGAATAAAATACCCCTAAACTTTCAGTGACTTATAGCTCATGTGCCACTCTCTCTCTCTCTTTCCTCCAACCAAATGCACTACTAACATCTAACCTTCAAAGTCATTTAGCAACTTCTTCCGGGAGGTGTGGGGAATACTTCTCCATGAGATGGGTTAATTTGGCATCAAAATCCTTCTCCAGTTCTACCTCTTCCTCCCAATGCCTCCGCTTCATTGCAGCTTTATTGTTTTCATGAGCTTTCATCAGCATGTCCCGCTCTGCCACAAATTCTTCCATCTCTTTTTCTTGAGACTTGATGAAGTTTTCAATTTCCTCCGACCTACGGCCATGAGTGCGGAAGAAATATAAATCAAACAAAACCAGAAGCACCACATGGCTAAAAGTATTGAACCCACTACTGGGGCCCTAACTTTCTCTAGTCTACGCGTATTCTTTGACACAAATTACCTGTATTTTTGTTCCTCTGCGTTTGAAGGGTTGAGATATGAGTGCTTCACCTTGTCACGCTCCTCCTGCTGCAGCCTCTCAAAATTTTCTTCCTTTGCATCCCTTGATTCATGAATTATCTTGATCTGGTCTTTGAAAAATTGTTCTTGCAGATACATCTTTTCACACCAAAAAGACAAACAAACAAACCAATAAACAAAACAAAACAAACAAAAGAGCGAGTAAATCTGCAAAAAAAACAAACAACAAATACATACGAAATATTTGGAAGCCACAAGGAAAAACAAACGGTGGTAAACCACGCAACATGGTGAAAAATACCAACTGTAGACAAGCCAAACCCTGATGCAAGTGTAAACAAGTTTCTACTCTAATATTGGGGCATAATTATCTGACAGCGAAACTTACCTCTTCCTTGTTCTCTTGGTGCTGCAATTTGGTCCTCTGTCTTACAATACGATTTTCCTCCGTCGTCTTCCTGAGCTTTTCACTCACTATACCAAGAGATTCCTCAAGGGCTTTTGCATGTCTCTGTTCCTTAGCAACCTTGTTCTTAAACCACACAAGCTGTTGGTTGTCCTCACTCATTTGCCTGATTTGGTTCACGACCATCTCCTGGTATGATCTCATCTCAAATTTCAGCTTAGATTTACCTAATTAGTAATGGGAGCATGTCAGACATCCATATACAACATTTCCAGGGATCTTAATTGCAGAATAAAATTCAATGGATCAAAGTTAGCATGTGAACTTCAGAGATTTTAAGTGAAAACTCATTATTTTATGCCCAAAATGAGCATCCAAAACACTTAGAGGGCAAGGGGAAGAGAGAGGAACACACCTTGAGAATGCTGGTTAAAACTGTCCATGTCTTCTTTCATTGCCATGTACCCATAGAGCTGTCGCTTCCCACCATGATGAAATAAGACACGACGACGGTCCCATGCATCTCTATCAGTTCCCTGCTCTGTAAAATGCTTGTGAAGACGCTCAGCCTCCAAATAACCCCTTGCAGAGGCCTCAAAGATCAAAATGCTCATCCCACGGTGTCCTTGAGGACCATATGAGTGTCGAGCTCTCACAGCAGCATAAGAGCTGAAGTAGTCAAGAAGCTCCTGATTTCCCATGCCAATCCACTGAAATTCAAAGCAACAGAAAATGAGGGACTGGAAATGATAACAAGGCAAGGAACCTTGGCTTTATAAACAATCATGAAAATGTAAACCGACCGATACTTGAGATACCAATTTGAAAAACATAATTAATACCTTGTCATCTTCATCCTGCTCAAGTTTAGTGTTTAAGATGACAACCATAGGAGGCCAGACAATTTCATGATCTTTTTCCTCATCTTTCAAACCTTTCCATTTACCAAAAGCTTCACCAGCAGGTACAACTGTAGTTCCCTTCCTCCTCAACTCCTCATCCAAAAGCTCTGCAAGCTCTCTATGGAGCATTACCCTTTTTGATCCTTTTGTTTTGGCATGTGTCATCAGGGGCTGCAGGCCTCGGTACCAATCAATGGAACCAGGACCTCCTTGACATGCAGGACAGTGCCACTGCCTAGCAGGATCATTAATCTCATCAGCAGTTAAACTATCCAAAATCTCAAAGAATTTCTTGAACCATCTGCTATTTTTTCGAGTTTCATGGCTCTTTTCACTTGAATCCGAGTCAAACTCATCACTGAACAGCTCATCGTCGGTATCACCCGCAGCATCAGAGTTGTCATCATCATCATCATTGGCAGCATCAGCAGCAGCCGCATCACTGTCCTTGTCATCTTTTCCGTGGAAATCTTCTGAACCCTTGGGTTGAGTGAAACCAGCTCTGGATTGCCAGTTCCATCCATGGTCCAGTGGAGGGGGAATCACATTTCCTCTTCCCGCTGGTTTTCTCGTATTAGAAGTTTGTGAAGGCCAGAAGTTTCCGGCACCCCTTCCTGATCCACCATTGTTCCGCATTGGCTTCTGAGCATCGACCGGGGTCCAAGCTTTAGAATTAGAATTTTGAGTACCCCATTGTCTTGCAGCACTGCTTCCAGCTCTGTTCTTTGACTTCCTCGCAATTACCTCCCACTCTCCGTCACCCTCGGCTGAGCCCAGGCTAACGTTTGCAACACCATGATTCAACTCTTCAATCTTGGGGCTACTTACTCCCGAGACATCTTTTCCCTTGAAATTTCCACCACTTCTTCTCGCACTCATCCTCCCAAACAATCCCTTTTCTGGAACACTGTTTTAAACAAAAAAACGCCATGAAAACATGGAAAATATTCACGTGTACATGCGTGTAATCTCCCTTTAAGCCAAAATATTAAGGAAACCCATGTCCAAATGTCCATTGTATTTTTCTTTACCTTCTTCATTTTCCCATCAACCAAACAGATCGCAAAAAACATGATTGTTAGGTCAAACGCCAAACACATAATACTAAAAGCATAAACCCTAAAACATTTCAGTGAGCTTCCATTCCATTCACAGAAATGTGGCAGATCTAACGCTCTGGACACAGAAAATCAAAACACAAGTTCAACTCCGATCCACACTGCTACAACCAAAAGTTGAAAATTCACAACAAAACCCCTCTTACAAGTAGACGGTAGAGAGAGAAAAGTGAGCGATTACCTGATGAACAACGCCGATCGTAGTCGGAAAAGAAGTAATGTGCGCCGGAGGGAGAGATTCCCGATGGGTGGTGTGATTCACGCGCTCTCCAAGTGTAAGCGAGGTCGACGAAGTGAGAGTGAGAGTGAGAGTGAGTCGTAGCAAAAGAAATGGAGTGGAAGGGAAGTCTTAACCATTAAGAAGACAATGCCTCTTTTTATTGTGAGTCGTCTGCACCTCTGTTGGGTCCGGATTCCAAATCATTATTAAAACCTCGTTTGTTTTATATCTTTTCTTTTTCTTCTAATGGCGTGGAAAGGAAGTCTTAAGACTCTTAACCATTAAGAAGAAGACCAAAAGGACTCATTTCCAAATCTCATCCACCAAATTTACCAAATTCATCAATTCGGATTTTTGAAATTTGATTAAACGGCTAAAATCAGAGTCCTCTTTAAAAGTTATAATAACTTTAACCGTTTAATCAAATTTCAAGAGCCCGGGTTGGTAGATTTGATGGAATAGATCTGAAGAGGATCCCTTTCCTAAGAAGACAATGCCTCTTTTACATAATGTGTTAACTCGACTCAAAACGTTATAAAAATAACGAGATCAACAATTCAACGTGATAACTTACTAGATCGTTATACAAGATTACGAGTGGATAACCCATTTTAACATGATAAGATAAAAATTAAGTTTGATAATTTTAAATTACTAAAAAAAATTCTACAATGTATTTAATCTCACATAAAATTTCAGAGCGCATTAAGAAAACCTTACTATAAGTGAGATTAAAAAATTTCAAAGCAAATTAAAAATACTAAAGCAATTTAAAAAGAATTTGGATTCTTGTCAGATTCTCTTTATGAGGATTCTGTGGATCCGTAAATCATATATGTTCATCGTAAATCGTGCAGTCAGAAATTATTTTAAATATTTTTATTTAAAATTAACTACAAATAGTACCTGACAAAAATTGATCGCACGATGCATGATGAACGAACACGATTTACGGATCTCTCACTAAAAGTAGTGGCGAAGCCAGGATTTGCCGAGAGGATGAGCGAAATTCAAAAAGTGCAAAGTTCAATCGAAGCGGTTGCTTTCACATTGAAGAGTGCAAAGTTTTGATTCAAAATTCATAGCAGAAAATAGTCTCTCTACCAAAACGGTTGTAAGCAATAATATCAAAGTCAATGTAAGAATATTAAATTGGCTAGGATTAGATCCTAAAAAATGTTAAGCGCTAGTCAAACAGCAGACTATAACCTAGCAGCTAGGTGCCTAGGCGAGATCTAGGCAGGAGCTTAGATGGATTTAAATTAGGGAGTCTTAACGAAACATTCATGGTGTTGTTCGCTTTTAACGTTAAGGACATTTTTACTTTAAAAAATCACTTCTGGTACTATTCACTTCCAACACCTTTTTGATCTTTTAGTTAAAACTCAAAGTTTTCAAACAATTTCCATTAGTTTTCCTATTATTTGAAACATGAAACAAGTTCTCAAAGTCACATCGGAAATTCATTGAAAGTAGTGATGGCTAGAAACAAAAAACATACAAATATTGAGTATGAAATAACCTCCTCCATATTGTATTAACAACGTTAAGGTAATTTTAGTATTGAAAGTCTTATTTTATGTGGTATTTTGGGTTTATCTAAAATATTTCATTGAAGCACTTATGTTTTTAAAGTATAATTTACACCCAGTCCTGTCGTATAGGCCACTATAAGTGGGTTCGACTCGTGTGCAGGCATGATTTCTGAGCTAGAGTTCAGCTGACGAGCTGTTGCAGTTATTATTGCATTTGGATTACTTACCTGATGATTTAGATGGCATGGCATATTCATGATTTGTTTACACATTTTGACGATGATGATTTCAGTTGAGTTTTAGTATATGTATATACTATTTTATGGGAAAGTATACAGGTTTTACGGCAAGGGGATATAACTATTGTGTATGAAATGATTTTCAAAAAATTTTGTTTTTGCCCACTCACGCTTTTGTTTTGCGCCCCTCCAGGTTTTAGCTAGCTTTGGTTGGTGGCTCACGAGGATACTACGGAGGTTCTGACAGATCATCACCTATGTAGGACCACCTTTGGGTGTTACCTAATTAAGTACTTCTTATGTTTGACTGCACCTAGACTATTTTATGCTCTGATTGTGTATTCACACTTATTTCCGTTCTAGCACTCCTTGAAGTTTGTTTTTATTCATTCGAAATTCTCGCTATGTTATTGCTTCCGCACTGTGCACATGGCTACGTCACCCTCACGTGACGGCCAGCGTGCCTCGATCTCGATTTGGGTGTGTCACGAAGTTGGTGTAAGACCATTGGTGGGCCCTGAGATAGTGGAGGAGACTACTCAGAATGTTCAGGTGATTAAAGCTAATCTGAAAGCGGCCCAGGATCGACAGAAGAGCCTTGCGGATAAACATGCCACTGACAGACTGTATAAGGTCGGTGATTGGGTATTCTTGAAGTTATCGCCTTGGAAATGAGTCGTAAGGTTCGGGAAAAAGGGTAAGTTGAGCCCTAGGTACATCGGACCTTAACAGATCATCGAGCGAGTTGGTGAGGTTGCTTATAGGCTTGAGTTGCCTCCGGAGTTGGCTAGAGTGCACAATGTATTTCATGTCTCTATGCTTCGTCACTATGTTTCGGATCCTTCGCATGTTATACCTCATCAACCCTTAGAGATCAGTCTGGATTTGACTTATGAAGAGGAGCCAGTGAAGATCTTGGATTGGAAGGACAAAGTGTTGAGAAACAAGACTATTCGGATGTTAAAGGTCTTGTGGAAGAACCATTCAGTGGAAGAATCAACGTGGGAAACAGAGGATAGAATGAGAGATTTGTACCCACGTCTGTTTTATGGTTATTAGCAGTTGTTTGAAATTATTGTTGTTGAATTTCGAGGACGAAATTTCTTAAGGGAGGTAGATTGTGACAGCCCGTTCCGAAATTTTATTCTCGAGGACGTGAATTGACTTAAGTACCCTTGAATATTAGTAGTGTGTGGTGTGTGACATGTACTAAAGTTAGACCTATTCAAGATTTTATTTCCTAAGTTTATGGAAATTTTGGATTAAAGTCTTAAGGGTTTGTTGGTTGTGTTGTTGGCTAGCTGAGAACCACACACACACTCACACAATTGAATCATCTCTCTCTCTCATTCTCGGACTCACTCTCTCCCTCTCTGCAACCCGTACGGATCACACCCAAAAACCACCTATTTCTCACAGATCGAACCTGCAGAGACCATATTTGAGGTCCTTGAAGGTCCACGAGCACAACCATGTCATTTTCTGGCCGTGAAACCTTCGAAAAACACCATGCTACTGTACCTCGACGGACCTCTCCTCACTAAGTGTTGTGAGATTTGAGATATTCTCAGTTTTGTCAGGATTATCTTCTATTGGTTGGCGAGCTTTCGGTTATAGAGTTCCTCATCCCTTTTGACCAAAGAAGTTGGTAGTTTGGTTGTGGGCACAAAGAAAAATTTATGACAACCAAAGTGTTGTCTTTCCTCAAGTTGGATTCTTACATTCTTCGATAACACTGAGAATCTCGAAATTCATGATGACGTCTTCTTCAGGAGTTTTTGGCTGTGTACTTGCATCATGATAGGGTTTAGTGAGAGAAGGTTGAAACTCTCATCAAGTGGGGTGAATTTCGAGACATATTTGATTTTGTCAACTCTATTGACAATTTGTCAGCGACCTTTCGATTATAATATTCTTCATGGCGTACGATCGAGGGATGCTATCGTATGTAATTAAGTTTATGATAACCAAAGTATTGTCTCATTTCAACTCTGTTTCACGTCTTCATTGACATTGATTATTTTGGAGGATTCATGTTGGTGTTCTTCGGAATATCTCAGCCGTACAGAGGTAGCACGGCAAAATCTTATTCATGTAATTGAATGATGAGAATTGCTTAAAGGAATCATCGTATACGTAATATGAGTTTGACAATTATCCTTGTCGTTTGATATGGTGACTCTCCTCATTTGAAAATCGGACGGCACATCGCTACAAGAAAATGTGTCCAAATTCCTTATTCACTTTGAGCATAGCTGAAATTTTGGTAGCATTGGAGAAAGAACGGAATCAACTCTTATGACTATACTATGGTGCATCATCTTAGTGGTGTGGAAGTGGTCACCTTACATCTTCAGCTCATCATATTCTATTTTGGTTGGAATTTACGAGTATTGACGTGGTATTAGTTACAGTCATCAAGAAATCAGTTGGATGATTACAATTATTTTCTGTGTGTAAATGAAATCGGGACGTATCATCAAATACTCTTAGTACGGGGCATTTCGTACATATTGAGAATTTGAGAAGCAACAATTAAGGAGGTTGAATCAATGTTACACTTCAGTGGTGTTTCAATTGGAGATAACCTTGTTTAAGTGAAATGCCGTGTTTCTCCAGTTTAAAGTTTAAGATGGGAAGTGATGATGATTTGTTTCCTCGAACTGAGCGCTAGGATTTCATCAATGAGGCACTTGTGGAACCAACTAAGATAGAAAAGTGGACTGTTGTTAATTTTCCACAAGTTGTGAATTAAAAGTTTGCATCATAAGCTCGATGTGAATATATGATATGAAAGGAATTAACATTAAGTCTCAACTTAATGTGTTTGAAGAGAACCCTCAATTTTTGTGCGCTCTACTTTCGGATTAAAGTTGAAATGACATTATGAAGAAACTGCTTTTGGACTTCTATACAGTTGCAGGCAAACAAAAACCCGAGCGGTTATCATTTTGATTTATGCATATTTCCTTGTGTTACGTATTTCACTTTCCTAGTTTGGGAAGTCTCTTGAAGGTTGAGTATTTAGTTTGGCTATTATCACCTTTCACCTTTAGACGAGTGATTGGTCTGAAGAGGATTACTAAATTTTAGTGGACATGTTGCATTCTATTTGTTCTACGGTGGGTATGGTGATGACATACCCTTATCTTTGTTTGAGTGCTTGTAACTGTGGTTACAAGTCTTGTTTTGGGTATGTTACTGCAGAGAGTTTATTGGAGACCCTGTACATATTACATAAGTAGCAGCTGAGTACTGCAAGCAGGTGATTGATTGAGCAAGAGTTTGTTATAGAAAGATTGTTGGTTAATGATTTTTTGGTTCGAGAAGGTAGTGTATGAGTACGATTGAATTTTTGTTAGGACGAGGTATGTGTATTTCCCAATGGGGCATGATGGTAATAGTGCACCTCCAGGAATTGTTACTTGCTCAGCGAGATGACAATGAATTGTTAGTATTACGGGCTGCAGACCGTAATATTGAAAATTAATTGTTGGATTTGTTAAGCAAGTTAACATTTAGGTTCGGTTACAGTTACTAGTTCGTTTATGGTTGGGCTTAACCCAACAGTAGTATATAATTATTTTCAGAGTGGTTACGCTACGAAAGCGTGGGCGAATTTTCTCTATGGTCGGTTTTGGTTTTCGTAGAACTATTTTAATTATGTTCTTACATATCTTTTAAGGTTATGTTTTATATGCCTATTTCTTTAACACTATGTTTAAAGAAAGGTTTTATATTATAATATTGTGCTGAAGAAGAAGAAAGGTAGGAGTCAAGGGGCATGAAAGAGGAATCACTGCACTCCAATCGCGACGGAATGGCATTCTCTTTTATGCAACCACTTTAACTTGATATCTTCTTTACACATTTATTTCTTTATGGTCTTTTCACTACTTTTGTTTAACAAATGGTTTTAAATTTCGGGGACGAAATTTTTTAAGGTGGGGAGATTGTGACAGCCTGTCCCTGATTTTACGATTTTATAAATTTTTAATAAGTGATTTTACAAATATGCCTTCGAGGCACGTATGTTGACTGAGGTTAATTACAGTGTCATGTCACCTAAGATTTGTTTTCTTGGCATTTTCTCGTAGTACTCGTCACTACGGACGATTGGGCGCAAGCGGTTCGTGTTTTGGAGTTATAACGAAGAAGTTATTGATGTTTGAAGTTGGGGATATTTTATTAAATTAATTTGTTACAAGAGAAATTCAAAAAAAATTTAAGTTAAATCAGGAAGCCACGTTTGTGGCTGAGATGGAAGGGAAGGGTTGAAATCAATGGCTGGGATTTAAGGAAGGAGGAATTAGAGGGTACGAATGCAAGAGAAAGGAATTAAAGGTAAGTGGGCACTGCCCAATTAGGGAAGAGAGAGAGAGTTTAGGCCAATGAGAAGAAGAAGAAAGAAGGGAAAGGGGAGGGAGTGAGACACGGGGGAAAAACGGGTGTCCCAAACCCGTGGCTGCGATACCCGCATCACCATGTTTTCCGATGGTTTTCCACCGGATTTCTCACAAATTATACCAAACCACCACTCCCAATCATGATCTAACCCTTCATTCTTCCATTATCAAACAAATTTGGAAGGGAATGGAGGGAAATTCAAGGGTTTTCATGGGGGTGTGCCGAAATGGGTGTGGTGGCGATTCCGCCATTTTCAAAGTAAATTCCGTCAACCACCACCATTAGACTCCCTTAGAATCCAGGAACAAAGCCCAAGCAGTGGTAGAGGCATTAGAACAAGTTTGGAGGTCGAATTGAAGCTCACCCATTTCTAAGGTTCATACAGATTTTGGCAAAATTGAGGTGTTTCCAAGCCAAATTGGCCTTGGCCGCAAGTATGAAATTAAATATTAACCGCCACTTGGTTTTTGGAAATTGGCGGAGATCCGACCGTTGGATCGTAACAAAACTTTAGTATGCTGTTCTAGAAGCATAATGTGTATCTTGGAAAGTTACGGATCGGAGATCTAAGTTACAGATCTCCCGAATCAAGTATGTAGGGTTGTGGACCCTACCGTTGATCTTTGATCAACGGTTAACTTTTGACTAAGGGTCTTAAACGATTCTAGAATATCCTTGAGGAGATTTTTTGTGTGATTTATGTATCCTATGATTAAGAGTTCTAAGTTGTAGTTTGATAATTGTTTTAGGCGCCGATCGTTTTGGGACACCTCGATGTTTGTGTTAGGGAGTCATAGTGCGGACTCCAAGTGAGTGGACATTTGTTTTTCTATATATGTATATATGCATTGTGTTTTTCCCAGAAATGCGATTTAAATGATTTTATCAATGAATTGCCATGCCAATGCATATATATACTTTTGAATATGCGTTATGATTTGTATATACATGATTGTCGACGCTGTGGGCGCTTAGGTAAGTTCCAGGTAAGTTTTTATATTGATAATGAGGAATGGTATTATGAAGATTGTGATAAGATGCATCGAGAGCTCATTAACCTGCACCCCGATGTTAGTGCTCCCGCACAGGGTTAGGGGCATAGTCTTTCACGTGATATTCACCTCCCGCACCACATGCTCATCTTGGATCCAAGTTAGGTGCACAGGCCTGTCGTATAGACCACTTTCAGTGGGTTCGACTCATAGGTGACCCGCGATCATTCGCACAGTCTTCACATGATTGTAGCACTATAGCGTATTATTTTACACCCAGTCTTGTCGTATAGACCATTATAAGTGGGTTCGACTCGTGTGCAGGCATGATTTATGAGCTAGAGTTCAGCTGACGAGCTGCTACAGTTATTTATTGCATTTGGTTTACTTACCTGGTGATTTGATTTATATGGCATGGCATATTCATGATTTGTTTACGGATTTTGACGATGATGATTTCAGTTGAGTTTTAGTATATGTATATACTATTTTATGGGAAAATATACAGGTTTTACGGCGAGGGGTTATAACTGTTTGTAAAGGAAATGATTTTCGAAAAGCTTTGTTTTTGCCCACTCACGTTTTTTGTGTTTTTGCGCCCCTCTAGGTTTTAGTAGCTGAGCTTTCATATCGACGAGGAGTCGTGGCAAATTTGGGTGTAGATGATACTTTTGATGGTATAATCCTCACCCTATCTTACTGTACTAATCTTATGATATGCCATTGCGTGTGAATTGGGTTCATACCCGCTCACCGCGCACTCTGATATATAGACACATTTAGGTTTAAACTTATTCACATTGTACACATCATCACACCTTATGGCTTCGTCACCTTCCAGGTGTAGGCCAGCACAGCTCGATTCAGAGTCCTAGTGGATATTTTGGGTCGGGGTGTGTCAATAACCGACACTATTAAAAAAATATACATTATTCCTGTCGGTTATAACCGACAGGAAATCCGACAAAAAAAAAAAAAAGCCAGCCCGGGCCTGGCTAGCTGGCCTGAAGTGGCCAGCCCTTTGGCCCTTTAGGATTCTGTGGGACCCTCTCAGATTCCAGAGCCCTCTGGCCTAGCCCTCGGTTGGAGACGGTTTTCGGGCTATTTTCGACCCTCTGGCCCTCTGGACCCTTCGGTTGGAGATGGCCTAAGAAGACGGAAATGGATCTTTCCGGATCTCATCCACCAAATTTACCAAATTCATTAATTTGGACTTTTGAAGTTTGATTCAACGGCTAAAAATAAGGTCCTCTTTAAAAGTTATAATCAAATTTCAAGAGCCCAGATTGGTAGATTTGATGGAAGAGATCTGAAGAGAATCTCTTTCCTAAGAAGACAATACCTCTTTTACATAATGTGTTAACTCAGACTCAAAAGGTTATAAAAATAACGAGATCAACAATTCAACGTGATAACTTATTAGATCGTTATACAAGATTACGAGTGGATAACCCATTTTAACCTGATAAGATAAAAATCAAGTTTGATCATTTTAAATTACTAAAACCATTTCTACAATGTATTTAATCTCACATAAAAACCGTACTATAAGTGAGATTAAAAAATGTCAAAGCAATTTAAAAAGAATTTGGATTCTTGTCGGATTCTCTTTATGAGGATTATGTGGATTCGCAAATCATATCTGTTTATTTGCGGTAATAAGTCATTTTAATATTTTTATTTAAATTAAATACAAATAGTACCTGACAAAAACTGACCGCTCAATGTACGATGAACGGACACGATTTACGGATTCTCATGATCCTCACCAAAATAATTCGGAGAGAATCCTGTTGGATTTAAAAATACCAAAGCATATTAAAAAATTATAATATTTAATTGACAATTGTAAAAAAATGTGAAAAAAAATATGCAAAAACTCGTGAACACATTATCTATGTTTTGACGATGATTACATCGTCGTTTGGATTTTTAAACCCTATAAATCCTCGTGAACATGGTTTTTAGGGGAAGTTCAAAATAAACAAAAAATTCATAATAATTGATGTAAAGGTGTGAAAAGAATATACAAAATGCTTGTGATTGCATCATCTACGCTTAGACGATGGTTACATTGTCGTTTAGAATTTTAAAACCCTCCAAATCTTCATGAATAGTGTTTATTATTTGAGTGCAAAATTAATAAAAATTCACAATAATTAACATAAAAAATGTGGAAAATTAAAAATATATATACAATCACTCGTAACGACAAGCTTTATAACTATTGTACGAAATTCTTTACCATAATCTATAAACCCTCTATTTATATTTAATTATCGTTTACGCTCTATTATTCTCACCGGATCTTATTTTTCAGAATTTTTTTTTTTAAAACATGATCTTTTAGTAGATGCAGAAAAATGAACGATTTGATATTCATGCTTATAAAACAGAAAAACAGTGGGTGAAAAAGAAACCATTATGGTTTTCCTGAGGGCAAACTTCACAAACACAGGCCAATAATTTGTTTGTAAAATCTTCTGATCTGGGCCCATGTGGGCTTATGCATATATCACTGGGCCTTGTTACAATGACCAAATTATCCCATATGAGGATATCCTTCTGGTGGTCGGTAGTAAACCTGCAATTTGGAAAAGGATATAGCTCAAATTCTTGCCAATCCACTCTCTCTGTTTGTTCAAGACTGCCATTTTCTCAGCCAATTCTTCTGCAATGGCTCGCTTGGCAAACTTAAATGGAGTCTCCGAAACACTGCCGGTCCTTCCAAGGTTTCCGAGCTTGCAAACAGCCCGAAAGAAAGCGAGCATTATTTTCTTTACGGGCAAGAAAAGCGATGATTTTCAGGAACAGCCACTACAAACTACAAGAAGAATTGCATTAGGCCTGGCATCTGTTGCACTTGTTGGCAACTCCTGCAATGGTGTCTCTCTTGCTGAGGGCAACGGGTTCTGGCTCGACGGCCCTCTGCCCGTGCCTTCTGCTCAAAACAGTAAGTTTTGTACCGAGAAGTTTAGTGGTACAGCATTTGCTACATTGTCACTCACTCCAACCATGTGTTTTGATGCAGAAATTGCAAACGAGAAGACTGGAACACGATCTTTTCTGAAGAGGGGACTCTACATGGCAAATATTGGAACCAAAGGGAGGAAGTTCAGGCTTAAGAAATATGCATTCGATCTCCTGGCAATGGCGGATTTGATTGCGAAAGATACACTAAACTATGTCCGAAGGTATCTGCGGCTGAAAACCACATTCATGTACTTTGATTTCGACCAAGTTATCTCTGCAGCACCAGTCGACGAGAAACAACCACTCACAGATCTTGCTAACAGATTGTTTGACACTGTTGAAAAGGTAACGATGAATTGAACACATAACTTCTTAGATTCTATGCAGCTGCTTGAAAAATGTTTGTAACTTGTTCTTTCCAATTTGTCAACAGCTTGATGGCGCCGTGAAGCAACGCGACCTCCCCCAGACGGAAACATACTATAAAGACACAACAGTTATTCTCCAAGAGGTCATGGATCGAATGACGTGAAGTCTTAAAACCTGTTCATCCGATAGAGAAAAATTAGTCTTCTACCGATGTGTAAGTCTGCTTCAAAGCATATAACTTGTACACGACGAATGAGTTATGATTTTCCAAGATTATGACTACGATCGCGGACTATTTTTCGCTTCTGGTCAGTTTTACTTCATCGACGTTCAACAAGCAATCAAGCATTACTACAGAAGATTCGAGAGGAAAAAGATTATCGGAGTAACGAAGCTCAATCAAATCACTAGTTAGAATAGAGAGTTCTCCGAATTTACTGACACGCATACCCTATATCTTCACTATACAGATAAGCCTACGTTAGAACAACTCTTGAATTTCGCTTCAGGGTACTACTGGTACATAATACAAACCAGTGGTTACTTTTAAATCAAAAAAGAAGTCTTGGATCAAAGATCAACCATAGCTCATACGTGAATCCGGAGGCCGCATGCTGGTCTGACGCCGTGGAACCCCAATATCGCAAGCGTTTACACGTGAAGCAAAACGAAGGGAACAGAGCGATTCACCTGCTGAGGAGGGCTCCGGGGAAATGTTTACGACCATCAATGTCTTCGAGTCTCCTCCTAGACATGGCTGGTCAAAATTTCTTTCAGAGTTTAGAATATGATAGGATGTTTTAAAAATAAACTTAAAATTGTTTTCGCATATCGCTTGAACAAGTAAACAACCTGAAGAAGATATGTAAGCTTTGAGTTCCTAAATGGTACGTGGTCCTCCTTCTTTGCCAAGGCAAATATTACGTCGCTTAAAGATGATAGACTTTTGTTGATGGCCTGATTTCAGGGGAAAAACAATTACTACAAAAGAAAAATAAGAAACATATAAACAGATAGACTACGAAGGTTAACATAAAATACCTGAGTTTCTTTCAGTCGGTCCCCCGTCGACCCACTCTTGGAAAGTCGTTCACTCCCAGCAAGATCAATAAGATTCAGAACACCTTGTACTTGTTGTTCAGTGCTCTAAGATGAGATGATAAGTTAAGAAAAGTAAGCACAGTAACGAAAATATGAAAAAAGATAAGGCCAAAAAACTAATTTTTGCATACAGAAGAGTATCTGCAGAGAAAATGAATGTTGCTTACCTCATTAACACCAGATATCCGTAGAGTGAAAACAAAATGGCTTCTTGAAGATTGCTCGTTCATTTGAGTTTTGCCTACAGACCTGAAAGGAACCATGTGGAACATAAGTAAGCGCCTTTCTTTCAATAGCAATTTTCATCCTTTAAACAAAACCAGCAAATCCAATTTTCATTGAGTTAGAGTTAGATCCCCACCGTCAAGCATTGGTACTGCTGGGGAAAGTTAAGAAGGATTTAGAAACATGCATTGGAAGACTAGTTATATGTTGTAGTCTTATAGACAACTAAATTTCTCCAACGAAACAAAACTAGAAAAAGGCACACAGTTAGATTTAGAAACCTGCTATGCTCAGCCTGTTCTAAGAGATATGAGACCTCTTTAGCAGTGCGCACATCCACAATGGTAAGATCAGAGACATGAGTGTTCCCATTTGCATCGTGTTTGATTGTATATTGCTTTCCACCAATACCATTTTCTCGCAACATATCTGAAGATGATCGATTGGGTGCTAACAGATCACGAATAGTTTCATTGTATATTTCCAACATCGACACCTACATATATTTGTCAAACAAAAAAGAAAATTACATATGAAATGAATATATTCATTAATGCATTAACAGAAAAATAACTGTTTGTGTGAGTGTGAGTCAGAGAGAGAGAGAGAGAGAGAGAGAGAGAGATTCCCTTCACCTGCATTTCATATTTCCAACCTTGTGGTTGAAGAGACTGTATGGTTTTAAAAATTTGTTCTAATGAACGAGGAACCAACCCTTTTTGGTCTCGGTCTCCTGGCTTACCCATCATGGTATAGGTTTTCCCTGATCCTGTCTGACCATAGGCAAAAATGCAAACCTGAAACAAGAAGCCACCATCATTAGGCTAAGAGTGTACAATTCAATCGCTGAACGGATATATAAAACCAATAAAGTGAATGCAAAAGAATATGCATGTTACCAAATTCCTAACCAAATACAATACACACACCTAAAGACAGACAAGCACATAACATGCGTGTGCTTATTCACCAGATACATACATATGTTCCACTGCCCATACAACTTTCAGGTTATCAATTTGTTAAAAAGGAAACAAAAAAGTGATAACATTCTAACAAATATACAGCATGCATCTATAAGTATCTTCACATATTGCATGAAAAAAAAAAAAAAAAAATTAAAGATCCTAGATGAAGCAGATAGTATAACATGGATATAGAGTTAAATGTTGCTACGAAATTACGAATCGAAAGCTTTTCTACCGAAACTAATAAGACAAATTTGGAATGAAATTGATAAAACTAGATGATAAAGGCATTTGCTTTGATGAAATGCAAAGAGTAACTTAAACAAGATAACAGGCTTTTAATCACCTTATAACCATCAAGAGCACTTTGTACGAGCTGTGAAATGTCTTCAAACACATCTTCTTGTGATATTTCAGGCATAAAAACTTTGTCAAATGTGAAAGAATGTTTTTGCCCTGATGACAAATACAGGCAATATGAGTTTGAATAACACAGAATAGGACAGCCTACAAGAGAAAGCTATCTACTATTGCTTCACAAACCAGGTTGCACTAAATCAATGCCCCGTCCAAGAGCATCCATTGATGTTGGATAAGAGATAACCTTCCCTTCAGTGCTTACGTCTTCATCCGCCAACAAAGGTCGCACTCGACAGAATACACGGATGTTCCCTTTTAGTTCCTATAGAACGAGAGAATTTACAAGCTGATAGCAGAAGTAGCAGATAAAAATGCTAAGGCAAAAGATTTACCAAGATAGTGTTGTGCAACTTTTTACGCAGCATTTCTCCTTCAATAAGTTTGAATTCTGCATCTGCCAGGCGAGTTTGTAACTCACTTATAAGTTTCTTTTGCCCTTCATATTCAGTTCTTGTTTCCAGTGTCATTAAGTTGGACATCTAGAAGAAAACATATTTATACTTAGAAAGTTTAATCAACATGATGAATAAGAGGTTAAACATTGCATTCCACAACACCAACAATGTAGATAACCCGTTTTATCCTTAGTCACAAAAGAACCAGATATTATCACCTGTACTTTCTCCTCTGCAATCATTAGTTGGTCCTTCAATGTCCTTATCAGGTCAGTCTGAGACAGACATCTCACCTGAAGAATACCCGCCACTATAGTATGTTAACAAATGCTATTAGAAACAAAACCCACAGAACTACCAGAAAAGAAATGACCTCCAGTTTGGTATATTTTGATTTGAGGTTATCCACCTCACAACTAGATTTCTCAGTGGATTCTTTGTATGTTGTATATTCAGCTGTTAGGGTCTGCACTTGGAGTTTATGACGATCCCGATCATCTCTCACTTGCTGCAACTCCATCCTAAGGGATGCAACTTCATTTACCAAAGCATCCCTCTGCTTTATAGCATCATCTTGAGTTTCCTGTATGTCATCCATCAAATAAAGTTTCGAAACAGTTCATTTTCAGAAGCAAAAATCTAAAATGCACCGAAGAAACAAAAGTCAGGACTACAGAACACGGAAAGAACTTTTTCAAGAATATTTGATCATAATTTGAGTCATAAAACATACAAATAACAACACCCTACGCAGAATTTTCAATACATGCCTACTTAGGAGAACACAGAATTCAGATTTATAGATACATAATAAGAGAAATTCCTTATGCAATAAGAAACAATTCAAGATAATAAACTCACTCTGGACACTGAAAGTTGACCCCTTAGCATGCTCAGGTTCTCCACCATACAAACTTTTTCCTTCTCTACGCGCTTAAAGTCTTCCTCAACTGAAGAGAGGTCGTTGTGCAGTTTACTATTGTACTGTTGCAAGCTTGCAATGTATTCTTGCAATCGTTTGTACATATCATTCAGTGAAGTTATCTGCGGAGCTCATAAAAGAATATCATTCAGATTAAAACATTTGTAAGGAATTCCATACCTGTCAACATGGAAGCAAAAGAAGGAAAGGAATGCATATTCTACTTTACCTTCTGCGTAGCACTTGAAAGCTCTCTTTGAACTCTCCCATGCTCATCCGATAGGGAATTTTGTGATCGCTCAATTTCAAGTCTAGCCTCTCTTTCCCTCGCGAGAGATTCCATTGCAGCCTGATAGACATATCCAAACATTTAATAATCTACAGAAATTAACCAAACTCAGCCAGATTGGATATCAAACCCACCCTACTTACCATCTTATCCAACTCTTCTTTTGTAAATTTCTCTTGTAAAGAAGCATAGTTTTTCCTTAGCTCCTCAATAATCGAATTCAGTTCTTCTTCCTTGTTTTTCAGTAAGATCCCTACAATAAAACAAATATAATTACTCTAGTAAACAAGTTCATTTTCAAAGACACAAAAGATGTTATTCATACCCATTTCATCGCGTTGCCGCTCTGAAACTTCCACATCATTCTCTAACTTCTCGCGCTCAATTAAGTAGCTTTCTTCAAGCTCTTGAAACCACTTTATGCAAAGTTTCAGCCTTTTAATATACTCACTCATGGTCTCACATTTTTCCTAGAAAATCAATCAACATAAAATTGAAAAATACCCAAAACCCATCTCAGGTAAACTAATCCAAATAAAAGTTCAAAAACTCAATACATTCAAATTTCAAAGACAAAAAAAATTATAATAAAAATTAAATTAAATTAAGAAGTGAAAGCTCAGACCTTGAGACTGAACCTGTCCTTCCTTTTGGGTCTCTCATTCAACAGTGCGTCAACATCCTCTCTGGTAAACTCAATACCACCGCTCTCCGAACCGGCATTACTCGCCGGAGCGCTGCTCGGACCCAACTCTTGGCCCCCGTTCACCACGGAGAACGCGTGCCGGACCCTCCCATTTTTCGCAGTGCCCACCATTTTTGCCCCCTCTAAAATTTCGACACTTGTCACCCACTTCAATACTTCATCATCTCACCTACCCAACACTTGTAAAAAGAAAAAGCAAACAATTTTCAAGAACAACCCAGAAAAGAATGGCGAAAACAAAAGCAACCCATTCATGAGAATGTGAAACTTGGTGCCCTAGCTGTTTCTCCAGAAACCCAGAAGGGAAAATCCACCAAGTAAACAAATTGAGCACGGATTTCAAAAACCCAAATGTGAAAAATCAAAACGAACCCTTGAAAAACTAGTGGCTGGGGGTTGTAATCTTTTGGGAAATGAAGACTACTAAATCTGTCTCTTCAAAACTATTTGAATAAGCAGAGAGAGAATTCAGAATGTGTTGTTGTGTGGGGCCATGAATTGCATTCAAAGCTAACTATGAAATCTAAGCCGTTCGTTCAACGAGCCGGAAGATGGATGATCTACAAGCAAGAAACCCAGAGACTGAAATACTTGAAATCTTTATACATTTGTTTCTCAGAAATAAATCTTATTTTAAAAAAATATTAAAAACAGTTAAATTTCTTTTTTTTTTGGTGATTGTTTCATTATTTTATTCATTGGCTGTTGCCCGGGTAAGGCTTGATTTTGAATTTTGGGATCAGGCGGGGCCTTACAAGGAGAAAGCTTGGCTGCTGAAAAAATCAGTTCACGTTGTTAGCGAATCACGAATGGACACGTGTTCAGCAGCTAAGCTCCGTTTCCCTACAAGGCTACAAGTTTGTTTTCATTCATTTTATTTTTAAGTTTCAAACATTTTTATTGAATTTTTATCACGGTTGGCCTCTTGAATTCAACCTTCCACTCAAAATGATCACTGGAATAGAAAATTCATCAACTTGATTTCTGAAAATGCCAAAATGGGTCTTGCAATCAATTTGATCATTCCGTTAATTTTCCATGAAACTTTTTGTTAGTGTGCTGATGTTAAAGAAACATTAAAATTTCAGTGTAACAATTATATGCGTAAATGATTCTGAATTGAATTTTTACATAGATGGTCTATAAATTGAGAATTACAAAATAAACCATTCAATTCGTTCAATTTCGATGTAGAATGAGTCACAGACTAGTTCTTATCTTTCTTTTTTTCAAATAAAACGAAAATCTCTTCCCTTGAAAATTGTGTGTGTGTGTGTGTGTAGAATGAGTCACACACTGATACATACATATATTAGCGATGATCTCCTTTGGTGGAGCTGAAGCAACCAAAAGCCAGATCCGGCTCCCCAACTTTCCAACCAGATAAAAATTAAAGAATTTAAAAACTGTACATCTCTTTCCCTTGCGTCAAATCGAGGTCAAGTATTTTTACTTTTATAAATTTTCCCGGAAAGGTTCCCATCATGCATGGTGGTGGTGGTGCAGGTAGCTGTGTTGGTAATATTGCCTTTTCGTTTCTTGGTGCTCGGCTGCATTCTTGACGACGTCACTTTCTGATAATAATTATATGATCCTTTTCTGGAAGGCTTCCTCATTAGCCATTCATCCATTTTATTGTGTTACTGTGGCGTTCGATCCAATAATGTAATATTCTGTGTTTTGTGTGATTATCATCACCGTAACGTTTTAGTTCAATAAATATAACATTATGTGTTTCATTGGTTTACCGCCACTAGAGTGTTTGGGTCTAATAATACATTACATTATTGAGATTAAACTCATTTCATTTAAGTTGTTCTCGTAAACTAGACCTCTCTCTCTCAAGATATATGCCAAACGTGTAAGCTGTGCTTATGTAAATTAAAAGAAAAAGAGATTATAATCAAGGTGATATATGCGCTATCAAGATTCATGATGATCACTTTTCCTGCTGAGAAGATGCTGATTAATATGGATTAGTGACTTTATTTAACAAATGGAATAAAGAGCTAAGTTCTTCCTGTCTATTTTGATGATCATAGCTTGCCTTTCTATTTTGATGTGCACATCAATCAAATTTAAAATAAATATACACACAGCCTTGGAGATTATGATAATTTATTTACTTGGTTTAGTTTGGATTGTTTAAACGAAGCACTATTTTGTTCAAACAAAAAAAAAATGGGAGGTTTAATGAAAAGGTCCCGGTACTGTTCACTTTTAACGAAAAACCATTTTTTTACCTTTAACTGACACTATTCACTATACCTTTAAAAAGGACTTTTCGTTAAAAAGGAAGTTTTTTTGGACTTTTCATTAGTTTTCCTAAAAAAAAAAGCGAAAGCATGTCGTGCAAGAAAAACCAAATACATAACTAGCTCATTATGAGACGTACAATTGATAATATCGTTTGTTACCAAAAAAAAAAATTATCACAAATGGTCATTGAGATTGACCAAACTCATCATTTCTCACTTTCAAAATCAACCAATATCGTCCTTGACATTCGTTACCACATATCAATTGGTCATTCTGTTTAGATTCCGTCAATTATTCTGTTAATTTGTATGTGGGACCCAAAAACCCAATAAAATGGTGACATGCGGATTATACAAAAGAAATATTTTTATCACAAATGGTTCCTGACATTGATCAAACTCATCATTCTGGTCCCTAAGTTTAAAAAATCGATAAATTTGGTCCCCGACTTTCACTATTGCACATCAATAGAGTCATTCCATTAAAATTTCGTCAATATTTTTTGTTAGTGTGCTGATGTGGTCCCACTAATCCAATCATATGGCGCCAAGTGGATTAACTATAAAAAACTATTTTTTTAGAGTGAACCAACTGACAAGTATTTCACGCTGACATTTCTCTCGCATCCCCCAATCCCAATTGAAAAATAAAATTCAATCTAAATTCGATAAAATCGAATCCAAATTATTAAAATTTGATAGGATTATAACAAACTAGAGAGAATAAGGAGTGGTTCACAGAGGACAAAAGCTTTAGTGGTATCATGGTGCCTTTCTTTTCTTTTTGAGCATACCTAGATGAAGACGATGATGTCTTCTTTTTCTTTTAGTTTTTTTTTTTTTATTTCTTATAGTACTTTTAGTTTTAAATGTTAAAAAAAAAAATTTATAGTTAATTCATGTGGCACTATATGATTGGACTAGTGAGACCATATTATCACATTAACAAAAATTATTGACGAAATTTTAACGGAATAACTAAATTGATGTGCGGTAGTGAAAGTTAGTGACCTAATTGATTGATTTTTGAAACTCGGAGACCAAAATAAGGAGTTCGATCAATGTTAGTGACTATTTGTGATAAAAAAAATTTTCTTTTATGTAATACACGCGTCACCATTTTATTGGACTTGTGGGTCCCACATACAAACTAATTGAAATAATTGATGAAATCTAAATGGAAGGACTAAATTGATGTGCAGTGGAGAATGTCAGGGAAGACATTGATTGATTTTTAAAATGAGGGACCAAAATAATAAGTTTTTTCAATCTCAAGGATTATTGGTGATAAAAACCTAAAAAATATTGAATACTTTATATGTTTAGTTACTTACTTGAAACGAGAAAATGAATATCTTGCTTTGGTAATGGAAAACCAAAATAAACGCATCCAAGTATATTTAAGTTTAATTAAGCCGTCTATATTGTCAAACTATGAATATTTTTCTTTTTGTCACAAAGAAAAAGATAATGGTATATAATTCCTCAATCAAATTTTGATATAATGCTAATTACGTGTCATACCTTTAAATTTGTTTTAGTTTTTTAAAATGGGACACGAAGTTTTAAATTTTTTTATATAACATCATCAGGTATTGAAATTGTATGACATCAGGTATTGAAATTGTATGAAGTTATGCTTTCGGCATAAATGATTGTTCGGCCTAATTGATTGTTCGATCTTGCATATAATCAATGATATGATTGTCATGTAAGCCACGTTGCAACCCATTGAATAAAAAGTTCATCACTTAAATGGTACATTAAAGTTTATACAATTTCAGGATGCTTGAACGTTGTAGACTATAGATAGCCTTTTATATATACCGACTGATGAATGAACTTTGCTTAAGACACTTTATTGCAAGTAAAGGAAAGCAATGATGTCGACGCATCCTGGTGTGGATCGATCCTACTGATCTCCCCCTCTTAACAATTAATAATTTAAAAGAGTTTTAACAAAAAGTTCGTGGTACTGTTCATTTTAACGAAAAACCACATTTTTACACTAAAAGTCAAACATGGTACTATTTACTTTATCCTTTATTTTGTCCTTATCGTTAAAACTCAAAGTTTTAAAACCATTTTCATTAGTTTCCTATAATTTAACCTTTTATAAATAAATAAATAAAACAATTGATAAATGAACTTTTGTAACTCTGGTGTGTAGATTCGATCCCCAATATTTGTCTTTTAGTGTTGGCAAGTGTTTGTTCTTTTTTAAATGCCAACTCGAACCCATCCAATAACATAAGCATTATTAAAATAAATAAAGATTTCTAAATGCTTGGGCGGCTGCATATTCCAATGAACTGATTGACAAGAAGACTTGTCTAACCATCGTAAAGAAATTTTTCAGTGTGACTGATACATATCATGTGTCATTATATAAATGATGAGATATGTGTACTAAAAAATTAATAACTTAAAAACTAAAATTTCTCATCATTTTTATTAAAACACGTGATGTACCACTTGTGTTCTCATCGCAACTAAAAATTTCTCACAATCATGGTCTTCAAGTTTGTGCGTTGTACGGTGTCCGATCCCATAATCTTTGGGTTACTTGGAGCGTTCGCCTGCATGATTAAGCTGAATAATAAATCATACATTATGAGACAAATCGGGATTGCTTATTTATATATGTTGAATTAATCAAAATGTTTGAGCGGCGACATATGCACATCTTGTTGATTGAGTCTAATTATTTCTCAACTTGGTATTAGTTGAACAAAAAACGTAAGCTTCAACGCAATTTTATGTTCGACCGTCAACATATGACATCAGATACAATCGGATTAGACCAGTTTAAAATGAGTGCGACTATTGATCTGGTTGATCAACCATAGAATTTGTCCGCTTAAAAATTATTATGAAAATTCGAACTAACTTAACTTAAAATGGTATAAGATGCATCCTAATCTCAAATAGGAGTGGGAACAGACATTCGTATCGGGCGGAGCGCTACACGCCTTAGTAGGCGAGATTTGACTGCTGCTAGTACTAGTACTCCTAATTTTGTTCTTTCTTCCACATTTTGATCACTTGATTTATCAGCATAACAATTTAAGCAACTAACTGATTAGGTAGTGATAAGGTCTTCCATAGGACCATAGCACGTGAATTCCATTTAGTGTATGTTTCATCCGGTCTAATTATAATCGAATTTTATCCTTCACAACTATGGTCCAAATCCATTTGATTTGGAAATCCAATCCAATAGAGAGTTGGCCAAGTTTGGGTTTTCATCATTTTAGTGTTTGGTATATTCTCATATAATGGTGGAACAAGTGAACAACCACGTGCTTTCATTTTAACGTTACAAAATTATTAGTGACGGTTATCTATTTATTGTACTTAAGAATTACATGCTCCCACATTACATAATAATATGTTAACATGTGTTAAATTTAGTTAAGTATTATTTAGAGATATTAGAATAACTATAGTTAGACGTTATGCATGTAGCATGCAGTAATTTATGCTTACTATTATATTCTACGCTTTTGGGTTGGAATAGTCTAGATTAGCACTATATGTGCTGCTTGGAGATGACTAAGCTATGTGCTTTAACTTGCTGGCCGATTAAGTTAGGAGGTGTCAATAAAGTTACATGCAAATGGGATATGTAGGCGAGTTGTAGCATTAGCTGTGGATATCAGGCAAACATTTATCCACATTGAGATGACAGGTGTGCTTGCTACCAATTCATCCAATAGGATGTGTTGTTTTGCGGTTATTCTTGTACTAAAAATAGCAGCAAATGCTCCTGTTTAATATCGTGCAAAGGGCTAGTTTGCATGCAAGCTAAGGTCTGATGTTTATATATATGTTAGAGAGAGAGATTAGGAAAGAAAAGAGTGGAAGAAATACATGGTGTTAGGAGTGATCGGGAACTTGCTCAAGTACGTGAAGTTTAACTATTGTGGCAGTGACATGGATCTTCGTTTTTGTTTTATGGAATTGATGTAGGAGTTTCTTGGAGAACTTATCACTATTGGGGTATTTGTCTTGTTTAAGTTTTGTGAAATATGTGTTATACTTGATCTATCTCTACAATTGATATAATTGTGTATTTTGGAATATGGTATTCATATTACTAATATTGATCATGTTGATTATATGCATATGTCATTGAATATTGGAGCGGATGGATCACTACAAAAAATATGGTCTAAGAACACAATTGATTTGTGCCCTTTTCAATTTCATTGAGCACAAATATATATTGGTGCTCTTAGATGTCAATGAACACAAAACTATCACACATGTGCTTTTTGAACAAAAAGGCACATTAGTTTGTGTCTAAACAAAAGTGTATTTATGCCTATTAAAATTTGAACACAAAAGTTCGTATCACTATTTATGGATATCCGTAATTCTAATTTTTTTTTTATTAATTTACAAAAACACAAAAAACATTTCCGTGCCCTCTATTCTATGAATCCCTGACAGATTTGAGCATGTAAAGCTCGAATCTGGTCCCTGGACTATGGGGAGTTTGTTTGTGGTGTCAATCTCGTCCAAGACGACAATCTCGTCCAAGACGATGAAATTGGTCAAAAAATCTCGAGAAACCTGCAACTCGTCGGAATAGTAGAAAACGTTAGCTCTCAGTTCAATCTTGCAAACGTGGTGGAAATTTCACATGCAAGGATAGAAAACAACTTAGAACATCGTAAGGAATTAAACGGAGGTAGTTACGTGCCTTACCTTAGTAGGGAAAACGATGAACTCGCTGGAACTCTCTCAGATTTGAGACGAAGCTCTGGTTCTCAGAATTGAGGTTCGAGTCTTGGGTTTGGGACTCTGGGTTCTAGTTTTGTGTTTGGTGTGAGGTTGGGGCGAGGATGGTGGTGATTTGGTGTTCGAAATCGCCGAAGAACGTGGGGGCTGTGTTGATAGAGGAGAAGCGAGCCAAGAGAGAGAAGAGAAAGATGAAGGACATAGGGAGAAATAAATGAGAGAGAAGTGAAGGAGTATGACTGACAGCAGAATGGGAATGTGAGAAAAGGAACCAGGGGAGAAGGGAGAGAGGTGTGGGTCCAATAGGCACACATTCCAACTCTAAAAATTTAATGATAGATAATTTCAAATAATGTGAAGAGAGAGTAGCTGGTTACTTTAATTTGTTAATGAGCACAAATATATATTTTGTGTTCTCTTGATCAAAAAACATATATATATATATATATATATATATATATGCCATAGCAAGACTTGCTCAAAAAGCAAGTATGGCCACACTCTCCATATACGTGGAATTCCACTTCCTCAACCTTAATTGTGACAGCACGTCCCGGATTATGTAATTATTTTAATCCTCGAGTTTGTGAAATTACGAAACTACCATTGAGCGTTGGGTTGAATTTTATTTTTGGGCTAAGTTTCAAGGCCCAAGATTCTTGGTTTTGGACCAATTACCCTAATTCCAAATTTTTGGCAATCAATAAGGTAAGAGTTGAAATTTTTAGGGTTTGTTAGTTAGATTAGTTGGTTGTGGACCAATTAGCAACTAAGTTTAGATTTAGGTGTTGTGTGATTGGTGAGAGTACACACACACACACCCAAACTGAAACAACTCACTTTTTCTCTCTCTATCTCTCTCTCCCTTGCTCTCGGACTCTCTTTCTCTCTCTCCCTGCATCTGTACGAACGAGGTTCGTTGACCCTCATTCCTTTACAGATCGAGCAATCAAGAGGTACCATTATGGTCCTGGTGAGCTCACGAGCACAACCATAGCTTTAGCTGGTTGTGACTCCTTCGAAAACCCTAGAAACCGAAGAGCACCGTCGAGAGTACAGTGACTCCGACGTGATTTCAGAGGAATCAAGCCATTTCAAGGCTCAAGCAGGTATCCATTCTTCTTCATTAGTGTTTTGATTGGGTTTTGGCTAAGGTTTAACGTGAGAATGTCCCGTAAATCGAATTTTTGATTTACGTACTATTCATCATATTTTTAACAAAGGCTTGTCTTTGAATTTTAAGCTCACAGGGAGCTTTAGGACCTTCCCACAATGCTTGGAGTGCATCGTTGGTAAGTTTTGGACGTCGGGAAGCTCGGAAACTACGAGTTGCAGAGGTGGCCGGACATTCGAGCTTGCTCCGGCAAGTTCTCGAGGGTATAAGGACTCAAAATAGGTATAACGCTTTTCTTTTCTTCCTAAGCTTCAAATTGGCAGTATTTACGTAGAAATTGGAGCTGAAATGAGTGAGAATAGTGGTTTAGAAATTTTCCCCAGTTTTCGGCGCCGACGACGGTCGCCGGAGTCCTGAGGAAGAAGACAGAGAATATTCCGTCAGTTTTGACGGAATATTCTAACGCCGTTAGTTAGTTTTAACGGTTACCGTTAGCTTTTAACGGAATATTCCTAACGGCAGTTAGGCTGCCGTCCGTGTGCCAGGCACGTGCCTGCGCGTGGGTGGCACGTCTGGCCGTGCCTTGGCCGGCGCGTGAGTGATCGAAAAAATATTCTAAAAATATGGGGATGATCCCGAGGTTGTGTAGATCATTTTGGTATATTCACACACCTCATTTGAGCAATGTATGAGAAGTTATTACCTAATTTTGTTTATGTGCTTTAAATTAACGTATTTATAGTTGTTTCTCACATAGGCGAGACCTACCCTAAGGACGAGCGTAGCCAGGCTAGGCACGGGGGCTACGATCCTTCTACTTATCAGTGAGTGGGCTTTTGTTTTCCATATATACCTAAATACAACATGTTTTTCCCAGAAAGTGCATTTTAAATGCTTTTATAAATGAAATGCCATGCCAATACATATATACCTCTGATTTTGCATCATGAAATGTTATGCATTGTGAATTGTATGCACATGATTGTTGGTGCTGAGGCGCTCAGGTAAGCTTCAGGTAAGATTATGTGTGGTTATTAAGAAGTTGAGTTATGAAAAGTATGATGAGATGCGTTGAGAGCTCATTAACCTGCACCCCGATGTTAGTGCTCCCGCCCAGAGTTAGGGGCATAGTCTTTCACGTGATGTTCACCTCACGCACCACACGCTCATCTTGGATCCAAGTTCGGTGCACAATCCTGTTGTATAGACCACTTTCAGTGGGTTCGACTCGTAGGTGACCCGCGATCATTCGCACAGTCTTCACGTGATTGTAGCACTAGAGCGTATTGTTTACACCCAGTCTTGTCGTATAGACCACTATAAGTGGGTTCGATTCGTGTGCAGGCATGATTTATGAGCTATAGTTCAGCTGACGAGCTGTTACAGTTATTATTGCAGTTGCATTACTTACCTGATGATTTAGTAGCATGTCATGGCATATTCTTGATTTGTTGGCATATATTTTACGATGATGAGTTAATTGAGAATTGGTATATGTACATATTATTTTCTGGGAATGTATACAGGTTTTACGGTGAGGGGATATAAATGTTGTTTTGAAATGATTTCGAAAAGACTTTGTTTTTGCCCACTCACGCTTTTGTTTTGCGCCCCTCCAGGTTCTAGGTAGCGTTGTTGGTGGCATCTGAGGCTGCAACAGTGATTCTGACAGACTTTCATTCATGTAGGACACCTTTGGGTGTTTTTATTTAAGTACTCCTTATGTTCGACTGCACCTAGACAAATTATACTCTGATTGTGTTCACACTCCTTGAATTCGGTTTTTAATTATTCGTATTCCTTCTGATTTTAATGCTTCTGCACTGTGCACATGGTTACGCCACCATCATGTGACGGCCAGCATGCCTCGACCTCTCGCCTCTGCACTCATTTTTTTTTCCTGATGGACGGAGAGCAAAAAAAATCAAGAATTCTTAAATTTTTGTTGGTTTGTGGACTCTTATTCAAATAAATTTCGACTCCATAATTTTTTCAAGAACTAATCCAGTTGATAAAGCCCTGTAATTTGACAGTAGAAAGTATCGAATAAGAAAATAAATTTAGAAAGCATCTGTTTGATCCAAACAGTGGATCTGCCAGGTGATGGTGATGAAACGTGTGTGTGTGGAGCACCTTGATCAATAAAAACTAATACTAAAATATGATTTGTGTCCAGACTAGTGAAGGAAGACACGAACATTGTGCCTATAAAATCAAGTGATTTAAATACATTAAAATAGAGGGCACGAAAATGTTTTTTGTGTTTTTGTAAATTAATAAAAAAATTAGAATTACGGATATCCGTAAATAATGACACAAACTTATGTGTTCAAATTTTAATAGGCACAAATACACTTTTGTTTAGACACCAACTAATGTGCCTTTTTGTTCAAAAAGCAAATTTGTGATAGTTTTGTGTTCATTGACATCTAAGAGCACCAATATATATTTATGCTCAATGAAATTGAAAAGGGCTCAAATCAATTGTGTTCTTAGACCATATTTTTTGTAGTAATCCATCCGTTCCAATATGCAATGACATATGCATATAATCAACATTATCAATGTTAGTAATATGAATACCTGTTTGGACCCGATTTTACACCATCGGCCCGTGTAATCAAGGCCGTTGAGTAAGCATAATTCTTAATTGTCGAATGAAAATGTGGAGATAATTTTTGGGATAATATTATGATTTTTTTTATCGTAATATTTATCTTTTAAATTATCTTAACATCTTTTTCAATCAGATAACTAGAATGCAAATTTTATCTCTAAACAGGCAGTACAATTCAAATATTGTTGGGCTTCTTATCACCGGATTGGATGAATTCGAGTTGGGTGGAAAATTGCAACGTGGAAGGCATGTGAACATTGAGAGATTTGATCACTTTGACTAGGAGTGCCGTGTGCCACTTTCCAACCCATTTAATGATGGGAGTTCATCACGGCAAAGAGATATTATGCATGCATGGATAAAGATTGTGAATGCATGCATGGATAAAGATTGTGAATGCATGCATAGATAAAGGTTGTGAAAGTGATTTGATAGAATCATGATGGGATAAGTCTGCCACAGATAAGCTTTTGAACAGGGGTTGGGATAAGTTTATTTTTATTTGAACATATGCCACGGATCAGCCTTAATTCTACGGGTTAGAGTTGCAATTGGACTCTACAAATTTATTATCTGGCAAGCAGAAGCAGAGGACAGAATGCTATAAATATAGATGCAGTGGCAACGGAAAAAGGACCTCCAATTCAACACACAAATCTGCCCTGCGCAACCCTCTCAACCTTTTGAGAATTTTACTTTCTTGTCCGCCAACACATCTTCAGTTTGGATAAACAGCACTGTGAAGGCAACCGGTAAACATCTTCAGTTTGGATAAACAGCACTGTTGCCGTAGAATCAGCCGATCGCGGAGCACCTTCAGTTTGGATAAACAGCACTGCGTCGGGGCCGACTGGTTATCTATCCAAGTCTCGGCCGAGAAGGATTTTCGAATTCTTTTCGACAGAGGTCATCTCACCAGCCTTCTCGGCGAAGTGAGGTGTTACAGTTTATTACATTCGGCACATTGAAAGCCGAAATTTGATATTGAACTTCGCAGAACTAGCAGCCTTGTCTTCAGGCTCTAGGACCCAGAGGCCGAGGCGTGTTCCTTCCTCGGCCGCAGTCGCAAGATCAATAAGTCAGCCGCGCAACACAACACCACATCAACATTTTACTCACCGGCTGAGCTCGGCCGTCGAGTTGGCACGCCCCGCATTCAACCGAAGGACGTAGTTAGCTCATAGATTACTCGGCTTGCGCGCCACGTAGGCTTTGTAGTTTTTAGGGTCAACAATACCATATTCCAAAATACACAATTATATCAATTATAGAGATAGATCAAGTATAACACATATTTCACAAAGCTTAAACAAGACAAATACCCCAATAGTAATAAGTTCTCCAAGAAACCCCTACATCAATTCCATAAAGCTAAGACGAAGATCTGTCACTACCACAATAGTTAAACTCCACGTACTTGAGCAAGTTCCTGATCACTCCTAACACCATGTATTTCTTCCATTCTTTTCTTTCCTAATCTCTCTCTCTAACATATATATATATATAAACATCAGACCTTAGCTTGCATGCAAACTAGCCCTTTGCACGACATTAAACAGGAGCATTTGCTCCTATTTATAGTACAAGAATAACGGCAAAACAATACATCCTATTGGATGAATTGGTAGCAAGCACACCTGTCATCTCAATGTGGATAAATGTTTGCCTGGTAACCACAGCTCATGCTATGACTCACCTACATATCCCATTTACATGTAACTTTATTGACACCTCCTAACTTAATCGGCCAGCAAGCTAAGCACATAGCTTAGTCATCACATATGTAGGACCACCTTTTGGTGTTATTCAAATTAGTACTTCTTATGCTTGACTGCATGTAGGCTATTTATGCTCTGTTTGTGTATTCACACTTATTTTCGTTCTTGCACCTTAGCTTTTCTAGCACTCCTTGAAGTTTGGTTTTTATTCATTCGTAATTCTTTCTATATTATTGCTTCCGCACTGTGCACATGGCTACGTCACACCTACGTGACGGCCAGCATGCCTCGATCTCGATCGGGGTGTGTCAATAGTTGTGAAGGATAAAATTCCATTATAATTAGACCGGATGAAACATACACTAAATGGAATTCATGTCCTATGGTCCTATGGAAGACCTTATCACTACCTAATCAGTTAGTTGCTTAAATTGTTATGCTGATAAATCAAGCGATCAAAATGTGGAAGAAAGAACAAAATTAGGAGTACTAGTACTAGCAGCAGTCAAATCTCACCCACTAAGTTAAGTTAGTTCGAATTTTCATAATAATTTTTAAGCGGACAAATTCTATGGTTGATCAACTAGATCAATAGTCGCACACATTTTAAACTGGTCTAATCCGATTGTATCTGATGACATATGTTGACGGTCGAACATAAGATAGCGTTGAAGCTTACGTTTTTTGTTCAACTAATACCAAGTTGAGAAATAATTAGCCTCAATCAACAAGATGTGCATATGTCGCCGCTCAAACATTTTGATTAATTCAACATCTATAAATAAGCAAACCCGATTTGTCTCATAATGTATGATTTATTATTCAGCTTAATCATGCAATAGTAAGCATAAATCATTGCATGCTACATGCATAACGTCTAACTATAGTCATTCTAATATCTCTAAATAATACATAACTAAATTTAACACATGTTAACATTTTATTATGTAATGTGGGAGCATGTAATTCTATGTAATGTGGGAGCATGTAATTCTTAAGTACAATAAATAGATAACCGTCACTAATAATTTTGTAACGTGAAATGTACAAAACCAAGAAACTTCAGAGTAGTATAAACTGAGATTTACCCTAGTTTTTAATTTTTAATTTTTTAATGTCCACATGGCGCCGCGTCATTAGTTAATGGAAGTTATAACGGAAAACTCAAGAGATGTATGAAAATGTCACAGAATTATGACTTTAGGTATCAGGCTGAGACAAAAAAAACTTGATGTATGAAATGTTGAAAATCAATAAATTTCATGATAGTAAACTGAGATTAAACTTTTCTTCTATGTACCAAAAAATGTGAGGTTTTTTCGTTCTTTTTTTTCTTTTTTTGAAAAAAAGATTGATGGATTCATTGCCAACAGAATAGAGAGACACAACCAAAAGCAATTACAACAAAGCTTCGATAATATACCCAATGATTGACAAATTGATAGAAGAGTTGTGAAGCGTAGCAACAAACTGGAGTTTTTAACCTGAAAAAAAATAGGAACGAGGGATTAGATGATGTTGATCCAAATCGACAAAAAGTTTTTGCTCAATTGAAATGTGTATTTCAATGAGTTCTAACATAAAATCATTTAGTTATCAGTAGAGTAAGTAACGATTTTTTAAGCACTGCAAGGCTTTCATCTTCAACGTGCGAAACTCTCAACACTCCTTCACTTGTGAAGTCTACTCAATTTTAACACATGTTGACATTTTGTTATGTAATATGGGAGCATGTAATTCTTAAGTACAACAGATGGATAACCGTCACTATTTATTTTGTAACGTGAAAGCACGTGGTTGTTCACTTGTTCCACCATTATATGATAATATATATACCAAACACTAAAATAATGAAAACCCTAACTTGGCTAACTCTATTGGATTGGATTTCCAAATCAAATGAATTTCGACCATAGTTGTGAAGTGATTATAATTAGACCGGATGAAACATACACTAAATGGAATTCAAGTCCTATGGAGGATAAGATTGCGTTAAAGCTTACATTTTTTGTTCAACTAATACTAAGTTGACAAATAATTAGACTTAATCAACAAGATGTGCATATGTCGCCACTCAAACATTTTGATTAATTCAACACACACACACACGTATAAATAAAGCAATCCCCGATTTGTTTCATAATGTATGATTTATTCAGCTTAATTATGCAGGCGAACACTCCAAGTAATCCAAAAATTATGGGACAACGAACAACACACAAAGGTTTCGTTTGGCAGCTCGAACTGTACTGAGTATTTCAGTTAGATAAGATAATATATCGTAAGATAACACTGACTATTTAATCACGCGTATTAACTATTTAGTCAGGAGTTTGGTGCAAAATCGGATTAAATACCGATTTTTTTATAAAAAAAATAAATAATAATATCTGTATACTTTTTAAGAGTATAAACAAATTAAAAATTAAAGAGTATTGATTAGATTTGTTCTCAGTTGAAAAATAAAAATAAAAACTCAGTTCATCTTGGACTTGTTTTTGTTTGCATTTCCTCCTTAATAAAAGTTGCCGACGCACAAAGAATCAAAGCTTATCATGTTGATCTACTTCCTCAAAAGGAGATTGAAGAATATTTAATGGCACTAAGTTTCCAATTTAAAATCAAATTTGGTATTAGAGCCCGTCGATTTGATGGACAAAACACTAGAAACCACCACCTTTAATCCAGAAGCAGATGCTACTGCCATGGATGTTCGCCAATTCCAACTTATTCCACCACCATATCCCCACGCCCAACAACCATACACAGCCGCACCCCCAAACTCCAGTTCCTTCTTCGTCGAGAGAGAAAAGATGGAATATTGGTTGAGAAGATGGATCGGGATGGTGCTGGAGTAATCTGCGAGAGAGGGATTGAAAAAGAGCCAGCGTGATTTTGTTTCCAGCAACCTGACTAATAATACTGAGGATTTGGAGTGTAAAAATTATCCGGCATGCGTCGTATAAAATGGATGGGGCCGCATAAATAATCTGGTTTTAATTTAATACGGAACAATATTAGCTATCGAATAATATTAAATAGTACCATTCGGTATCTAATACGGTATGTTAAACAAGGCCTTAAAGATCATGATTGGTAAACAAGTTTTCTGGTCAAACGATTCATTAGAATATGCAGGCGCCCAAACATTTAGGAACCTTTTTTTTTATTTCTTTTAATGCTTGGATAATTGGATTAGGGATCGAGTTGGTATTTACAGAAGAATAAACACTTGCTAACGATAAGAGACAAATAAATATTGGTACTTTTGGTTATATGAAATTCCAGCCCGTGATTCGCTAACTTTGGCGTCGTTTAATATTGACAAGAAGCTAAATAGCCGTCTGAATAAATATGAAAAAGGCAAAAATAATGGAGATGCGGGGTATCGATCCCCGTACCTCTCGCATGCTCTACCATCTGAGCTACATCCCCATTTCTTATTATTTTTTCTTTTTTTAATCATTATATTTCCGTACTTAAGCTGAGGAGGGCAACTTGCTGAACTTGCTGAACTTGGACCAAGACGTCAAAATGACCATGAACTTTATGAAAAAACTCTGTTGTATAAAAGTACGTCATCACATACACAAATTTATGCCACAAGTATGTCAAAATTTAACAAGTCACAAATAGTATGTTATTGGGTTTTATTTGAACTTACACTGCATCATTATCTTTTGGATTAGCCTCATAATCCAAGGGTTTGTTGTTGATCTTGTGAATTTTGAGTTCCAAAAGTAGGTCATTAGTGAGAGAAGCCTCTATCCTTTTGGAATCTGCATCTTGTGGGAGCTCAAGCCTCCGAACATAACCATGTTCCCACCAATTCCCACTTCTCCAATCCTTTGTGCTCTTCAAGGAGTTGGACTCTCCTCCTTGCTGCTGTTGCTTCCACTGCCCACTAATTTCCACCACCTTCCCATTTTCAGCATACACCTGAATATTATTTTTCCCTTCTCCTATTTCACCAAATTATTAGTATCGAGTACGTTTTTTATTTTTCTTTTCAGATACAAACGATTTCAGGTACATGAAAATAAATTTAAAAGCGTGGATGCAGAGAAAAATGCTTTTAACCATTTAAAAAAAAAGTTATGTGCATCAAGTTATATTCTCACTACCCTCATCAATTTAGTTTCTAGTTTAAACCACTTTGGACTCTAGGCCTTATCCCTCGCTCTTCATTTATAAAACCTATGTAATACACGAGTGATAATCCTCTTGGGCTAGTAAGTTAGAGCAAGTTCACTAGTTTTAGGAGTGCAAGGCAGTGGAATTGTCCTTATTATCCGATCTAAATATTAATTGTCTTTGTGCAAGTCTACCCATTTTGAAAGGGCAAGGTGATTACTATTCACAAATATATATATATATACTGTTGGCTGTGTCCTTCACGTGTCATTATCGTCCTAAGTGTATTTAAGGAGATTAGTAGTAATGTTTTTTTTTTTTGGATTTTTTCACCGTTGGATTAATCCTGGCCTTTGATTTTCAAAATCTTTTGAAATTAGACGCATCAGATTGTTCCACATGGCACAACCTATTAAAAAACAAAATTAACGACGAAAATCCAACAATCATAATTAGGAAATTAAGAAGTCTAATTTCTGAAAACAAATAAATTAAAAGTAGTTGAAAAACCTTACCTGGTAGCTCTACTTTAAGGACATAGTCTTGATCTGTTTGAAACCAATCAATAGTGTTTTGGCCAGCGCTTCTGAGACCAGACAGCAAGATATCTGACTCAAACTCCCACAGTGGGAAGGCGTCGGAAGGATCAAAAAATTTCCCAAACAACAAAGGACTGAAAAAAGATGCACCACCAAAGACCTTCTGGATTGTTGGATTTGGACTGCCCTGGGACATGAATCTTCTGAACACGTCTTCTCTCAATAAAACACACCATTTCTGCGGAGTTTGATCGTCTCTTACGACTTCGAGCTGCTTCCGAGTAGTAGTACTAGTAGTCATTGGAGAAGATTGGAGGAGCTTGAGAGAGCAACTTTTGAGTGGATGGTGGAGAGAGGTTACCGTTGTTTGGTGTATATAGTGAAGGAGAAGCACTTTGGAGAAAGTTAGAGCACCAATCCTTGGTGAGAATATTTGGAGGGCTGTAAAGCAATTTGGAATATTTTCTTTTTCTACATTTTTGCTCATCGGTGTGAAGAAAATCAAGCTAATTAATTTTTCTATCACGCTAGCTAGTATTTCACTTGTCTCTAACGACACAAGGTTGGTTTTTGTTTCTTTGGTATAGAAGACGAGTTATGATCCAGTTCTATGACAATTTTGTAACTTTAGGTGAGTGCCGATGATTCGATGGGAGTTAGAATGAGTATCCAACTTAAAATCAATTAATAATGCAGAGGTATGAGATCTCTCACGTTGCATCTTCTGTGCATAATATGTGTTCAATTTATATAAGTAACGTGAGAGCACATGTGGCTATGATACTTAAAAAGTTTATAAGTTATAAACTTTAGACTCTAAACCTTAGACCCTAAAGCTAAACCTAAATACGATTTTGTTACATCAAATACATACATCATGCGGTTCTCCATGCAAACTATGCCTTTACTAAAGTGTATTTAAAGTTCCAATGAATGAGTACCTTTGCTTGTTAGATAGAAATATACCAATTAATTTGTACTCATAAAGGTTGTGGGAAAGGAATATCTGTAAAAGATATGCATGCACCTCCTCTCATAAATTTTGCGGAGAGCTGCTTTTAACAAAAGCAGGGTCTGCTTGATTGATGCTGAATTTCAAAACAGGGAAATTCTGGAGCAACATTTTTTTTTTTTGTGGAGGAACGATAATAAGAATTACCTGGCCGAAGCCAAAGAAACGGAAGGCCTACAGGGAGGCAACAACCAAAGTAAACAAACAACACAGCGAAGAGGGTAACAAATAAAGACGCAGAACCTAAAGTCCCACATCACCCTCTTACACTGCCCAAAAAATTAAGGAGGGCCGGGAAGCCCATCCTTGTTCAGAATAAATATTAACGAAGATGGTGGAAGGTTAACCCAAGTAGACCCACACATCTCCGTATTACGCCTCGACGCCAACCGGTCCGCCGCCATATTGGCTGATCTTGGAACCCAAGACCAGCGGCACCTCTGAAAGGAATCCTGAAGTCTTGAAATTCTGGAGCAACTTTGGATAGTGGGGCACAGCCACAAAGAGTGGTGCAGTTTATCATGAAAGGTGAGGACTAATCATCTGCTGCAAATGCTACAATGGTTGACCCTGTATTTTGATTAGACCTGACAGTTTCTTACGCGATATGAAAATGACATAAAAATAACGGGTTTCGAATCAACACGATAACTAATCAGGTCATTATCGGGTGACCCGTTAAGAACCTGCGCGGGTAACACGTGGGTAATCCGTTTCGACCCATTAAGAAAAATAAATTATAATTTTAAAGTTTAAGTACTAAAAAATTTATTATAAAATACAACAGCCATATGGTATATATTGGTATATTCTGTATTAAATATATATTTTTGTATTATTATTCTATATAAGTTAAAAAAAAATTAAGTTTATAAATTTATTTATTTTTATTATGAGATTTCTCATTATCATTAATAGGATAAATTTTACTTAATAAGTTGTTATCCAAAATTAAAATCAACTAGTATAGTATTAGTATAGGCAACAAGACATCCCTACAAGTATGAAAAATGTGAAAGAATATATAAACAATCATGATTCATCATTCCTTCACGAGTAGACAATGGTTATACTTACATTATCGTTTAAATTTTTAAAATCCTCCAAACCGTCATGAATAGTGTTTTTTATTTGAGTGTAAAAGTAATAAAATTAATAATTATTATTGTAGAAGTGTAAGAAATGTAAAAAAAAAATTATACAATCACCAGTAATGACAAGCTTTACAATTTTCATGAAGGGGGTCAACTTCAAAATTTGACACTATAATCCATAAACCTTAAATTTGTATTTAACCGTCGATTGTCGTTTAGGCTTTATTCTTTATATTGAATTTCATTTTTAAAATTTTCTTTTTTGAAAACATGATCTTCTAGGGGATGTAGGAAGATGAACGGTTCGGATCTTTGATATCACGTCCCAATATTTATGGTTAATTGAAATATGAGTCGATGTTATATAGTTTGTAGAGACTTTATAAACACCAAACAATATTTTCACTAATGGTAAAACTCTGAACATAATATCAACTATCCGAACCGTTCATCTTCCTGTATCCTCTACTAGATCATGTTTTCGAAAAAGAAAATCTGAAAAAACAAAATTTGATGAGAAAAATGAAGCATAAATGTAAACAACAATTGACGGTTAAATTTTGTTCTATGATTTACATGATTATAGTGGCACATTTCAAAGTTAAGCCCTTCACGAAAGTTGTAAAGCTTGTCATTACGAGTGTTTATATATTTTTTTTCTATATTTTTCACACTTCTACATTAATTAAAATCCTATTAAAGACTTTACTTAAACAATAGCCATATGATAAATGAGAAGAAAGTGCTAATGTAGAAAACCTTACTGAAAATATCATCAATATAACTCTTGAAGACAATATATCAAACCAAAGTTCCAATACCGTTTCCCATGGTGATTGATGAAAATTGAAGAGTATGATTGTAAGAAAATGTGCAAGGCTCCAAACCTTGAAATGTTCTAATGTTTTTATTTTTATTTTTATTATGCTCTTATTTTGGGTATGTAAATATGTAGTACTTGAAAGACAAATGCGTTTTTATGTTTTAAATGTGATAATATGGTATGTATATACTTATTTAGTATTATGTTTTTCATTTGATTATTTATTGGTTTAAAATATATTTTCCTTAACGGGTAACGGTTCTGGTCATATTACCTGTTAATATTATCGGGTCGATTTCAGGTCGGGTCATTTTACTCGTTTATTTTAACGGGTGTTACAAGACACGACCCGGTAAGATATCGGGTATGACACGAAAGAGACACGAATACGGAAAACACGACACGAATGCCAGATCTAATTTTGATTCATTATCTCCATCCTCGCTGATGTAGTATGCAGGGAGCAGCTAGGATAAGGCAATTATATATACTCAGACCCTTTAAGGGTAGAGATTTTTAATTTTATTTTTTCAAAAAATGGGAATTAGTTGTAGACTTACTCCGCATCGAACTTCAACAATTAGAACCGTCTATTTTGTAAGTCTCAATTCATAAATTATTCTTGCAAAGATTCAATTCAATCCGAAATCATTTGCCTATTTAATTATCATGATAAAATTTCATTGTTTTTTCATAAGTGTTCGTCAATTTCTTTAAGGGTAAATTACATTTTACTCCCTCAAGTTTGAGATCGATTTCAATTCCTTACAATATCTTTAAAACATTTCAATTTCATACATTTACTTAGCATTTTATTTCAATTTCATATATCCGTTAAAGTGATGACGTGGTAAATATGAGACCCACATTTGTGCTGACGTGGCTGCCAAATTTGTGCCACGTGGTAAAAAATTAATTTTTATGCATTTAAAATATTATAATAATTTACCCTATTTAAAATTAATTTAAAAAAATAATAATAATCTTCCCCAAGCCCTGCCCCTTCCCTGCAACCCAAACACCCCATCCCCCACCCCACCCAAAACCCCAAAAAACCCAGCTGTTCACCCCCCTCCCATCCAAAAAACCCACCACAAACTTCTCTGACACCACCTCCACCATCTTCTCCCTCAGCAGAGCTCCGCTGCGCCCTTTGACCAAATCGAGATTTGGGTCGACCTCATCGGCGCCGTTGTCATAAAATTCAACAAGTGGATTAAAGTAATCTGTTTGTAAATTATTTTTCTTTTTGTTATTCGTCTTGTAATTGTTCTATAAAGTGAGCGAAAAATATGATACTTACTGCCTAATTGTGAGAGCTCCTAATGAATTTAGGGAGAGGTGTTACCGTGTAACATTTCCTCGCCGGCGATCTTGCAAAACCGCTAGTAACAAAGAAGAAAAAACCAAGTTTCGAAACCAGCACTTGTCAATTAAAAACAATCCACCTGGTCATCACGCGCTGATCTTCATTTCCATTTTCCCATCATTTATTTGCACAAATATTATATCGATCGAGTAAGGATTGGGAGACAACTATTTTTTGACATCTATTTAGAGGCCTCCACTTCGTAGCTTTTTTTTAAAGATTCGCATTGGTAGAATTAGATCCTTTTCGGATCTTCTTATTGGGAATTCCGAAGATCAATTAATAACAATTGTTCATTTAAAATCGTGCAGTAACAGTTTTTTTTTTCACACAAAACGAGGTTGTTTATTGTTGAAAATATAAAAAGAATTCAATTGTGGCCGCAAGATCTTTGATAAACGGTTGATATTAATTGATCTCTAGGATCCCCAATGAGGAGATCCGGAGAGGATCTAATTCCCGCATTGGTTATGTTTCAATTCATTATTCATACATCATTCCTACAAACAATTAAATAAATTCAAAACCATTAAGACATTTACTTTTAGTGAAGAAAATGGACAAGTACAGTTTTGCAAATAAACAGTAAAATGACTATCATTTAATCTAATGGTCATAATAAGGCTTTAGATTTTTAACAGACTTGATCTTTTGACAATTGACGGCATTAAATGTAGGGGAGGGGGGAATACAACCATTTCTATAGGGGGAGACCACTAGGACTCGAATTTGGGTGAGGTGGGAAAACCCTTGCCACTAGTGCCACCGCAACTAGGGCCCTTGCCTCAAAATAGACTTGATTTGAAGAAGGACTTAAAAGATAAATGATTGAAATCGTTAAAATTCATTATAAAGTGGTCCTACAAAATATGTGTCTCCAAATCTAATCCTATTATTTTTTTACTAAATAATGATTTCACCTATCTATAGTTTCCTGTTTTGTTTTTTCGAGGCCATTCGAGTTTGGGGGCCCTGTGGGGGCTGGAGTCCAACTGCTCCGTGCTAGGATCGGCTCCGACTGAGTTACACAAATCGATTATTATTCATGGTAAACATGCCGACAAGATTTTGACCAATACGAACACGTTTTTGACGAACCAAACACGTCTATTGTTAGAATTTAAATAGAAAATGTGGAGTATTGTTGGAATTTGTGAAGAAAATTTGTCCCACGTCAACTAAAAACTTGAGGAAAGACATCTTTATCGGTGGGTCCATCTCAAGCCGCGCATCAAGCGCATAAAGCTGTGAGGGAAATTTATCACACCAATCAAGCCATGCATATAGACTTGCTCGGTTTGGTCTTATTCATGAATGTATTCGAGACGTAACCTCTTTCGGGGATTTTACTGGAAGTCCTCTTTGAGGATACATCTCTTTCATAAGCGAACTTTGTAATGACCTTTCCTAATATATACCATCTATCGTTTCCCTTAAAAAAAAAAAAGTGAGGCCATCTCACTTATTGTATAATAAGAAATAAGAACTTATAAGATTGTTAACCGGAAAAAGTTATAACCCTTTTGAAAGGATAAGACTAAATTCAAACAATCATAACTGTTGGTTTAAGCCATTACAAACTATGGCTCTAGTATTAGAAACATAATGATCAATTGACAATGCTATCTTCCTATTTTTTTCACTGATAAATACACACCAATTCGCCGAGAATCCAAGTTTGAGTGCAAGAACTTGAATTAGAAGTAAATGTTCAAGAACTACCACACATCAATTCGCCCCCAAGAATCCAAGTCTGGATTAGAAGTAAATGTCCAAGAACTACCACATATGTGTGGGGACGGTTGATTTAAGCCATTATAAATATAGTTGTAGTATCATAAATGTAATCATCAATTTCCAATGTTCCCTTCTTATTCTTTCACTGAGAAACACGCATAAACTCGCCAAGAATCCAAGTTCGAATGCAAGAACTTGGATTACATAGCTGAATCCAAGTTCAAATCCGACAACTTGGATTAGACGTAGCCCGCAAGATAGATGTCCAAGAACTGCCACACATATGTAGGGATGTATTTTTGCATTAGGAGATTGCTGGTGCAAGCCTCTATCTTTGGAAAACCAAGTTAGTAATATTATTGTGACTCTAGTAACAACTTATGTTTAATTTTTCATATTTGTGATTAAGTTATATATAGTTCAATTTGATTTCTATATAAAGTGTGTAATTGTTTTATATATATATATATATATATATATATATCATCTGTATTTGGTTGGTTCTAACACTATTTCGTAATGTTTTCAAATAGGGTTATCTTGTTGTGTCAAGAATTAACACCTTTAAATTGCAGGTCTAACTTAGAAAAGTACTTTAATTATTTTTGGATCAATCACTTAGAAAAGTATTAGAATGAGAAAAATGATAGCAGAAATGCTTTTATGAGTCTTTCCGACCCCTAAAAAAAATAAACTGCCATAACGAATGTATTTTAGTAACTAACAAAGAAAATGTCTTTTATATTTCATAAAATTAGAGGTGTAATTACTAATTAGTGGATAAAACAAAGATAATTCACATCTCACATTTGTTATGTTGCAAATATTCCAATTAGGACACAAACACATACATGTGATAAAAGAGTGGGAGTTTTCTACACAAAATTAAATAATAAAAAAAAAAAACAAATTTTTATTTAAATTTTAAAAGGAGAAGGAAAGAGACGGGAAACATAGTCGTTCGACTCGTTCCCTTGACAGCTTTTAGACGAAACGTTGTGAAGAAAAAGAAAACTTAACCTGTTCGACATCTTCCGGTCAATATCGCCAATGCATTTTATACAAATATATAACAGCTGACATACGTTCCTTAAGCTCCTCTGGGTGGATCTGGTCAGAATCGAATACACATTTATAAGGTTTTCACACGAGGAGCCTTTGAATTTTTGCATTCCCGGCTGCCATTTGGAAGCCATTTGGAAATTTCTTCAATTCCAGGTTTTTTCTTCAAGTGAAATCAAGGTGAATATTGAATTCTTACAGCTCCATATGAGGTATTTCTGGTCTGTTTCTTTCTGGGTTTTAAATTTTATTTGATTTGGTTCAATATTTTGGCAGCTTTGGGAAAGAAACATTCTGGGTTTTCTATTGAATATCTGCCTATACTATTCAGAGTTCAAATTCTGATGAGAAGATATTTGGTGGGTAGGTGAAAATTTGCTTGCATTTGTTGGAGGTTGCGATATTATAGGTGTTCTCTTGAGGAAAATCGAATTGGGTCGACGCCAAATCGCGAAAGTTTGAAACTTTTGTGTGAGTTTTGCGTGACGAAGGTGTTCTAGGGTTTTGGTTATTAGAGGTTTAGGAATTGATGAAATGAGAAAGATATTAAACGTTTCCGGCAACAAATAGGTCTTATGAAGACAGGCTGTTTCATTGCTTTGGTTATTCTGGTATGTGCTTCAGCATCAACGAGCTCAGAGGAGAGCAGGACCAGAGAGGAAGTTTTTCTCAGTCAACTGGTTGATCCAGCAAATGGAAAGATTGATGAGAACATGGTAACACACTATATAACTTGTTTTTTGTTTGTTTCAGCTTGATAACTTATCCTATGAGTGTGCTGTATCTAATTTCACATAGATTAATCCTATATATGATAAATTTGTTCATATGAGTGATTCCATTATTCGCTTTAAATTTGTATAGAACATCTTATATATGGATTACTCTGGTAGGGGGCATCATATCATATTTGTGGATCGAAAAATGGATTCAAAAGTTAGTTAAAAAGTCTAAGCTTTTGAATACGTGGAAGTACGTTTGGAGCTTATGAAATGTTTAAGGCACAACGCTACTTTTACTAAAATTTATCTTGATTATGTTAAGTTAGTGAAGAATGTTTGGGCGTAACTTATTTCGAAACCAGAAATAGTATTTGTCATAACCAGTGTCTTGGTAATTTTAACAAACTTTTGTATTTATTGCAGATAAACAAGGCCTTAACAGAAAACAACTTATATTAAAAAGATACTTTGATGTGTTTGAGCTTCACTTTCACCAGTCTTCACCAATGAAATTTTTATTCTTCATTAACTGTCTAATATGCTCATTTTTTCAAAAGTTGACATTAAAACTTATGAAATTCTGTGGCCTGCAGGCACAGCTATTATGGATAAGTTGCAAGGTTGATTTGTTCCGTTTGACGGAAGCTATTGAACATCTTGACTTGCGGTTAACAGAGGAAACATATAGTGGCACAGATGAAATTAATTCAAAAACACGGTTATTGGGAAAAGAAAAGTTTCAAAAGCTTATTAATGTCCTGCATCCTGAGGTGAAACGAACTCTATCAGATTGTTTAAGAAAGCATAATCTCCTATTCAGTGTCTCTGGAGAAGAGGGTGCCTCTAATATTTGGTCTGTCAAGTATATAGAGTCCCTGTTTCCCATACCTTATGTTCCAAGAAGAAATTTGGCTGATGTACCTTCTCCAGCCCCTGCACCAAGAGATTCTCAGCTTAGTCCAGTACCATCTCCTGGTGTAGCACCTTCCACGTCTCAAAGTCCTAGTCCTACGCCTGCACGCCGTTCTCCACAAGGATCATTGTTTCCTTCCATTCCCAGAAATTCGGGTCTTCAAGCTTCAGAGCCAGCTGGCTCAAATATACAGGAACATAAGGGACGAGATGAACGTAAAAAAATTGTTACTGCTGTTGTTATAACTGCATCAGTGACATTTATTGTTGCAGCAGTGCTCTTTTTATGCTGTACTAAACTCTGTAGAAATGGGAAAAAGGATAGGCAAAATGATGACAGGCCCCTTCTTAGCCTGAGTCTAACTGATTCTGCTGGTATAATTCTCAAATATCTTGTTTTTGTTATCTTCAGTTGTTTGGAGCTCTTACATGTCAACATTTCTTTGAAACTTGTTTATGTTTCAGGTTCTTCATACAATTCTTATGCTATGGGAAGTTCAATGAAGGAAGAGAAGCTTGACCATCAATCATTAGGTAATAACTCAAGTCATCTCAGGAAGGCCTAATCTTTAATAGCATTTTTGCATCGAGTCTCATGTTTTCAATGCTTCACTAAATGAAACTGCAGAATTAGGATCCCCTGGAGGTGCTTCCAAGTTTGACGTATCCAACAATATCAATGGACTAGTACCACCTCCTCCTGGAATGTCTCTTCTGAAGCCTCCGCCTGGCAGAGCAAATCCTCTCCCACCGGAACCACCTTCTTCATTTAAGCCTCCTCCCAGCAGGGCTAGTCCTCCTCCACCGCCTGTCCCACCTCCCACTTTAAACCCCCCAGGAAGTGCTGGCCCTCGGCCCCCACCACCTCCAGCACCTCCTGGCCCTCGGCCCCCACCACCTCCAAAGAGCAGCGTTCCTCCTCCTCGGCCACCTCCAGCAATGGCTATTGGTTCAAAGGTAGCTCGACCTCCACCTCTTGCACCAAAACGTCCATCGGATGCTGGATCGGAGGTTGATAGTGATGCTCCTAAAACCAAGCTGAAGCCTTTTTTTTGGGATAAGGTTCTAGCAAACCCTGATCATTCAATGGTTTGGCATCAGATTAAGTCAGGATCATTCCAGTAAGTTGCAAATTTTTTACCTTTTTTTTCTTTGTGATCCATGAATCATTAGATATTATAAGCCTCTGAAAACAATATGTGATTCTTAAACAGGTTCGATGAAAATATGATTGAAACTCTCTTTGGTTACAACGCTGCTGATAAAAACAAAAATGAACGCAAGAAAGAGGCTTCATCTCAAGGTCCTATGCCACAGTTTATTCAAATTATTAATCCCAAAAAGGCACAAAATCTATCAATTCTTTTGCGGGCATTGAATGTGACCATAGAAGAAGTCTGTGATGCAATTCGTGAAGGTAACTTTCTCCTTCTTTCTTTCCATGGCATTAAATAATATGCAAGTATTGTCCTTTCCTCATTTTCCAGTATGTCGAGATGAAATGTACTAGAAGGGATATATGATTTTCCTAGAGGGAAGCCTGCAAGTTAGCCATTTTATGAGGTTTGACTCATGTCAGTTCAAGTGGCAGATGCACTTAGGGATATTGTTACTCTGCAAATTCTTGGTGAAACATTTTCTTTGAGGAGTTACTTGTCCACTTATCTGCACAGTTTTTTTATTTGAGACAATTTCTTCTTTTCATAGAAGAATAATTTGTACAGAAAACAAAAGATGATAATGAACCTAGTGTTTGTGGAGGGGCAAGTGCGTTTGTTATTTTTCTGGATAGGGTGGTTAGAATGATATAAGAGAAGTTTTGAGGATTAAGGGAAGTGAAGGGCTTGTGGGAAAATGTTTGTTATTAGGATTTGATATGTTTTGATTTTCTTGATTTACTTTTCTTCCACATTTAAGCAGCTTGGAAGGCAGCAATCTTTAATGTAGGTGTGATTTATTGTTTTGCTGTTGCATTATCTTCAAAATTTTATTGTGGATTTTAGCAGCCGGTAGACTAGAGATTCTGCACATCTTGATGTGTAGATAGTTTGTTCACTCTGCTTCTTATTGTAAAGCTTTTTATAACCATTTCTCCCTGAACTGTTTCCCTGCAATCAAATTGGTCACTGAAATGCATCAGTATGCCTTCCAAACTCGGGGGTTATGCATCAATGTACCCCATGGTGTCTGATCATTAGTTTTTCTGTTAAAAATTGTTGTGCAGCAAGCACATGATGTAATTTCAGGGGTAGAAATAAAATGGTAGACCCTCAATTGAAGATTTACAAAAGAACTATCTGTCTCTTTTTCACCCTCCTCTCTATCACCCTTTCTCGCCTCTTGCTCCTCCCCCTCACACACAGTCAATGTACTCTAACATGCGAGACAAACGTTACAAAACAACCTATTTTAACTAATTAACCAGGTAATGAAATACTGTAGACTAAGACTAACATAAACTACCCAAAATGCTTACCTGCTATAGGACTTCAAATTATTGTTTTTGAAAACCATTAGTGAAAATGCCCTCAATATTTGGTCATCTGGTTCGCATGTGATCTAATTGAACAGAAATTGAAGGATCAGAAGTCTGGAGCCACATTGATGCATGGTAATAGAATTTGAGGGTCACATTGATGCAATTGAAAGTTCGGGGGCCACTTTGATTACGGGAACGTCTTCTCAAATTCTTGAGGGAACATCTTGTCTGACTAATAGAATAACATATAAAGAATTCTACTAAAGACTGTTTCTACAATGACCCATTAACATGCGTTTAACTTTCTTAATTGGATCAGGGAATGAGCTTCCCTCAGAATTCTTACAAACTCTGTTGAAGATGGCACCAACACAGGAAGAAGAACTAAAGCTTAGAATGTTCAATGGTCCACTTTCTCAACTTGGGCCTGCTGAGCGGTTCCTAAAAGCGTTGATTGACATCCCATTTGCTTTTAAGCGATTGGAAGCACTACTTTTTATGTGCACTCTTCAGGAGGAGGCCACTCACCTTAAAGAGTCTTTCGTGACCTTAGAGGTACTGTATATCTGAATTGCATCACTTGTATGATTTTGCGTGTCATAGCTCACCTACCCATGCTTTTAGTTTTCTTACATTAACTTCTATTTGTTTAGAAAGTGTTAAAAAGAAAGAACTAATATAGCTACCTAAACTATGTTTATACAACCATAATAAACATAGAACACAGTGCAGATCTATGTTAAGCTAGCATCCTATGTTCTCTACCCTACACAAAGGCATATTGCTTTTGAGATGTGCAAATCATCCCGTTGATTAAGGAGAAAACATACCCGTAGTTTGCAAACCTGAACCAATAAAGAGCCAAATGCCAATGGCAAAAGAAAAATGTAGAGTTGAAATAGCATGAAAAAGTCTGATGTAACAAGGAGACAAATGATGCCATGATTGCAAAGTACGCACGGGATTGGTTGCTACTATGCACATATGTTGAGAACTTAGTAGTGGCAGACCCGTGGTCGCTTTTATTTCTGGTGGGGTTTGGACCCCAACTCTTGCGTATTACTTCATCTAGAAGCCTTTAATTATAAATGTCCCATGATTGTTCTTTCTCCTTAATGAGATTGCTGAAGAGATTGGAAAATGTTGGCAGATAATTTGTACATTATGCTTGTGGTTTTTAAAGTTCACGTCACTTCTGCGATGACTAGTTTATTCAGAATTCAATTTTATATTGCTAATGATATTCACATGTTGAAGCAGAGGACAATAGCATATCAAAACTATGTGTTAGCTTTTTTAAGGCGAAACGATAACATATCTATTAGATAGCTTAGGCTTAGTCATGTCAGCAAAGCTGAAGGTTCAAATGGCCCAGACCATACTGTCTTTGGGAGTTGGACATCAGATATGGGATCTATCTGCATCTAGAGGAGACTCCTGGAGATAATCTGGCATGAGGATATGTACAAATGTACTTGTACGACATTTATAAAAATGTCTATCAGTTCCTATTAAAACGGGGCACGGTTTTTTGTTCTTGTAACCTATCATTTTTTGTTTGCCTACCAGTATTTTTTGGTCCATATCTCGAAACATTGCACTAAAAACATCTAAATTATATGGCACCTCATTTCTACGGCAGGTTGCTTGTAAGGAACTAAGAAGCAGCCGGCTTTTCCTCAAGCTTTTGGAAGCTGTTCTTAAAACTGGCAATCGCATGAATGACGGAACATTTCGTGGTGGAGCACAAGCTTTCAAACTTGACACACTCTTCAAATTGTCAGATGTAAAAGGAATAGATGGCAAGACAACGCTTTTGCACTTTGTTGTTCAGGAAATAATCCGCTCTGAGGGTGTCAGAGCTGCTCGTACCACAAAAGAGAGCAGGAGTTTCTCTAGCATCAAAACAGATGATCTCCTTGAGGACACTTCCAATGAAACAGAAGAACATTATCACAGTCTCGGTCTTGAGAAAGTTTCAGGTTTAAGCAATGAACTTGAGAATGTCAAAAAAGCATCTGTTTTAGATGCTGAAAGCTTAACAGGAACTGTTGCCAAACTTGGTCATGCACTGATAAAAACCCGGGACTTCCTGAACACGAACATGAAAGATTCAGGGGAAGATAGTGAGTTCCATGAAACACTGAAGAGTTTCGTGCAGAATGCTGAGGTTGATATCGTGGGTCTTGTCGAAGAAGAAAAGAGAATCATGGCTCTGGTGAAGAGCACTGGTGACTACTTCCATGGGAATTCAGGGAAAGATGAGGGCTTACGATTGTTTGTTATTGTGCGAGATTTTTTAATAATCGTAGATAAGGTTTGCAGAGAGGTAAAATTGGCACCAAAAAAGTCAACAAAAGTTCAGAAAAAGGAGACACCTTCCTCTGATCCCCACCAGCATTCTACAGCACCATCTGCCTCTGATCTTCGGCTGCCTCCTCCGCCTGATCTCCATAAGCGGCTTTTCCCGGCAATCCAAGATCGACGAATGGATAACTCTAGCTCAGATGATGAAAGTTAATTGATTTTACTTGGAGAAGGTATGCTCTAACCTAGTTGAAGAAAGATAATCTCTCGTATATTTTATAGAAGTTCAATCCATGTGTGTGCGTGCATAATTTAATTAGAAAAAAAGCAAGTCAAGGATATTTATCTCGAGTACCAAATAAGAAATTATTTTCTTGACGTGTACTCAGGTGAACATCACTGTAGAATCTCAACAACAACATGCCCTTTTAGTTCATCTGAAGATGTTATCCGTAGGCAGTGATCACATAAGGATTCGTGAAAAGGGAGATAAGAGTTGAGCCTGTGGCATATACCCTTCTCTTCAAGGTGGAATTTCACTGGATTGAATCTATGCTCACTTTCGAAGGTACCTCCAGTGATGTTTAACCCCAGCTCATGGCTGGCCGTGTACATCAATGACTCACCACTGATCAGGCGGACGACAGGACTAGTGTCGCACAACACCAGTACTATACAGAACTGGCTGAACTGTGGCTGCTCATCCTCCTTTCAAAAGGCTAACAATTTCTTGAGTGACTAGCTATTGGACCTAACATCGCCAAAGTAGAGTGACCTTCCTTGTAATTTGGTGTCCTGTGGAGAATGAACTTATGACAAGACAATGTTATTGCTCTCAGACAGCCGGACGTCCGCAGCAGCGATTTAGACTTGATGATTTTTTTTCCGTTTTTCTTTGTTCTTCTCACCTATGATTATTTGTTTATTACTTTTGTTCATAATTTTGACCTTTTGGGAGTGAAAAAGGTGTAGCAAGGTGGTTTTCTGTTCAATAGAATTGTTATATAACTTTTTTTTCCCCAAATAGAATTGTATTAACGGAATTTTAATAAACATTCCCGGTACTGTTCATTTTTAACGAAAATAATATTTTTACTCTAAAAAGTCACTATTGGTACTATTTACTTACAATACTTTTTTTTGTCTTTTTGATTAAAACTTAAAGTTTTCAAGTTATTTTCATTTATTTTTTTTAACTTAGTGTCGGGAGTTTCTTGTTTCATATTAAACAAAGAACAATGTTACGGGCATGAGAGGCTTCTGTGGCGATAAAGAAGTTAAAAAAAAGTGTTGTTGGGCTCTTCTCATTTTCTTATTTTCTCATTTTCCATAAAAAAAAAGAGAAAATTGTACCAATGGTTCCTTAGTTTTGACCCAATTGGAGCAGTGGTCCATCACCTAAAAATCCATGACAATTGGTCCCTGAACTCATTACAACATGCAGCTATGGTCATTTTCATCAACTCCATCATAATTTCGTCAAAATGACTCATGTTGGAATGACCATTTCTATAATTGGGCTAAAGTGGAGGGAACATTGTTCCAATTGGGTTAAAGTTGAGGGACCATTACTCCAATTGGGTTAAAGTTGAGGGACCATTTCTCTCATTAGGTTAAAGTTGAGGGATCGTTGCTATAATTTTTTTTCATTTGATTTTATATATTTGCCCCTTGATCAGCCTCATATACACACGTGACTCATTTTGGTTGAAGTTGTAACGAAGTTGACGAAAATGACCATAACTACACGTTTTGAAGAGTTAAGGGATGAAGGATCATGAATTTCTAGTCGAGAGACCATTACTCCAATTGAGTTAAAGTTGATGGACCATTGCTATAATTTCCTTCTAAAAAATAATAAAAAAAGGGCAAAAGACAGTTTACTACCCTCATGTTTAGTGGTTTTCAACATTTAGCACATAAAGTTTTTTTTGTCCCAGAATCATACCTAAAGTGTTAATTTTGGGACAGTCTCATACATCCGTTAGTCAAACTGTTAATTCTCCTGTTAAGTGATGACGTGGCGCCCAGGTGGACAATGACTGGGCGCCACGTGTCATTTAAAATATTAAAATAATTAATTAAATTTAAAAAAAAAAGGCAAATCTGCAAACGCAGAAGAAGAAGGAGGAAGAAGAAGGAAGAAGAAGAAGAAGAAGAAAAAAAAAAAAAGCAAATCTGCAAACGCAGAAGAAGAAGAAGAAGAAGAAGAAGGAAGAAGGAAGAAGGAAGGAGGAAGAAGAAGGAGAAAAAGAGAGAGAAAAAAAAAAAAAAATCTGCAAACGCAGAAGAAGAAGAAGGAAGAAAGAAGAAGAAGAAGAAGAAGGAGAAAGAAGAAGGAGAAGAAGAGAAAAAAAAAAAAAAAAAAAAACAAATCTGCAAACGCAGAAGAAGAAGAAGAAGGAGGAAGAAGGAGGAAGAAGAAGGAGGAAGAGGAAGAAGAAGAAGAGAAAAAAAAAAAAAAAAACAAATCTGCAAACGCAGAAGAAGAAGAAGAAAAAAAATGTAGCTTGCTCCACCATCACCAACTCCATTCAAAATGGGGGACAGAGCTAATAAATCCCATCACTTCATTTCAATAGCAGATTCATTGGTCGTATGGCCCACCAACGGCAACGACAACTTTATTTTCTGTTTTTCAATGTGAGCGGGGTGTCACCGCAGGGCACTACTGACTTTCTCTTTCTGTTTACCAGTTTCGACTTTTTGCAGCTATGGAAAAAAAAAAAAAAACAAAGGCAAATCTGCAAAAGCAGAAGAAGAAGGAAGAAGGAGGAAGAAGAAGAAAAAAAAGCAAATCTGCAAACGCAGAAGAAGAAGGAAGAAGGAGGAAGAAGAAGAAGGAAGGAGGAAGAAGAAGAAAAAAAAAAAGGAAGCCGAATCTGCAAACACAGAAGAAGAAGGAAGAAGGAGGAAGAAGATAAAAAAAAAAAAAATCTGGGAATCTGCAACCCAGGAGAAGAAGGAAGAAGGAAGAAGGAAGAAGGAGGAAGAAGGAAGAAGGAGAAAAAAAAAAGGGCCAAATTTGCAACCCAGAGGAAGAAGAAGAAGAAGAAGGAAAAAAAAAAAGGTCCGAATCTGCAACCCAGAGGAAGAGGAAGAGGAAGAAGAAGAAGAAGAAGAAGGAAGAAAATGGGAAAGGAGATGAGTTTCGCGCAGAGGGATGGGATTTTTTTTTTTTTTTTTCATATATATTTATTTATTTTATAAATAATTTATTTTTAATTTCCACATGATGACATGTGGCGTCTAGTCATTGTCCACGTAGGTGCCACGTCATAGTTAACGGGAGACTTAATAGTTTGACTAACGGATGTATGAGACTGTCCCAAAATTTACACTTTAGGTATGACTCTGGGCTGGGACAAAAAAAACTTTATGTACTAAATGTTGAAAACCACTAAACATGAGGGTAGTAAACTGTCTTTTGCCCTAAAAAAAAACATCCATATTTTCTCACCCACTTTGCCTCTAAAATACCCCCAACATGACAATGTTATCTGTGGATGCAAATTTTCTCCTCTTCGGTCTTGGACGATTTTGCACCTACAAAACAATTAACACCTTAGGTTAAGGCCAAAAGCCTCACGCGCCCACGATGAATGGGGGGGGGCTTTGGCCGAAGAACCTCCGATGCCAAAGTTAGAATTTTAGAGAGAAAAAGTGTTTAGAGTATTTTTGCCAAATGATTCGAATTAGGTTTTGTGAGAAATAGGGTAGTATTTATAGGAGATGGCCGGTCCCCTTTGGAGAAAAGGTGGCCGGCCCCTTAGAGGGATTTTTGGGTGTGATCTAGGTTTAATTAGCCCATTTATTGGCTAATTAAACCAAAAGGGAATGTATTTGTATTTATGAAAAAGGGTTATAATGAGTAATTGGATGATTGGCTTAAAAAAGGAGGAAAAGAGGAAGGAAAATATGGGAAATAAGGAGGGAGTGGCCGGCCCCTCTTTGGAGAGAGAGGGCCGGCCCTTTGGGGTATTTTCTTGGTCTTCAAGGCTAATTTAATTGACAAATCAAGGAAGAATAATTCCATTAATTTGCCAATTATCTCCATTTATGTGGGATAATTGGTAGATTTATGAGATAATTGCCTTAAATGTGGATGGATGAAATAATTCGGATTTGTTTACCTTTTATGGGCGCTTTTGACTTGACCGACGATCATTACCTGCTGCTCACGCGTAGGAATTCCGATGCACCTCAAGGGCATTTTTGTCTCCTTAATCCGAAAGTCCACGTGTCGCCTTGTGATTATTTTTGGCTCCACATTATCCAGCGACCACAACCTGACCTCTCTGAATTCCCATTCATTCTCTGAATTTTTATTACTTCAGTTGAGTTAAAATTAATAAGATTGCTACTTTCCTGCCCCCTTCTCCTGACCCAAAAGCATTCCCATTCCTCCTCCCTTTTTCCAATTCTTTGCTGCCTTCCTTTCCTGGATCCCACATCGACATCAGCTCCTCCTCCATTTCGTTTTTCAATTTAAAAAAATAATAATAATTTCACTATTACAAAAGTTTTAAATGATTATATATATGAATAAACTAGAAGAATTAAATGAACAGAAAATGAATAAATGATTAATCTAGGAGGGTAAATTTGTTACTAAATATTTTATTAAAATGTGGGCGAGTAATAAAAATATATTGAGTGAAAAGTGAAAACCCAATTTTGCCCGTTATTATTAAGGGGAAAAAGAAGAAGATAAATAACAAGAAAATTACATCTAAACACACACCCAGCAGCCGCAGGCGGCTCCCATAGAACCACTGCTCACTCCTCCTTGGTTGTAATCACTAAGAGCTCGTTTGGATGTGCTTTTAAAATGACTGAAATCACTTTTTGTGAAAATATTTTTGAAAACAATCCTTAATAAAAATGCAAGTAAATCTTGAAAAAGCACTTAAAGTGCTTTCTGGAAAAAGCACATAACTGGTACTTTCTGTATAAAGTACTTAAATGTTTTTGAACTTCAAAAAGCTTTCAACCATTTTCACTTTACTCTTCTATATCGTTTTCCTTTTTCACACTTGCTACTCAATGGTATAGCTCACTACAGGAGTTGGGCAAACAACTATACTCCAGAAGAGCTCCTGCTTATGAAGACCCAAGATATTGGATACATATTTCAGAAAGTGCAGAGTGAGAAGAAGGTTATAAATACGTATATCATGAAGTTATGGGCTACCGATTGGTTTTTTGAAATTAACATGTTGGTTATAATTACTGAAGACCGGTTTGAGCTTCCTTCAAATCTTCAGTCCTTGGAGAATTTTAATTCTGAATTAGTGGATTTTTTAATTTTTTTTTTACTTTTTGTTGCTGTTATTTGTAATCGAGTAAATTGTAGCAATGGTCCCTCAACTTTAATCAAATTGGAGCAATGGTCCCTCAACTAAAAATCAATTACCATTGGTCCGTCAACTTATCAAAATGTGTAGCTATAGTCGTTTTCATCAATTTAGTCAAAATTTTGTCAAAATAAGTTATGTTGGAATAACCATTTATATAATTAGGGTCCCTCAACTCATCAAAGTGTGTAATTATGATCATTTTCGTCAACTACGTCAAAATTTTTGTCAAAACGAGTTATGTTGGAAGGACCATTGCTACAATTGGGTTAAAGTTAAGAGACCATTTCTCCAGTTGAATTAAAGTTGAGGGACCAATGGTAATTGATTTTTAGTTGAGGGATCATAGTTGTACGTTTTGATGAGTTGATGGACCAATGGTAATAGATTTTTAGTTGAGGGACCATTGCTCCAATTAAGTTTAAGTTCAGGGACCATAGTTACAATTTACTCTCTTTGTAATCAGACTTGGATCTGGTGAAAGACCATTTTCACCATTTTTCTGTTCGTTGTTATCCCTTATTATCCCCAGAGGTTGGGTGTTTCCATTGTTCTAATTGATTTTGTTATGTATATTTTCTTATATTCATTGAATTTGTTCTGTCATCAGTAGGCACAAGTATCTAGAGCGATTTGTTAACCCCTTTTTCCAAGCAAACACACAACACAAACACGAGCATATATCTGGTGTACATGAACCCCAATGTTCATATGCACGCATACACTACACACATTGAATAGGAACTGTAACAAATGGGAAGATGAATACATAAAACTTGTGTGTTTCTCCTGATCCTGTTTTGGACGTGTATGAAATGCTTTTCATCCTGTTTACTTGAGTATATTTACAAGAAAATTTATGGCCCCGAAAAAGGGGACAGAGAAATATTGTGATACAAGTGACTATAAGTGTGCTATTACAAATCTGCAAACTGCTTCCTTTCAGGCCCATGTAGTTGTAGTAATTCTGATTCTGTTGAAAGTGGATCCTCATGGCTTCGACTGGGGACACTAGGCTAATTTCTTAGTGTTGTTTTGTTTCTTGGGAAGACATTATTATTCAATTCTTCTCATGGGGGTATGATCTTTTTTGGTTCTTAAAAAGAAACGGTTTGAGAAGGTTCAATTGTCCGAAATGAATTTCTAGATCTGCAGATTTATCAACGTCAAGCTCTAAAATAATGTTATTAAATTCATGTGAGACCACTTCGTGTGAAAAAGTTGGGAAGAAAAGTAGTTTCTTAACTTCTCGTCATTTATGTTCCCATTTACCAAATATTTTATCTTGTTTTGCACATTTTTAGAAATATGTTTTATCTTGTTAATTATTTTTTTGGCTAGAGAAATTCAATCACGTCCAAAAAGTGGGAAAAATGCCGGTTTCTGAGGACATTCCTGATCATATAAAAAGGTACAAACAAAAGTTTCAGTGATAGGGGACATACGGAAGAGTTGGGTTCATACTGGAAGTTTAATTTTTATTTTTTGTTTTCATCAATATTAGTATCAATTATGCATTTCTATGCATCACACTATCGTAGAAACAAATTCCCATCGATTTTGCTCATAAGATCTTGGCATGTTTTGCTATCTGAATAATTGAGCTGTGATTGGTTTTCACTTTTTCATAGTTGCATTCTAAAAGCAATAAGATTACTTTGTGATACAAATCCATAAACCATGAAGTGAATAGAACTGGATTGTTTCGTAATAGAGGAAAGGTTTTAAGCAAAACTAGTCTCTCAAGACCAAAGGCTGTGATTTGGCTTTTATACTGTAATGTGATTGTGATTTGTGAATATGTCAACTGACCTAAAAGAGCATAAACAAATCTAAATGGTTACAAGTATATGGCTAAAAAATTTCACAAAAAATAAAAAAATAATCTTGCAAAAGTTGTTCCGTATATTGAGTTATTAACCTGTTAGATAAACAGCTCTTTGCTGCTCTGCCAACCAATGCTTGTCAGCAAGGATTCTCGTAGCCCGATATTGTTGTATTCAATGTGCAGGAAAACAGCTGGTTCCTACAGAGAGCTCGAAGGGAGGAGGAAGAGAGTCAATGAGTTGGAGAAAATCTATGCGGACATGGCAATGCACAAGGAATTACAGGTATGGACATCTAAATTTCTTTGCTTAGTTCTGGGTTTTTTTGTTGTCCATAGAAAGTTTTGAAAACAATTCCATCTAAATTAACAGAAAAAGGGTCAAAAACGCAAACTACGTGAAGATGAGATTGTCTCCCCAACATCCAACGCTGTAAGCAAGTGGCGGGCAGAGCCGAAGCTTTAAAAGGTGTGTGTTGATCCATTATTAGTTTATTAGCCTTGTTTATCAGTTAAAACATTGTGTACTCCTTGGTGCTATGGAAATCACGCACTTAGGACCCCGGAAAAAAGTCTAGACCTGACGTACCATGACTTTCCATGTAACGGAAGTTTTGATCTACATATGAACATGTCACAGGTGATATAGTCACATATATTTGGTCGGAAGTTTTAGGGAAGAAGCAAAAGCAACTGCGTTTTTTTGTCTCTGGTAGTCCGACCCTAGCGGGATTTAATAACAAAACTGACATTCTCGTCGTTTATTAATATCTGACAAAAAAAACGCAGTTGCTTCTTCCCTAAAAGAGAGCAAATGTGTGCAATTTGGTAGACAACTCTGGTTTTACTTTTTGTGAGGTTAAATGGTGGTGCAATTCGACTGCCCCATCTCCGACCAAATACTTTTGAAGTATTTTTGGAAACTCCCTTTACATTACTTGTAAGTTAGGCTTGAGATTTCCTAAATTGTACATCTGTGGGCCTCAATTGGATCACACAATTTCCTATAGGTAGACTCCTACCCAAACAAGATTTGCTAGATTACTACGGTTGGAAAAGGAAGGACCATATATATGTGGTGTGTGTGTGTAAGCACAAACAAGCATGCAACAATTTGGAGGAAGAAAAGAGAAATGTATCGTTTGCTAAAAAGCAATGATATTCATCCGATGCGATTCAGAAGAGAGATTAATTGTCGGAAAGATTAATGGGGAAGAGAAAGTCGCCGGCAGCAGCTAAGAAGCGACCAACGGAGAACCAGCTCGAAACTGTTTTCTGTTGCCCCTTCTGCTACCAAGGCAGCTGCGTTGAGTGCTTCATTGACATGAACAACTCAATTGGTGTGGTGGTTGTCTGTTCCGTTTGCCTTGCGAGTTACGACACAACCACCACACCGTTGACTAAACCCATCAACGTTTACAAGGAGTGCCTTGACAAATACGGCCGCACTCTTGATCAATGATAACGCTCATTGCTCACTGCTCCTAGCCTCAGGAGATTTCTTCATGTCCAAGTCTTTCTACTTCTTGACTTGTAATTTCTGACTTTCCATTGTTTTATGGATGCATTAGGATTTATATTTTGAATAATCCATCTTAGAATTCTTCATCTTCTCCTTATTGTTTAATTTCTCGTTCATGTTGCATGCTCGTCATGCACGTTCATAAAACGGTCAACCTGAACACAACCAGTTATAAATGAGTGAGCACCCTCTTGACGCGCTTACAAACACACAAATTGCCATTTGTGTCCATCGCCATAACGTTTCAAAAATATGTTTTAACGGTTTCATAATTGATAGCAAATATTTGACTATTAGATTTGATTCAACGGTCTTCAATCAATCAATTCAAACTGGTAAATCAAATTCAACGGTCAAATGTGCTGCCAAGCGCTAACAAAAATGGAGCAAACAGAAGAGTGAAAGTTGTGAAACCATACAGCACAAGAACCATATGATTTGAACCACTGTCATTAAGTATGTAAACCCACAAAGAACACATCCAAAAAGAAGTTCCCACAATCTCTTCTATCAATCAAGAAGCTAGAAGAAGACAATTATATTCACAAACATTACTAACCTACAACCCTAACTTTAAAACCCAACTCGATTTCCAGACACAGAGAACCAATTACCTACTTTAACCTACCAGACAGAGCTAAATCTGAGATGGAACACATTAATCCCGCAACAATTGTCATTTCAGTCATCATCACCACCGACGTTCTTGGATGAGGCACCGGTCTTCTTTGGGAGCAGAAGGTTGTGAATGTTGGGCATCACACCACCATTTGCAATTGTCACATCACCAAGAAGCTTGCTTAGCTCCTCGTCATTGCGCACAGCAAGCTGAATGTGGCGCGGCACAATGCGAGTCTTCTTGTTGTCTCTTGCAGCATTACCAGCCAATTCCAGAACCTGTAAAAATTGACCAAATTAAAACAAAATTCGAATCAAAACCCTAATTTGAAAAACGAAAATCAACTAGGAACGATAACTTCAGCAAAGAAAAGATCACAATTTCGAAAGTCACACAAACCCTAGCTTAATTAACAACTAAATTGGAAGGGAAAGCACATTGAGGGAACAAATTCTAATTCAAATCCCCATGGTAATCCACCAATCAATTTATAACAATAATTCCAATAAAATTATCCTCACGAATAATTAATAAAATAAATAACCAGCAAAAAGAACCCTAATTTTGAAAATTTGAACAGTGCTTAACTATATCGACCTCCGGATCATAACTCAAAGATCAACAGATGTAGAATTCGATAAAATTAAGTTCAAAGCCCCCTATTTTCGTACGAAAAATAAAAGAAAATCAAATTAATTCAGACAACAATAAAATAAATGAATCAAATTATTATAAAAAATTAATTAATTCAAGAAAAGAAAAAACCTAGATCTAGGATCCTAACATTGGTTCATCAGAAGCAGATTTAGAACAAATCATCAAAATTTCACATTTTCTCATGTTCTATATGTAATTCCTGCACAGAAATGCTAAATCGAAACAAAATCTTTCCCAATTCGAAGCCCTAGCCCTAGATTCACAAAAAGGGGAGAAGAAACACACACGCAGATGCAAATAAAGAGGAATAACAAGATCGAGAAAGAGAGGTTATACCTCAGCGGCAAGGTATTCAAGGACAGCGGCGAGGTAGACTGGAGCTCCGGCACCGACCCGTTCGGCATACTTTCCTGCTTTCAGGAAACGGGCAATACGACCGACAGGGAATTGCAAACCGGCCTTGCTGGACCGCGATGTGGCCTTCTTAGCGGCTCCGGATCCCAAAGCTTTGCCACGACCCGCCATTGATGGACCTCCAAGAACAATTTGAGCGAGAGAGAGAGAGGAGATGGGAAATAGAAGAGAAGCGATCGAAAGAAGCAGAGAGTTTGGTGGTACGGAGGAGGACTGGGACGGTTTTCAGGTATTTATAGGGGTTGGGATTTGAATATGAGCCAATAGGTTGAAGTTTGCGGATCGAGAACGAAAGCCGTCGATTAGATAGCTATTGGACGGAGGGGATTCGTTGAGTGAGAGGTTTCAAACGAGATCAAATCTTCTGCACCCAAATTTGGTGTGGCCTCTCTGTGGCCCCAATAAGTGATTGACACATATTCATTATTTTTACTTTTCTAAATTTTGTTGTTATGAATTTAATATGTGTCATACATTTATTGGGGTCACAGAGAGGCCACACCAAATTTAGGTGCAGAAGATTTGGTCTCGTTTCAAACCTTCAATTCTGGTTACATTTGTTGAAGTGATGCAACTAGCCTTGTCTTTTGTGTCATGTTATTGATTTAAAGAGCTACTAGACTCATCCCATTATCTTATTGATTTAGAGAGCTACAAATTCAAATGGAAATGACAGAGGTATCCAAATTCGAAAGAATTCGACAACGACAAATTCAAAAATACGATGGACAAATTCAAATGACCCACACACAAATTATTCTTCTACGTTTTCAATGGAAACATAATCTTCTACTTCTTTCGTAGAAACGTTATCTTCCACCTCTTCGATGAAATAGTCATCTTCTAAGTCCATTGATATATATATTTTTTTACTTTCTTTGTAGGAAAGGAGATGAAAATATGAGTTAGTTTGAATCTGAGCCATTAGATCATATTCCATATGACAACTCAATCTTGTATCTAGCTTAAGTAATAGATTAAAACAAGTGGCATCATTTCATATGGTGATAGCAATTAAGGGTTGAGATTGTATCTTGGTTTGGTGAGTGAATGATCTCCCTTCCTTTCCATGTATAACAGTAACATACACACATAGTTTTGTAATGTGTGAAATCATATGTTTTGTAGTGTGTGAAAATCAGAATATATTTCATCATATTCTCTCTGAAATTCTCTCTACATTCTCTGCCATTTTCGAAAGTTGCAGAAAACCTCCATTGAAATACACAGTAAACACACATACAGTAACAGGGTACACCCTGTGGATGCAAATTTCTCTCTCCTTGATCTTGGACAAAATTGCAGCTACAAAACAAATAACACCTTAGCTCAAGGCCAAGAGCCTCACACGCCCACGATGAATGGGGGGCTTTGGCCGAAGACCTTCGATGCCAAAGTTAGAACTTTGAGGGAAAAGTGTTTGGAAAATTTAGAGAGTTTAGTAAGAGAATTGGAATTGAGTTTTGGAGAGAATGAGGTAGTATTTATAGGGGTGTGGCCGGCCCCTTTAGGAGGAGGACCGGCCACTTGGTTGGTATTTTGGGTGTGGTTCATGATTTATAGCTAATTAGGAATAATTGAATAATAAATCAATTAATTTACTAATTAATAGAATAATTAGCTAATTAATATAATAAAAGAGGAATGATTTGGGAGTTACCTTGTGGAGAGGATTTGATGAGCATGGATGAAATAAGTTTTGAATTATTACTTATTTTGGGCACTTTTGACTTGGTTGAGGGATGATTCCCCACTGCTCGCGCGTAGGAATCCTGGTGTGCCTCGAGGGTAATTTTGTTACTTTAACCCAAAAAATCCACGTGTCGCCTTGTGATTATTTTTGGCTCTACAAATGCCCCCACACCTGTTGGGCTGCTCGTAGGAAAGGGCAGCAAGTGTAGAGATCTTCTTGCTTTAGGAAATTTAGCAAGTGTAGAGATCTTCTTGCTTTATGTTTCCTATTTTGATGTAGATTCCCTCTTTAATAGGAAATTAGATCATTCTAGGAAAGGGAAATAAACTTTTCTCAAAGCCTATTTAAGTCCACCTTAAGTGGGTTATTAAATCAACTTTGGAGAGCGATTTATTCTACCCTACAAGAGAGAGAGCTAAAAGATATTTGTTCCCCCTCCCCTAACAATCTTCTACACTTGCCCGTGCAAAGGATCGTCTTTCGTTGTTTTCTTCATCTTCTCCGCGCCGCACCAAGGTAAGAAAAATTTGATTTTCCTTGTCATCTTCTTGGATAGTGGTGTCGCGGGGCAACCGTTGGGGTGGTGCGGCACGTTGGCTGGCAGGGGCCATGAGTCGGCTTGGCATGGGCTGAGGAGGTGTTATGGCAGGGACCACTGCTTGGGCTGCTTAGCTTGGTTAGAGCAAAGGGCAGCTTTACGGTTAAGGCCGTAGATTGAGGCGCTGGGGCACAGTGCTAGGCGAGCCGCATGGCTTATGTCTTTTGGGCTTTTGGACCTGACACAAGCCAGGCCGGCGATTGAGAGAAATGAGGAGGTCGCGGGCCTCATAAGCTGCTGGAATGCTGGGCTTGCAGGTCGTCTGCCTACTGAGTACTGTGAATGACGTTGGCTGCTTAGTCATCTTCGCCGAGAGAAAGACGATCTGCTTCCGAAAAAGGAGGTAAAAAAGATCAAGGCGAATACATTGGCTCGTCTGACCGTTGTCGTGGTGCCTACTATGAATGAAGGTAGAAAGAAGAAATCTTCCCTACCTGCTCAAGAGATGCTGGTAGAGAAAAACTGAAGACATCATCCGCTGCTCGTGAGGGTCGGCCTACTGTCGAGAGGTCTGTGATTCACATGACTTCTTCTAATGGGAAGAAAAATGAGGCTGCTAGATCTGAACCTATGGCGCTTGCCATGTCAAGAATGGCTAGTACGATTGCTGATAGGATTGCTTAGCGTAGAGGTCTTGTCATGCCCCTAGTGCTGAAGTCTGTACCAAGATGTCTGTTGGGATCTAAGTTCAGTTCATATTTAGATAGGCTTGCCATTATGAATAGCGATAAGGTGGACTCTGCTGCTAAAGTGGCGCCAAGGCCTACTTCCCCTGCTATTGAGACTGATTCGCCTGCTGGGAAGGAAGAGACTGCTTGCGTGGACAGCTGTGAGAAATCTTTTAAACCTGCTTCTGGGGAGGCTGCTGAGATCTGTGTGCTTTTGAAACCAGATTTGCTTGAAAACATGGACGTTTGTGCCAAGTTTGTCGATGACATTAAAAAAGTTGTTTACCCAAGTTCCTTTGTGAAGCATACGACCGAGTATAGGAAGACTGGTCTACTTGCAATGATGCAAAAGACAACTATTCTGGCAGCCGAGTCTATGTTCCTTGACCAAGAGGATACCAAGGTTGCCAAGGAGGTGGCAAAGACTGTGGCAGCCGAAGCTTATTCTTCTACCGATAAGATCAAAAGGTTGGAAACTGAGCTCGCCGCTTTTAAGGGGTCTAATATCTCTGCCCCTACTTCTCTGCATCATAAAACCGTTTAACAAACGATCATTGACTTGAAGACTAGGCTTGACACAATCCTAGTTAAGTATGAAAGTGCAGAGAATGAGATCAGATATTACATACCTCAGATTCAAGATCTTGAGTGTGTCGTTTCTGAGCTTCGTTCTGCTGTTTATGCAAAGGATGAAGAGTTGGATGCTGCTTATAACCGAGTGATCCACTTCAAGAAAGTCATTAACAGGCTCGAACCCTAAGTGTTGGAACTCTAAGGTGCGCTGAAGATCAATGAAAGTTTAAAGAAAGGGGTGGATGAGCTGCAGAGCGTCCGTGTTGGTCTGCTCGAGGAGAATGAGCAGCTGAAAGGTGAGAAGGTTGGGCTCGAGGCTTCGCTTGTTCAGAGTCAGGCCGATTTCTACAAGCTGGGTTATGTAGATCATCTCTTTGGGCGGCTATCTGATTTTGAGTTTTTTGGTAAAGACCTCAAGACCTTCTCTATTTCTCTGAAGAACTTGCTCGCTTTTACTTTTGAGTATTCTATTGGTGAAGTAGTCGAAGAGGTTGGTGCCCAGGCTAGGACAGCTGGGGGTGAAGCGCCGGATGGTGCCTCTACTGAAGGTGTCGCGGCTGCTGAAGGTGTGGCTACCGAGTAGTCATGGGATGTCTAAGCTGCTGAAGAGTAGTCTTCTAGGTAACCTTTAGGATTTTCTTTGTTTTCCTTCTTGCTCTTGTTTTGCTTGAACTCCTATGGCCTTTGCTAATCGTTTATCAATTTTGCTAGAAAATTTAATAAACTTGCTTCCTTCGCTTTTCTCCATCTTCGCTTCTTTTGTTCATGCCCTAACCTTCAGACTTTATAGACCAGTGGCAGACATGCTACTTTTCTATAAGCAGACAAACCCGCGTAGCCTATGCAGCAAAGTTATTAGCCATAGGGTTGGCAGCCGGATGTCTTGCTTACAGAAGCAGACAAGTACGCTTAACCACTTGGCTATTAACCTTGGCTTTCTCCAATTCCGTAGGTTGCGTAGCAAGTATCACAACACTTTAGGACTTGGTGTAGGTTGTTTCACATGTCGGCAATGGATAAAACTTCGTATATGCACGCCAGCTTGTTTAACCTTTCACAAGATTGTGCAGTTGTATAAGTCTAGCGTGGCTTTACTGCTTGAATGGCAAGTTGTAGGCAGTCTTCTGAAAACTGTAGGCTACCTTAGTGCACTCGATAACAGTTTTAGGTTTCCAGGGCAGCTATCTATAGGGCATATTGCGTAATGTGCCCCTTCCGTCTCTAGGTCTCGGTTCCCCGCAGATTAGGCCAAGAGACCCAAAATCCTTCAGTTAGCTAAGCCTTGAAAAAGACCATTGTGACAACTTCTAGGAATCCCGGCACAAGTCATCGTGCATCTAGTTATACTATGGTAGCCTGGCTCATCCACGTATGGATATTCGGAGTGTAGAGTTTATCCTTTCATCTTGGAGAGCTGACCCATGTGGGTGTTGGGAAATTGGTTTACCCTCTCACACTGGAGAGCATGGTTGGTCCATCGGGGGGCGCAATTTCTGCGATGAGTCCCTAAGAAGGGCGTGGTCTTCTTTTGAAGTGCAGGAGTGATCAGTTGGTGTAAGCATGGAGCCGAACCAAGTTGTGATTACTTCTGAATTCCTCATTGAAAAACGAGTGAAACGAACGAGAACTTAGTTGTAAGGTATGAATTGCATAACAATTAGATAGTCTTTGGCTTGTGAGGTGGTGCCCGTTGAGTTGCTTGAGTCTTCGGGCTTTGATGTAGCGAGATGTCACACATGGTACTTCCTCAGATTGTAGGCGGTTCACTGCTTTTCGATCTTTTTATCGTTTCATGGTGGCGAGGGTGTAATTACTTTTGCCGCCTACTCTGCTAATCTTGTATGAACCTTCCCAGATGAGATCTATCTTTTTGGAGCCTTTTCTACAGGCAATGATAAAGGCTTTTCTTAGGACTAGATCTTTGGGTTGGAACTGCCTTATCTTGGCCCTTTTGTTGTAGCTGGAGAGGAGTTACTGCTGGTAGGCTGCGATGCAGTGATGGTTTGCTCGCGCTTATCCTCTACCAGACCTAAGCTTGTGGCCATCTCCTTACTGTTCTGCTCAATGCTTGGTAGCAGAGCGGTGATACTTGGCTTGATGACATTGGGTTGAATGATTGCTTCTGAGCCAAATGCCAAAGAGATGAGAGTCTCACCGGTTGCTCGACTTTTGGTGGTGAGATATTCCCATAAACATCCGGGGAGTTCGTCTAGCCATTTTCCCTTCTTGTTGGTGAGGGATTTCTTGAGGCAGTCGAGCATTATCTTGTTGGATGCTTTGGCTTGCCCATTACCTTGTGGACATATGCCGCTTAATGCCATATTTTTGGAAGAACTTCTTCAAATCTTTGCCCACGAATTGCTGGGATTTGTCTGTGATGATGGATTGAGGGATGCCAAAATGGCAAATAATGTTCCTCTATATGAAGTGCTCTATGTCCGTCTGAGTTGTGGTTGTCATGGGTCAACTTCTACCTATTTGGTGAGCTAATCGGTTGCCACGATCATCATGCCTTTGCCCCCAATAACGGGCGACATTGGCCATACCAAGTCGATTTCCTACTGCATCAACGGCTAAGGACTCGTCTGCGGGTGTAATTTGCTGGCAGGCAGTGCTGTTACCGGCTTGTAGCGTTGGCAGCGGTCACACTTTTGTACTAACTCCTTAGCGTCTTGGTGCATGGTAGGCCAGTAATAGCCTGCGTTTAGAGCCTTTTGTGCTAAGGATTAGCCTCCAGAGTGATTTCCATAAACACATTCGTGGATTAAAATTAGAACTTTTAGGTCGTCGAGAGGCGCTAGGCAGCGAAGATGTGGTCCAATGTAGGATATTCGGACGAGAATGCTGTTCCACATGTAGTAACGTCCTGCCTTTATTTGAAGCTTTCTAGACTCCAATCTTTCCGTGGGGAGTGTGTCATTGACTAGGTAGTCTATAATAAAATCTTGCTAGTTTGGAGTTATACTAACTTATGACACCTCGGCTGCTGGCTCCGCCTCTATGCTTGGCTCATCTAGATTTCACCGGAATATAGCATTTCAATTGGTGGTCGAGGACGGAGCCTAAGCCGATTAGTGCGTCCGCGTGAGTGTTGTCTGCCCGCTGAACTTGAGTGAGGGTGTAAGTCTAAAACGCCTCAAGTAGTCTGGCTAGTGATTAGTCAGGAATAAGAATGAATTGCGAGATTTTTCACCTTCAAGTCTTTTGCCATTTGGAGGCCTGCTAGTAGGGCCTCGTTTTCTGCTTCATTGTTGGATGCTTTGAAGCCTAGAATGATCGCCTGCTCCGGCATCGAACCATCTGGGATGACAAGGATCACGCCTGCTCCCGAACCCTTGTAGTTGGATGCACCGTTGACATGCAAATGCCAGAAGTCTCTATCAAGTGGAGCAGGCACGACTAAGGCGTGCTCGACTACCTTCAGGGCATCGTTTGGCTGCTCTGTTGCGTCGTGAATGCGTGGTAGAGAGCCATGGAGCTAGGGCTATGTTACACACAACATAAGATGCTCAACTGCCGGTATTGGGCCACTTTACAGTTGAATTGTGGAGCAAGGGTCGGCTAGGGCCATGTGACACATAGCACGATGTGGTGTTCGACTACCGGTACATGTTGCTCCTATGTATAATCTTTTGGGGAGACGAAGACAAAAATTGCTTCCGAGTGTGTTCTTCTAGTGTTTATATGCCCTTGGTACGCCTTTTAGGCCGAGTTATTGCATTCGTCAGAAAACTTTGCATCCGCCAATGTCTACGCCTTTATCGTCGCACGTCTGGATTGGGCAGAGTAGTGCGTCATGAGGATGACTGCACCCTTCCGAAGGTTAAACTTGAGCTTCCGGATTGCAACAACTATCGCCAAAGTTAGCTTTTGAATTTCTAGTAGCATTGATGAGAGCTTTTGAACTATGGAATACAAGTAGTCGGCCCCCCAGCTCTTCTCGTATGATGGTAGAGCTTATTGCTACTTCAGATACCGTCAAACATACGAATAGGTTCTGCGCTGCTTCTGGTTTGGATAGTAGGAAGGTGATGTCAGGTTCTCTTTCAAGTCCTTGCATCTGGATCGATGAGCCTCGTCCCAAAGTGCATGGTTCTCTGTCAGAGTGAAAGAGTTTGCCAGAGTTAGATCTTTTTTCATGATCAATTTTTTGAACAGTGGGTGGTCTACTGGAAATCCTTTTTGGAAGGCTGCTCTGCCTGCTCGATCTCGTCCGTGAAGGGTAACTTGCTTATGTTGGTCATGTCCCTTCGGTGACCTCGTTGCGTTGGAAGTCGCGTAATTGCTTGGTCAAGAGTCTATCTATTTCTTCCTGAATTTGCCTTTATTGGGGTAACGAAGCTCTCAGCTGCCTCTAATCGTGACCTGCTGGTCTAGGCTGCTATTTTACGTGCTCGAATTTTCTATATCGCCATGACGGTGCATATGGTTTGTTCCTACTGGCGAGGGAATTCTTCGCAGGCTACTGGTTGAACTTGAGCTGGACTGAGTGACTGCTTTTCTTCATCCTTCGTGCTGCCTACTCTAATATGAGGTGGATGATACTCCTTTCGGGCCTAGCCGCGAATGAGCATTTCGCTTAGAAGGTTGCTCATGTTGACTATCAGAGTATGGCCCCAATGGTGAATGTATGCTCGTCCGTGGGTCTAGTCGAGAGTACACGCTCATCCGCGCGCTAAGACGAGAATATATGCTATCTCGAGGGCCCAATCGAGAGTGTACACTGCCCGAACGCTCAGTTCATGGCTGGTCAAGTGGCTGCTTAGCGAGACGCTGCTAGAGAGGTTCTTCGTCTGCCCTTGTCCTACTTCGGGACACCTCGTCTGGGGCATGTTGCATCTCGATGCGCTGCAAGAGCTGGTTCACCAAGGTTGTCTGATGTGTAAGGGCGCTCGTCAACTCTATGACTTGTCGAGACAAATGTTGTTCTCCATTTGGGTTGGAAGAGCTTGGAAGGAATGCATCTCCTTGAGCAATGGAAGTGTGGTAGACTCCGGGTACGAGATTTGAGTTGGGAAATGTCAAATCCGTAGAAAAATATGGTGAAGATGCTCCCAGTTCGATCATAGGTCCGAAAATTTGGTGTCAGGATGGTTGAACTAATCTTGGACAGATTTAGGCTCCTTGGAAGGCCATGGGAGCAGGCTGGGCCACGAAAGCAGGCTGGGCCACGGGACTGGGCTGCTCGGCGTGTAGCGTACATGGGTGCGAGGTTTGGGCTCGGCTTGACAACGCATTGGGCTCGCATTGGATTTGGGCGGCATGGGCCGGCTCGGCTAGGGCTTGGGCTTGCTTAGATGGCACAGCTTGGGCTGTGGTTGTGGCGCCATGGACCTCGTCGTGGGTGGCTACCGTGGTGGCCACTGCGGTGGTTGCTATGGTGGAGCCTCGTGGTGGTGGTGCCGCTCCACTTATTGTCACGTTTAGCCTCGTGGATCTCCATGGTCCATCTCTTGAACATTGGAATTTTCGTTCGTTGAAGTTTCTAAATTTCTTGGATGCGAGAGTCTTCTACGAGTGTGGGACTCAACTCTCAATGAAAGCACCAATTTGTGGATGCAAATTTCTTCCTCCTTGATCTTGAACAAAATTGCACCCACAAAACAAATAACACCTTAGGTCAAGGCCAAGAGCCTCACACACCCACGATGAATGGGGGGGCTTTGGCCGAAGAACCTTCGATGCCAAAGTTAGAACTTTGAGGGAAAAGTGTTTGGAGAATTTAGAGAGTTTAGCAAGGGAATTGGAATTGAGTTTTGGAAAGAATGAGGTAGTATTTATAGGGGTGTGGCCAGCCCCTTTAGGTGGAGGACCGGCCACTTGGTTGGTATTTTGGGTGAGGTTCATGAGTTGTATTACTTCTTACATCTTCTGGAGAGTTGTTTTGGTAGTGAGACATTGGGTGGATTGAGGGTGTAACTTGGGAGTGAAACATTCATTGCTTGGTATCTAAAGAAGGGAAGGCAGTCGGTGCATGTCACGTCAGGAGCTATGACTTTCAGCCATTTCGATTGTAGTCCCGTGTGCATTTGCTCAGTTTAATGATTTTTGTAATTGTTATCTCTGTGTACATTGCTTTTTATTTGATTATTGTTTGAACGGTCTTTTATTCAATTTGTTTGTTTTGAAATTTTATGCGTGTAGGAAATGTATGATTATTAAAAGAATTACAATGTATTAGTAAGATTATAAATGGGAGATTCAAAACAAGAAAAGGGAAAAGGAAACTATAATCAGTAGTCCGTGGAAGAGAGTAACATGTTGTTACAACTACTTGTTGAGGCCCTAAAAAATGGATGGCGACATGCTAGCAGCATAATAAGCAAGCAAACCATAGAAGCCAAAATTGTTCCCATGCTCAATGAAAAACTTAGGTGTCAAACAAGTCAAGATCATGTTAAGAATCGTGTGAAAACAATGAGTGTTTAGAGTTTTTTTGTATAGCGAAAAGTTTACCAAAATTTGGTGGAGATGAAGGTATTTAGAGGAGGAGGTGGCCGGCCATAGTGTTAGGAAGTAGCCCTACACATGGCGACATCCAATTGGCCAAAGTATACCATTCGTTGGATAAATGAGGAAAGGAGGCACCTATATTAAAATGCCCCTTTGTTTATAGTATTGCTAAGATGGTGTTGTTACCCTGTTTATACATTGCTAATGCAGAATAATAGTTTGATATCGATATATTCTTTTTGGGAGTAAAGGTAAAATATATTACCAACAAAACAAACTTACAAGGAAAAGGCCCAAAATACAATATACAAACAAAAGAGAAATGAACTCCTACAGAACAGTGAAAAAGACAGAAATCGATATATTCTTGGATCGGAACATTATGGCCACTCCGTCCAACCCTCCTCAATAGAAAAAGAACCCCTTGTACCCCACGTTCACTCTCCCCTTTGAGATTTCTGCCTTATTATAGGAGTGCCCATACACAAGATCATCTCAAATATTTCAATTCAACATGTACCCATAACTCATAAGCAGCATGCTTAGTAATTTGGAGAAACAAAAAGTAAAAAAAGAAAATAGATGAAAGAAAAAAGAAAGAGAACCCGAAGAGGGATTTGGCCCAAAGGATATCAAATAGCACATTATGCCTTTGTGTCATACTCATATGCACCTGTACCACCAATTCTCGGTGCTCTAAGGAAGTCTGAATGATCTAAGGGCTTGTACAGTAAAGGGTGGTCTTCGTCCATGAGCTCATTTGGTACGTGTATCACCCCTTTGTACAATGTGAAGAAACCAAACGTGTATCTTATGTCATTTTCCCTCAATGTCACTTTATGTGTACAAGTTCGAAATCTGTTGTTGCTCCAAATCTAGCCAAAATATTCACGCACATATCCTTGTTGAGATACAATAATGTTAACTAATACGAAATATGAGCCGGTTAATAAAACTCCATGAGAAATACAAAGATATATTCAAGAGTACATAAGTATTATGCGATATAATATACCTGAAATGCGTCACCTGCTAAGAATATGACCGACGAAGGTGGGGGATCAAAAAGTATCCAGTCATCACCCTTTGTATTTATTTCCAGACCGCTGACATGGTTTTGATGGATTATGGAGGAAAATGTCCTGTCGGTATGACTGGGAAACCCTACATCAGTTTCAATTTTCATGGGTTCGTCATATTTCATCATTCGGAAAGGGTAAACAGTCGATTGAATGTGATCGTCGTGGTATTTCTCCACACCGTAATTTTCAAAAACCATTCTTGTCACAGTTTGATCTAGTTCTGCCAGCACTTTTGCATAAAAGTCAGCACCCTCACTGCCCAGCCAACGAAGAACAAACTATTAGGAGTGTAAATTGAAGTAAATGATCAATATATCTTTGTGTGTGTGTATATGTTGGGGAAATGCAGCAGAATTTATTATATCTTATATATACCGAAATTGATCGTTTCCATTGGGCCAAACAAGACGTGTGAATTGTTGAACATTTCGAGGGTCTCTGCCGTTCCTAATCCCGTAGGATTGATGCCCATAACTGGAATGTGCAGCATAAAAAGGCTTTTCAGGAATATCGTTTGAGGGATCAAACAAGTCGCCAAATGTAGAGAAGAACGTGTTGGTCATTTCCTTTGGAACTAATTTGTTGGGTAGGATTGCCGTGAAACAGCCGAGCCCTTGGAGTGCATGGCAAACGTCGTTGCGTGCCGAGATCCAACAACTTGTTCCTGGCTTCAAGCAGTCCTCCTTCGAGAAATCTACCACTGGAATTTTCGCCATTGTTTGCTATTGATTAGCTAGGCAGCTGTGAGATACAAATTCTCAGAATGGCAATGCTAACTTGGCTCCATGGTATATTACATCAAATAAAACTGCAAATTTTCCTTCATGATACGTATCCCTAGTGATTAGGAATAAACTTTTTTTTTTTTCAAAGGAATAAACTATTACTAATGAGTAACATGCATTCGAAGACCTTGATATTTAATTAAGGGTGAAGTGCCGATTTAGTCCATGAATTATCACCTCATTGAAAATTAGGTCTCTAAATTATTTTTTCGGTAAAATAAGTCCCTAAATTCATTATAAATTGCTAATTTCATCCCTACTATTATATTCAAAGCTATTTTATCCAATTTTTTGTCAACTTAAGTCACTTGACACACTTTAGAGTATAATACCATCATTTTCTCGTCTATAAGTGCTTAACATTTCATATAGAATGTGAATTTAATGTCTAATTTACCTTCAAAAGTTAACTTACACTATTTCTTTATTAAAAGCTACCAATTTCTCCTCCAAAGTTAACTCCATACACTATTTCTTTATGAAAAAAATACTAATCTACTCTCCAATGTGTATTACATGCAAGCAACATCACTTAATTGACGGAAAATTGAATATAATAGCTTCGAATATAACATTAGGGATGTAATTGGCAGATTTTTATAATTCAGGGACTAATTTTTCTGAAAAAATAGTTTAGGGACCTAATTTTCACTAAGGTGATAATTCAGGGACTAAATTGACAGTTTACCCTTTAATTAATTAGTACATCATACAGCTGTGCATGTTATGAAACCCTAATTAATTAGTACATCATACACTTTGCGACGAAAACTGTTTCTTAAAAATGGAATTTTGATCGTTAACAAAACCCTAACTATTATTATAACAATTTTTCCACATCATGTAAACCACACCTCTATGATAATACGTGCATTCCCCAATCTTTTCTCCACTTTATGTGGATCTGTTTGTACCCAAAATAACAGTTTGGGTCAAGCGTATAATTAAAGGAAAACTAATGAAAATGACTTAAAAACTTTTAAGGACAAAATAAAGGGTAAAGTGAATAGTATCATGATTGACTTTTTAGTGTAAAAATATGGTTTTTCGTTAAAGTGAACAGTACCAGAAGCTTTTCGTTAAAGTTCCCTATAATTAATCTCGGCCCAATAAAAGGGGCATCAGGAATTTCAGAATATTCTCGAGAAGGACCTAGCCCAATGAAATTCGGCCGAGTCCTATCAGGAAATAGTTTCATCTGGATAAGAGGGATGGTCGAGTCCTAGTATGATAAGGAATCCTCAGAAGATCTGTTATACTTCGAATGAGGAAAGATGTCGAGAATCAAGGGTTGAATTTGGGCAGTAATAAAGCTAGATTCAGAATCCTACATAGACCAGGAATGGTCGCAGCCTGTTTGGATTTGATCAAGGAATTGGAGTCTGAATGGAATTCTAATTCGGCCATGTGGAATTGCTACTATAAATAGAGAGGAACATGCATCATTCAAAGCCTCTCCAAAATCAATGCACAAAGCAAACTCTCTCTACACGAAACCTCTCAAACATCTTGAGACTTTTATTTTCCCTTTTTACTGCCCCTTTTACTGCCATCACACATTCAGTTTGGATAAACAACAATGTGTTGGCAACGGCAACATCTTTAGTTTGGATAAACAACACTGGAGCCATGAAATCAGCAGACTGAGGAGCACCTTCAGTTTGGATAAACAACACTGCTTTGAGACCGACTGGTTATTTATCCAAGTCTTGATCAACAAGGATTTTCGAGTCCTTGTTGGTAGAAGTTATCTCATCAACCTTCTTGGCGAAGCGAGGTGTTACCAGGTTACTTAACATTCGGCAAACTGAAAGTCGAATTTGATATTTAACTTAGCAGAATTAGCAGCCTTGTCTTCAGGCTCTAGAGCCCAAAGGCCAAAACGTACGTGTTCCTTCCTCAACGGTAGTTACAAGATTCAGAAGTCATTAGTGCGCCCAACGCCACATCAACATTCATTCACTCCCCGGTCGAGCCCGCGCCTACGCACCACGTAGGCTAAATAGTTTTTAGGGAGATTTAATGAAAAGGTCCCGGTACTGTTCACTTTTAACGAAAAACCACTTTTTTACCTTTAACTGACACTATTCACTATACCTTTAAAAATGACTTTTCGTTAAAAGGGAAGTTTTTTAGGACTTTTCATTAATTTTCCTTAGTTTTTAAGATCAACAAAATCGTCAACGTATTAAACTTAAAATTGCTTGGAATTAACGCATTAAACTTGATTAGGTGACTTTGAGAATGAACACCATGCCCATGAGTTGGCAATATTATGTTGTATATTTTTCTTTGAATAAGATATATTTTAATTAGTTTTGGTTTTCTTAGTTATTGGGTTGTTGTTTTATTCTTGTTCGGTCTGCTCATATTTCTTTTCCATTATCTGTTGTTCATTTTTCTAGGTTTCTTTTTCATTCTTAGGGGTATTCAATAAGAATTTTAAGTGATTCTCTGAAATTCAATGTGTATTCAATCAGGATTTTAAGATAGTTTATTAAAATCCTTAAAAATCCAGATGTATTCAATTAAAATTTTAAAGAAGTTTATAACATTCCATGAGTATTCAATTATAATTAGAATTTAGAGAATTTGAAAAAGTTGGGAATTAGAGAGAATTTGAGAGATTAGAGATTTTGTAGTGTATTTTAAGCATCCACAAATCTCACATCTTTCCATGAGATTTCGAGGGAATTGAATCAAAATTTTATATAGAATCTCTACAAATCAGTTAAGCTCCGTAAAAATCCATAAATTTATAAATCCATTAAAATCTCTCAAATTCCCAATTGAATACCTATCCTAATTTTTCGTGTTAGGTTGCATTATAGTTATTAGAATTTGTGTCTTCTTTTATATTTGAAAGATTATGTTTTAATAAATATAAGTATTCAAATTCATCTAAGTTTAGATCTAACTTACAAAGCATCTGGTAATATCATGTTTAAAATATTTATGAAATTGTCGATAATTTCGTTAAAACATGCGGAAAAATCAAGGAACGGTATGAAAACTGGGGTAAAATGCAAACTTCATTCTATATCAACGAGATATTAGAAAATCAATTAATATCAATGATATTTACCGATCTACCACATAAATTTTGTCGAAATATCAATGATATCAAATGAACATCATGATCGTATTAAACTTAAAGTTGCCTTGGAACTAACGCATTAAACTTGATTAGTTGACTTTGAACAAAAAAAAAAAAAAACCTCGATTAGTTGACTTTCAGAATGAACGTCCTGCCCATGAGTTGGCAATATTATATTGTATACTTTTCTTTGAATAAGATTTATTTTTTAATTAGTTTTAATTTTCTTTAATTATTGGGTTGTTGTCAGTGGCGAAGCCACGTGAGGGCGAGGAGTGGCGGCCGCCACTCCCCTCACCGGAAAGCACAGCCCCATCGCAGGTTCAGCCCCTCCCCTCCCGGAAAACCCAGCCGCTCCAGCTCCATGTCTGTTCTTCTACCTCCGATGAACTGGTTCTTCTGCAAATTGGGATTCCTTTTTTCTGTTTTTAAATCCAGGCCAAAACGACGTCGTTTTGGTCCTGATAAAAAAAATTAAAAAAACGACGTCGTTTTGGTCCTGGTTATGAGAAGGATGCAGATGCATTTTCTCCATCCCCTCACAAGATCCTGTCTCCAGTTAATCGAGAACATAAGTTTCAGGACTGCCCAAGGTCTTTGAGGCCGAATGGAAAGTCCCAACATTTTTCCAAAACACAAGAGCAGCAAAGTGCTACTGAATTGCTTTCTCTTGGAAGCATGCCGCCTGTTGAAGTTACTTCTTAAGAAGATGGAGAAGAGGTCGAACAGGATGCAGGAAGCCCAGCTATTCAAAGTAGAAGCCCTGTAACAGCTCATCTCGGAATATATTTGGGTGGATCACGTAAAGCTCTTCCTAATGTATCAGTATGTAGCACTTACCACCCTTTAACCTGTCAAAACAGTGGTGAGCTACCTGATGCCAGATCATTAAGAAGTCGTTTGGAGCAGAAGTTGGAGAATGAGGGTATTAGTGTCGCTGTAGACTGTGCTAACCTCTTGAATAATGGATTGGATGCTTATCTGAAGAGGTTAATGGAACCTTGTATTCGGCTAGCCGGGACAAGGCATGGCAATGATCACTTAAAACAACCAAGTGGTCCATATCCGTACAACAATGGTTCAAATGGGATGTCGCTTGGGAGACATATGCAAAGAGAAACAAAATCTACTTATGCAACCATGTCAGATTTTTCTTCATCAGTGGAGCTAAATCCCAAAATGCTTGGTGTAGATTGGCCCATACAGCTCGAGAAGATTGTCTTGCGTGCATCTGAAGAGTGAGCAAAACCTTATACACAATCAGCAATTGATGAGATCGCGAGCCATGAAATTGCACCCTCATATTTTGAAATGATAAATTGCTCATATTTTGCTCAATCAGTGACAATGAATTTGAGTTTCTCTTGCAGATTATGCTAAGGTAATTATGTACGCTTTTGTAATGCATCCTGAGAGCTTGCCAAAATCTTATCAAGAATTTTGCCCCTCCCCTCAGCAAATCCTGGCTTCGCCACTGGTTGTTGTTTTATTCTTGTTCTATCTGCTCAGTATTCTTTTCCATTCTCGATGATATCAAATGAACATCATGAACGTATTAAACTTAAAGTTGCCTGGAATTAACGCATTAAACTTGATTAGTTGACCTTGAGAATGAACGTCATGCCCATGAGTTGGCAATATTATATTGTATATTTTTCTTTGAATAAGATTTATTTTTTAATTAGTTTTAATTTTCTTAATTATTGGGTTATTGTTTTATTCTTGTTCTATCTGCTCATTATTCTTTTCCATTTTCGGTTGTGATTTTTCTGGGTTCTTTTTCACTCTTAATCTATCCTACTTTCAGCGTAGGTTGCATTAGTATTCAAATCCATTTAAGGGTAATTTTACATCTGACCTACAAAGCATCTGGTAATATCAATGTTTAAAATATTCACGAAATTGTCGATATTTTCGTTAAAATATCCAAAAAATCAAGGATCGGTATAAAAACGGTAAGTGAAATGCAAACTTTATCCTATATCAGCGAGATATAGGAAAATCAATGAATACCGATGATATTTACCGATCCACAACAAAAATTTTGCCGAAACTCATTGCAGATTTTGAACTTTTAAATTTATTTTGAGAAAATTTTCTCTCATTTCGAGTAAATCTGAATTAGTTGATATACTCACCCTATTGCAAATTCCCATAATTCGTAAAGCAACTGACATCAATATTTATATAAGTTTGCATATTGATATTTACACTTATATCAATATCTTAAGCACTGATAATATAGATTAAGTATTGTATTCAGTCCCTTCAAGTTGATGCAACTGTAAATTAGCCGATCAAAAATAAAAATAAGAGAAAATGATCCCAAAAAATTAAAAAAACAAGATAATGTTTGAAGAAAGAAAAAGAAGAACCGATTGAATCGATGTACACAAAATAGACAAATAAATGGACTACGAATATTACTGGAAAAAAAATACAAAATTGCTAAGAATGTTACATAACTCGAAGATACTACATCTGGCTAGACTTGTATCAACTGAGTTACAATACACACTATTTATTTATAAAGCACTAATCATAATCTTAATAGGCAAGAATCCAATCCTTATTCTAGCTATAGTAAAATCCTAAAACATGAAATACAAAAATTGCATTTTCCTAGCATTTTAGTTAAGAACATTGTTTACTTTTGAATATTTTAAAAATAATATTAAGGGGTGTAGACAAACTCGGATATGAGAGTATTGTAAAAGACTTTAAAATATTAGTGTAGTCAATTAAAAGATTTTAAAGGATTTTAAAATCCATTCAAATCTAGGTGTAGCCAATTAAAAGATTATAAAGGATTTTAAAATCCTTCTAAATCTAAGTGTATTAAAAAAATTAAGATTTGAAAGATTTCAATAAGTTGTGGATTTTGTAGTATTTAAGAGCGAGAAGTATATATAATCAAGACTAAAAATAATCTAACCTCACCCCTTATGATTTCAAATCCTTTTTCCTATGAGCAGCCCTCAAATCTCTATCAACCCCTTAGTATTCACAAATCTCTCATGTTTGGATAACTTACAGAAAGGGGACTATAAACACAGGATTAGAACAGAGAATTAAAACAAGGGTTTAGTAACAAGGGTTTCGCAATCCCATCTCAATCCATCTCCTCTCTCGCTTGTGCGCTGTCTTTCCTTCCGTCATCTCTCTCTCCTGCGTTAATTCGTCTTCTCCTTCGCCGAATCGAATTGGCGCTTCCACTTCTCACAAGGGATCCAAATTTTCGCCGATTAAGCAGAGCCCAATCTCCAAGACTATGAATTTGAGATCCCAAGCCTATGGTTGCTGAGAAAATGGGTTGAAATTGATTGGAATTTGAGATCCGACAGATTCAATCGCTGCCTTGTTCATAGTCTTGAAAAAAAAAAAAGGAAAGATCAATAAAAAAATTATATGAAAATCCATCAAAATCTACAAACAAATTCATTCAAATTCTTTAAAATTCATATGAATTTTGTAGGAGTCTTGAATCCTTCTAAATTCTATCAAATTTATCATTTTTAAAATCTTTTAAAATCTTAGTTTGACTACATTTCCTAAAAGGATGAAGGGGTAATAGCCCACTTATTTGTGTGTGCCTCACAATGTGATGCTGAAATTTGGCCCAATAAAATGTCGAGGATATTTCGAAGTTCAAGTTGTTTGGTTCTCCAAGTTGCTATAAATAGGCTTCTAAGAACAATTCTACCCCTAAGACTGGGTGCCAGCACCCAGCGCATTTATCCACTCAAATGAACAGTAATATACCCCAATGAACAGTAATAGGCCAAAGCATCTCCACCCCTAAAAAAAATGCGCTGGCACCCAGTCTAAAAATGCGCTGGCCCAAACGATCTCCACCCCTACAAAATGCGCTGGCACCCAGCCCATTTCAAATATTATTAATTTTTTTATAAAATAATAAAAAAATAGTTTTAATTTCGGATATGATTTTTAACCAATCTCGTCACGCCACGTGTCATTATCCGAACGTACTATTTTGTGAATAGATTTCTGCTAAGATTTTCAACCAATCCCGACATGCCACGTGTCACTTCTTGTTTACAATAATTTAGCCAAGATTTCGATAAGATTTTCAACCAATCTTGTCACGCCACATGTCATTATCCGAACGTACTATTTTGTGGATAGATTTTTGATAAGATTTTCAACCAATCTCGACGCGTCACGTGTCACTTCCTGTTTGCAATAATTTAGTCAAGATTTCGATAAGATTTTCAACCAATCACGTAGTGCCACGTGGCATTGTCCAAAACCTCATCCTTTCTTTTTTTGTCAATATAAACCCTACATCTCTACATCCATCCTCACACCAAACTCAATACTTCTTTTTAGCTCAAAATCTTCTTCATCGTTTTCAAATCTTGAGTTTTTTTTAACAATGTCTTCTTCAAGGAGAGTGCAAAAACAATATGAGGAGCAACAGAAAAGATTGTTGGCACAACAGGAAGAATTGTTCAATCTCCAGGAATATGGAGGTGGAGATGAGGCTTTCTTCATGGAGGAGGATGAGGATGATCACCACCACATAAGGCAGAGGGCCTCACATTCCCACCGTGTCATGGAAGTTGTGGGTCAGATAGCCAAACCAAGACGTGCCGCAAACTTCTATAGAAAAAGGGAAAGACGGGGTAAAGATCTCTTGGAAGATTATTGTGGATGCAAATTTTCTCCTCTTCGGTTTTGGACGATTTTGCACCTACAAAACAATCAACACCTTAGGTTAAGGCCAAAAGCCTCACGCGCCCACGGTGAATTGGGGGGGGGGGGGGCTTTGGCCGAAGAACCTCCGATGCCAAAGTTAGAATTAGAGAGAAAAAGTGTTTAGAGTGTTTTTGCCAAAGGATTGGAATTAGGTTTTGTGAGAAAATGGGGTAGTATTTATAGGAGAGGAGGGGTGGCCGGCCTATCTAGGGTTTTTGTGGGAGATCTAGGTTTAATTAGCCTATTTATTGGCTCATTAAACCAAATAGGGAATGGATTTGTATTTATGAAAAAAGGTCATAAGGAGTAATTGAATAATAGGCTTAAAAAGGAGAAAAGAGGAAGGAAATATGGGAAAAAAAGGGTGAAGTGGCCGGCCCCCTTTGGAGAAGGGAGGACCGGCCATTTAGGGTGAATTTTGGATTTAAAGGCTAAGTTAATTGGCCAATTAATGAGGAATAATCCCATTAATTTGCCAATTATCTCCATTTATGTGGGATAATTGGTGGATTTATGAGATAATTGCCTTAAATGTGGATGGATGAAATAATTCGGATTTGTTTACCTCTTATGGGCGCTTTTGACTTGACCGACGATAATTGCCGGCTACTCGCGCGTAGGATTTCAAATACCCCTCAAGGGCATTCTTGTCTTCTTAATCCGAAGGTCCACGTGTCGCCTTGTGATTATTTTTGGCTCCACAAATGCCCCCACACCTGTTGGGCTGCTCGCAGAAAAGGGCAACGGGTGTAGCGACTTTCCCACTTTAGGAAACTTCAAGCTGCTTCCTATTTTGTTGATTTTCCTCTTGTAATAGGAAGATAAATCCCTTCAGGAAAAGGGAAGTAAATTTCCCCTAAAGCTTATTTAAGTCCACCTTAAGTGGATTATTAAATCAACCTTCAGAGAAGAATTTACTTCACCTTAGAAGAGAGAAAGAGAGCTTAGAGGATATTTGTTCCCCCTCCTCTAGCAGTCTTCCACATCTTGCCCGTGTAAAGGATCGCTCCTCGCTGCTTCTAGGTAAGAAAAAATTAATTTTCTTGTCTTCCTTGAAATCTTTGTGGGTGAGGACCCGGGACTTGTGACCGGTGATCCATGAAATCATGAAAAAATATATATATATATTTTCCCCTTGCTTCTTCCTTGGCTTGGGCGCAGGGGCGCTGGTGTTGTGAGAAAAAGGACCAGGCCGTGGGGCCTGGCTGGTTGCTGGGTCCTGCGGCAAAGGCCTAAATTTTTTTTTTTTTTTTTTTTGCAACCTTCTAACGACGAATCTTTCTTGTACCTTTCCTCGTAGAGTCTTCTTCATCATGTCTTCTTCGGGCCCCAAGAATGATGACAGTGTGCCACCGTTGTATCGTCAAGGCGGGTCTTTGAGCAAGGTTGGTTACTTCAAGGCTGCTCACTTCAAGATTAATTCTGATGACTCATTTAGAGACTTCCTTGAGACCTACTGGCATGCCATTCCATCTGGAGTGCGTGTGAGGCGAGTCCTCCATTGGTGAAATAGTTGGAGATGGAAGTATCCCCGACGGGGCAGTCGGGAGTGAAGCGCCGGATGGTACCACTGCTGGAGCTGTCGTGGCTGCCGAAGGTGTGACAATGGAGCAGTCGTCAGATGGCCAAGCTGCTGAAGAGTAGTATTCTAGGTAGCCTTTAGGATTTATTTTTCCTTGTCGCTTTTGCTTTGCTTGAACTCCTCCAACCTTTGTCAGTTGTTTATCAATTTTGCTAGAAAATTTAATAAACTTGTCTCCTTCGTTTTTCTCCATCTTTGCTTCTTTTGTTCATCCCTTAACCTTTGGACCTTATAGGCTGGTAGCGGGCGCGCCACTTTTTTATAAGCAGACAGGCCGCGTAGCCTACATGGTCGTAGGTGTTGGTGTAGAACTTTTCCTTGCAAAGTTATTAGCCGTAGGGTTGGCAGCCGGACGCCTTACTTACAGAAGCAGACAAATCCGCGTAACCACTAGGCTATTAACCTTTGTTTTTCTCCAATTCCATGGGTTGCGCAGCAAGTGCCACAACACTTTAGGACTTGGCGCAAGTTGCCGCAAAGTCGTTAGCCGCAGGATCGGCAGCCGGATGCCTTACTCATTGTAGCAGCCACATCCGTGCGATCCTTAGGCCGTTGACCTTGGTATTTCCCCATTTCCGTAGGTTGCGCAGCAAGTGTCACAACACTTTAGGACTTGGTACAAGTCGTCGCAAAGTTGTTAACCGTAGGATCGGCAGCCGGATGCCTTGCTCACTGTAGCAGCCACATCCGCGTGATCACTAGGCTGTTAACCTTGGTTTTCCCCAATTCCGTAGGTTGCGCAGCTAGTGCCACAACACTTTAGGACTGGGTACAAGTCGTCGCAAAGTTGTTAACCGTAGGATCGGTAGCCGGATGCCTTACTCACTGTAGCAGCCACATCCGTGTGATCACTAGGTTGTTAACCTTGGTTTTCCCCAACTCCGTAGGTTGCGCAGCTAGTGTCACAACACTTTAGGATTTGGTACAGGTGAAGCTTATCGACTACGTAGCATGTCGGTAGTGGATAAAACTTCACATATGCCTGCTAGCTTGTTTAACCTTTCACAAGAATGTGCGGTTGTATAAGTCTAGTATGGCTTCACTGCTTGAAGGGCAAGCCGTAGGCAGTCTTCCAGGATCCGTAGGCTACCTTAGTATGCTCGGTAGCAGCTTTAGGGTTTCCAGGGATAATGTGCCCCCTCCGTCTCTAGGGCCCGGTTTCCCGCGGATTAGGCCAAGAGACCCAAAATCCTTCAATTAGCTAAGCCTTGAAAAAGACCATTGTGGCTACTTCTAGGAATTCCGGCGCAAGCCATCATGCAGCTAGTTACACTAGGGCAACCAGGCTTATCCACGTCTGGATGTTCGGAGTGAAGAGTTTATCCTCCCGCATTGGAGAGCAGATTGGTCCCTCGGGGGGCGCTATTCCTGCAGTGAGTCCCTAAAAAGGGCGCGAGCTTCTTTCGAAGCGCAGGAGTTGTCAGTTGCCGCAATGTAATCAAGTTGTAAAAGCGTTCCTTATTGAAAAACAAGTGAACAAATAACTTAATTGTAAAGATTGCGGAACAACTGGTAGTCCTCGGCTTGCGAGGGTTGTGCCCATCTGAGCTGCTTGAGCTTTTGGGCGTTGGTGGAGATCACACGTGGTACTTCCTCAAGTTGTAGGCGTTCCACTGCTTTTTCGATCTCCTTGTCATTCATGGTGGCGAGGGTGTAGCTTCCCTTGCCGCCTACTCTGCTGATCTTGTAAGGTCCTTCCCAAATGGGGTCCGTCTTCTTCGATCCCTCCCTTCGAGCAGTGATGAAGACCTTCCTCAGAACTAGGTCTCCGGGTTGGAATTGCCGTATTTTGGACCTTTTGTTGTAACTCGAGAGGAGCTGCTGTTGGTAAGACGCGATGCGGGCTATGGTCTGCTCGCGCCTCTCATTCGCCAGGTCTAGGTTCGTGGCCATCTCTTTGCCGTTCTGCTCGACGTCTGGCAGTAGGGTGGTGATGCTTGGCATGATGATGTTGGGAGGAATGATTGCTTCCGAACCGAACGCCAAGGAGAAAGGGGTTTCTCCGGTTGCCCGCCTTTTGGTGGTACGGTACGCCCACAGACATCCGGGAAGCGCGTCTGGCCACTTTCCTTTCTTGTCGGCAAGGGATTTTTTGAGGCAGTCGAGGATCGTCTTGTTGGAAGCTTCGGCCTGCCCATTGCCTTGCGGATACCTTGGTGTAGACATATGTTGCTTTATACCGTACTTTTGAAAGAATCCCGCCAAGTCTTTGCCTACGAACTGTGGGCCGTTGTCGGTGACGATGGACTGAGGGATACCAAATCGGCAAATGATGTTCCTCCAAATGAAGCGTTCTATGTCCGTCTGAGTTGTTGTCGTCATGGGCTCCGCTTCTATCCACTTGGTGAAATAATCGGTCACCACGATCATCATTCCTCTGCCCCCGGCAGCGGGCGGCATGGGCCCAACCAGGTCGATCACCCATTGCATGAATGGCCAGGGACTTGCTTGTGGATGTAGCTCGCTGGCAGGCAGGGCCGGTACAGGCTTGTAACGCTGGCAGAGGTCGTACTTTTGCACTAACTCTCGGGCATCCTGATGCATGGTGGGCCGGTAGTAGCCTGCGTTGAGAGCTTTTTGCGCCAAAGATCGTCCTCCAGAATGGTTCCCACAAACGCCTTCATGGATTGAACTTAGGACCTTCAAATCATCGGGAGGCGCCAAACATCGGAGGTGCGGTCCGGTGTAGGATCTTCGAACTAAAACGTCCTTCCACATGTAATAGCGCGCTGCTCGGGTTTGAAGTTTCCTTGACTCCAGTCTTTCTGTAGGGAGCGTGCCGTTGACCAGGTAATCTATGATAGGACTTTGCCAATTTGGAGTTGCACTAACCTGCGTCACCTCGGCTACTGGCTCGGGCTCTATGCTCGGCTTATCTAGGTATTCCACCGGAATTGAACGCTTGAGCTGGTGATCGAGGGCAGAGCCCAGGCCGGCTAGCGCGTCTGCATGAGCATTTTCTGTCCGCGGAAACCTGAGTGAGCGTGTAGGTCTGAAATGCCCCCAGCTGCTCGCGTACCTTCTCCAGGTATTGCGCCATCCTTGGGTGCTTTGCCATATATTCCCCCGTGGTTTGGCTAGTAATTAGCCGAGAATCGGAATAGATCGCCAACTTCTTCACTGCCAAGTCTTTCGCCATTCGGAGGCCTGCCAGTAGGGCCTCGTACTCTGCTTCGTTGTAGGATGCTTTGAAGCCTAAAGTGATCGCCTGCTCGAGCAATGAGCCATCTGGGGTAACGAGGACCACACCTGCTCTAGAGCCTTTATGATTGGATGCGCCATCGACGTGCAGATGCCATATGTCGTCACTGAGGGAAGCGGGCGGAGCTAGGGTCTCGGCTGCTTTTGGGACATCGTCGGGCTCGTCTGCTGCGTTGCTTGGGCCAGGCGCGAACTCTGCTATGAAATCTGCCAAGGCTTGGGCCTTTATCGCCGTACGAGGTCGGAAGACTAAACCATATTGGCCTAGTTCGAGTGCCCACTTCATCACTCGTTGAGAAGCATCCGGACCATGCAGGATGGATCGTAGGGGGTACTGAGTCATGACGATGACTGTATGAGCTTGAAAGTACGGTCTGAGTTTCCGAGCTGCCACAACTAGAGCTAAAATTAATTTTTCGATCTTCGGATATCTTGTTTCCGCATCGAGGAGAGCTTTTGAAGTGTAGAACACCGGTAGTTGGGCCCCCAGCTCTTCTCGTATGAGGGCAGAGCTCATCGCTACTTCGGAGACTGCCAAGTAGATGTACAAGTCCTCCGCAGCTTCCGGCTTGGACAGTAATGGAGGCGATGTGAGATACTTCTTTAGGTCTTGGAAGGCTTTTTCGCATTCTTCATCCCATTTGTCACGCTGCGCCCTTTTGATGGCTTTGAAGAAAGGCTTGCATCTATCGGTGGATTGCGATAGGAAACGGTTGAGGGCGGCTGCTCGTCCGGTTAAGCTTTGGATCTCCTTCAAGGTTGCGGGAGACTTCATTTCCAGAATTGCTCGGATCTGCTTGGGATGCGCCTCGATCCCTCGTTGGGTGACCAAGTACCCTAGGAATCGGCCTGAAGATACTCCAAATGTACATTTGGCAGGATTGAGCTTCAACTTGTATGCCCTAAGGATGTCAAATGTTTTCGCCAAATTGCGGATGTGGTCTGACCGCTGCTTGCCTTTCACCATGATGTCGTCGACATAGACTTCCATGGTAATCCCGATCTGCTTTTTGAACATCATATTCACTAACCTTTGGTAGGTTGCTCCTGCGTTTTTGAGGCCGAAAGGCATGACTTTGTAGCAGTATGTACCTCGCTCGATTACAAATGCGGTTTTCTCCTTGTCAGGTTCGTGCATGGCTATTTGGTTGTAGCCAGAGTATGCGTCCAGGAAGCTGAGCAGCTGGTTTCCAGAAGTCGAGTCCACCAACAGGTCGATTCGGGGGACCGGGTAAGGATCATTCGGGCATGCCTTGTTGAGGTCGGTGTAATCTACGCAAACCCTCCATTTGCCTTTCTCATTCTTCATGACTAGCACGACGTTGGCGAGCCATGCGGAGTGTGCCACCTCTTCTATGAATCCTGCCTCCAGCAGCTTGTCTATCTCGGCCTCGATGATTGCTACTCGCTCGGGCGCAAAGTGCCTTCTCTTCTGGATCACTGGTTTAGCAGCGGGGTCAACATGTAACTTGTGGCAAGCCACATTTGGGTCGATGCCGGGCATGTCTGAGGGCGACCATGCAAAGATGTCTCGGTTCTTCTTGAGAAAGGTAGTGAGTTCTTCTTTCTCGGTTGGGCTTAGGCGTGAGCAATCCTAGCGGTCTTTTCCGGCTGCTGCGGATCGAGAATGATTTCTTCAGCGTCTTCTTCGGGTTTCTAGCCTATCCCGCCTGCTTGAGCGCCATCTTCTCGATCCTCCTGCTGTAATTGCTATTTGGTAGCTTCGTCATCTTTTTGGACCTCGGTGACCTCCACGGGAGTGAAGGTCTTCCTCCTTGATTCTTTCAGCATTTGCACGGTGCATCGTCGGGATGCGGCCTGGTCAGACTTAATTTCTCCAACTCCTCCACCCGGGATGCGGAAGCGGATTTTTTGGTACTTGACTGAAGTGACAGCATCTAGCTTGACCAACCAAGGCCTCCTAAGGATTCCGTTGTAAGGAGACGGGTCGCTCACGATCGTGAATGTTTGCTTCGAGACCACCGGCGATGTCTTCACGTCAAGTGTGATTTGGCCGATTGCTGTTGAGGTGTGCCCATTGAATCCAGTGAGTACCTCTACTCGCCGTGTTATCGTGCTCTCCAGGCCCATCTTCTGGATGACCGAGAATTGAAGTAGATTGACCGCACTTCCGTTGTCCACCATCATTCGGTCGATTATGGCATGGGCTATTTGGACTGATACCACTAGCGCGTCATCATGCGGTAAGTCAACGCCTTCTGCGTCCTGCTCAGTGAAGCCGATGATGGGCCCTGGTGATATCTTGGTCATCTCCTGCCGCAATGCTTCATCGGCCGTGTAGCCACGTCGGAACTCGCGCAGCCGTTCGTTAAAAAGCCTCTCCACCTCTTCTTGGATTTGTCTCCGGTGGGGCAGCGGAGTCCTGAGCTGTCCCAAGTCTTGGCCCATCGGCCTGGGCTGCTTCTCCGGGCGCTCCACTTGTCGCTGCCTCGGTTGCCTAGCTGGTGAGGGATCTCTCCGTGGGCTGCTTGTGGAACTTGAAGCGGATCGAGTGGCTGCTCGCCTTCGTGCGTCGTGCGACATCTTCCGAGGTGATGTGGAATATGCTCCTTGCGGGCCTAGGCCTGAATGAACGCTCTACCTGGAAGGCTGCTCACGCGGTTCTTCGACATGTGGCCCCAACCTCGATTGTATGCTTGCTCGCGGGCCTAACTGAGAGTGCACGCTCCTCCTCGCGCTAAGACGGGAGTCCACGTCATCTCGGGGGCCCAGCCGAGACTGCACACCGTCCGACTGCTCTGTCTGATTGATCGGCTGCTTGCCAGGACGTCGACGGAAAGGTTCCTCGTCTGCCCTCGTCTTACTTCGGGACGCCTCGTCCGGGGCGTGTTGGATCTCGGTGCGCTGCAAGAGTCGATTCACCAAGGTTGTCTGTTGTGCTAGGGCGCTCGTCAACTCCATGACTTGTCGGGACAAGTATTGCTCGCCACTCAGATTGGATGAACTAGATAGGAAAACTCCTTCTCGAGCGGTGGACGGGTGGTTGGTTTCGGGCACGACTCGGGCTGCTTGGGACACCACTGGGGTAGGCCGGGCTGCAGGGGCAGGCTGAGCTACAGGAGCAGGCTGGGCTGCATGGGCAGGCTTGGCTGCAGGAGCAGGCTGCTCAACACGAGGTGTGCGCGAGCGCGAGGCTCGGATTGTGGCGGTGGTACCATGGACCTCGCCGCGGGTGGTCACCGCGGTGGTTCCCATGGTGGAGCCTCGTGGTAGTGGCGCCATCTCCCCTAAAGCCATATTCAATCTCGTAGATCGCCGCGGTCCCACGCCTTGAATGTTTGAATTGTTGCTCATCGAATTTCCTTTGTGTGCGAGAGTCTTTTCTGAGCGTAAACTTCTCCTCTCAATGAAAGCACCAATTTGTGGATGCAAATTTTCTCCTCTTCGGTCTTGGAAAATTTTGCACCTACAAAACAATCAACACCTTAGGTTAAGGCCAAAAGCCTCACGCGCCCACGGTGAATGGGGGGGGCTTTGGCCGAAGAACCTCTGATGCCAAAGTTAGAATTAGAGAGAAAAAGTGTTTAGAGTGTTTTTGCCAAAGGATTGGGATTAGGTTTTGTGAGAAAATGGGGTAGTATTTATAGGAGAGGAGGGGTGGCCGGCCTATCTAGGGTTTTTGTGGGAGATCTAGGTTTAATTAGCCTATTTATTGGCTCATTAAACCAAATAGGGAATGGATTTGTATTTATGAAAAAATGTCATAAGGAGTAATTGAATAATAGGCTTAAAAAGGAGAAAAGAGGAAGGAAATATGGGAAAAAAAGGGTGAAGTGGCCGGCCCCCTTTGGAGAAGGGAGGACCGGCCATTTAGGGTGAATTTTGGATTTAAAGGCTAAGTTAATTGGCCAATTAATGAGGAATAATCCCATTAATTTGCCAATTATCTCCATTTATGTGGGATAATTGGTGGATTTATGAGATAATTGCCTTAAATGTGGATGGATGAAATAATTCGGATTTGTTTACCTCTTATGGGCGCTTTTGACTTGACCTGACGATAATTACCGGCTGCTCGCGCGTAGGATTTCTGATACCCCTCAAGGGCATTCTTGTCTTCTTAATCCGAAAGTCCACGTGTCGCCTTGTGATTATTTTTGGCTCCACAATTATTTTATTCCCAACAGCGTTTTCCCTGATCATGTTTTTAGACGTCGTTTTAGAATGCAACGATGTTTGTTCGACAAAATCATGAGTGCTGTTTGCAACCATGATCCATATTTTGTGCAAAAAGAGGATGCTTTTCATGTTTTAGGTCTTCTTCCCGAGCAAAAAATTACGGTTGTCGTGCGAATGCTTGCATATGGAGCATCTGCAGATCAAGTGGATGAGATTGCGAGGATGGGAAAAACAACTGTTCTGGAGTCCTTGATGCGGTTTTGCTCTGCAATTGAAGCCCTCTACACCAATGAGTACCTCCGGACACCCACGCCAAGGGACATGCGAAGGCTTCTGAGGAAGGGTGAGATGATGATTGGAAGCATCGACTGCATGCACTGGACTTGGAAAAACTGTCCAAGTGCATGGCAATGAGCTTATGGCGATAGAAAATGAGCCAAAAGCAACATTTTGGAAGTGGTGGCTTCTTTTGATACATGGATTTGGCATGCTTTTTTTGGTGTTCCAGGAGCTCAGAATGACATAAATGTCCTTGCCCAATCTCCAGTGTTCGACGAACTGCTGCAAGGAAAATCGCCAAAATGCACATATTGGGTCAATGGTACTCAATACGAGGGATCATACTACCTTGCATATGGCATTTACCCAAGGTGGTCAACGTTTGTCAAAACAGTGCCACATCCCCAAAGTGAAAAAGAAAAACACTTTGCAAAATGTCAAGAGGGGTGTAGGAAGGATGTCGAGCGTTGTTTTGGAATCCTGCAAGCTCGTTGGGCGATTGTCAGGGCTGCAGCTAGATTGTTTGATGTCAAGGATCTTCGATCCGTCATGATGACGTATATTATTCTCCACAATATGATTGTTGAAGATGAGTATGATTATGATGTCGTCGATGAATACGAACAAGATCCGTTTAACAACTCACGAACACGTATCTACTATGCTCATGACAATACCGAAGATCCCGTGCAACACGAGCCGTTGGAACGGGATGGACGTTACAATGAATTGATCGCTCAGCGGTACACTTCATTGCAAGAGCCATACTGGCACGTAACCCGCCATAATGACTTGATTGAGCACCAGTGGAGATTGCACGAAGGCGAAGATAATTAAAATGAGGCTTGTGGTTGAAGAATAAATTGTATTTTTTTTAAGTAATCTTATTTAGTGTGTGTGTGTGTGTGTTTTATTTTTTTATTTTTTTTAAGTTTATGTGACAGCCCGTCTCGAATTCGTACATATTGTTTTCCTCAAATTTGTGAAAGTACGAAACTACCCTTGAGCGTTGGGTTTTATTTATTTTTGGGTTAAGTTAGAAGGCCCAAAGTGTTGGTTTTTGACCAATTGGAATGGTTCCAAGTAAGTGGGAACCAAATAAGTTAGCTTTAGCATGTTAGGGTTTGGTTAGTGGTAGTAAATTAGTTCTAAGCCAATTAGGACTTAGATTTTTTGGATGTTTTGATGTGTTGGCTGGCAGTGAGAGAACCACACACACACCCAAAACCAAACCCATTAACTCTCTCTCTCTCGAATTTCTGCTATCGTCCGTACAACCGTACGGACAAACTTCGAACACTTTCTTTCACGCACAGATCAAACCATTCAAGACCATATTCAGGTTCCTAGTAGTCTCCAGAGTTTAACCATACCCTTAAATGTACGTGAAACCTTCGATTTCCCCGAGAACTAGAAAACCCAGTTTTTGGGTACTGTTCATGCATTCGTGATCGTGAAGGTTTCAGAGGATTTCAAGCTCATAGGGAGCTTAAGGAAGTCCTCACGAAGCTTGGAGTACTTCGTTGGAGGAATTTGGACGTCAGAATAATGAGAACGAGGAGTTGCAATTTTGGCCAGATTATTAAGGCTCCTCCGGCGAGATCCCATGGTTTTCAAGGCTGGAGATTGGTAAGGTTGTGTTCTAGTTGTTGTAAGCTTCATTTTGAGACAAATTTGAGGTATTTTGGTTAAGAATTGACTGAGATATCAAGGTTTTTTGATTTCCCAGTTTCAGGCGACGGCGACGGCATCAGAGGTTCGCTGGGGAAGAAAGGAGAATATTCCGTCAACTTGACAGAATATTCTTAACGGAACCTGACGACGTCAGGTAATTTTAACGGCATATTCTCATTTTCTGACGGAATATTCCCTAACGCCGTTAGGGTTTCCGTCCACTGTGCATGCGCGTGGCCGGCGAGTGGGGACTCCAAAATTTTTTCTAAAAATTTGGGGATGTTCCTGAGGTTGTGTAGATCATTTTAGTATACTCACACACCTCATTTGAGCAATGTATGAGAAGTTATTACCTAGTTTCGTTTATGTGCTTTAAAATAACGTTTTTATAGTTATTTCTCACATAGGCGGGACCTATCCGAAGGACGAGCGTAGCCAGGCTAGGCACAGGGGCTACGACCCATCTACATATCTGTGAGTGGGCTTTTGTTTTCTGTATATACCTATATACTATGTGTTTTTCCCAGAAAGTGCATTTTAAATGCTTTTATAAATGAAATGCCATGCCAATACCTATATGCATCGGATTATGCATCATGAAATGGTTATACATCATGAATTTGTATGTGCATGATTGTTGGTGCTGTGGACGCTCAGGTAAGTATCAGGTAAGATTATGTGTGGTTAAATAAAAGTTGAGTTATGAAGAGTACGATGAGATGCATTGAGAGCTCATTAACCTGCACCCCGGTGTTAGTGCTCCCGCCTAAAGTTAGGGGCTAGTCTTTCACGTGATGTTCACCTCCCGCACCACACGCTCATCTTGGATCCAAGTTAGGTGCACAGTCCTGTCGTATAGACCACTTTCAGTGGGTTCGACTAGTAGGTGACCCGCGATTCATTCGCACAGTCTTTACGTGATTGTAGAACTATAGCGTATTATATTACACCCTGTCTTGTCGTATAGACCACCATAAGTAGGTTCGACTCGTGTGCAGACATGATTTATGAGCTAGAGATCAGCTGACGAGCTGTTGCAGTTATTATTGCATTTGCATCATTTACCTGATGATTTGATTATATGGCATGGCATATTCATGATGTGATTAAGTATATTTGATGATGATGTTTTCAGTTGAGATATAGTATGTGTATATACTATTTTCTGGGAAAGTATACAGGTTTTACGGCGAGGGGTTATAAATATGATTTTTGAAATGATTTTCGAAAGACTTTGTTTTTGCCCACTCACGCTTTTGTTTTGTGCCCCTCCAGGTTCTAAGTAGCGTTGTTGGCGGTATCCGAGGTAGCAGCAATGATTCTGACAGACCTTCACCCAAGTAGGACCCTTGGGGTTTTTTTATTTAAGTACTCCTTATGTTCGACTGCACCTAGACAATTATGCTCTGATTGTGTATTAACACTTCTTGAATTCGGTTTTTATTTATCTGTATCTTTTCTTATTTTGATGCTTCCGCACTGTGCACATGGCTACGTCACCTTCACGTGACAGCCAGCATGCCTCGATCTTGGTCGGGGTGTGTCAGTTTATATGGTGGAGGTTATGTAATTTTATTTGGTGTTTTTTTTTTAAAGTTTATTTGGTGAGTTATGTAATCTTATTTGATGTGTTTTAAAAAATTTAAAAATAATAAATTTGAAATTGCATAAAGTTATAAAAATAAATAAGAAATTAAATATAGTTCTTAAAATAAATAAGAAATTACATAAAAATTACATAAGAAATTAAATAAAGTACTACAAATAAATACGAAATTATACAAAGTCTATGGAGCTAGGATATGTGGTGGTACGATCTTCGTTGCTAGGATTTATGTGGCTATAACCCCCTCCACTTGTTTCAGCATCTCTTGCACGCCTCCTTCGCACGACATCTCTTTTTTCCGATGTCCAAAAATATTTTGAATTCGGAGACAGTCTTACTAGAGACTTGTTCATAGTGTCATGATCTACTTGAGCCATCCTTTCTTCTCTAAGCATCTCATTTTCTCTATGAAGTGCTTCTCTAATCAACTCGTTCTCTCGATTAAGTATTTCTCTTTGTCTCTCAGCCGCCGCATCATGGACCTCAGTAGCTGCTAGTAAAGCTGCCATAGCAGCAGCTTTTTCCTCATCTCTAGCATTTTCCTGCACCATGGTCAGTTCACCTTGCCGTGCAAGTTCCTCCATATATTTCGTGTAGTCATTTCTGGAAGAACTACCTTTTTTCTTTGATGTTTTTTTACCTTGAGGCCTAAGGGAATGACGAGTCGGTTGGGTCTCTGGCACTTGTTCAGGCGCCTCTTCTGTGTCTTCAAATGTGTCGGCTTCTTGTTCGGCCGTGTCTGGTTTTGGCGAACTGTGTAGACCCACGCTATGCATGACAAGTTCTGGACCGGTTGGCACAATTTTGTACTTGGAGGAATCTTTTACGATTTCCCAACAATCCCATCTGATGAATGATTTGTTCTGGTTCTTTGAATTGTAGAATGCTTGTGCTTGTAGTGTCTATAAAAATGTGGGATAAGATGGTATTAAAAAATGTGGGTGTAACACAAATAAATCATTTCAAATATTGATGCGGGTGGAATGCATATAAATTACATATATTACATAAGAAATTAAATAAATTAAAAGATTACATAAGAAATAGTACATAAAAATTACATATATTTTATAAGAAATTAAATAAATTAAAAGATTGGTGCGGGTGGAATGCATATAAATAAATAAAATTATTGTCACTTGATCCGCTAAACTTGTCGCACTACGCAGATTACCGGAAGCATGAGAGATGGCGTTTTCCCAACAAGTAAAGGATGTGTTGAGCTTTTTCCAACGACCTTGAAGACCTTTACTAGTTCTTGCATCTTTTCTATGTACATCGCAAAGCGCTGTCGTAATTTTACTCCACATTTCTCGCTTATCCATCTCATTACCCGTAATCGGGTCATGAGTAGCGTGATACCAACTTTCACACAACGTAATATCTTCAATGTTCTTCCACGAACTCATTTTTTTCTCTCAAAGTGTACAAAATATTGAAATGTAGAAAGTGTAGAAAATAATGAAATGTGGTGTAAGGTGGAAGATGAGGGTTAGGTATTTATAAAAAAAAAAAATTCTGTATTTTTTAAATTTTTTTTGTATTTTTAATTAATTTTAATGTTATTAATTAATCTGGACCGTTGGATTTGAAAAATATTCAAATCCAATAGCCCAGGCACTGCCACGTGGCCAACGGTCATAATTCTGACCGTTGGGCCTTTTTTTATTTTTTATTTTTGGGTGAAAAATCGTGGACCGTTGATCTCTGATCCAACGGTCCAGGTTAAAAGAAAATTTCAAAATTTTTTTACCGTTAGAAATCCAACTGCATTGAGAGGGCCACGTCGCCCACTTCCAGGTGAAGAAAAAGGCGCCCGACAGTGGGCCCCGCCGCCTGTTCCGTGTCTCCTACTCGCCCCCAGTCGCGAGTGTGACGCACGCGCCGCGCCAGCCAAATAGGACGGTCCATTGGTCTGTCAAAAATGGACTGGGTTGTTGCCTGGCTTGGGCTGGGTGACAGGCAAGTGGGCGGGCTAGAGTGCATCCACTGGGTCCTAAGATGGTTTTTGGACTGGGTGCCGGGCCATTGGCCCTCCGATGGAAGTGCTCTAAAGGACTGGGCTAATAAATTGGTTGAAGCCCTTCCCCGACACCAGTGTGAATTGTAGAGAATAGAGATTTACAAATAGGGTGATGCTATCTAGATACTCTTTTTAATTATCAATCGGTAGATCGAATGAATCGAAGAAGGTTAATGGCCCAAAATTAGCAAAAAAGTGTGAGAGGTAAAATATGAGGTGTGAATAACACTACTCGAGAATATTTGGGTAACTGAACTTGTTCTTAGTATTTCAAAAGAATTACGTTATAATTTTAATTCATAAAAATGTGAGAGAAAAGTCGTATAAAAACAAGCGCATGAGGAGTGTTAATAATAACAGTCTTAAGTAAAATGTAAATCATAATTGATCGTTTAGGTCAGTGACCCTTTGTACTTAATTTGTTGAAGGAGATTCTACGTGCCAAATTCTAAGAAAAAGGGTTTTTTTTTTATTTATTGAAAAGGATAAATTTAAATGACCTTTCTTGCTACAAAGGAAAAAATTGGGCTAAAGATTAGCATCCAAAACAACTTGTAAGTTTTTGCTCATGGTTTCATTTTCCCGAGAACAATTTACATAGCAAGAATACATTATCACGTGAAGTTATGTGTAAATAAAATAAGGACATAAAAATTTACATATATTATTATTTTGTTGACACAAAACGTCAATACCGACATATCCGTTCCATGCATGGAACGAAATATCGATAATATCGCCGATATATCGGCGATATTATCGTTTTTTCGGGGAGACGATATTTTTTTTAACATCGAAAGGGTTTTCGTGATAATATCGCGATATTATCGAAATATCGGGATAATTTTGTACAATGTCGGAGAAGAACGCCGGAGCTTCTACAGCTCCGGCCGACAGTAAAACAATACCATAATCACCACCACGCTGCTGCTCCGCATCGCTTCTGCTATCCGCACCCAGTTCGAAACACCGCTGCATGTCGTCGGAGAAAGACGATCCGGTCGACACCCGCACCTGCAGATATGCATCATCGCTCCTGCTGTTTCACATTTTCCCAGAACCTCCACCACCCCATCACCATCTGCACCCCACAATCAATCTGCCCTTCTCGGACTAGACCTCCCGCACAGCCAGATCGACCCAGCAATCCATAGTCGCCGTCCCCGCATCCTACCAGATTTCCTGCACTGCATCCGCATCCTCTGGACCTCCGCATCCGCATCCTCTGGACGTCCATCTAATCACTGCACTCGCTGGGGTTTTGTTAGAAAACCACTGCCCAGAAATCAAGTTGTTGAAATGAAGGAGAAGAATGAGGGGTTTGGTTGATTTGGAAATTGTAAGAGAGAAATGAGAGACGGCGCCGAGAGGTCTCTGTGCTGTGCATGTGTGTGGGAGATGGAGGAAGAAGAGAGAAGGTTCGAGAGAGAGGTGAGGTGAGGAGGACTCTGCGTGTGTGTGTATGCGTGTGTGAGTCTGGGAGATGGAGGAAGAAGAAGAGAGAAGGTTCGAGAGAGAGGTGAGGTGAGGAGGAGGTCTCTGTGACAGTGTGTGTATGCGTGTGACAGTGTGTGTATGCGTGTGAGTCTGTGTGCAAGTGGGGGAATCTGGGAGATGGAATGGAGGAAGAAGACGGAAGGTTCGAGACAGAGAGACTGTCTGTGTGCAAGTGGGGGAGAGAGGAGAGAGGACTGTCCGTCCGTGACTCTGTGTGCGTGGGTGGTGGTGGTGTGCCTGGTGGCATGTGTGTGTGTGTGTACAATTTCAGACCATAGAATTTTTTTTGTACAATTATTTATCTGACGCAGCAGTGCAATTTCAGACTATGAACAATTATTTTTGTACAATTTCAGACTATGAACAACAAATAATAGTGGTTTCATAATGAAATCGTGTGCCCCAATTCCTGTGATATTCTTTCACATGCAAAACTGTGTGCCACCCACTTTCTGTTATATAACTTATATTCGTTCACCTTATCAGAGGTGGAGTATTAGAGGCATTCAGAGCATTTTCGTTTCTTCTTCTTCCCTTACCATTTTCAAAACCATTCCAGATCCATTCCAAAGCTTGAACACAAAGGGTTCCATATTTAAGGTAAGTTTACAAACTTATATTTATATTATTGTAATTAATACTTGCATGTTAATTTTTGTAAGTAATTAAGTAATGTTAACAATTACATGTTAATTTTTTTAAGTAATTAAGTAATGTTGTATAATTATTCCCTAGGATAATTTTAATATGTTTAATGTTATTTATTATTTTATTAATATTAGGTTTTATTATCAAATTGGATTATTATTCATTAAATTGGATTATTCATTAAATTGGAACCATTCCAGATCCATTCCAAAGCTTGAACACAAAGGGTTCCATATTTAAGGTAAGTTTACAAACTTATATTTATATTATTGTAATTTATACAACAACAAATAAATTTGTGTGGACTCGTATGTTAATTTTTTTAAGTAATTAATACTTGCATTGCATGTTAATTTTTGTAAGTAATTAAGTAATGTTAACAATTACATGTTAATTTTTTTAAGTAATTAAGTAATGTTGTATAATTATTACCTAGGATAATTTTAATATGTTTAATGTTATTTATTATTTTATTAATATTAGGTTTTATTATCAAATTGGATTATTAGTCATTAAATTGGATTATTCATTAAATTGGAACCATTCCAGATCCATTCCAAAGCTTGTGGTACTAAGTCACTCATGTAGAGATGATGAAGATAGTGAAAATTTTGAACCTCATAGGAACTCTATGTGGTACTAAGTCACTCATGTATCTTACTATGTAATGTATAAAGTGTAAAATATTGCACTAATTCATTATATATAAATGATTTTGGTGTGTTTAAACTTCTTTCATTAATTACTATATATTTTCTACACTCACAATGTTTGCCAGCTCGCTATATAATCAACTTGATAATGTTAAATCCATCATGCAATGTATTTCCTTCCAATTTTTTTTGATAAACTAATAGATAATTGACTAAATAAACATCCTGCAAAGTTTTAATAAAAATTTCCAAGTTTTTCTTACAATTTCCGTGGTTTCCATGGAAATTTTATCGATATCGATATTATCCCGATATTTCCATCGATATTTCCGTGTTTTCAGACTACCGATATTTAATACCTTGGTTCCATGTAATCTTTTATTTCACCTCCTTTTAGATTAGTGGTCAAAGCTAATAAAGATCATTGTCTTTGAGAAACCCCAAGTTGTTTTTGAGGTACTTTCGCCAAGAAAAAATACTTTGTTTGTTTGTTTGTTTGTTTTTTTTTTTTTTTTTTTTGTGAAGTTTGGGTTTCACTAATCGAAGTATCAAGTTTAGGCTCCAATTTATCCAGGAAAGAAAAGAAAATGTTTGGATGCATTTGGCCGATTATTTCTTTCAGCACCACAACGCACCAATTCGGTAGTGTGTGTGTATGTGTGTGTGTGTGTGTGTGTATGAGCATTGTTACGAGCCCATTTGATAATAATTTCAAATTTTCAGTTTTCATGTAAAATAAAAATGAAAATAAAATAGTTATTCAACTGCTTTTTAATTTTGTTCTTCGAATATTCATGCTTACATGCAAATGGAAGTAACATTTTATTCATTTTCATTTGCAAGTAATCATTATATATAATTTAGTGAACTACATCAACGGCTAGACATTAACGCTGAAACTATTAAAAACTCAAAACCACATCGTTTTAGACATGAACACGATATAATCACCAAAACACAAGTAGATAATCATATATTATGTGACAATCACAACTTAGTTGTTCAAACATTAGTGCATCCCATACCTCAGTTTGTGATATAAGATCATTGTTCTACCCGTCTAGAGCCGCCTAGGCCCCCTAGGTGCTAGGCGGCTAGCCAAGCCCCGATTAATGTCTAGGCTTTTGAAAATTAAGAAATGACGCTTAGACTTGCTGAGGCGCCCGCCTAGCCCATCCAGACCTGTCTAGGCACCCGCCTAAGTCCTGACTCACTTAAACAGAAAATAGATAACTTTCATTTTGCATTTTATTTTTTTTTCCAATAAATTGTAAGAGACTTGTTGCATACTTAAATGAACGTATATTATATGCTTGCCCCTCATGTTTTTATTTCGTTCTAATACTTCGTAATATATATGTCATTCTATTTTGTAGTTTATGATGAAATTATATATATTTTAAGTATAAGCAGACACTTATTTAAATGAAATATAATATATTTACTTAAATCCGCCTAGTTCGCCTAGGCACTAGACCTCAACCTGCCGCCCGACTAGCGTTTAACGTCTGTTAGAATATTGTATAAAAATACCATTTCTTTTTAGCAATGGTCTAAGGCCATCTCCAACCGAAGGGTCCAGAGGGCCAGATGGCCGAAAATAGCCCTAAAACCGTCTCCAACCGAGGGCTAGGCCAGAAGGCTCGGGAATCTGGGAGGGCCCCACGGAATTTCAAAGGGCCAAAGGGCCAAAGGGCCTGGCTGGCTATTTTTTTTTTTTATAATTTCCCTATTGCTGTCGGTTACAACCGACAGCACTAGTTATGCATAAGCCAATTTTTTTATATTTTCCCTATTGTTGTCGGTTACAACCGACAGCACTAGTTTGAATTTTTTTTTAATATAACGACTAGCTGAGCTAGCCGTTGTGTTTGTTTGTTTGTTTGTTTTTTTTTTTAATTTAAACATTTGCAATATTTTCTTCAATATTTCCTTCTCATTTTTTTTCAATATTTCTCAATATTTCCTTCTTCAATATTTCCTTCTCAATTTTTTTTCAATATTTCCTTCTCAATATTTGTTTGTGTTCATTTGCAATATTTCCTTCTTCAATATTTCCTTCTCAATTTTTTTCAATATTTCCTTCAATATATTTCTCAATATTTCCTTCAATATATTTTCCAATATTTCCTTCATCTATAATATTTGTTTCAATTTTTCAATAATTTCCTTCAATATTTTTTTTCAATTCTATTTTTTTCCTATAACTTCCTAGGCCATTATACAACATTAAATTAAATTAAGTAATATGAAACAATATGAAACAACATTAAATGACATTAACCAACATAAAAATTATACAACATAAAAAAAACATTTAACAACATGAAACTTAAACAACATTTTTAAAAACATTTAAAAACATAAAAACATTTAAGTTGTAGCTTTAAAATAATAAATTATGTTTGGCCCTATGACCCTTTGGCCCTCAGTTGGAGACGGTTTTTTGTGACAGGGCTAAAACGAGCCCTCTGGCCCTCGCTTGGAGACGGATGCAAATATGGCTATGTACTGTTTATTAAAATATTAATATCTTAGAGAATCTTGAAGGGTCAGAAGGCTCAAACGAGCCCTCTGGCCAGCCATCGATTGGAGATGACCTAACTTTACCCATTCTCATCCTTTTTAGTATTTGCAAATATATTCAAAACTCACCAATATTACGAAAATGCAAGGATCCATAGGAAAGTACGAAAATGTACTGAATCGTTGAATTGAATGAGACTCCTCACTAGTCAGTATTCACATACGTCTTCAATTTTACCGCGCGAATTGGCAAACGCGGGGGCAGAAATTGGACTTTGAGCTATGCACTCGATCGTTCAAAAAAATTTCCTTCTAATTTTGTGTGGTGGTACAACAATTAAAATAGTTTAACCATTTAGTACTAAGGTTTAATTGTATTTTTCTTCATTTATATGAGAGGTTTTAAGTTTGAATATTGCCAAATACGAATTTGAATCATATTATTGTTAGCCCATTGTAAAGCTTAGTCTACCCCCTTCCCGTTAATATAGATAATATCGTGTATTAAAAAATAAAAAACAATAGTCACTTAGTACTATGGTCTAGTGATATTCTTCTTCACTTGTAAGTGAGAGGTTTTAAGTTCAATTATTGCTAAAGACGAATTTGAACCACATTACTATTAGTCCATTATGAGACTAAACACATCCCCTCCGTCTTAATGTAAATGATATCGTTTGTAAAAAATAAAAAACAATAAAAAAAGTTTCAGATTCAAACCAAGTAATTGAGAGAGTAAGGTTAAATTTAAAGGAAAACTAATGAAAAGTCCAAAAAAACTTCCCTTTTAACGAAAAGTCATTTTTAAAGGTATAATGAATAATGTCAGGTAAAGATAAAAATGTGGTTTTTCATTAAAAATGAACAGTATCGGAAATGTTTCGTTAAAACATCTTAAATTTAATAGAAAACAAATATATGAAACCAGATTCAGAATCCATGTCATTAATGCCAATTCAGATTTCAGGGTTTAGTGTCTCTTTCTTTCACGTGTGCCGTCCTCAGTAACGATGCCCCATTTATTACTGTTACTAAGGTTTTCGTGAATTAATAGCTCCAAGATACTCATGTTTTGAATTTTCATGTTATATTTTTGTGAATAACTGTTTCATGCACGTCTTAATTGAATATAAAGCATTGTTATGTGAAAATAAAAAATAAAGACATAGCAATACATAATTAACCTTACATGACAGTAAACAGGTATCATATAAGTTTTTCTCGATTTTGAGACGACATGCCTATTTTGGAGAAACTTTCAAAATACTTCATTTGAAAGAGAGAGCCTATAAAAATAGTAATAGTAATAATAAAAAAAAAAAACATTACCTAAAAGGGAGATTATATTCACACATCTTAAATTACTTCATTCACATTTTTTTAATTTTTTAATATCTTTTTGTCAAATGTTAGTGGTGTGTAGAAAATATTAAAAAAATTATGAGCGTGTGAGGGAAGTAATTTGGAATGTGTGAATATAATCTCTCTACCTACAATATTTTGAGTGTTTATTTATTCAATTTTAAATAATATCTGTGGGTGTTTCATAAAAGTTTTGGGTTAGCTTTTTGAACGTTCTTGGACTAATGGTTGGTTTGTAAGTGGGAAAGAGTTAAAAGTTTGAGTGAAAGGGAGTTGTGTGCCTAAATAGAAGTTGCAGTCCAAGAGAAGGCGATTGGCATCCCAGCTTACATTTTCCAGCTTTTAATGGCAATGGAGAGTGATGACTTGCTTTTCAAAACAATGGAGAAAACTTGAAGAAAAAATTTCGGTTTGAAAAGTGCTTTTGGAGGAAGCAGAAAAAGGGGTATTATCAAATTAATCAAAAAATGCCAACAGTGTGGTTTTCTCTGAAGAAATCTCTTCACTGCAAATCAGAGCCATCAGATGTCCATGACCCAAAGGCCAGGAAGCAACTCAGTACAATCTCGACTAGAAAAGCAGGAGGAGGAAGATCAGGGTGCTCGAGATCCATAGCAAATCTCAAAGATGTGATTCACGGAAGCAAGAGGCATATGGAAAGGCCACCAAGTAATTGCAGCCCAAGATCCATTGGAAGCAGTGAGTTTCTCAACCCAATAACACATGAGGTAATTTTGAGCAACTCAAGGTGTGAGCTGAAAATCACCACCAGCCTTGGTGGCTTCCAGGACGGAGTTGGGGGTGGAAATGCCAACAATGGCAGCGGTGGTGGCAGTGTCGGTGGTGGTTCAACTTTTGTGGATACCCTAAAGCCAGGCACACCTGGTCCTGGTGGGCACCCTACAATGCACTACTTCAATCCATCTTTTAGGCCTTCCTCAACTCCTCCAAGAAAAAGCCATTTTTTGGCTTCTGCAGAGAGTACAGAAGGGTCTGCTGGCTTGAAGGGTTCTGCTTTTTCTGGAAGTGCTGGTGGAATTAGACAAAGCAATAGGATTTCTTTTGACACAGAAAATTCTAACGGCTCTTCTGCAATTACTTGCCACAAATGTGGAGAGCGTTTTACCAAATGGGATGCTGCTGAAGCTCACCATCTCTCTAAACATGCTGGTAAGAAATTACCCTTTTGCTGAGACTGAATGAAACTTCTCATTTTTCGGGCAAAGTTTTTTTGAAAATTAATATTTTGTAATTTATTCCAACCCTTTCTTTTTGTTGTTCTTGAGTGTTTTCTACTGCATCTGTTTCAACTTTCCTTATCCTCTTAGGACCTATGTCTAAATTCTTCTGACCACAGAAATATTAACACTTTCGTTTACAGATTCTAAATATTTGCTAATGCATCTTTCTTCCGACCAAAAAATTATTTTTCCTTCACTTAGGACCAACGGTAAACTTTTTCTGACCACAAAAATATAGGCACTTTTTTTTCGGACTGAGGAAAGAGGACCTTTGCAAAGATTTATCCTTTGTTTATTTTTTTTAATTTTTTTGAACAAACCTTTGTTTAATTAATCCAGCAGAAAAGATTAAACTTTTTAAATTAATATATCCTTACTACATATTTTAATGAATCTAGCAGAAACTGGATTTTGGTTTCAAGTGCATCTTTTGATTCGAGTCTCACTTAATCGCCTGAAACTCGATAAACTATCTTTTGGTTTGGTATACCATGGGGATTGTTTTCATTTCCAAAATGGTTAATGATCTTTATGAACTAATCTTTTGATTCATCAATTGCTTTTTTTTTTGGTCAATGACTCATCAATTGCTTGCTTAAGTGCTTTTCACTTCAGATTTTAGAGTAGGTTTCCCACTCACACTATCCCTATATCTTTGGCAGTTACTGAGCTCGTGGAAGGTGACTCATCTCGAAAAATCGTGGAGATAATATGCCGGACAAGTTGGTTAAAATCCGAGAACCACTGCGGCCGCATTGAGAGAGTGCTCAAAGTCCACAACATGCAAAGAACCCTAGCGCGATTTGAAGAGTATCGAGAGATGGTGAAGACCAAAGCCAGCAAGCTGCCCAAGAAGCACCCTAGGTGCATTGCTGATGGGAATGAGCTCTTGAGGTTTTATGGCACCACCGTGGCCTGCTGTCTCGGCCTAAATGGATCCTCGAGCCTTTGCGTATTGGAGAAATGCAGCGTTTGTAGGATCATACGTAACGGGTTCTCTGCGAAAAAGGAGCTCAAGGAAGGTGTTGGTGTTTTTACAACATCTACAAGTGGAAGAGCTTTTGAAGCAATTCAAATATTGGAGGAAGATGCAACTCTAAGGAAGGCTTTGATAGTGTGCAGAGTAATTGCTGGGAGAGTGCATAAGCCATTGGAAAATATTCAGGAAATTGCTGGGCAAACAGGGTTTGATTCATTGGCTGGAAAAATGGGGCTTTATTCTAACATTGAAGAGCTTTATCTGCTAAATCCTAGAGCTCTCCTTCCCTGCTTTCTGGTCATCTGCAAACCCTGAAGATTCTTTTCATCTTTTTTTCTTTTGGAGGAGGAGGAAAAAATAGCTCAGTAAATCTGTTGTCTTCAGTTGTTGTTTGGAAAGTTGGAGCATATAAAAAAAATGTGCTTTTGAGTGAAAAATCATTCATTAGTTAATATGTTCTTTTTTTATTCAAGCAATATTCTAATCCAATCTGAATTCCGAACTATTGAGTAGGAAAATTGAATTTCGATGCAAAAGCGGGCACATTACTCTAATCAACTTGACTATGTCGAGCCCAAATATGTACGTAATTTGTAGTCTTAAAAAAAAAAAATTGTTTATCATAGTCATTGAATTATTGAATTGTGTGCTTGCTCTTTCCTGCATCAAAGTTAATAACATCCAAATGAGTGATAATCTCTAACCCCAAAGTGTGAACCAATAGTTCTTGGGAAGGCAGAATATAACAAAAATAACACTGAAATAATAGAACTAGCACTATTGGTACAGTAATTAATGAAATATTAATTAACAGATTAAAAGTTAATGAAAACTTAGATTCCATCTAATTGTTAAATGGGAGGGACCAAATGAGAAGGGCATCAAGTGGTCCTTGTTGGAAAGTTTATGTCAAGGTTAGTCCAAAACCAGAGGACAAAAATAAACAAGGATTGCATTGCATGACATAAATTCACTGTCCAGCCCAAATTTGTTTTGCGTCTTTTCTATACACTTTGGTTGGTGCTTACTCTTGGTGCATTAAGCAGCTAACATTCAAGATAAGGTCAGGGACTCGTTTCTCTCTCTCTCTCACCCTCTCCATACATATTATTGTTTGTGACCGTAACACTGTCATGTAATATTAACGTGTAAACGTATTCATGTTTTGGGTGAACTGGTAGCATCGCTTGGCAACTTTATGATCATGACTCACACCAAAAGTCAACACCTCTCTCTTTAGCCATGTTGTGTTATTAATTCATCAAAATTACAACACGTGCTAATGAAGCGTTTATGCTTTAGGTTGAACTGCCTGCCAGTGTTAACGGCCACACAACATGTGCTAATTCATTGAATTTACAACATTCCAATAATTACGCACTAATTAATTGATTCTAACATGTGCTAATATTATTATAACACAATATTAACGACGTGTTTAGATGTGTTTATGCTTTAGCATCACCGAGTGAAATCTTTATGGTCACGACTCACACTAAAAGTCGAATCTTCCTTCTTTAACCGCATTGTGTTACTAATTTATCAAAATTACAATTTGCTAATGAAAATGAAGCGTTTATGCTTTAGGTTGAAACAAGTAAAACTGCATGATGATGTTAACGGCCACACAAAAGTTTACTTCTTCCTCTTCAGTCTTCAATCACATAATGTTACAAATTCATCATAATTACAACATACATATACTCATGACGCATTCATACTTTAAAATAAATTGATAAAATTACGTGGCGATCTTACGCCACACAAAACTTTGCTCCTGTCCCTCCTTCCCCAAAATAGTAATTAGTTGTGAGCTTTAGGAGTGTGCATCTACCTTTCTATTGGGAACACCATGCCCTTACTGAAACATCTGTACAGCTTTTGAAGGCAATGTGGCACATGCACCTCATAAATGAATCCTTCCTACCCCTCCAGAACACTTGTCTGAAATTATGATGTGAAGAAATTGAATGAGTATCTTATTAAATGTTTTGAAAGGAGGTAGCTTTTGGTTTTGGGGTTGCATTTGCATATGAACTCTAATACTTGAAATCTTTTACTGCATCCAGAGGACAATTACTGTTTGACAATAACTCTTCAGTTCAGTCTTCATCGGGGCAGGCTGGGCAGCCAATGGCAATGGCTGTAGCAATGCAGAGAGATCATGTCAAGCTTCTGAATGTTATTTAATTGGAAGCGGCAGAGAGGTTTCGGTTCTGAAATGTTGTATCATATGCAGGCACCGCTAGGACTAGGAGTTGATGGCAATTTATGAGCTCTTTTCAGAAGAAATGATGTTAATTAGTGTAAACAAGTGTTAACGAGAGACAATTTAAGAATCGAATTGTTGCAGTAAGAAAAATAAATCTCACTTATCAAATGTTAATATCCGAGGCAATAATAGTTAGGTACACTAACATTTTTTTTTTTGAACGAAATATGTCATTGATGAAAAGCAACAGATACATAAGATAAGGGACCCCAATAAAATTGGGGAACCCAGCAGCAAGTAAAGACCCTTAAGGAGGCAGTGAACCTAAAGGTGGATAAAGGTGACCAAGAGCGCAGCTCGGATCACCACCTGAAGGCCAGAAACCAAAGAGCGTGTTAGTGGGGGCAAGGAAGGCAATCAATGGACAAGATATGGACTAGAACGGATGAGGGCCTGGTAATCCAGACTTCCGGACACATCATTCTTTTAAAAAGTTCAAAATTTTCTTCTCTTCAAAAAGGAGTTAGGGGAATGATTTGTGGAGAACGTGTTGAAAATTACAAGAATTGGCATTAGAAATATGAAAAATTATGTCACTTATATTGGGTGGTTCCACTCTTAATTACAATACGATATTTTGTGATAAAAACTTCTATACCTGTTGTGTTTTGCAAGTAATAAAATGCAAATTAGTAAACAATATCAATGTAATTAACAATGAACTGCTAATCTGTCTTTATGGCATATGAACTCTAACCCTCGAGTACTTTTCCAAGCCTTTAGTTAAAACTTAAACATAGGCAAATAAAGGTCAAATTTTTGCTTGTTTCATTAAAGATTCTTTCTCTCTGTCATTCTCCTCCACTTAGCAAATGAATACTTATTTGAATACATATTTGTTTCACAGATGAATCTCCACTTTATGCAGGTGGCAACCAACTTGTCTTCTCACTTGGGCTCTTTGGCCAAAACATTTGACTTGGATATTACATTTAGGGAGGAGGATTGTCTGCCCTCCTACTTCTCGTGTTCTTCTGTGCCTTCTTATTTATGTAGTTACGGTTAAAACACGTCAATATTTTATATTACTATTCATTTTTGTCTTATTATTTTTATAAAAAAATAATATAAAATATTAACGTGACATAACCGTAAACACACAAAACAGAAGGGCACGGACAGTGGAAGGGCAGACAATCCTCCTCCTACATTTAGTAGTGATGCGGACTAAAGGACTCCCAAAAAGCTGGCTGTTCTTTTAACTTCAATTTGACAGATGGACAATTGCTTTTTGGATTCAGGGCAAGTTTGGCATTATATTAAAAAAATATTAAACATTTTCAAAAATAATTTTTAAAATCACTTCTTTAGAATAATTTTAATGACTCTAAAACCCGTTTAATATGAAATTCAAAATTATTTTTAAATCTTAATAATTGAAGAAATAAGAAAGGGAGAGAGAATGAAGAGAGAGAATCCAGAGTGAGAGACAAAGAAAGCTAAGGGACATGATCAAAGAAAGAGAGAAGAGAAAGGAAGATGAGAGATGATAGAGAAAAATCATAATAGATTTTAAGGAAGAGGAGAGAAGGAAATGATCGGATGAGAGAGATGGGAGATAAAAAAAGGAGATAAGAGTAGGCCTGGCAATTCCTAACACGACCCGATAACCCGACACGACACGACACGAAATTAACAGGTGTTCGGGTCGACACGATAACGAATCGGGTCGTTATCGGGTAACCCGATAAGCACCTGTTAAGATAACGGGTTGGTTCGGGTATACACGTGGGTAACACGATACACGATAAGCAGAATATTAATTTAATAATTTTATAACCCTAAAAAAATACTATAATAATTATATATATATATATATATATTAATTTAACAATTTTATACCCCTAAAAACTATAATAATTATATATACTATAATAATTATACCCCCAAAATATTAACTATAATAATTATATATATATATATATATATATTAAATTTTAAATTAAATTTTATACCCCTAAAAACTATAATATTTAATATGTGGACCCTTTGAAGAAAAAGGGAGGGAAAAAGTTTTCAAAAAAAAAAAGGGAGGGAAAAAAGAAAATGATAAGAAAAGGAAACAAAAAAGAGAGGGAAAGATGGGATACGCATCCTACGAAACTAATTTCAACGATCCAACCGTCAAACATGTTTGTATATATTTCGAGATCGCATACGCCAAAAATTGCAAAAAAAAAACATTCAGAGATCAAGTAACGGGACAAAACTTTTCGACGGTTATAAACAAAAAATCACGATTTAACGGTTATTTTAACTTCGATTTTGATAATTTTTTACAGCTACACTCCTTGACCCTATATGAATACAATGAATGAACTCGATCTTCAATTCTAAATATTTAAACTAGTAGATACCACAAAATCTTATGTTATACTTAATGAAAGTATAAATAAATTCTTAAGTATTAGTGAATCTATTGTTTTGATGGGATACGCATTCTACGAAACTAGTTTCAACGATCCAACCGTCAAACATGTTTGTATATACTTTGAGATCACATACGCCAAAAATTGAAAAAAAAAACATTAAGAGATCAAGTAACGGGACAAAACTTTTCGACGGTTATAAACGAAAAATCACGATTTAACGGTTATTTTAACTCCGTTTTTGATGATTTTTTACAGCTACACTCCTTGACTCTATATGAATACAATGAATGAACTCGATCTTCAATTTAAAATATTTACAATAGTGGATACCACAAAATCTTATGTTATACTTAATGAAAGTATGAATAAACTCTTAAGTATTAGTGAATCTATTGTTTTGATGGGATACGCATTCTACGAAACTAGTTTCAACGATCCAACCGTCAAACATGTTTGTATATACTTCGAGATCACATACGCCAAAAATTGAAAGAAAAAAAACATTAAGAGATCAAGTAACGGGACAAAACTTTTCGACGGTTATAAACGAAAAATCACGATTTAACGGTTATTTTAACTCCGATTTTGATGATTTTTTACAGCTACACTCCTTGACCCTATATGAATACAATGAATGCACTCGATCTTCAATTTAAAATATTTACAATAGTGGATACCACAAAATCTTATGTTATACTTAATGAAAGTATGAATAAACTCTTAAGTATTAGTGAATCTATTGTTTTGATGGGATACGCATTCTACGAAACTAGTTTCAACGATCCAACCGTCAAACATGTTTGTATATACTTCGAGATCACATACACCAAAAATTGAAAAGAAAAAAACATTAAGAGATCAAGTAACGGGACAAAACTTTTCGACGGTTATAAACGAAAAATCACGATTTAACGGTTATTTTAACTCCGATTTTGATGATTTTTTTACAGCTACACTCCTTGACCCTATAGGAATACAATGAATGAACTCGATCTTCAATTTAAAATATTTACAATCGTGGATACATCAAAATCTTATGTTATACTTAATGAAAGTATGAATAAACTATAACAATTATATATATTAATTTAACAATTTTATATCCCTAAAAACTATAATAACTATATAATATAATTATATATATATATATATAATGTTTTGAAGTAATATTTGTAATATCCTTGCACATTTAATATTTGTAATAGATTAGTAGTGTATGGATTTTTTTTTATTAGGCTTTTATTTTCGAGTGTAGATGTAGTACTTAAACGAAAAATGTGTTTTAATGTTTTGAAGTATTATTTATGTGGAAATGTGTGGTATGTGCAAATTTAAGGAAAAAAAAAATATTTTTCTTAACGGGTCATAACGGGTGTGACACGACACGACCCGTTAAGATAACAGGTGTTACACGAAAACGACACGAACACGACAGACACGACCCGTTTGCTAGGCCTAGATAAGAGAGAAAGATCATAACATATAAGCTTTTTAGCCAAAATGATCCTTGAGATTTTCATAACACATAACTTTGGTCCCAAGATTTAAAATCAATAGAAGTGGTTCCTGAGATTGTCTACCATCCATTATTTTGGTCATTCCATTAAAAAACTCCGTTAAGTGGTCCCTGAGCTTTTTAACAGAATGACCAAAATGATAGATGGTGGACAATCTCAATGACCAAAGTTATGTGTTATGTAAATCTTAGGGACCAAAATTATGTGTTATACCCTCAACTTAACAGAGTTTTTTAACGAAATAACCAAAATAATGGATGGTGGACAATCTCAGGGACCACTTCTATTAATTTTAAATCCCAGTGACCAAAGTTAAGTGTTATGCAAATCTCATTGGTCATTTTAACTAAAAAGCCAAACATATAACACAAAGGAAGTGAGATGAGATGATAGAAAAGAGAAGAACAGAGAGAAATAGGTTTAAAAACGACTTAAGCTAATATTTCAAGTTGGTTTTGAGTTGACTTTTTAAAAATAGTCTTAATAAACAAGAATTATCGACTTGAGACATGAAAAAAAAATTTGAGTTAAAAATTAGATTCAAATTGCATATCAAACAGACCCTTAATGTTTCAGCAATTCCTAAAACTAACTTTAAAAATGCTTCACAGAAACACTACTAGCAAAAGTACTTCTGAGGAAACGACTTTTTCTTTTTTTGGAAGAAAGGCAAAAGTTTTATTGCCAACAAAACTTCACAAAACAAAGGCCCATAACAAACATACAAAGGCAAAGCGGGCCAACCAAAAAGAAACATCAAGAGCCCAACCAAAGATTAGGCTAAAAAACAAAAGCAAACCGACTGAAAAAGAAATCCCTAGCTTCCTGCAACAATTGCCGCCGCACCTCGCAAACAGCTCGAACCATCGAACCCAACCAACGCCATAAATCCGATCAGACAAAGCCTCAGAGATGGTAAGAAGGAAAACTCCATCATCCAACAAATAGCTCATCTCCAGTTGCAGCCACCAAGTAGAAGAAACCAAAGAAGCCAATGGGATGTCCACTAGTGACAGTGCCAATAAAGGCAGACCAAGAGAGGGAGGTGGCGCGAACATCCAAGCCGGTGTGAACACCAGAACGCTACACACCCTCTCGATATACCGCAACAAATTGCGGTTAAAAGTCGTTGCAAGCCGGATTTGGAATAATAGTGATGAATGACGAAGCCAAGTGAGAAAGAACAAAGGAGTGAAGATGGAGGGATAGCAGGAAATAGAGAAAAGAAAAGAGTGGTTCTGAGGACAAGGGCGAGTTGGATTTACGGGTTGTGGGTTGGAAAGATTATTCTGGAGGGAAAGGCTAGCAAGGGGAATACTGTAGCAGGAGGAAAGGAAGAGAAAACCAAAAAGGAGAAAATAAAGGCTGCCACGGACCCTAGCCATAGCTAGGGCGAATGGAAAACCTTAATTTGAAAACCCTCACACAAGCGATGAGAACAGCTCTCAGGAAGAGAGAAACCCTCACACAAGCGTTCCTGAGGAAACGACTTTGTAGATGCATTCTGATACCTAGTTACCTACAACATCTCAAATGCAGTAAAATTTCCAAGCTTGTAGAGCACTAAATGGTCCTCTCTGACTTATCAATCCATCGGAGTGGCATGCAAATACAGAGGAATGAAAATGTCTGTTTTCCAACAGGCCTACATCTTTGATCGATGATAAAGGATCTAGTTTAATTAAACTTAAACAATCTGTTTGCGTTGCGGGTAAGTGCACTTAAAGATAAAAATATCACAATGTACCAATAACCATAACATGATCATACATAGACAACTGTAAGTTCATCTTATCAACGATATGAACAACATCGACAACATGTCCTCATTTAAGAAAAAATATTGTTAACCGCAACGTAGAAAAACTCTAGACTCTAAATGGGAGGTAGAAAGCCATAACCTAAACAAGAAGAAACTGTCTGATGAACAATATCTTCAATGCCATGCTTGTAAGTGAATCCCAAATCAGTTAGCTTCTTTGAAGAGATCTCGGAAGGTACTACATCATTTTCTTCCGCAATAACTCTGAACCTGCAAAATATGTGCAGAATAGTAAGGTTAAATATTGAAGGGGAAATATCGATAAATTTAGGAAACGCAAGTAATTAGTAGTAAATCATTTGAGTTACAACCCCGAACTGAGAAGACATATATTGAGTAGAAATGAGGTGCTAAATCCACTGAGACCAGCTCCCTAAACAAATTTAGACTTTTGGCTTTAGTTATTTTGCCGGAGACTGTGTTTTTGCTCCAATGGTATGGTCTACATTTTGGGCTAAAAAGTTGTTAAATTTCGTTTTAGCCTACTATTTTTGTTTCCGTTAACTTTAAAAAAAAAAGATAGTTGTTTAGATTAACTTAGTTTAATTTTGTGAACAGTAAAACTATATAAATTTCAAGAAATTATGAAAAATCACGCCATAGAAACATTGAAACCAGAGTTCCACATGGAATGTGTGAATGCATGAACAAATGGATGAATAGGGTGATATTTGAGTCAATTTTTTTTCTCAAATTATTTAAATCGTTGGATATTTTTTTACCGTTATATTTGGTCTCATTTTATCGCAGCCATTAAATTATAAGTGAAAGTAAATAATAAAAATATAAATGTTTGAAATGTGGTCGTTGGATCAATCAATGGTCATTTGATTTCAGCTGCATGATCTGCAAAGTTGTTGGTGGTGGCCGACTCGTAACCGTTTAAATAGAATGGGAGAGAAGGAGAGAGAGATTAGGAGGGGAGAAAATTTTTCTCCATCTTCAGAATCAGGCATGTCACATGTCTCGCACGTCGTTATGCCGGCGTTTGGTATTCATCGCAAAATCCCACGGGCAAAGCTGACTCTCACTCGTTTTGGTCGGGCCAAAATCTTGCTTTTTCAATTTTTCTTTTGCTTGGGCCACTCTTTTGGCCATTCCAGGAAACCTAGTCAAAAGGCAAAGGCCTAAAATTATAGGTCTTCGGCCAGAGTTGGAGTTGGTCTAATCAACTCTACTTTCATACTATTAGTCATTCATTTGGTCTTTTGAGAAAATGGTTATTGAAGATTTTTTTTTTTTTTTTTAAACAAGCAATATTATCTATAATAAAGAATACTTAACTTGAGGAATATATTGTTTGTCTAAATACTTCAACTTGAAGCCCACCCATCGTCTAATACGATAGACCACTTAGTTTTTCAATTAATTTGGGTGGCGGAAGTTGAACTCAAGATTTCATCCAACATTAAGAAGAGAAGTACCACTGAACATAATATGTGACTTGAAACGTCTATAACAGAAAAATTATAGCTGTTTGAATTTGAGCAAGGATATGCCTGAGCTACATAGTTAAGAACCTTGGATATTGGACAACTTTGGGCAACGCATACGTAATGACCTTCAGCTTTGGCATGCTCCATTAAAAACATGTGCGCATTGCATGTACCTTCAATGTGAACTAACGCAATTGATCCCATCCTTGCATTTACAGCAGATAATATGCCATAGAGTTCAGTCACCTGCATAGAAGATCATATCCACAGCTTCAATTGTCTTTACGATATCCATACTTTTTATTTGTGAAAATTCTATAATAACACGTCATTCAATGCAACATAAAATGAACGGGTAAAATTTAAAGAAATAGATTTTGTACTTTCATCTACCCCATTAAAAAACCCCATGCACTTAAGGCCACATGGTATTGTAACCGCACCCCTTATTTTATTTACGCATAAAAATAAGTTTAAACTATATTATATTGGAAAAGCTGGCATAGTTTATTTGTATATTTCAATGATAAAGTTTTCTCGTACCATGGGCATTTTAAGAAGGGAAGAAGACGACAGATACAGCAGAACCACCTGTTACTGGAGAAAGAAGAACTTGAATGCTTGATGGAACTTTGGAAGTGAGAAAAGGCCCCCCAACAGTACTTGTTATGACTGATACAAGATTAATCCCTTTCTCACTTGCAAATCTGAATGCTGCTTCCTCCGTGAGAATCTTCAAAAGTACATAAACCTGTCAATTAAAGAAAGAACGTTTTTCATGCACAATGAAGCCTCATTTGTTGTTGGAAGCTAAAAAGCTTCTGAAGTCGAGGGATCGAAGACAGCAAGGAACTCCCTAGCATGGATTTGGTCTGCATCGAAGAAGAAAGAAGAAAGGGTTAAAGCCTCCAACGGCTAGGTTTTTTAATTTATATGAATGTGTGTGTGTGAGAGTGACAAATGTAAACTCCGAATTAGATCACTTAAATCCCAAATGAAGGGCTAGGATTCAATCTGGAGTAGTAAGGTTGAAATGGTTGTTAAGCCTCTTGTCAATCACTCACTTAAACAAGTATGGGTCATGGCAAAGCACCATACCCTACTACACATTTCCCTTACTTAATGTAATCAATGCTGATGCATTTCAGCACAGCCTATCAAGCAGTCAATCATCTCTCCAAGTCCTCTCCATTCTTTGCTAAGAAACTGATCCAAACTTTCAACCAAAAACATCAACAAACAAACTTTTCACAGCCTCAGAGCCTAGTTTCTGATCTTACAACTTTCTGGGCGTAATCTGTGCAAGTTGAGATCTTTGGGAGCACCTATGTAGTGTCCTCAACAACAACCAACAGAAACAACCTTGCAAATGAAGGGATCCAGTAGCAGTTGTGAGTTAAAAGTTCCAGTCTTTGATGGGGAGAACTATGATTTTGGAGAATAAGAATGACAACCATTTTCAAGTCCTATGATATATGGGATATGGTTCAAACATGTATGAACTACTTGAGATGGATGTCGATGCTCTAGAGGAGGACCTCATAGAAACTCAACTCAAAACACTGAAGCAGAATCGAACGGAGGATGCTAGAGCACTTGGAATCATCCAAGGTGCTATCTCAGACACCATTTTCCTAAGGATAGCAAATGAAAAGACTGTAAAGGGAGCTTGGGAAGTTTTACAGCAAGAGTACAGATGAGACACCAAAGTCAGAAAGGTAAAACTTCAGTCCCTTAGGAGAGATTTCAAGTATACAAGGATGAGGGAAAATGAGCTATTGAAAGATTACTTTACTAGGCTATTTGATGTTGTAATTAAGATAAAAACACATGGTGAGGAACTGCCTAATGAGAGAGTTGTCCAGAAACTGTTGATCAGTTTGGCTACGCCATATGATTCAATAGTGAGTGTCATTGAAGAAACCAAAGACATTGAAACTCTTATTGTGCAAGATGTGATGGCATCTTTAAGAGCTTTTGACCAAAGGCTCGAGAGGCATGCAGATTCTGCCACTGAGAAAGCATTTCAATCACTCTATGTTGGATCTAGTAGTCAAGCAAGTGTAAGCAAACAAAAACCACATTGGAAGGGCAAGACCAAGAAATGGGAAGGAAATGGGTGTCAAAACCCTAGACCTAACAAAGGTAGCAACTCAAATGAAGGTCTAAGAACCAAGCAACAATGCAAACACTGTGACAAATCTCATTTTAGGGAGTGTTGGTTCAAGGACAAGCCTAGATGTTACAAATGTAATAAATTCGGGCACATCATGAGGGATTGCAGATCAAAGAATGTGCAACAAGTGAACTGTGCAAACCAAGTGGAAGAAGAAGGAAATGTGTTATGTGCTTTTAGTGCAAAAGTGGAGAAAAACACTGAAGTATGGTACATTGACAGTGGCTGCAGCAACCATATGACAGCATATGAGTCATTACTCATTGATATTGACACAAACTTCACTGGAAAAGTGAAAATGGGAGATGGAAACATTGTCAAAGCCACTGGAAGAGGAACTCTGGTCATTAACACCAAGAAAGCAAGAAGATGCATAAGGGAGGTGATGCTAGTGCCTGGATTGGAAGAGAACCTACTTAGTGTGGGTCAAATGATGGAGCATGGCTATTTCCTACTCTTTGGGGGAACTGTGGTTGAGATATATGATGACAGGTTCTTATCAAACCTAGTGACTAGAGTGGAAGTGAAAAACATAAGCTTTCCACTTATGTTGAAGTACCTAGATGAAGTGGCAAGAAAAGCAAGCGTGACAGGTTCTATGAAGCTATGGCACAAGAGGCTTGGTCACTTAAACATGACAAGTCTAGAAAATCTGAAAAAGCATGAAATGGTACAAGGTATACCTAAGTTGGATCAATGCATTGAAACCTGTGAAGGTTGTGTGTTTGGAAAGCATCATAGAGATCCATTTGAAGTTGGAAAGGCTTGGAGGGCAACAAAGCCACTCGAATTGATTCACACAGATGTGTGTAGACCAATGCAAACAACAACAATCATTGGAAACAGGTATTTCCTAATCTTCATTGATGACTACTCACTGATGTGTTGGGTGTATTTCATGAGGTTCAAGTCTGAGGTATTCACAGTATTCAAGAAGTTCAAGGCAATGGTGGAATTGCAAAGTGGATACCAAATCAAAAGACTAAGAAGTGATAGGGGAGGAGAGTACACCTCTCGTGAGTTCAATGCATTCTGTGAAGATGTAGGATTGGAGAAGCAACTCACAATGGCATATTCACCACAACAGAATGGCATTACAGAAAGGAAGAATATGACTATAGTCGAAATGGCTAAGTCTATGATGCATGAGAAGAACATGCCCTATACATTTTGGGGTGAAGCTGTGAACACCTTAGTGTACCTATTGAATAGGTGCCCTACCAAAGCATTGGACAAGAAGACTCAATTTGAAGTGTTCAGTGGCAGAAAGCCATCTGTGAAGCACCTGAGAGAGTTTACAATCTGTCAAATCAGAAGATAATCCTGTCAAGGGATGTTATGTCACGCCCCAACCCAAGGATTAACGTAAACCTTGGTTGACAACGTGAATCACACTTTAATTATAAGCTTAACTAACATAATTAAGTATGTGACATGAAATAAAAGCATGTATAACTCGCTTGGAATAAAATTCAACTGAACAACATATTATTATTGAAAGTTTCAGCCAAAATTACAACTTATGAACTACTCAGAGTTCACACAAAAGTAGTTCTTTAAACAAGAGAGCAAAAGCCAACAAGCTCATCTTTTTATTTCTTTATACATAGTTACACAATAGACAGCACGCAAACTTTTAGGTTTATGGTTCTGTAACTGCAAAATTTAGTTAGGGTGAGCTTAAAAAGCTCAATAGGGACCTATACCTTCATTACTAAAATAATAAAGTATAATTAACATAACAGAATTAAAACCATAATCCGAATGATGCAATGCAAATGCCTTAACTATACCCGTTAATCCACATAACTAAACACCGAGACCTTGTACATCCCATTTTGTACTTATACCACTTGATCCCGAGTATTTAAATATATGAACTAACCCCCATCCCTAAACATCCCCGAACTCCCCTTTTTGTTAGTCATCTTGCCTGAACTCTTCGTCTCCAGTCCCAAATTACCTTTAAAGAATCTGTGCACTGTGAGCTCGCCTAAGACCTGATACCTACTAAGAGTTAGGCTCAACTACACAAAAACTAATAGTCACTACCTAAATTCCCGAAGTTCTTTCCGACAATCCCACTTTACTCCCACATCATGGATTTGAATTTCATTTCATACTCAAATAACCATCAGAAACAATATTCATATTCAATTTGAATTCAATATGTATATCAAACTTGTATGTGTACTTAAGTAAGAAATAATTAAATTAATACATGTAGAAACACTCCTCACGTGTTTGAAGCCTAACATATGGACAACACAAACAAGGTGACGTAGAGTATGCGTGGGCCTTAGGCTTCACACGTGAGACAACCTCTCTGACACCAAGAAGAAGTTGAGGTTTTCCAAATAAAACTAATTGACAATATAAGAAATAACTCAAATACTTATAAGCACATACAATATCTTTTCCATCCCCATTGTGGGGTTCATACTCAACGATATCTCAACCAGAATCAAGACCTGTAAATTGGGCAGGGCCAGCATTAACTTACATTCGTAGTCTACCAATCAAAATGCCATACTTGGTTTATTCTCAAACTTATTTAGAAGGGTTAATTATAGTTATAGTATGGTGCAGAAATTCCATTCATACACGCATATGTATATATATATATATATATTGGGATCGAATTTAAAATGCATGTAGTTATTACTTAACCTTGGTAGTCACATGACTTCTAAGGCAGGCCTATTGATGATTTTTCTAGCTAAAACAAACTTTGACTAATAAAAAACTTTACCAATATCAGAAGCTAATTTTGTTTTTCAATAGTTCAAATTATTCAATAGTACGAAAAATGAACAGTCATAATCGAATTGGAAAAATACTATTTTTGCATACTTATCAATCTAATAGATATAAAACCCAAATATTAAGTAGTCCGGACATTTGAAGTCTTATCCCAAAAGCTAATGCCAACTCAAATATGATCCTTCTTTCAGCTACTATGCAAGTATTGATGCTTTGACCTAAAAATTATGCACATTTTAGAATGTTAATGCTACTCATGTGAAGGACTTGAATCCAACAGGTTAATTGTCACCATGAGGTGACCATAAATATAAGATTTATTTGTAAGACTCTCAACACGACCTTATATTAGTTGGCGATGCTTCCCGGTGGTGGTGAAACCAGAAATTCTCCCTCCTAACTCAAGAGTTCTTCTGCCATCTCTCTTTCTCCCTTTCTAGTTCAAAGATCAACCACAAAAAAAGTCGCAAAGAAAAATTTAAACAAAGAAAGTTATGTTGTTCTGCTTGGATGAAAATAAAAACTTGAAAAATAAAACCAGAAAACATTAAGAGCTTGGTTAAAGAGATGAACGGACTAGGATCACGGACTGTGGCATGAACCATGTGGCCTTTCTCCAGGAGGCTCTTCACCAACCAAGACCCTGTAAAACCAGTGGCTCCGGTAACACAGTAAGTTGCCATAGCTCTCCCTTTCTTTTGCCCGCAGTCTGACACACACATACACACACATATATGGGATAGGATCAAGGGACAAATATTTTTACACTCTTTTTAAGCCTTTTGATTACATGACATCTAATGATTCTTATTTATTCATTAAATGACATGGATGCTTATGTGGATTTTAACTAGTATTAAAGATAAAATAAAACTGAAAAAAAAAATCTAAAAAATTAAAAATATAATTAAAAAAGGAAGATAATTTAACTGAAATTGGTTCTCCCATTCCCATTTCGATCAAGACTTGGATTTAGACTTTGAACCCTAAAAAAAATCATGAAACTTTACTGAAAACAGCTTCGAGGGGTCGCCCCATTTCTTCTTCTATTATGTCGAAGGCAACCTGAAGCAATGCATGCCATATGCTATAATAAGTTAAGCAAACCCCACAAAGTAGAAGTGTCTCATCACAAATGCTAGCAACTGGAACCAATAACTTTTGGTAAATTGAGATTTTACCTGATTGGAGAAGGGAGGAACGTCATCTTGAAGAGTGCACAGTTCGTTAATATAATCTTCTTTGATAGTATCAGGTCTGTTCGCGAGAACCTTTCAATACATGGGTGAAATCAGGCATGTGTTTAATTGCACAAGCATATGAATTTAAAGAAGAAGTTTCATGATATTTTTATTAGGGTTCAAAGTCTGAATCCAAGCCTTGATTGAAATGGGAATGGGGAATCAATTTCAGTTAATTATCTTCCTTTTTTTAATTATATTTTTTATTTTCCAGATTTTTTTTTCAGTTTTATTTTATCTTTAATTGTAATTAAAATCCACATAAGCATCTATGTCATTTAATGAATAAATAAGAACATTTGGATGTCATGTAATCAAAAGGCTTAAAAAGAGTGTAAAAATATTTGTTCTTTGATTCTATCCCTATATATATATATATAATCACACAGAGATATATGCATATATAATCAATAGTGTTGGCTGTTGTAATCATGTAGCACATATAATATTCATGTCCGAAAAATAGTATAATAAGAAATTAATAGGCGATCGACAAAGCATGTGAGGCGATACTAATAAATCGTTTTTTTTTTTTTTTAAATTTTGGAATGTAAATATTTCCATTTCTGGTCTACCATGTATGGAAGTTGCATCAATTACAAATGTACTATTTTGGAGATATAAGATAATAAGAGTGTGTGTTGTCAATGCAAGCATGGTTGCCAAATGTTAAATCATCCATGTGATTTGAGTTGTACATGCTCTCCATATTCATATAATTGGGATAGCATATTTACCAAAAAAGGCAAAAAAAAAAAAAAAAAATATTTACTATTGTTAAAATGACTCTTTTAAAGTGAGACTCTCTCAATAGACTCTATGTCACCTTATGTTTTTTATACAATGTTTTGTAGTGTTGACACAAGAATTGACGTTAAACTGTGAGGTGGCAGAGAATCCATGAAGAATCTCACTTTTAAGAGAGTCCTGTTAACATTTCTCTTTCCATTATTAATATGTCCATCATGTATGATGTTGAAGTGTTTGATTTACAGTATTCGAACTTGAGACTTGACATATCACTAAATTAAAAACTAGATAAATAAATCTGTAATAATAATGCACATATTAAGGGAAAAAAAGTTTAAAAAAGTTTGAAGAAAGTATATTCTTGTGGAAACTACACCACTTTGCTTGCAAAAAAATGACTACAGTTGTAAACGAGTGGAGGCAAACCTAGTATCACTGTCGTCAAATTTAGCTTGTTTTAATATTTCCTAAACTTGAGCTAGGTTTGACTTCTTATTCTGTTTTGAGTTTAGTATAATAAGTTGGTCTGACCTTACAACCAAAAATCACAAATTAATTGGTGGCATATTTTAATAATAAATATATCACACAATTTCATACATATATAGTACTTTGAGACGGTCACATAAACGTCTTTTTCATTTTAGATGACTGGAATTCGGTAGGAGGCTAGATTCTCACGCACGTAGTTTAGAAACCAAAGAAGATGGGACAGTATAATATCAATCTCCATCTTAGAAATAAAAAGTCCAAATGAAGATAGTCAATCTAAACTTAAAAACAAAAGTAAACATAATCCAAAATCGCAAACATGATTTTTCATTCTAAACAAACTTCTTGAATAGTATCTAGTTCAAATTGTCTCATTACGAGCTGCTGAAAAGTTGTCCAAGCCAAATATACAAATGTTCAAGTTCAATGTCTTTTTGAGCCGAACTTAAGCTTGGTTTTGTTCCTCTCAGCAGCCAAATATGAGCTGAACTTGATGCGAGTTCGAGTTGTTTGAAACCACTTACAACCTTAAAATTGGCATAGTCTCATTTTTCATAACTTTCTCATTTTTAGGTTTTTTAGGTGATTCGAAATCCCAAGCTGAATCGATTTTTGTGTACATGAAGATAGTAAAATTGGTTTTGCATATCACCACGAAAATCACAATATTCGAAAGTTGTGTGTTTTCACATATTTCAACTAGTTCTTCAAATTGATTCAATCTTAGGCGAACAAGTTTATAGAAGAATTCTCATGCACTTTTGAGTGTCATGGAGTGGTGAGGGGCGCTTGAAATTCGAAACTAGAACTTTTGAAATATTATTGAAACTGAATAATCTAACGGTAGCTAGATATTTTAGCTTAAACACTCCATGTTACACTTTTTTTTTTTTTTTTTTAATAAACGACATAATGAGTTAATAATAACGTGGTTCAAATTCACATAATCGAACATAAGATCTCTCACTTACAAGTGAAGAGGAATACCACTAAACCGTAGTACTAAGCTCTAGTTTGGTACTGAGGTGATTCTGAAAAAAAATGGCTATAAAAAAGAGCTAACAGCTTTTTTATGTTTGGTAAACATTCAGCTTCAGCTTTTTTTCACAGTTTTGGGTTAAAAAAAAAGCCAAAAACACAAAGCTGCAAAACCCAGCTTTGAAAAACCAGTTTTTTTTTCACATCTGTTTTACATAAAAGTTTATCAAACACTATAATACTGCTTTTTTTTTTCAAAAGCACTTTTACAAAAAAGTTTACCAAACACTCTGCTGCTTTATTTCACAGCTGTTTATTCTCACAGCACAGCAAAAACAATTTTTTTTCAAAGCATAGCAATACCAAACCAGCCCTAAGTTGCCCATCCCATGTTACACTTAAATAAAATATTAATTGATAAAAAAAAAAAAAGAATAATGCTAAGGAGAATAAATTTGCAAACTAAATAATGTGTCACTAATATGAATGAGCACGTTTGTCAACTTTTAAGTAATAGACCAATTATCAACTTCTATATCTTTTAATTGCCAAAACTTTATCTACAAATTTAATCTTCCTAACCTTATCTGAAAAATAAATAAAATAAAAACAGAGAAGAGGGTTTCACGTATCCCCTCCTTCTGCAAAACCAGTAGTCCTCATCGTTATATCTCAAAAAAGAAATTCAACTTGAATGAAACAAAGCAAAGAAAACCCAAAAAATCCAATTACATTAAAAACCCTAATAACTTTGCGCACCCAATTCCATTCATTTTTTTTTTTAAATCAAAATCCACCAAAATCCAGTTCTACAAATTTAATAATTTTGAAATCCGCGTAATCCCAATTCCACAAGATTGAGATTGGGTAGCTCCGAAAATAGGGATTCCTAGGTTTTGGAAATTGCTTCAACAATTCAAGAATTCCAATTTTCTGACGAAGACGATGCAAAGTCCTAGTCGGCTTTTATTTTTAAGAGTCTGGATCCTTACTCTCTTTGTGAGAATTTTGAAAAATTATATTTAGAAATAAACAAAAATAATATTTGATAAAAACTGGTCACACAATAAACGATGAATGAATACGATTGAATTCTCATAAATTCAAACATTTTTCATTAGTTTTATTTAAAAAAAATTCGTTGAGTTTCTTGCCATCTTTTTTCTTACCAAAACCCACAGCCGTGCGCGGACAATTTTTTCTAGTCCTTATCTAGACAGCATATAAACACAAAATGCTAGAGTTGATCAAATGAAAAATCCACCGTTGATCCGAATGACCTGACCATTGACCCACTCGCCTGCATCCGCCGCTAAAAACCCCACAATCCCAGACACATCCTTGGGCTCGCCCAATCGACCCAGAGGGCAAGCATCCTCAACCCTCTTAACCGTCTCCTCACTCTTCCCGGCAAAGAACAATTCCGTCGCCACCGGCCCCGGCGCAACGCAATTCGCAGTTATTCCGGTGCCCTTGAGCTCCTTGGCCAAAATCTTTACCATCGTCTCCACCGCCGCCTTGGAGGCCGCATAGGCTGCGTACCCAGGCATAAGCCCCCCGACAACCGACGACGTTATCATAATAATTCTCCCGCCGCCGCCGCGCTTGACTCTCTTCGCCGCTTCCCTAGAAACCAAAAACGCCCCTTTGGTGTTGACATTGAATGTGTTGTCCCAGTCCTCCACCGCCGTATTGGCCACGCTGGGATATTTGGGATCCAAAACCCCCGCGCTGTTCACGACGATGTCGATTTGGGTCCCGAATTCTTGCTCGGCTTTGTCGAAGAGCTGCTTCACCTGATCCGGGTCCGAGACGTCTGCTCGCACCGCAATCGCTTGCGGTTTTGGGGTTGTCTGGTTGAGCTCTGAGACTAACTGATCTGCTTGCGCTGAGTTTGATGAAGCGTAATTGACGACGACCTTTGCGCCCAGGGAGTGGAGGTGAGCTGCAATGGCACGGCCGATGCCGCGCGAACCGCCGGTTACGATGGCTACGCGGCCGTTGAGGGGCAGGGAAGGGGAAGGGGAAAGGGAAGAGGAGGAGCAGTGTTCAGCTTCGCTGGTAGGAGTTTGTGCAGCCATGACTTATGGATCTGAGATGGTGAATAAGGAGATAATATTATTATTTTATTTTTTGGTCAATTAAGATCATATTATTATTTGGTATGCAAATCGTTGGATTTTTCAAAGGGATGATGCGTCAGCACTTACATAAGCGTCAATAAAACAAATTTTTCTGTATGCTCGAAACACGAAACACAAAACACTAAAGTTATACATGTGAAATGTTGATTTGATTATCTACGTGACAGTAACAGAGGCGGATCATATATGGCGGTGACGTCTTGTGCAAATTATTTAAAAATGGATAATATTAGGTAGATTAATTTTCAAACTAAATTTATAAATTAAGTCATGTGTCATTAATAAGAAATAAATACGTTAATTAACCCTTAAGTATATGTTAAAATTGATAATATTACCCATCAAAAATATGTTAAAAATTTATTTCACGCAATATATTTTTATAATAACTCTTGAGATGGTACATCAGGTGAAGTGTTTATGATAATCATAAAATGAGATTTAGTTCACAAATTTCTACACAAAAATAGTTAGCGCTCAGTTTGCGAAAACTCTTAAGTATGATTCCACCAGTGATGGATCTAGAAAAAATTATTTGGAGGATCACATATAAAATTTGCAAATATTTCTTTGACAAATAAATAATCTTGGAAATTAAATTCAATCATAACTCCAAAATCCATAAAATAACATTACAAACTGTAATTGTTTATCCACGACGCAATTTCATATTTGAAATTGTATTATACCTTCATTATTAATAAAGGGAAATTGAAATTTAAAGATGGGTGATTGATAGAAATTTTGATTAAAGACTTGGGTTTATCTATGTCTAGAATAGAAGGTTAAGTAATTTTTTATTTTTTTAAGTGGTCACGTCTTATTGTTATTTTTTTTTTTTTAGAACATCGATATTTTTACACTAAAGGGAAGGGAAATTCGGCTCATTCACACAATGGGCAGCCTAATTTGGTATCGAATTTGTCATCCACGAGATTCGAACCTAAGATCTCTCACTTCCAAGTGAAGAGAAATACCACCATACCGTAAGAATATCACTATACCGTAGTACTGACTGTCAAGTCTTATTGCTAAGAGAGTACATAAAATGGCGTAGTTTTGCTGCAGATCAGCAGTAAAAGACTGTCTCAGCAGTAAAGAGACTTTGTATCAACAACAAAGGAGCTGCGCGCTGCACAGAATGCCTTGCCCTGCCCAATGTTCATTGAGGCATTTCATCGAGCAGTTGAAGGGCATACCTCGAAGACAATTCTAAGCTTAAAAGAGACAGCACTTAAGTCTTCCATAAAGATTTGCCAAAGTTGGGAGGGTCAGCTGACCCATCCCACCCCTTAGTGGGTCCGCCAATGCTAATTGGTAATATTATAACGTCAAAATCATGTGTAAAGAATTAATAAAAGTTGAGATCATTTAATCAACATGTAAGCCGTATTGAAAATATTATGAGAGTGAAACCCAAAAACATTTTTTTCTGAAAACACTTTCAATCATTCAAAAGCACTAACCAAACGAGCTCTTAGACGAATGAAACTTAACTCTCCCAATATCAATCCATCTGCTACCTTCAACTTTGCTAAATTTGGAAATTACCTCCAGTTCTTTCTACAATATTGAATCTACCGAGTTATCTCCAATCCTATATAATCCTAGGCACCAAACGTGTACAGTGCATGAAGATCAATCCCTCATGACAAATCTGTGTTCCAAATGACCAAGTCCAGCGTGCTCAGTCTCAATGCATTCAAAAGATAACGTGCACGTTTTGGAGGACGATCAACATTCTAATATTGCATTCAACCAACACAGATAAACAAATTTATATCACTCAGCTGCATGTGCATCATTCAAGAGGAACCAAATACAAACTTACAAAATAATGTTAATACATCCGCAGTTTCTAATCTACAGCGGCGTTCAGGCAAGAGTTGGATCCTTACGCAGCGGTGACGGCTTCTTCAGTTTTCTTTTTTTCTTCCTTCAATTTCTTCCAGTTCTCGGCGTTATCTATTATCTCACCAGTTTTGATGAGGTAGCGAACTCGTTGTCCATTTTCCAGAATTTTATGACCCACCCGACTTGCTACATTATTTTCTTTTGAGAAAAGCATCACGTTCGAGCTGTGTACAGCTCCTTCTACCTGGAATATGAAATTTAAAACGTTTATTTGTAATTAAATGAAACTAGTAAGCAAGGAAACAAAAGTTGACGGTTCCAAAGTTCACGAAAGAAAAAGAACCTTAAGAATCTGTCCTGGTTCTCCCTCTTCCCTGCTCTTCATATGCTTCGTCTTCAAGTTTATTTCCTTCACTATCACGGTGCTATTGTGCTTAAAGATCTTTGTTACCTCTCCAGTTTTACCCTTTTCATGTCCCGATATGACTTTCACCGTGTCCCCAACCTTAACATGCATGTTGTGCAAAACTGGAAGGCTGTTTGGCTTGCATTCCTTCCGCTCCCATCTTTTGAGCTGCCAGACGACGAAAAAAGTAATACTTCAGGAGATGAACAGCCCTAATATGCTACATCATATCCCATTTATCAAGAATAGCTTTTTAAAAAGAAAAAGATACTAAATTATGCAAACCAGAAATTGAAATAATGTTTTCTTGGTTTAGCCAGCAAATCAAGATAAAAGACTCTCCAACCCGATTGTGAAATAGTTGCAATGAAACGCCTTCTTTGTGATTACTGTAAGAATATCCCACTTAGTGGTGCGTGTCAGCAGATATTACAAGTCGAATTACATGCTTGAAGATTGCTTTCATATTATCCAGCTACAAACAAGCAGAAGCATCACTTTCTAGAAGCTAGTAAGTTAGCAATTCAACCATACATGCATCAGATTCTGATTGTATAGGCAGAGAAAATACATAGGACTCGTGATACTAACCTTCACAACGATGAGGCAAGGCTTTGCTGTTAACTTGGCCTGCGCACAAAACAAGCAGATAAATTGTTACGAATGTTTCTCTTTTTTCCACCCAGTGATCAGAGTAATTCAAACTCAAACTACAATGTGAATGGCATAAAAACAATTCCCATCACCTTGACGGTATCAAGTTTTGTTTCTTTGAGATGACAAGAAATAATAAAACATAAAAGAAAACCCATGCAGAATTACGAGCTTGGAAAACATATCAGATTCTTTTTAAGAAACTTGCTAGTAAAATTAAAATATAGTATCAAAATTCAACATGACACGTTTAGTGAAAAACTTTACGAGATCCCATCTACTGGAGGCGTTAACACAAAAACTTGAAAAGAAATGAAATTATTCTAACAGAATGAACCGATATGTGTGTCACGATCAGTATGTAGAGTTCAGAAAGCCCCGCTTATGACTATGTAAACCGAAAGCTCACTCCAGCTAAATGTTCATTTCATAAAACTGAACTCAGTCTTATGTCAATGAAATCAAGTATAAACATTATTATCCACTAATATAGGGCTACTTATAAACCCGGAAACTCCTAATCATTGATTAGGGCAATAACACATTGTCATTATTAGGTAGTGGGGATAGAATACAGAAATTGTATCAGAAGTTATTAAGAAACAAAGTACTTAAGGCCATATATCTAAATCTTATACACAAAATTGTGTTCTTAATTTCTTATATCCATCACAAATTCGAAATATTCTACCGGAAACCTTCGTTTACCACTAAAACTGTTCAACCAATTCCTTCATCTGTTTTTTATTCACTTCAAACTAAATAATTCAAGTTTATAATAACCTGGAAAATTTTGAACAGAGAATCCAACAATGTCAGAACCATAACCAAAGGAGGTGCAGTTTCTTCAAATAGTACACAAACACATTAAAATTTATCATTCTCCTTTTCACTTCACCTATTTGTAGAACCCCCATTTTTGCATATTAATAGAGGAACTCAATTCCACAAAGAAAAGTAAAATCACATCAATTTGCAGAAACCACTGTAACAAAGAGTGTTCAGTTTAAGCAAAACCCACTTCACTGTTACAAGCAAAGAACTTAAATGCAGCAAAATACATGTATACATAGAGGTATATACAAATAATTTACATTTGATATAAGAATTGGGGGAGAAAGTAAAGCGTACCGGGACAGGGTAAAGAGTTGGGGGGAAGAGGCGTTGCCCGAGGAAGGAGTTAGAGGAGAGAGAAAGAGAGGTCATGGAGCTCTGAAGTGCAGCCATGGCTGCCATTTTCGTTGCTTGGCTATGAATGTGACTGCGAAATGGATAATACAGAGAGACAGAGAGACAGTGTGTGTAAATTTACAATAGGATTGGATTGGGATCAAACGACGGCGTAGCTGGTCTTTTGGTGGGTTTTGTGGCAAGCTGACTTATGCATGGAGGGTAAAGCCCAGCCCAAATTTTGGTGGGCTGGTCGGAGACTGTGACCGGATTCGTAAATCTCTTTTGGCCGTTAAAGATTGAATTTGAATAATTGTTATTAGCATTCTAAAAATGTAATTACATACTTTAAAATTTCTATATTTAGAAAGGAAAAATACTCTAATATGAGAAGCGCACAATGTCAATAATAATTTATTTTAAATGTAAATGTGAATGATTATTTATTTTAACAAAGTCCAACGCACCAAACTAGAGTGATTTTATGAACAGAGTTGTCTTTGGACTCCCAAAGCTTAACCATGTCTATTAGAAGCGAAATGATTTCCGCATTCTTTTATCTCTATCTGATGATTTGTAAGAAAAAGAAACTAAAATAAAAAAAAGAAGTGCATAAAGAGACAACGGAAGTGCAGTATTATTTTGCTATTATAGCACAATCATCGGTTGTTCCCAACTTTTTTTTTTTTTTTTTTGGGTTGATTGAAGGTTTGCTTCCAATAAGACACAAAAATCATAAATTATGCAAACACTGAAAATAATGGAAATAAGTTCAAAAGGGTATCAACTTTTCCTTCATTTCCATTGCAAAGTATGGTACATAAATCTAGAAATCTGTCATCTGAGCAAAAGAGAGAAATGGATATGTTACAGGGTCGAATGTTGAACCGAAAACCTGTGTCACTCGACCAGAAATCTTAACTACTCGAAATCCACTAGTTCTAGCCCAAAGACTGCACATGTATCAAACAAGCAACCCGAAAAACCAAGAAATAAGAAAGAAAAAAAATGAAAAAATGGGGAAGCCAGCGTCTATACTTCATAGGTATCGGCTAGGCTGTCCACAGACTCCTCTCTGTGGTGTTCGGCCATTTGGATTCTGGTTTCTGGTTGGTTCACGTCAGTTGTGCCTTCATCTGTTACAGATGACAAGGATTTCACATGATTCCTGTTGTGCCTCATTTTGAGCATCCGCGATAGCACTTGTACGATGTCTCTCATGGAAGGTCTCTTCTTTGGGGCACGGCTGACACATTTATATGCCAGAGCTGCCACTTCATTGAGCTCTTGCACATGGAAACTCCCATTAAGACGCGAATCCACGATTTCTTCCCAACCAAGTTTCCCCTCTGTATTCATCGCTGCCTATTTTCATACGGAAATATCATTAGATGTGCAAAGTAAACAGCATTATTGGGATTCAAGCGGACAAGTACATCTGCAAAAAAAGTATATGGTAGTCTACTATGTTCTTAGGTTCCATTTTGTCACAGGGTCAAATAACTTCAATATCGGAATTCCTTATGTTCCAGTTTCCTGTTTCTTTTGGATAACCTGTGTGTGAGTGCGCATATGCAGTGTGTGTGTGTGTGTGTGTGTGTGAGAGAGAGAGAGAGAGAGAGAGAGAGAGAGAGATTTCTTACAAGTTCAACATATTCCATTAAACCCTGTTGAGGATTTCTTGCAGCTATGAGCTCAAAGAGCAAAACTCCATAGCTGTAAACGTCACTTTTCTTGGTGAAATTCCTTGTAGATATATATTCAGGATCAAGATAACCAAAAGTTCCCCTAATATTAGCTGCATGTTTATCCACCATTTCTTCTCTTGAAAGTCCAAAATCAGCAACCTGCTTGATCCAACATAACCCTCTATAATATCTCAATTAGCAGCCCAACCTTTTATTGTTTTAAATACATATATTACGCGAAAATCCAAAACGCAAGAAATTTTTCAATATTTGGAAAGGAAGTAAATCAAATATTTACTCTTCACACCACATGATATTATTTCAGAATCTGCAGTTGGAAATAATTATAGAAAAGTTGGAAGACATACCCTAGCTCTCATGGATTGGTCCAACAGAATATTGGATGATTTAATATCACGGTGTATTACAGGAGGAACTGCCTGACGTAAAAAAGTGCAAAATAGATGAGTAAATACCTTTGGCATGAATAAAACCATGTGCAGGCATGCCCAGGCAGAGATGAAATTTTCTGTGTCACACAATACGATTTACTTACTCCATCATGAAGATACTCCAAGCCCCTTGCTACGTCTAGAGCTATTAGAACTCTCAAATCCCAGCTCAATGGCTCATGCTTTTCACCTACATAAAGAAAACCATGCTATTCTCAGGTAATGATCTTATATATGCATATCAAGTGGAGTTCATACTGCGTAATAAATCTAAAATATTCCAATAAAATGAACATATTTGAAGTTGACAGCCATCTTACTGTATAAATGAGAGGCCAAACTGCCTTTACTCATGTAGACATATATAAGCATATGCTGTCCTTTTTCTGCACAATATCCAATTAAGTTCACGAGGTTTCGGTGATGTAACCTTCCCAATAGCTTAACCTGAAGGTGAAAGAATAGAATGAACATGAGGGGCTATAACAGACGAAGTGGATTAACTTAAAAAGGAAAACTATTACATGACATTAAGGATGTTTATGATTTTCCAAATTCTCCAAAAACAAATCTCCTGAGAATATCTGCAAGTTTAACTTTCTTATATTTCACCAAGCTCCCAAACATTTAAACACATTTCCGATAAAGTTATACAATTAATCAATAACTGGTAATCCAGGCATAAAACTAGTAAATTATTAACCATCAAACAATCACTACCTCTGTCTGGAATTCTTTCTCCCCTTGCTTAGAATCAGTTGCAAGCACTTTAACAGCAACAGTCTCACCCGTTGACATCTGAGCTTTGTACACAGGACCAAATGCACCTTGCCCTATCAATGTTGTAAAGTTATATGTTGCTTTCTGCAGATCCCTGTATGAACCCCATTAACAAAAAATTAATAAACCAAATGGGAAAGAAGATCGAGAACTTAAATGTGCAAAATAAGCTGCATCTCTTTTTAAAAGAATAATATATTAAAATTCATTGTGAATTTCATCAAAAATAAAACAAGAAGTACTAAGCAGTTAAGACTTGGGAAGAAAGACACAACAAAAATTTCATGATGAAGCAGGCAGATTATTTAACAGTGTGTATCATCATACGAGAAAACAATATGGTGTGGACCTATCTAGTCAATTTTGCAATTATAGATGTATAGCATTTGGTATCTCACATAACAGTTGAAGCAAACCACAGTAAATATCTAGGCATCTAAAGCTTTTGTGATTGTGTTGTATCTGTGCTTTACATGCATATCAGATACATTCTTCTGAGAAGATTCAAGCTATCCACCCTATTCACATAGATTGATCATCTAGCGTGCAAATGTTTACGATAAGAATGCAGGCTCATTATTTAGCGGTTACCAGTTAGTCTATTCATATTAATATTATCACTAACATTCTACAGATAGAATGTCCCATGTTTCCCATAAATATGATTGATTTTCCATATCAGTCAAGAAATGGTGCCTGCTTCCAAAAGCGCCAATTCTAGGTAATTTAGGACTCGTGCATGCAGAGGTTCTGAATAAATCATGCTGAACATTCTCATCACATACAAAAGATAAAAGGATATGATAAAAAGACAATTTTATAAGATTCTAAATCAAAGTAAGGTACATGAGAGGAATGGGTTTTCTGGAAACTTTACTTGTAAGAATACTCGGGAATTCCAGACATTGAGACCACATTGCTCTTCTTAAATCCTTCATGCCAGAAGGATTTACCATTCTGTTCAGATCTTACAGGCGAATCTGGACCAAGTGTCGAGTCAGACAATATAGTGCAAGAGTCAGCACCATTAGCACGAATAGGAATAGTTGCTGCCCTCCGAGAACTGCTATTCCCTATCTGCAAGCGCCTCCTATGGTACCTAATGCAGAAGAATCCAGAAATTGCCAAAAGCACTCCAATCACTACCCCTATAGATAATCCAACAATAAGCACAGCTGGCTCGGCCTTCATCTCCTCAACTATACTTTACTGCCTGTTCAATTATCCATCCCAGTAAAAAACCTGAAAAATGCCAATCTGATATCAAGACTAAGCAAAAACAAAAGAAGGCGGCACTCGTTTGTAGCCTACTAAAATATCAACGTCATGATCTTCAAAGTTGCGAGGTCGATTCCCAACAATTTGTTGAAATTCATGGCCATCAAAATAATCAAATACAAACTCCAAATTGTTCAAAAAAGAACATTCTGGTATGCTATTCTAGCTTCCATTTCCAATTTGGACAGGAAACTAACATTGAATAAGCATGAACTAATTCTACTATTTATGAATTTAAAACCCTTGTAACAGTAATAAGAGAAAAATAACAGTTGGTATTAATCTTTTATCTGAATTTATTTTATGGGGCAGGATGGAATAAAAACACAACGGTTTTCAATCAAAATAAAAGCTTAATTAAAGTGGGAAAAAGCAAAATTCAGCAGTCTAACTGTCCATGTTTAGCAAACTATAGTGAAAAACAATTACTTGATCTGCCTACAATTTAACCAAATCAAATTAAACTGAGATCCTATACGATACCAACAGATGCTACCAATGAAAATTTCCAGATAATCGACAATCTAAGAAATTGGGTCAGTCACAAACGCAATAATGCTCTGTTTGGTTGCTCAGAAAATAAGCAAAAGAAAGTACATAATTTTTAGAAGAAAAAAAAAACGTAAAGCCAAATGCAAGTATATGGGACCAAGTTAGAGTTTTTCCACTTTTCTTTCCTTTTATTCAACTCAAACTAATTTTCTCAGCCACCAAACAGAGATTCAAGAGAAACCCACCAACAGATCATGACCAGGAAACCAAAAACAACAGAAATTAAACAAAAACAAAAAACAAAACAAAAACAAAAAGAAGAAATCAAACCGTAGCGTTCGACGTCCAGCTTTGGGTATTACCTGTATATGCAGAGAAACAGTTACACGTTCTGCAGGAGTATGGAAAACAAGTGAAAGTGAAACCAAATGGTTTGAGATTTGAGATTTGAGAGAGATTCAAAGGGTGATATGTGCGATGATGAAAAAATACTTGAAGAAAAACAAGTTGGCGTGTGAAAGTAATGGAAGCAAAGCAAACACAGAAAGAAGGAAAGAGTGAATAGTAAATGGTATGTTTTGCTTGCTTTTTAAATTCCGTGAGTCGCCGCTGGAAATAAGGTAAAAGGAACGCGCCTTCCCTACTCCCTATAAATGTACTTCTAGGCATTTGGGGTTTTCTACAAAACAAAATTGGTAAAATATAACATTTTCTTTTAATGAGAATGCATTTTATTAATTAATTAAAAATGCCCCAAATACAAATGGCAAAAAGAAAGATACATCGGCCCAACATTGTTATTTAAGTCCAATAAAAGAAGCCTGCAAATAGCAGTCTACCATATTGGTGGAGAGAAGCGTTACCTTTGTACCACGGCGTGGATTCGAATCTGATCGACTTCCTAATACATCAAACCTTACAACTGGCCTTTTACTACAGTGGTAATAAGATGTTGAGCTTCTGCATGACCGCGTGGGTTCAAACCCCATCGATTGTTAATCTAACAAAATATATTGATTGACAAAAAATAAAATATGTCAAACCCTTCACCCAAACAGCTGTCGTTGTCGCCGCGATTGCAAAAAACGTTGCCATCGTACAAACAAGTCCGAAGACAAGGAAAAGAGCGGTCATGCCAAAATTATGATATATTCACGCACATAATATGTCGACAAATAAAATACAATATGATCCTGGGATCCCAAATCTGTTGAGGAATGATTCTGCAACCCACCAAGGTGTGGTTGAGAGAGCTGAGGAAGAGAAGGTACGTGGTGGAAACTAGAGAGATCTGTGTGCAAAGAAAAACTTTGGCATAATGGAGAGTCATTGAGCATGTGATTTGGGGCAAGGCAGGAATGCCATGTCAGACTTGGTAGCTGGATGGTGAGTATGGGAGCGCAAGCCCAAGGGAGTGGGGGATGTAAGGGAATAGCAACTGATAACAAAGCTTGGGTTGACAGAGCGGAAGATTTTGATGGAGCAGGCAGAGGAGTGGGAGAGAAGAAAGCGCAACTTGGGAGGAGAGTTGGTGCCACAGAGGGTGGAGTAGCCACCACCAAGGGCGAAGAAGGCGCCATAAAGGACGGAAGAAGAGCCGCCATTCGGAGCGACTGGAAAGACCGCAATCAAAAATATTTTATTCTAGTTTTAGGCATTGTTCTAAAAATCTCCGGGGCCTAGGCGCTACGCGGCTGGTCACCATCCCGATTAATGCATAGACGTTTGAAAATTAAGAAAGGGGCGCCTAGACCTACTGAGGCACCCGCCTAGACCGCTTCAAGACTCACCTAAGTTGCGACTCACTTAGACATAAAATATATAACTTTCATTTTACATTTTATTTTTTTTCAACAAATTGTAAGAGACTTGTTGAATACTTAAATGAACACACTGATGTGTATTTAAACTAATCTAAATGATAGATTAATCTAAACCAAATTAAACTCGCAAGCGCACGAATCAATTGTAGAATATATGCAAATACGAGGTCGATCCCACAGGGATTGCTTTAACACCAATTTAACCGATTAATCACACTAGACTTAATTAAACAAAGATAGATTGAATAATTGAGTAATTGATTAAGAATATAATTAACAAGAAAAATAAAGGGTAAATTACATTTTACCCTCTCAGGTTTGGGGTCAATTTCAATTCCTTACAACATCTTTAAAACATTTCAATTTCATACCTCAAGTACTATTTTATTTCAATATAATACCTCCGTTACATTTTTCATCCATTGATATGTTAAGTGCTGACGTGGCTGACACATTTGTGCCACGTGGCAAAAAAAATTTTAATTTTTTTTTAAAACCTGAATATTCTTAAAAAAAAAAAAAAAACACAGACGCACCTCCCTTCCCCCCTCCTCTTCTCCCCATCTTCATCTTCTTCCCCTGACCTAGAAAAAAGAAAAAGATTCCGTCTTCCCCCTCCCTCTCTCTTCTCCTCCATCTTCATCTTCTTCCCCCGACCCCTGTACCTGCAACCCAAAAAAAGAAAGGAAAAAAAACCCAGATTTCGTGAGCTGAAAATGGGAGGAATGGATGTGGATCTAAGGAGCAGAGCGGGGTGTGTAGAGGAGAGAAGAGGGCGGGTGCAGGTGCGAAGGTGAGGTGGGTGATGTGGGGACGGGGGTATGGGTCTGCGGCGGAGGGGATGGGGGTTCCTGGGCTTGGGGGTTGCAGCTTGCAGCTGGGTTTTTTTTTTTTTTTTTTTTCTTTCCTCCTCCTCTCTTCTTCTTTTTCTTCTTCTGGGTTGCAGGGGGTTGGTTTTTTTGGGGAGGGGGGACGAACGGGGTTTTTTTTTTTCCTTCTCTCTTCTTCTTCTTCTTCAGGGGAGCTACCGGGGGGATAGAATAAGGGGGAAGAAGGAGTTGTGGGGAGGTGTTTTGGAGGGGGCGAAGAAGCAGGTGTGGGGAGGGGGGAGAGGTGCGGGGAAGGGGTGTTTTCTGGGCTTGGGGTTACAGTTTGTTTTTTTTTTTTTTAAATTGTTTAGAAGATTTAGGTTTTTGAAAAAAAAATGAAAAATTATTTTTTCTGCCACGTGGCAGCCGCATCAGCACAAATGTGGCAGCCATGTCAGCATTTAACAGACCAATGGATGGAAAATGTAATTGAGGTATTATATTGAAATAAAATAGTACTTGAGGTATGAAAGTGAAATGTTTTAAAGATGTTGTAAGGAATTGAAATCGACCCCAAACCTGAGGGGGTAAAATGTAATTTACCCAAAAATAAAGACAATTAATTAAAACAAACACACAACACAAGAAGAAATTGAGAAACCATGGAAATCTAAGGTTATGAATTCACCAACAACAATCCTATTTACTTTTCCTAGAGCCAACTACTATCCAATTACCATGCCAATGTTAAATGTTGTTCTTTCTAAGATATAAATTAATTTGTGGTCAGGCATCAACTCTTGTATCTCTACATGATAATTATATCCTATTGGTTAGGCATACAATTAAACACATAAAAACCCATTAAGTGTAGAAGAATCATGTCAACCAAGTAGGACTAGCTTGATATTGGTCATCCTCACTAGTTTGTCTACTCTTCTTAATCTTAGTTCCAATAAACCAAATTGATATTGGTCATCCTCATAGATTTATCTAACTATCTAGATGCAAAATTCCTAAGGGTGATCAGTCATTAGAAACTCGAATCTAGAATAAAATACTCACAAAGATTAAGAATATAACATGGCATATAATCGGATAATAATTAACAAAGTACTTCGCAAATATTCATGTCATGGCTTCATCATAAACCTTAGAGAATAACTTAGTTACACATAGAAAGAAAAATAAAAGAAAGATAGAACCCGGATTCCATGACAAAGCACGTCCCTAAGCTCTTCTTCACAAATTGTGGAGATGGTGAATGGTAGTATGGTGTGGTGGTATGGGTTATGCGGGGGTTATGTAGAGAGAGCTTAGGGCACCTTATTTATACTAGAAAAATCCTAAAAACGTCTAGGAGAAACTCTTCTAACATAAAACAAACTCCTAAACAATTAATGACACAAACTAGGAAAGAATCCCTCTTGGCTTGGGAAACACGGCATCTGTCTTGCATGCATATCGCACACCACTAGGAAAAATCGGGAAAGCCTCCAAATCTACATTCTCCCACATCTGCGCAATTCTGACGGTAAAACAACTTATGCGGGATTGATTTGTGAAACTGGAATGAATGGCTTCATGGAGAATTATGAAATTCGGACACAACAATCTTCAACCTCTTAGCTTCCTTCTCTAATTGGCCTTGCATCAAAACTCCTCCGAAAAGTCGAATTATCACTAGGGGTGGGCGTGGTGCGGTTTGGTGCAGTTTCGAGTGAAACCGAAACATTTTGCGGTGCGGTTTCAAACGGTTTCGGTTCGGTTTTTGAGATTTTTTTTTTCTCCCTGGATTTCTGGTTCTTCTGGTTTTGGTCCGACAAGGAAGGGAAAATGTTGAGTGCGTTTTTTCTCCAGTCACGGTAGCAACCATATTCCAAAACTGGTAGCTAAATGGGTGCTTGCTTTTACAGGTTTGTGCTGGTTGTTTAGGATGAGCACAAGGTCTTATGCTAAAGGGGGGCTTGCTTTTACAGGTGAGCTTGCTATGCTAGTCCAAGTCTTATGCTGTTTGAGCAGAACTGAGAGAATTGATTACTCTTCTTGTATACTTTGATAATTAAGAGTACTACTGATTTGATTTTCAATTAGAACTGCATTTTCCTTTTCTCGTTCTTGTTAATTAGGAGTACTACTAAATTTCTCTTCTTTTCCCATTTTGATCCAGTGTGGGCAAGGGAATACAATAGATCAACTAAGACCAAGTTATGTGAAATCATTGTCCGAAACTAAAGTGAAAAACATTGCTGCCGGACTATGGCATACACTCTGTAGTTGAGTCTATACTATAAATGTATGGACTCTAATAAAGAACCAATTAAAACATGACATTTAATATATGGTGCGGTTTCGGTTCGGTTTTGAAAACCCAAAACCAAAACCAAACCGTTTTCTTAACCGCGGTGTGGTTTCGAAACCGCAACCGTTTCAAAACCGTAAAACCGAACCGTTCAGTTCGGTTCGATTCGATTTGATTCGTGTTTCGGTTTCGGTTTCGATTTTCTGTTCCAAGTGTCCACCCCTAATTATCACCAAAAACGTCATGCATGTACAGAATGGCTGAAACAGAGAAAAGGAAAGTAATAAGGCTTTTTTAAGACCAATTTCTTAATAAAACTTAGGGATAATTAACATGAAAATGTGATAAATAGTGCACCTATCACACACATTATATGTTTTGTTTCCCATGTTTTCATTATATTCCAATAGCTTATAATATACATGTCATTCTATTTTGTAATTTATGATGAAATTATATATCTTTTAAGTATAAATAGACACTTATTTACATGATATACATTAAATTTAATTAAATTCGCCTAGTCCACCTAGACGCCCGCCTAGACCCCCGCCTAGCTGCCTAGGCGTTAGGCCCCAGCACACTGCTCGACTAGCGCCTAGCGTCTTTTAGAACCTTGGTTTTAGGTAAAATACAACTTTGAATATTATGTTGTCGAGTTGTCAATTTAAGCAGTAAATCAAATAGATTTCGTTTTAGTGGTATATTTCGTAGGTTGTCAACGCGAGTCATCAACGACTTATTTTTTATTTGAATATGTTACCTAGGGTGTCAGTCCAAACCATTAATGAGGTGTTAGAGTTGTATTGGTGCACTATGATAAAAAGGGCAAATTTACCATTAAAAGTGCCTATCATGTGCCTCAGCAGTGCATCATCCCTCCCTCTTTATCTTCATCTTCTACATCCCCTTGCAGCCCCTTTTTTGCTTTATGGGATAGATTATGGCAGGCCAGTGTTCCTCCCAAAGTTAAGATGACGACATGGAGAATTATTTCAAATATTGTCCCTACGGCTGAAAACAGAAGTCTTTGGAGAGTCCCCATTGATCCATTGTGTGTACTCTGAAATCGGCCTCAGAATCGACTTATCATCTTATGCTTGAGTGCCTATTCGCAGTTGGTATTTGGCGAGCCTCATCCTTAACATTCCGCCTTTCTCACTAGAATAAATACTCCTTAAAGGAATGGGCTCTACTTATGGTGCAGAATTTAGTGAAGTCGGATTTTGATTGTATCCTTATGCTATTTTGGGCGATGTGGACAACCAGGAATGCTAAACTTTGGGGTGAGGTTCCTAATCTGGATCCTATGGTAGTAATGGGTCGAGTTGTAGATTGGTGGCAGGATTTCTTGTGTGTGACCTGCTCTCATTCCCACTTAGTCATGGTGTCTCTCCTTGGTGGTCGTGTCCTCCGACTGGCAGACTGAAACTTAATGTTGATGGGGCCTGGGATAAGGAACATTGCATAGGGGGAGAAGGGATCATAATCATAAATGCTAAAGGAAACTTTGTGGGTTGGGCTACCCGTGTGTTCATAGAAGTGTTTTCCCCTATCTAGGTGGAAGCACTGGCCATGAAAGTTGGTCTTTGAACTGGTGGTTGAAAAGGGTTTAATTAAGATTGATATTGAGTGATGAGTTTCATATCGTGTCGGCAGTGCTGGAGTCCTCGATGAACTCGTCTCCCATGGGACCTATCATCGAAGATACCAAATTCTTGCTGGCTTTGGTTGCTGAAGCTTCGGTTGCCCATATCCCAAGCAAACTCGGTAGCCCATCGTCTGGCTCGTTTTGCCCTCCACTTTAGAGGGGATTGTACTTGGTTTGATGAACCTCCTCTTATTATTAGTGATCTTCTTGTGGAGGATGTCACATCCCGACCCGGGGTCGACCACTTCCCGGGCCCGCTCCATTACCGTAGCACGATATTGTCCGCTTTGGGCCCCGACTACGCCCTCACGGTTTTGTTTCTGGGAACTCACACGAGAACTTCCCAGTGGGTCACCCATCATGGGAGTGCTCTCGCGCGCTACTCGCTTAACTTCGAAGTTCCTATGGAACCCGAAGCCAGTGAGCTCCCAAAAGGCCTCGTGCTAGGTAGGGATGGGAATATACATATAAGGATCACTCCCCTGGGCGATGTGGGATCTCACAATCCACCCCCCTTAGGGGCCCGACGTCCTCGTCGGCACACCACGGCCAGGGTTAGGCTCTGATACCAAATTGTCACATCCCGACCCGGGGTCGACCACTTCTCGGGCCCGCTCCACTACCGTAGCACGATATTGTCCGCTTTGGGCCCCGACTACGCCCTCACGGTTTTGTTTCTGGGAACTCACACGAGAACTTCCCAGTGGGTCACCCATCATGGGAGTGCTCTCGCGCGCTACTCGCTTAACTTCGAAGTTCCTATGGAACCCGAAGCCAGTGAGCTCCCAAAAGGCCTCGTGCTAGGTAGGGATGGGAATATACATATAAGGATCACTCTCCTGGGCGATGTGGGATCTCACAGAGGATGTTTCTTTACCTTGTACCAATTAGTGGCTTTATGAAATATATGCCATCCTTTTTCAAAAAAAAAAAAATGGTAAGCATTATTCTAATGAGACTGAAGAAAGGGAGAATGTCTTGAGTAGGGCTACCTCACATGCAACTACTTACAAAGAGTAAGCCTGAGTGGAAATCATATGCAGTAATCCTACTCACTTTTGTAACTGTATCGTCGCATGAAGCGGCCCTACTCAAAATTTTCTCCACACAGGGTGAATTTTGAATATTTGGTTGGTGCAAGGTTCAAGGAGTAGTGATTTCATATGAAAATTGGGATCACTTTCCCCACTAAAGCATTAAAATTCCTACCCATATTATTCTCATGGAATGCAGGAATGGTCCCAAATGTAGCACATAAATTTGTGGGTCTGACCTTGTCACCTTGATTAAGGAATATGGGAGGTTTGTAGGTCTGCATTTGGTCGCCTAATCAAGGGCTTATTTAAAGGGATTTAGGGATGGGATTAATTGAGGTTATGGTTAGGTGACGTTGAATTTTTAGAATTTATTTCATGTATAATGGTCTTGGACTAGGAATGAGTTCAAATTCTCCTCAAACCCTTTGATGTCAATTTTTAGGAAGTTGGTTTATACGACATCAAAATTCAAGGTTTAATTGTCATTGGGCATGTAAATCATGGGTCAATTTTTTAATAATAGAAGAATAATTGCAAGATTTTTTGCTAATGACCAGGTATAAAGGAAAGTCAAAGATCAACTTTCAGCTGCGAAAGCTACAGCTTCTCGAGAACATGTCGTGGGGCAACGTAGAGATATTTTTTTCTTTTTTAATAGATACGATATCATCTACTGGAAGGAGACTCTGTTCAGATTGTGACGGCTCTAAGTGATCCCTCTACTAACCTATCAACAATTGGGCAGCTAGTTGAAGACACGAAGAGCATTCTTGCCGCAATCACCAAGGACTTGTGCACCTGTCCGCCGCCATACAAACACAGTTGCTGATAGACTAGCTAGATTTGGTTTGAATGTTTGCTCATCCTCCTAGCTTTATCATTGACCTCCTCGTTGAGGACTCTATGTGACTGAACTCTGTATTTTGGCTGAGGCTATTTTGGTCTCATCTCAGAGATAAAGGACTAGGCTAAACCCAATAAGCTAATCATAATAATTTGATTCGAAATGCTTTGATGAGAATCGAACGTAATACCTCTCACATAAGTAAGCAAGAATACTACTAGACCGTAATACTAAGTGACATTTTTCTTAGATTATTTAAGGTTTTTTTTAACAAACGATATTATCTACACTAAGAGGTGGGAGAGTGAGCTAAGTCTCACAATAGGCTAGCAATAATCTAGTTCAACTTCACCTTTGTTTTTAGACCAATGTTTTAATTGAATAAAGTAATAAATAAATAATTCACAATTTCTATGTGAGATTCGTCTAAATGAGGATTTTATTTACACAACATAGAATCCATAGATGTGTTGCAAGAGAGCGTATAGCTCAACATTTAGGCCATCTCCAACAGAAGGATTTAGAGGGCCAGAGGGTTGAAAATAGCCTGAAAACCGTCTCCAAACGAGGGCTAGGCCAGAGGGCTCTGGAATTTGAGAGGGCCCCACGGAATCCCAAAAGGCCAAAGGGCTAGAGGGCTGGCCACTTCCGGCCAGCCAGCCCTGGGCTGGCCAGAAATTTTTTTTTTATTGGATTTCCTGTCGGTTATAACCGACAGGAATACATTTGTATTACTTAATATAAATGTATTACTGTCGGTTAAATGTATTCCTATTGGTTATAACCGACAGGAATGCTTTGAATATTTTTTTTTTACAGTTTTATTATCATTATTTATTTACAAAAATTTTCCTATAGCTTCTATTTTTCATATATTTTTTTTTAATTCTATTTTTTTCCTATAACTTTTATTTTACAAAATTTGTTTCATATTTTGTTTTAAATTCCATTTTTTCCTATAACTTCTATTTCACAAAATTTATTTCATTTTATTTTAAATTCTATTTTTTTTCCTATAACTTCTATTTCACAAAATTTGTTTCATTTTTTTTTTAATTCTATTTTTTTCCTATAACTTCCTAAGCCATTATACAACATTAAATTAAATTAAGTAACATGAAACAACATTAATAACATTAACCAACATAAAAAAAACATTTAACAACATGAAACTTAAACAACATTTAAGTTGTAGTTTTTAAATAATAAATTATGTTTGGCCCTTTGGCTCTCGGTTGGAGATGGTTTTTTGTGATAGGGCTAAAACGAGCCCTCTGACCCTTTGGCCCTCGGTTGGAGACAGAGGCAAATATGGCCCTGTACTGTTCATTAAAATATTAATATCTTGGAGTATCTTGGAGGGCCAGAGGGCTAAAACGAGCCCTCTGACCAGTCATCGGTTAGAGATGGCCTTACGTCTGCATCCAAAGTCCCTTCTACCAAACCTATCACTTGTATTCGAAAGAAATATATATGGATACAATAATTTTAGAAAACCGTGCATTTATTTGATAAATCAAAAAGGATGAACTCATCGTTTTCTAATTAAAAAAATAAACGATAAACTTGAAATTTATCAAGGATTTACTACATCAATTTGATTAATCAATATAATCAATGTAATATGAATTTGGATTACATGTTTACCAATATTGAATAAAGGGCGATTTTAAGCCAACATGGCTCCTCACTTTGTAAGGGTGAGGAATGAAACATCTATCATACGCAGTCTTATTTTTACTTTGCAAAATGATTGTTTTCACGACTCGAACAAAGAAGCTATTTTTTGTTGCGCTAAGGTCCTCGCGTTTACCAATACTGAATTAAGTGTAAATATGTAGTAGAGTAATGAGTGGTGGTCTCAGCTATTTCTGTTGATGTGTTTAGAGTATATGAAGTGGTGGTTGTTATTATAGCAATTGGGGGTCGTGAAATATAGAGATTGGTAACTTGGTAGTGAGCAACTGTCAACCAAACACACCTAATATGAAATTGAAGGGAATAAATTAATAATAGACAGATGACCTCAACGAAAATGACTTCAGATAATCATCAGGTTCGAGATTAAGTCATGTCATGACGAAATTAAAATACAGTAATTATAATGTATTAGACTGTCCAATTTGGTTTGCAAAACCCACCTCATGCATCTATCTGTACCAAGATGTGTGTGTGTGTGTATTTATAAAACCAAACAATCTTGTTTGTGTGTATATATAGTTTGATCTTTGAATGGCGTGATGTGCTAATTACTGAAATTATATCGTGTGACGGTTGACAGTTATGTTTCAATTTTAATGACTTGAAGAATGAATCCAACCGTTAATCGCTACATTATGTGATTTGCAAAGTATAATCTAAAATGATGGTCTCTTTAACATCATTGATTACTAATGTATCTCTTATGGCGATGCTAAAAAGATCATCTACTTAAACCACATTTTTCTTTAACACATGATGTAGCAGTTAAATGTTAGATTTCTTCTTTAAATCACTAAATAAGAAAATTAATTATCAACCAGCCACATTATGTGGTAAAAAAAATATATGGTCTCTAACATTTTTCATCTCTTAATATTGTCAACTTTGCTCAACACAATAAAATAATATTAAGATATTTTTTGGGTAGTTAATATAATATTTAGCTTGATGTTGCCCTGGATTAGTGTCTGTATTATAAGATATTTAATTCCTTTTGTGATCTTGATTTTTAGGATAAAATAATCAGATAATCTCATGATGATTTTAAGGATAAAATAATTAATCAGATAATCTCATGATAGAAACTAGGGTTTCGGAGGTACTTCTAGCTGTAATTTTTTTTTTAACAAATGATATTATTTATATTAAAGGAGATGGAGTTGGCTTAACCTCACAATAGGATAGCAATAATGTAGTTCAAATTCACCTTTGGCAAGAATTGAACCTAAGACCTCTGGTTTCAAAAAAATTCAACGGCCAAGATTAATCAAGCTCTAAAAAATTCAAAAAAATCATTAAAATTACCAAAAATATTACCAAAAAAAAAAACTTACAAAGTTCCCCCTTAAAAAATTTTACAAAGTTCAACACACTTGCAAATTAACATTTAAAATTAAACAAAAACCTATGACAATACTGATATATGGAGGATAAGACGAAGAAAAATTACAAAATAAAAAATATATTTGTGAATAGTAATCGTCATTACCCTTAGCGTTCCTCCTTCCAAACAGGTGACTTGCACAAGGCAATTACTGTTTAAAATGAATAGTAAGGGCAATTACATTGTCCTTGCCTTCCATTAACGGGTGGAGATGCTCTTAGAGTTATAATATCAAACACAACAAAAGTACCCCAAATCGAAGACATGAATATATAAACACTGATCGGTCTGATCATGTAGATATTAGAAGTGTTTACGGACTATCACACAACTAGTCTTTCATGTTTATTGATCACTTTTCTTGTAGGGATGAAATTCAATTGCATATATAAGGGAGCTACATTTCGAGACTTATGAGTATACGAAAAGCATAAGCATACGATAGACGTTGCCTCGTATAATTTGAAAAAGTGGATAAAATCATGCCAACTACTAGGCCATGCTTATTTATACTCCCAAATCACATAGAGTGCGTCTTGGTGTGGAGGTCACGACGGGCTGCTTAATGTGATCGAAATAAATACAAGCAACAACGAATAAAACAACAATGCCAACTTGTACGTATATATATACTAGAGCATACGATATATAATGTCTGAGACAAATAGGGCTGATTTAAAATGATCTGTTTGTTGATATATTATGAAAATGATCTGTTTGTTGATATGGAAGGAATGCTTTAAAAGGAGACGCAGGTTTTGACAAAAGTTTTTAATGAGCTCACCTCGTAATATATTTCAATGATCTGAACCGTTTAACATTTAGGTATTTTCTTAAAGATCATGTCTGCCAAAAATCACTCAAATCTGAAACCCTATGACGTTGAATTAAGGGTTTAGGATTTTGTAGAACCGTAATCGTCCATTTTCTTCACTATAAATGAACGTCTTAATGGTTTTGGATGTGTCTAATTTTTTGCATGGATATTCTATGAATGATGTTCTAAAATATAAACGGTTTGACCCGTTAAAATACATTATGGAGTAGACCTTACAAAAACTTATGTCAGAAATTACATAAAAAAATTAGTGCCACGAATTTGTCCCCATATATATATTGTCTGAGACAGTAAGTCTGATTTAGTAAATTGATATATTATGAAAGTGATCAATAAGAATGTTCGTTGATATCGAAGGAATGCTTCAAAAAGAGACGCAGATGCTCAAAACGATGACTTTTTGGGTTAAAGGAAAGAAATTAAAGGGTGATATGATTAAGAGCATGAGGGGGCCGAACAATGTTTTTGCAATGATGGTTTCGTAGAAATTAGTAGATATTCGATCTCCTTAATCACTTTTATTAACTCTCAAATTATGATAGTAATCCAAGATGGGAAGTTAATTATTACCAAAACGGTCAAGTATGCTCAAACAAAGCTCAAACAGGGAGGTAGTGCTTATCTCTAGACCCAGTCTATAACCGGAAAGTTTTCAAAGGAGAATTTTCTGTGACATGATCGATTTTGCACTTTTTTTTCAACTAATGCAAACTCTTGTTGATTCTGTTTGTTGATTTTCTTTTGATTTGTTTAATTCAATTTGTAGGAAAAAAAGTGTGCATGACATAAAAAAATTGTGTATAAAAATAATTTCCTTTCCATAACGACGGTTTGGTTAAGCTGAATTATTGCTAGATGTGATTTGAGGATGATCTTACCAATGGATATTGTTTAGTTTCTAATATGAGATTGCATTGGATGATATACTAAATTCAATATCTGTTGAATGAATAAATGATTGTTCTGAATTTTGTCCAATGAAAGTATAAACGCAACTTACCTACTCTAGTCTAAATTAATTATTAATGAATTAAACTTATCGAACTCAACACAAATGTTCTCGTCGTTTATGTGAGTTAAGTCTAAGATCTTTTTCTTATAAGTGAAGAAAAATATCAATAAATTGCAGGACTAATTAGTGTGTGCTCCCTCCATATTTAACTTGGAGTCAAAGATATATGAGTTGTCCTCTTAATTCTCGCATAAGGTTGAAACAAGCAAGCAAGCAAATGTCCTCTGGGTCGGGGTTCATGGGGCATGTGAGAAGCACATGTGACTGCGTGTGATTTTGTTCTCTTCACGTTCTCCACATATATATATATATATATATATATATATATATATATATATATATGTACACACACACACACACGAATTCGTTATGTGCTAAGCTCACTTAGTTTGGAGGTAGATAGTCATCCCCCTATTCCAAATATATACACATACATATTTGTATAAATGGTCTAACTTATTCCATATAGTCATCATCATATAGATGATCTAACTTATGAACTTAGCGCACAACAAATTCGTATAAATGGTCTAACTTATTCCATATAGTCATCATCGTATATCCAAAAGTGCAACTATGCAAAAGCACTTTAAATACAAAAACGAAAGAGCACTTTAAATACAAAAAAGCAAAAGAGTTTGTGTAAAAACTTGATTTGAGAAAAAGAACTCTTAAAACTTTCAAAATTGAAATAATGTTAGCAAATTCTTTTGGGTGTTGGATGTAATAATTGAATTTATGAGTGAGAGAATGACAGAAACCAAACCTCTCTTGTTGTCCATGTATTCTTAGTTGAAAATCAAAAACTTTAAAAATTTTAAAGAATAACGAGAGTCCTTATTGTAAGCTGGAAGTGAATACTATTAAATTAGAGAGATCAACTATGTTGAAAGATGTACGACCGGTTTTCCTCCAACAAAAGAGGGCTAATATTAGGACAAATGCTACTAAATTTTTTTGTGTTCTGTTTGGACGAAGAATTTTCAAGTACCAAGGAATCTAGACTATATAAGGTAGTATATTAGTAAAAAGAACTGTTCAATTTATTAGAAGCAAGGATTTTAAATGACTAGATGCAATGCACGTAAATGGCTGGATGCATGCCCGCAAATGACTACTTAAAAATGTAAGCATCTAATCTAAAATTAATTGATAATTAAGGGGATAGATTCAACACCATTTAAACCATTACACAAGACTTTAATGTCCTGACATGAAATTCACACTCTCAACAAAACGAATTAGTCCTTAATAGCATCAATGCCATCACTAAATTGTGCACATGAGTTATAATTTTGGTCAACCTTATTGTTTGTCTCAGTTTTCTATAGTGCACATTTAAGTTATATATCTGAACAAAAGTTTTTTTTCTTTTTTTCCGGAAAGATAGAAATTCATTGAATTAAATACGAATAGCTACATTTGCATCTTCTGCTAACACATTAAAAAGAAACTCCGGACCAAGTTCATCCCAGCCAAATCTCCCGCCATGCTTAACAACGTACGCCGCTACCAAATGGGCTGCACGATAACATTGCCGAGGGGTAAAGCAGAACCTTACCAGCTGTAATAGACTCGCCATTTTCCAAATATCATGGACATAAACTTCTAAATGCACATCAGTCATAATTTCCTTATTCAACATCTGGATCAATCCCTTGTTGTCTGACTTCACCACCAACCGAGTAGCTGTCAAATCTGCACTCCCCACAGTTGCCTCCAGCCCTTCTCGAACCGCATCCGCTTCTGCCATTAGTGCCTTCGCTTCGCATATCGTTTCCCTCCCACCCCTCCTGCCAGCTTTGGAATCCCAGCAGTCAAATATGCACTCCCCACAGTTATTAAATCTCGTTAGACTAATGATTAAACAGTTGTTATTCAGATGCGTAGCTTAAATGTGCACTTTAGATCTGCACTATAGAAAGCCTCATTGTTTGCCTTATGGTTTTAAATGCGGGCTTCGGATATGGGTTGGTAACGTGGTTGGCCTTTTTGTTCAGTTAGAATTCTGTATTCTTCTAATTTATTATGGGCCTAACGGATAAATTCCATACAATTAACCCAACAAGAGCTCCCGTTTTCTTTTGCCCATTCCATAATTCTGATTTGAAAGAATGCGTCTCAACTAGGGGTGGGCACTTAGAACCGGAAACCGAAACACAAACCAAATCGAACCGCACCGAACAGTTGGTTTTGCAGTTTTGAACGGTTGAAACCGAACCGCAACATAGAAAACGGTTTGGTTTCGGTTTTGGCTTTTGAAAACCGCACCGCAAATATTAATAAACATTTAATTAAATGTCCATATTAGATTTCATGTTTTAATTGGTTGTTTGTTAGAATCCATGCACTTAGTATGGACTCAACCACACTAGAATATCATCATTTATCACTTTCTTTCGTTCATTAACTTGAAAGACCTTTGTTATTTTATACCATCACACACACACACACACATATATGTGCAAGGGTGGACTAATCTTGTTATCTAGAGTCGAACAATGATCTAATGGAGTCCACTCATTTGAAGCATGATATCACATATTCTAGTATGAAAGTTTCGCTCACGTTTAATTAATTCAAAGTTATTGAACTTGTTTTATGTTATGCCTTGTACGGGACATCCTTTTGTTGCACAAACATATTTTAACATCACAACTACAAGCAACATGCTAACTGTTTAGAGTCGAACAATGATCTAATGAAGTCCACTCATTTGAAGCATGATATCACATATTCTAGTATGAAAGTTTAGCTCACGTTTAATTAATTCAAAGTTATTGAACTTGTTTTATGTTATGCCTTGTACGGGACATCCTTTTGTTGCACAAACATATTTTAACATCACAACTACAAGCAACATGCTAACTGTTTACATAACAAATGTCTTTTTCCTATTGCTACTGGGAAATGCTTATTAATATGTTAAATTGTAAATTGTATATTTTTCTTAAAAACCAAACCGAAACCGTTTGAAACCGCACCGAACCGAACCAAACGGTTTGGTTTTATTTCGGTTTTGGCTTCAAAACCGCACCAAACCAAACCGCAAAAAAATTTGGTTTCGGTTTTGGTTTCACTCAAACCCGCACCAAACCAAACCGTGCCCACCCCTAGTCTCAATAATTGCGGAGTCATAAATTTTCTCGTGCGTGTGCCAATGAACTTTTACATTTTATTAAATTATATTTTTTAGGTTGTTAATTTTAAAAATCTGATTTATAATTTTTATTATAAATTGTTCAGAAAAAAAAAAAAAAAAAAAAAAAAAACAAACAAAAAATGAAGCCAATGGACCATGGGTTTTCCTTTTTAAATTTTTCATTCAAAATGTACTTAATTACTAGTTAGAGAGAGGCATATTTTGGTATTGTGAATGTTGTATATAATTAATATAGGCTTTATGTGTGGGATATTCAATTGTTGCTAAGAGGGGTGGGCTAATTTCTATAGGATTGGTTTGAAACCAAACACAATGAGTTGAAGAGAAAGACCCTAACCACCAAGGTAATCCACCACTTACACCAATATATATAGTTTAGATGGTAGTTTCTTGTTTACAAGCAATATTAATAGAGAAAATAGTCGAATTTATGGCCTCAACTGCATAAGTGACTGCTTGTAATGACTTGAGCAGCGAGGCTGATAGGATTTTCACCACCTGCAAAAGTAGGGATAAAAACACTTAAAAATACTTGCAAGAGTACAAGGTTGTCGTAGTATAGCAGCTCAAGCAAGGTCGTTTTCCACAGGGATTGAATGAACAATCTATGTTAAAACCAAATCTTAGTTAACTATTTAAAAACGAAATTGGGAAGAGGTTGATTAAATGACCTAAAATATTAAAAACGAATTTAATTAAAAACAATTAAATAAATTGACAGAGTAAAGAAAACAAAGAAAGTATTTGAAAACCAAATTGTAAAAGCCTAGGGTTCCGCCGTCCCCTTAACAATCCTACGTAGACTTACCAATTACCTATGAATTATCCATGCAACTTTGAAGGTTAGGTTTTCCTAATGCATATTCTACTCGTGGTATTCAAGCTAGAACATATATCTAACATGCAACCCGTCCGTGGTATTCAGATCGAATGTGAACATGCAAGACTCATTACGTTTTGTGAAAACCCTTTGAAAAACCATGCAACCCCTAAGACGTGGTATTCATCCCAGGTGAAATTACAACCATTAATCACAAGAAGCAATACTCAATTCCCCGGTGGTATTCCGATCGAATTGCATCCGATTACTTATCTAAACATCCTAATGGTAGCTAAGCATTAAGACACAAAGACAGTTTAAACCACAGTGATTAACAATTCAAAGTATGCATGTATAAAATCATAAGCAATTAAATAAAGACTACATATTCATGTTAAGGCTCGTGGCTTCGCCCTAGCAAACGAAATTAGTTACTAACAACCATAAAATAAAATATTATTAAGAACATGGAAAGAAAACACCTTGAAAATAAACTTGAATCGTCAAAAGCTCTCTAAAGTCAAAATGCGTCCTCAATGTTGCGTACCAATCTAATGGCTAAAAAGCCTTATTTATACTACTAGAAAATAAAACCCTACCTAGAAAAGGTCTTAGAATGAAACTAGGAAACCTAATAAAATAATAAAACAGAAAATAAAAGGTTTCCTATTTGAACTAGAATTCGGAGTTCTCAGAAAATCAGACTTTTGACTGACCAAATCAACTCCGATTTGGTCCAAAAAGGTCTCTTTTGAAATCTGAAGACGTCCCCTACAAATCCTCAGAAGGAATCCTTCTCAAAATATGCCATCTTGACCTCCAAAATACCCAAAACGTCCAAAAACGTCAATCTGGGAAAGCTGCGCGCTGGGTCTTAATTACATCGCCATGGTCAAACGGCTCGGTAGAAAAATCTGGAATTTTGACACAATCATTTTGAAAGGCACACGAACATCCTCCAATTGGAATCACTCCAAAATTCATCCGTTTGATCACTTTTTGCTCCAGAGGAAGTCGAATGTCCTACATTAGAAATATATAACAAAGTATCAAAATTCTACCAAAATAGTTAATAAATTAATACTAAGATTAGGGTAAAATATATAGTAAAATATGGACTCATCAGAGGCCCTCACTACTAACGTACCACGGAAATATAAACATCTTATTTGTTAGAAGTGAATGAGGTTTAATGTATGTTTTGGATATGAACAAGTATAACATTGACACATTAGTTGGGATCTAAATTTTGGAATTGGACTACATTGTAGACCATCACAATGTTACTATTAACATGTTAATTACTTATTCCAATCATTCATTTTTCTTTTTTGCTATGAAATTTATTAGAAGTCTGTTAAATTTAAGAAACTTTAACGAAAAGCTCCCGGTACTGTTCATTTTAACGAAAAACTATATTTTTACACTAAAAAATCAATCATGTACCATTCACTTTACCCTTTATTTTGTCCTTATCGTTAAAACTCAAAATTTTCAAACATTTTTCATTAGTTTTCCTCTAAACTTATCTCTTACTATTTAATACCTAGTTAAGCTTCAAGTAATGATAAACACACACCATGATGAAAATAAAAATAAAAAAAATGTGAAAATAAGAACTTACTTCAGAAAGTTATTCAAGACAACTGAAAATAAAAAAGAAATGTGAAAAGTTAAAAAAGAAATCTGTAAGTCAGCTTCCTTAAACTTACATGAGAAAGTTATTCAAGACGACTGAAAATAATAAAAAAATGTGAAAAATTAAAAAAATGTTTGAAAATCAGCTTCCCTAAACTTACATGAGAACATTAAGACGACTAAAAATAAAAGTTAAAAGTTAAAAGTTAAAAAGATATGTGAAAATCAACTTTCCTAAACATATATGGGAAAGTTATTCAAGACATGGCTTTTTAGTAAAAAATGGTTCATGAGATTAACATAACTCTTCAAAAGAAACTAATAGCTAACTAAAATTGATATGACTACTATGGATGGGCCGATACTGAATAAACGTGTATCCCCTAAGATTTAAAATTAATACAAGTGATTCTTGAGATTATTCACTATTAATCATTTTGATCATTTCGTAAAAAATCTCATGTTAAATTGAATTTCATGAGAAATAGTTGATTTGACAAAAATACGCTCAATTGAACAGAAATTTCTCTCGAAATGACCTAAATGATTGATTGATGGACAATCTCATCAACCACTCATATCAAATTTAAATCTCATAAACTAGAGTAAAGAGTTATATCAACCTCAAGACATTATCCGATAAAAAAATGTTGTTCGTGGCATGCATGAAAGATTAATTAGCCGCTGAAACGTCCTTGCTTAACAAAAGCTGACACTTGAGGATATGGCCAAGTTTGAAAAGTGAAGGAAATTCCAGCACAATCCAGGTGGGAAACCAAAACTAAACATAAACAAATAAACACATAATCTGTAATTAACAGTTGCCTAATTCATGGATTAACTCAAAACCTCAGGAATATTTTATTTTAGCTTTTAAAATCTTAGGAAAACTAATGAAAAGTCCAAAAAAACTTCCCTTTTAACGAAAAGTCCTTTTTGAAGGTATAATGAATAGTGTCAGGTAAAGGTAAAAAAGTGATTTTTGGTTAAAAGTGAACAGTACCAGGACCTTTTCATTAAAGCTCCCTTTAATCTTTTGTTTATAGTATAATTTGTGGTTGAATTTGCTTTATATAGAAGTCAACAACATGATCTTCTTCCAAACCCTGGTCAAACCTCCATACATGTGCGTTCCCACAGGGGATGAGATGCGCAGGTTTGACCTTTGACCTACTCCTACTCCTGTCGCACTCCTAGCCTCCTAGTATTACAGGATATCCAATTCTCCAATCAATCGAGGCCACACATCACATCAGCTTTGATACACTGTAGACGTGGCATGCAAACAGAATTACAGATAGATTTGGAACTTAATCACGTGCTTTTTTGAGCCTTTATCCTATGGGTGAGAAATGGGAACGCACCCTCCTGTTCTATAATTTTGTCTGCCTTTTCCGACTTTTCATTTCCCGTTTGACCAACAGAATAATTGAGAAATTCCCAAGGTCGATCAAATGTAGCATGCATATATATATATATATGAGGTAGGCTTAATCTTATAATAGGCTAGCAATTGTGTAGTTCAAATTTATTTTTGACGAAAATCAAACTAAAAATCTTTCACTTACAATAAAAGAGAATTACGACTAGACTGTAATAATAAGTGATAAATGTATGTTATATATAAATATATATATATTTATTTTTTTAATTTATGTGCAAAATGGGAAATACAATTTAAATGCGCCGACTTACAGTTATAAACATGCGGGAAGCACGTGAAAATTGATCAGATTATCCAAAGACCAAAGCGGGGAAGGAAGAGATGAAGTGACTGGTGTCTTGGGGTGATTGAATATCTATGTCATGCTGATGGCCCAATAGTGGATACAAGGACAAAGGAAATTGAAGGAAATTGGAATAGGGGTTGGGACTTGGGGACACAACAATGACTATGTTATGCTAGAAGAAACCTCTCATAAACTAATTAAAGCAGCTAAATCCACATAATAAAATCTAGATGTATTGAATTTATATTAATAATAGAGAAAATAATATTTAATAAACAACTGATTGAATCACATTATTGCTACTTCATTGTGAGGCTAAGCCAATCCCCCTTCCCCTTAGTGTAGATAATATCGTTTGTTAAAAATTAAAATCATTTGACAACTAATTTAATCACATTATTATCCGCGTGCGAAAGACATTTTTATAACCGGCATTACACGCCTCTTAAGATGTTTTGAACGTGTTTTAAAATAGAAAAAATAATATTTAATGAACAATTGATTGAATCACATTATTGCTAACCTATTGTGAGGTACTAATTATTTAAAAAAAAATTGTACAAAAAATTTATTTATTTAAAAAATATTGTTTAAATGACGAAAATGTCCGTATCACATTTGATGCATTATTTTGAGTTGCTTTTGAAGTTTTTTGTTTGAGGAGTATTTTTGTCCAATTTTTTTTGTGAAGCTTGTGACGCTAAAAACACTGTTCATTGGATCTTTAGCTTTATACAAGATGATAGCTATGGTTGCGACACTTAATTACTTTAATATCCCTTAAAAGTAACTTAGGTATTGTAGTGTGAATGAGGATAGTACATGAAAATGCGAGGAAGTTGATGATCATGATTGTCCAGTCATAAGCAAAAGCAAACACTTGAGAGTTAATGCTTAATATCTAACCCTTTCTGTACTGAAAGACTAAAAGTGCTTTTGTTAACGTTCGTGAATATTAGTTAATTAGCATACATATACTTTTAATTAGTCCTTATAAGCAACCTTATTCGTTACGACGAAAAAAGCAAAGTCCTGTAAAGTTCTAGTTCATCATTAGTTCATGGTTGTTTACAGAAAACAGAGATGAGATCAAGAGAAAGTGAAACGTGAGAGCAGAGTTAAATTTTGTCGACGATCATGCCAAAAGGAAGGAGTATACGTGTTATTTGGCTATATGAGAGCGTGACAGAATAGAAACATGTCCGCTCTTTTTCTTTTTCTTTTTTTGAAAGAAGAAACATGTCTGCTCTTTTGGCCAATATGATTGAAGATTTGAAGGATAAAGACTTGGATGATTTGGGTAGATGTATTGATTCTGACCTTTCTCCTTCAAGTTCATTGTCTGTCGTACGTATCTAAATGGCCGCATCTCTACCATAACAATATATGGATGCTGTTGTTAATATAACGGGAAGAACATCTATTTAAACTAAATTTTGTAAGATATATAATGTGGTTGTTGATGATTGAATAATTACAGAAGTGTTGATTAATGTATTTATTTTATATTGATGATACATCATATTATTTGTAAATTTGGTCTAAAAAGTTGATATACCTAGTATTATTCTAATATAATTATTGATTAAACATGTTTCTCGTACTCCATCCCGGGTTTCACAGTTTCACTTTTACATATCATTTCATAAGGAAACTACGATGCAGATTACAATCGAACAACATAATATGCCATATTAAAGAGTCTTAACTGCTGATTATGGACAAATAATTTTAAAACCACCAACTTAAGAGAATTAGAAACCAAATACAAACATCCGATATAATATATTTACAATTTGCTAGAGCATCGGCGACAAAAATTGGTCCTCAATAAATATATTGAACTCCATGAACATTAAAATCTCTAAGAAGGGAGCACGTCGCACTCAAGTAAAGGAGTTTGTATAGGAAATGGGAAGCCAAAATAAACTACGAACACAAAAGAAAGTTAACAATGGACTTTAATAGCATAATGGCACCAAACCAAACTCAGCCGCAATCTTTACCAATGACGAGAAAAGATTGAGCTCAGTTTGTAATAAGTTAAAAATAAAAAATCTATTTATAATAAAAATCCATCCGTTTGCTTTCATGACACACATCGATATAATTATTTTAAGATATCTATATACATACACAAGGTCGGTCGGTCTATGACGTTTTTATCTCTTCTGCGTTAAATATGTGTTGTTTATTGTTCGTGTTAGTAGTAATTGCTGGTGATGGCAATGTAGAAGTTTATTTGATGAATTAGTTATGTAATTTTCTTTCTGGATCAAAGATTTGATCACTAAAGAATATGTACCTAATATGACACGCTCTTGTATTTTTCCGTTCCTATCAATTGAATCACTCTATGATTACTCTTCCAAAAAAAAAAGAAAAGAAGAAGGGTCTAATACTAATATACTTGACAACTTGCAAGCAGATAGAACATAATTGTTGATAATTAGATTATTAATAATTATAATTAACGTGTATAATTTTGATTGATAACACATTATATAATTTGTAAATGGATAAATTACATAGAAACCCCTCAGGTTTGAGGTCTATTACAACCTCATACAACATCTTTAAAACATTTCACTTTCATACCTCAAGTACTATTTTATTTCAAAATAACACCTCCGTTAGATTTTCCATCCAATGGTCTGTTAAATGCTGACGTGGCTGCTACATTTGTGCTGATGTGGCTGCCACATGGCAAAAAAAATAATTTTTATACATTAACAATATTATAATATTAACCCTATTAAAAAAAATTAAAAAAAAAAAAAAAAAAAAAAACAGAAAACCCCGAACCCAGATCCCCTTCCCCGCAACCCCATATCCCACCCCCACCTCCTTACCCATCTCTTCCTTCCCGTCCGTCCGTCCCCACCCCCTTACCCATCTCTCCCACTCTTCTTCTTCATCCACACCAACCCCAACACACTCCCTGACACCTTTTTTTCAATTCCCTCATTCCCTCTCCCTCCCTAGGGTTTGAACTTCGAATTCCACCCCTCTCCCGCCTTTTCCCTCCCCACCCTCCGCCTCCCGCCTCCACGCGTCTCCTTCCCCCAAAACCCATATCCCCCGTCTATCTCTCCCACCTCAAAGCCCCCACCTTTAATCACTTATTTGCTTTTTTTTTCACTGGTTTTCTTAGAAACCCCTGCAACCCAAATACCTGCAACCCACAACCTGCAAAACCACAACCCACAACCCAAATACCTGCAACCGTCGCCGGGGGGGGGGGGGGGGGGTTCACGGGAGCTTGTCGTCGCCAGGGGGTGGTCGCGGGAGCTTATCGTCGACGGGAAGGGCAGAGGAAGGCAGGTGGGTCGTCGCCCGGGGGGGTGGGTCACGGCAGGTGGGTCGTCGCGGGGGGGGGGGGGGGGAGGGACATGTTTGGTTTCTTCTTCTGGAGGAAGGGATTTTGTAAATAGGAGTTGCAGAGAGGTGAGGGGGAAGGAAGGGGATCTGGGTTGGGTTTGGGTTTTCTGTTTTTTTTTTTTTTTTTAATTTTTTTTTTGAAATAGGGTTAATATTATAATATTGTTAATGTATAAAAAAATTATTTTTTTTGCCACGTGGTAGCCACATCAACACAAATATGACAACCACGTCAGCATTTAACAGACCATTGGATGAAAAATCTAATGGAGGTGTTATTTTGAAATAAAATAGTACTTGAGGTATGAAAGTGAAATGTTTTAAAGATGTTGTATGAGGTTGTAATAGACCTCAAACTTGAAGGGTTTATATGTAATTTATCCTTTGCAAATTTAATATAAAAAGTTGGTATATCACTCATTACCTTTTGTACAAAATATAATTAGGTAAGAAAACAAATGGCGGAACGTGGGATAAAAGTTAGGACACCTTCTTGAAGTGCGTGCCAAGTAATGTAAAAGAGTCAAAAGGAATAAGATTCAAATTTCCACGTGGCAATGTGTGTTCTTCATTGGTGTCACTGCCTACGGGGTGGTCTTTAATCGTCGTGTTTCAGTCCACGTACCGTTGGGCTACATGTCGTTTATTCGAATTTTACAGTTGCAGGCTTGCAGCTGTCACCACTACTCACCTCACCCTAAATCCAAACTTGGATAGGAGTAAATAAATATTAATTGACGGTTCAGATTTGAGTAACATACTAATCCACGGTTCAGAATGAGCCTACAAAAGGTTATATACTTGTCGGCACGCAAATACATGAACATACGAAAAAAAAAAAGAATCTATCACACGTTGTTATGAATGATTAATCTAGACAAAACAATAAAACTAAAAATAGACATTCGGGCGTAAGCGTAAGATGTAAATCTTTTTATTCGTTTATAATAAATTATAGTTTTGGGAAAAAAAATAGACATTTGGGAGGAGGAATGAGATGAATATAATTAGTTCAGCAGAAAAGGGATTTATGATAAACAAAATTATAAACAAAATTATAAACAATTAAGTGTTTAAGTGAGAAATATGATTTATCTTTCTATGATTATTATTCATTAGATGACTTAATGATTTTAAATTTAATTAATTTTTTTGCATAAATGATATGTAAAGAGTGATCTAAAAAATAGACGGCCCAATCACAACATGGGAGAATTAGAAAGAAAGTCGAGAAAGTTACTAGCTTTCCTCTTCTCGGCAATTAGCCACATTGACTGTCAAAAAAATGAACACTGTTCTCTTTCAAAAAAAAAAAAAAAGAACACCATTAAAAGGTCATCATGTACTCCAAATATTGGAAGTCAATAAGTAAATTCCTCCTCAAAAAGTCGACTTGGTCAGGATTGAACATTAAATCAAATTTAAACCATTTTTTTTCAACAAACATTGAAAGTCAATAGGTAAATTTCTTGAAAGGTATGTAGCACTAAGTGATATGAAAAATAATTGAGATTAAAAATAAAAAATTCTAACAGTTGTGCAAATCAAATTTAACAGCTAAAATACCGTAGCACTAAACTAATTTAAACCACTTGGTTCCATATCACTTCTGGATTTCCTCCTCCAATCCAAACAATATATATATTTTTTTATTTTTTTTATTTTTTTCTGGAAAAGCTACCCCAGGTTCCCGGTTTATATCCTAAAATGGTGATCAATTGACTTATAATCACCTAAAAGAGACCAAAGTTATAACCTTAGTTTTGAATTAATTAAGCTAAATCAATAAGGCTCTATTTTTTAAATGTGTTAAGAGAAGAAAAGTCTGCAAGTTTGACAACTTTTCTCAAGTCAAACTCATGTCCACTGTTTTTATTTTTTTATTGAAAAAAAAAGATCAGTTGGTGGTTTATCTATGACAGTCTACTTTTCAGCGGTCGGGAAGACTAACAGAGACGTTTCAGCCTTTTTCTGATTACCATTGTGCGATTCACTAACGTCAGGAATTAAACCCACAACGTGTTATTTGGAATATGAACCTGAAATTCATCATCAACCACTTAGCTATCATGAATTGATTAAACTTATGTCCACTTGTTCAATCTTCAACAAACTTTGGTTTCCAACCCACGATTCACGCTAGAAAAAACAATAATTTTCCATTTGGACATGTTTTATCACTAATCCTAATTCAATTAAAAAAAATACCCAATTTATCTTTTCAACATATCCATACTTTTAGATTGAATTGGCTGCACGATGTACGATGAACAGTTTAAAGAGAATTCTCTTCCTATGTGATGTGACACAACTACAAATCCAATTAAAAGGATACAATAGTTTTTTATTTTCCAAAAGTTCACCAAAATTTTAGAGTACTACTATTTTACGCTTATTTACTTGTTATACATTCTTCTTAATTTTTGATTTTCGGATCAAATGAATTGAAAAAAATTAACAACACAAAATTAACAAGATGTGTAGAGGTAAAAAGTTAGCACTATCCAAATTTTATCATGATATCTCCCTTGCGGTTTCTACCAATCATAGTAGAAGAGACGTCACCAAGATTTGTGCATTTGGCAACAATTCACTATATTAAAGTCATTTTGAAAGATGAAATGAATGTCAACTTTTTAACTTTGTTCAAGTTGAACAAAAGATATTCTTACTAATCTCCACAAAAATAGTATAACTAAATGAATAACTTTTGTCATGAGTAATTTTTAACTTAGACATAATAAAAAAGTTTTCATCTGTTTCTTCTTTCAAAACACGTTTAATACAACGAATAATCATATCCAAACAATTTCTCTCTACCAAATAAAACCTTTATACATGCGAGATTCTCTCGCTTTAATAATACACATCAAATAAATGAAAAGTTGACTACGCGGCCAGCCTTTATTCCATAACATCTGTTAGCTGCAACCTGAATTTGAATCGATAGTATTTTTGGATGGGGATTGTCTACCCTCCCAAAACCATTCATTTCTCATTCCTTCCTCTCTTTTGTGCGGTCACAGTTAAGCCATGTCAATATTTTATATTAATTTTTTTTATAAAAATAACAAGACAAAAATATAAAATGATATAAAACATTGACGTGACTTAACCGTGACCGCACAAAAGACGGGGATGGGAAGTGGATTGTATTGGGATGACAGACAATCTGCCTCCAGTCTTTTTAATGTCCCGAATTTTCAATCATATAATTATCCCCCTTCTACCAACATGTCCATAGTTTCTCACTTGCCGAGAGGAAGCGCGTATTGGCATCTCCCCAGCGACTTTCGACGAACCCAAAGCTAGGAATGTTCTGTTGTTCAAACATTGGAACGTATGGTCGGCGCTAACACCTCACCCTCTCTCTCTCTCTGCTACATATACTCGGAAGCCTAGCATCTGTTTCTTTCGAGAACTCAGCGAATTCAGAGCTCCCACAACTTGACGAACAGGTTCTTGGACCAAACCAGAACTTACCCACTACCAAAACTTGCTGTCTAAGCCGAAGACCCAGAAGACCGAGAAGACCCAGGTATTTGATTTGTTCATAGATTTGTATATCTTTGAATTATTGGGTTTAGTATAATTTGTTTGGTATAGGGTGAGGAAATCTTGGGTTTTTCTTATTTTGATCCGTTTTCTATCACTTTCTTGAGAAACAAACAGATGGTGAGTGGATTTGTAAAATCAGTTCAACTGGTTATGGTTTTGATGGCTTTTGAGTGTTGATTTTTGGTCCCAAAATGGAAAATTACCCCCAAATTTATTCACATGGAAGATAAATTTTATAAGTTGTGCACCTGGACATAGTATGTCAATCCTGAAACTATGTTCTCCTGGTGTCAGGTCACTGGATCTTCTTTTTTTCGATTGATGAGGCCGATTAGTCTCGCCCTGTTTGATTCAATCTCCATTTGGTTATCCTTTGTTTGGTACCTGCTCTGTGACGAACCCATTGATAGACAGACGAATGATGCTTTAGGAAATTAGAGGCCTTTGCATTTTTTCGGGATTCTATTTGTCGAAGGGTAGGTGGTCATGTTACGAAAAAGTGTCGAGAATTAGGACGACTTGGAATTCTTAGTTGAGATATCACTCGGTTGAATAGAGCGGCCCATTTCGTTGCTTCCTATGCTTTGAAAGGGTAGCTCAAGTACTCTGTGGGATGCAGATCCTCCTGAGTCCTGAGTGGTTGCTTCCGGCTCTTTATTCTGATTAATATCCGTTTAAGATTTAAAACTTTTCAAGTTGTTTATTGATTCGATAATACAGTCAGGCAAGAAAGATTGTTGTTTGGTTATAATTTCTGCTTTTCAAGGTAATATATGCAATTTTCCCCTCAGAATCTCTAGTTAATGGGCCCTTTTTTGCATCAATATTGCAGGTTTATTTTGTTATCTTGAAAGTTCACAAAGGTTGCCAAGAGTTTTGGAAAGCACAAACCTTGATCCTATTCTGGTTGATTGGTTATACAATCGGATTTCTCGTCACACGGAATAGCTGATGCCAATCTCATAGCATGGACCAGCATTTTGGATTTGGTGCGACTGGTGCAGGATTGTCATATACAGCTCCACTTCCCACTGTTCAGTCTTTACCTAAAAGGTTACTTGGGTCGTCGAAATTTGATATTAAGAACTCACCAAATTCACCCTTTTCGACTCACTTTGATTCTGATACTCTTACGACTCTGAGCGACAGTCTGGAGCAGCACAGCTCCCCGGAGAATCTCTCAGGAGCCACCCCCTCCTGTACCTCTTCATTTGACACAAACAGTTACGTTCGGCAGTTAAGCTCAAGCCCTTCGGTGGACTGTAGTCGAGACAGTCTGCAGGTCTATTCTGGTAGGACTTCTTCCTTAAAGGATGCAAATAGTAGCCAGAATATAAAACAAACTTTGCAGGAATTGGAGAGTGCTTTAATGGGGCCTGACGATGAGGAAGAAAAGGTCACCACACCAAACACTTCTAGTGGAGAAAGTAGCAGGCGGCAGACCCAGAGGTCCATGTCATGGATCCAGGAGCACCAGGGTTCACACCCTGTTCAACGGCAGACATCCTTTGTTTCTCGGCAAAGGCAGTTGAGTGAAGTTCAGTTTGAGAAACGTCATAAAGTGATAGATGAAGCATCTCTAAAGGGTTTGCCAGCAAGTAATCTGAAGGAATTGCTGATTGCATGTGCTGGAGCTCTCTCCAACAACGACATGGATAGTTTCGAAAAATTGATTGAAAAGGCTAGAGGAGCTGTGTCTATCGGTGGAGAACCAATCGAGCGACTTGGAGCTTACTTGGTAGAAGGGCTGGTAGCCAGGAAGGAGGCATCAGGTGCCAATATATACCATGCCCTTAGGTGTAGAGAGCCTGAAAGCAACGACTTGCTGTCCTACATGCAGATTCTGTATGAGATCTGCCCATACTTAAAGTTTGGTTACATGGCAGCCAACGGGGCCATTGCTGAGGCATGCAAAAATGAGGACCGCATCCACATTATAGACTTCCAGATTGCTCAGGGAACCCAGTGGGTTACTCTCCTTCAAGCACTTGCAGCAAGACCCCGTGGGGCTCCCCATGTACGAATTACAGGTATCGATGATCCTGTTTCTAAACATGCCCGTGGTGATGGGTTGGACGCAGTAGGGAGACGGTTGAAAGCCATCTCAGACAAATTTAACATCCCAGTTGAATTTCATGGAGTCCCAGTTTTCGCACCTGATGTCACGCGGGACATGCTTGATGTCAGGCCCGGAGAGGCTCTTGCTGTGAACTTCCCTCTGCAGCTTCATCACACACCAGATGAAAGCGTTGATGAGAACAATCCGAGGGATGGGCTGCTGAGAACAGTGAGGTCTCTAAATCCAAAGGTAACCACTTTGGTGGAACAAGAATCAAACACAAACACAACCCCCTTTTTCAATAGGTTTGTGGAAACTCTTGAGTACTACTTGGCGATGTTCGAGTCTATTGATGTGACCCTGCCAAGGAACAGCAAGGAAAGAATCAATGTGGAGCAGCATTGCTTGGCAAGAGATATTGTGAATGTCATTGCTTGCGAGGGGAAGGAAAGGGTGGAACGTCACGAGCTCTTTGGCAAGTGGAAATCCAGGTTGACAATGGCAGGGTTTCAGCAGTACCCGTTGAGCTCATATGTAAACTCTGTCATTGGGAGTCTGCTGAGGTGTTACTCGGAGCATTATACACTGGTCGAGAAGGACGGTGCTATGCTCTTGGGATGGAAGGACAGGAACTTAATATCAGCTTCTGCCTGGCATTGAGTGTAGGAAATAAAGATACAGAGGTAGCAGTAGAATTTACCAGTTTGTATTTTTCTTTTAATGCAATACACACAGCCCTATAGTTTCTTTCTATGACGCTGTTCACTGTTGTACTTAGGATGGCCGGCATTTGTATGCCGCTGCAGAATGTGGTTCCCTGCCACCGAACGTGTTACCGCCGTGTATACAAGATTCTGTTCCTCTATTCTTTGATAGAGTTGTATGTAATTATAATGCAGGGTTTGTTTTACTTTTACAGAGTATTTCTTTCACCCGAGTATTTCCACGAAGCAGTGACGGAAAACAGTCTTGTATTTCGCCATGGCTTCATGTAACAAACTAACAATCAATACAGTACCAGAAGCGACATGCCTTCTCTCTTTCTCAAACTGCACAAGTAGAATGACGTATTTAGCTTAAACTGGTAATGGATTTGAGGGGATCCGGGGTCAGTTTGTCGGGAAGTTGGGCCTTTTTAATTGCTCGATAATGAAGTAGCCTACTTATGTAGTTGATGACCAAATCTCAAGTTCTTGGCGCTTTCTAAACCTCTTAAGTGTGTAAGAGAGTAAGGTACTACTTAGTAGCCCGATGGTCAAGCCTTATGAGTAGTCCGACTCGCCTAAATAATCAACTTATGGCGCACCGGTTGGCTAGCTATGGGAGGGATTGCTTGCAAGGCTCAAACCACCGATGTAATCTAAGATTTTTTATTTGAGGATAGTTTGTCGGTCTAATTGTAAAGTGAGTCTCTTTTTTCTTAAACCAGATTGAAAGCCTGCTAAATTCCTATTGCTACTGAATTTACAATGTTTCATTTAGATTTGGCTTTCTTCTCAGCAAATCTCATCATGAGTTTGAGGGGGTAGCATTGTGCTTCCGATATACACTCAAATTCGAATAGCTCTCCTTATAGTTTGAATTTGTTTAATATAAGACTATCACTCCCTTGTATTCTTATAAATACCATAAAGCATTCGAGTTTGTCGGATTATTGAAGAATTCTTATATTTGTCATGAACCCTTTATTTTCAACTTGGTATCATATTATAACCCATTATTCAATTCTTACTTGAAAATAATTGGGATTTTGAGATATTTTAGTTCTTTTAACAAATTCAAGAGTATCCAATTAGAATTTTACATGATTCTTTGAAAGTCTAGGTGTATTAAATCAGGATGTTAAAGAATTATATAACATTCCAGGTGTAGTCAATTTGAAATTGATTTTAAAGGATTTTAAAAAGTTCAGGAATTTGAGGAAACTAGAGAGATTTTATAGTGTATTTTATACATTCTCAAATCTCACCTCTCCCATTGAGAACTTGAGAGAATTCACTCAAATTTTTACCTAATCTCTATGAATCAATTAAAACCCAATCAAAATCCCTCAAAATCTTAATTGAATACCCCTGTAAGTTTTATTTTTTGTATATTAATAAACTGCTCGTAGTCTTTAATTTACATTTGTCTCAGCCACTAGCTGTTTCTCTCTTCAACATGGGCACGGTTGATCTCCTACTTGTGAATACTCGTTAAGAAAATGCCAATTCTCATATAAGCACAAAAATAACTACCAAAATTCTTTTCTCATTAAGAAAATGCCACTTAGTACTATGATATAATATTATTTCTTTCTTACTTGTAAGTGAGAGGTTTTATGTTCGATTCTCGTTGAAGGCAAATTTGAACCACATTATTGCTAGCCCGTTATAAGGCTAAGTCCACCTCATCCGTAAATAATATCGTTTGTTGAAAAAAAAAAAAACCAAAATTCTTTTCCCCAATAAAAGTACTCAATAAATTAAAGAGGAAATTAGAATCCCCTACAATTTTTTTCATATCGTCTAAGACTAAACATTTGTGCCTTTTTAAGATTTGATTAAAAAAAATAAAAAGAGTGAGTAGTGCACTCTGAATTTTTTATGCTTAGAAATAAAGATATATTTATGAGGAGTACGTACACAATGATTATTATTTTTTAAATCCATATAGTATATATTAAGGTTTCCAAGTCTCCATAAGAGTTGTGATAAGTTTATAGTAAAAGCATTCATGACTCCTATCTTCGCACATGAACAAGTCTTGTTACCAACGCCGCACGAAGGAATATAAGTTCACTAATATAATGCACCAGAAACCTCATTGCTTTCAACTTGTTCTTGCCCTTATTTTTGAGAAATCTGATCTTGTCATTTTCAATACATATTGATTTAGAAAATTTGCAAAACTCGTTGACATTGCAATTTTGCAAGTGGAAACTTAATAAAAACAAGTAAAAATAAAAAGTCAATTGCCTAAAAAGATGGCAACTCGATGAAAGGGATGTGAGTGGTTGGTAATGTCGCACGTAGTGCTCATCTAAAGTCCTCATTTTGAGAACCCGTGAGGTCCTCTTTAATCTGAGTTATTAGATTGATTTAAGGGTAAATTAAACCAATAAGCTTAAATTATATTTTGTTAAGGTTAAACAAGGATAAGTATTGAATAACTACAAACAAATAAGATGTATCGAAAAAAAAAACGTATTGATAAAAAAAACTAACATACAATATAAATCAATAATTACACTATAAATAACATTGATACCTTTTGTAGATCTATTGAATTGTGCAAGTGGTTATAAGTTGAGAAATGTATCAGTGTTCAGACCAACTAATAGTGGACTCCTAGATATCCTTTCTGGAATCTTAACAAGTGGTTAAGATTTCTGCGACTCTAATTGTATTTGAATTTGAACATTAATAATCTTCAAACAACTTTTTTTAAGAATAGCAACGACTTTAGGGGATATACTTTTCAATTTGTTAATTAGGAATAGCAACGATATTAGGCCGAAGAAGGAATAGCAACGACTTTAAGAGGATACACTTTCCAAAAGATTTCTCCAATCGTGCTCTTTAATTCTTTATTTAAGGAGTAATACATGTCTTAATTCTTTTTTAACTCAATCTGGATACTTTATATAAGTTTTGTTGCAAATAAGAAATAATGAAATAATGAAATAATAAAAATAAATTCCAGATTTGTATTTCACAATACGTCTTGTGTTTGATTCGCATTGATGAATCGCACGATAGTGGCAAGGAAGGCTAAATGCTTATGTGAGTAGGGATGGGCAAAATACCCACAGTTATGGGTAACCACGGTTATCTACCATTTAAAACTCACGGTTACGTTATAGGTAACCGTTTAAATAAATAAACGGTTATGATTATAACTGTGGTTATGAATATTATCTGCATTGGTTGTCTGTGTAGGCTGGGAAGGGAAAGTCAGCATTGAATGTCTGACTTGCTGGGCTTAACATGCATTTAATGCAAGAATCTAGTTTAATCCTAACTAAGGGAGTTGGCTTGCTAGGTAGAAGGGTAAGCTAGGCTAATTCTCTCTCAATGATGCCTACGTGAAATGCAAAGGGGATGGGCTTGGATCTTTGGGCTCCCAAGCAGCCCAAAGTATTCCATAACCCCGATTCCATGTAGGCCCGATAACTTTATGTAACCATCCACACCACAATCCACTTGACAAGCCTCGAATATGTGATTTGGGCTTAGCATGAGGAAGCATGGCGTGAGTATCGGCTTAATCACCATGGCACGGCATGTTTGTAAATATATTCTTCGCCAATCTCGTGCCTTGGCATGTATTTGGGCTTGAAGTAGGCTTTGCATTACAATTAGGCATTGAGACTTGGTTGGATTGGCATGTGACATTTTTGGGCCCCAACAACCATCAATTTTTTTTTTAATAAACAATAGCATCTACACTAAGGGGTGAGAGTGGGCTAAACCTTACAATGGTTTTGCCATAATAATGTGGTTCAACTTCGCCTTTGGTGAGAATCGAACCTAAGACCTCTCACTTACAAGTGAAGAGGATTACCACTAGACCGTAGTACTAAGTGGCGCCATCAATTTAAATATACCAAATGTAATGTTCTAAATAGATATATTTGGAAATTGTTAAATAATTTTTAATTACAAAATACCAAATGACCTTGATGTAAAAATGAATAAGGTTTCATCCAATGAAATAGAAAAATGAGGAATGAGAATATAAAATTGGAGTTACAAATCCTAGACAGATATGAAATTAGAAATCATTGCACCTTTTTGTCAACTTTGGCTGCTCACCATTAATGATGTAGATCACTTCTTAGCATTGTGTTTGATGTAATCTCTTAAATTAAGGAGTCCTTGTTAGGGTATAGCTTTATCTGGTCTATAGGGTTTAGTCTAAGGATGGTTGGTTGTAACCAATCCTTCTCTTTTTCTTTATATGTGTTATTGTACATTCATACAAGACATGAAATATACCAGAAACTTAAACCAAATTTCTACATGTTATCAAAGCAGTGTCATTCTTGACCTGTCTCTGGCCATTTTTTCTCCGCTGCTGTTCATCTTCAAGCTCCAGTTATGGCTGAAGAAAGCTCAGTAAATCTTGAGGGAGAAAACTCACAAGTTTCTCCTTCTTTTGTTCCAGACACTGAGATAAATACAAATCAACGTCTATGTTCAGTTTTGTTGAATGAATTCAGCTATCTCCCATGGTCTAGAGCAGTGTCTCTTGCTCTAGGTGGAAAAGGAAAGCTAAGGTTTATCAATGGAGGAGTTGAAGCACCTGATCCTTCTACCCCAGCACACGAAGCATAGTTATGCAAAGACTAACTGGTCATGTCTCTGTTACTCAACAACATGGAGAAGCATGTAGCTGAGATCTTTAGCTACTCAGAATCCTCACAAGATTTATGGAAGCCTGTGAAGGACATGTATGGGAACCAAAATAATTATGCTCGTGTTTTCCAGTTAAAGAAAGATATTACATGTATTCAACAAGAAGGAAGGACCTTCATTCAACATCTTGGCAGCCTCAAAACCATGTGTAATGAGTTGGATGTATACCATTCTCATACCACTGATTCATTGATCATTCTCAAACGTGCTTCATTGATCATTCTCAAACGTGCTAAGGAAGATAAAATATATCAGTTGTTAAGAAGCTTGAGCTTCGAGTACGAAGATCTTAGAAGCCACATCCTAATGAGAATGGAGCTGCCATCATTTCAAAATGTTTGTGCTACTGTGCAACGTGAAGAAGCAAGAAAAAAAGTGATGAACTAAGAGTTAAGCCACAAAATACCTTATACTTGAGGGTATGCTGTACAGACAAACTGACAACAAGGTGTACAAGGGGAAGAATCCACACCTAAAGTGCAAGTTTTGCAATGCTACATGGCATATGGAAGAAAAGTGCTGGGAACTACATCCAGAATTGAAACCTAAGTTCAATAAGAACATTAGGTTGATCACTTCCAAAACATCACAGATGACTCCCTACAAAGCACAACACACTGCGAATCATGCATCGAGCTCGCTCAACCATGGGTCAGTAGACTTCACTACAAACCCCTTGTCCCTTATCAACGAATTTGTAGCTTATCTACAAAGCAAAGGACATGGAGAAGCTGCACCAACTCCAAAGGTTGAAAGTGATAACCACATTGTACTTCTTGGCCAGTTTGTTGGGTTCCTTGCTGACCATGACCATGTTCCTCTTAATAAGGCTTCAGGTATCCTCAATGCTTTCACCACTGCACTCCAAACTAGTGTTAAACTTGATTGTTGGATAATTGACTCAGGTGCCACTGATCACATGACAAATAAAGTCTCAAACTTGCATGATTGTCATCCTTTTTTCAAAACCCTCTCAAATGTCAATTGCAAATGGAAAAAAGTGTCTCGCTGATGGGTATAGGAAAACTAAATTTGATGTCAAATAACATTGAGTCTAGTGCTCTATATGTTCCATCTTTCCCCTTTAAATTACTTTCCATAGGGCAGCTCACGTCTACTTTAAAATGCATTGCCATTTTCTCACCAACTAATGTGATATTTCAAGATTATATCACCAAGAAGATGATTGGTGAAGGTTTCTTTCTAATTGGCCTGTATTATTTTTGCAAGAAGTCCCATCTACCTAAAGCTCTTCAAGCAAATTCAAGTAAACCCCAGCATCAACAAATTTGGCATCAAAGACTAGCTCATCCATCCGAATTTGTTTTGTCAAAACTATTTCCCATTTTTTGTCATCCATCTTTAAAGTGTGATACCTGTCAGTTTTCCAAATTTGCTAGACTGCCTTTTGGCTCTTCAATGTCTAAGTCTAGCACACCATTTGAAATGGTACACACTGATGTATGGGGTCCAACTTTTGAATCAATAGAGGGTTATACAAGTATTTTGTCATATTATTGGATGATTACACTCGAATTACTTTTCATTATCTCATGAAATCTAAAAATGAAGTCCCAATTTTTTTTTTTTAAAGATTTTTCATAAGTTGGTTGTAACACAATTTCACTCAACTATTAAAACATTGAGATCAGATAATGGCACTAAGTTCTTGTCTAATATCATGACTCAATACTTGAGTTCACAAGGAATTATTCATCAAACAAGTTGTGTGGGAACCCCACAACAAAATGGGATAGTCGAGAGGAAGAATAGAGATCTACTTGAGAAGACTCGTGCAATCATGTTTCATATGAATGTACCTAAAAAGTTTTGGTCAAATACAATTCTTACAGCTACCTATTTGATCAATAGGCTTCCCAGTCGTGTTCTAGGTTTCAGATCACCATATGAAACCCTTAAGGACAGACCTATAAACCTGTCATCCTTGAAAGTATTCGGTTGCACTTGTTTTGTACATGTGCAAACTCAATATCGTGACAAATTGGATGCTAGGGCTGTGAAATGTGTGTTCATGGGATACTCCTCTAATGCAAAGGGATATAAATGTTTTAGTCCTATCACTAATAAGTGTGTTGTATCCAGAGATGTTTGCTTTGAGGAAGAGACTTAATTTTTCAAAAAAAAAAAAAAAAAAGGGTCTTACTTCATGTAAGGGAGAGCTTCTGTGTGATTTGTTTCCATTGCCTATGTGCACTGAGCCTTTAACTCATGGCGATTCTTTACAAGGCTGTAACAATCAAGAGCAAGAAGTCATGTTGGAAACCACAATCTCAACGGTCTCTCAACCCAACTCACAAGGAAATGGTGATCTTGAGGCTACACCGCAACCCTCCACTCATCTACCTTCTCAAGACGTTAGGAGGAACCCAACTCGAGAAAGGAAGGCCCCTACCAAGTTTGTGGATTATGTTACTTTTGCTTCTAGATATCCTATCTCTGAAGCAATAAGTAATCACAGTTTTTCAAATTCACATGTTGCATTCCTTACTAAGGTCTCAAATATTGTAGAACCTACTACCTTTCAAGAAGCCAACCTTATCCCTCACTAGAGGAAAGCCATGTATGAAGAACTTCAAGCTTTGGAGGAGAATTTCACTTGAGTGTGTTTAATTAACTCCAGGAAAGAAGGTAGTTGGGAGTCGTTAGATTTACAAAACTAAGCTCAAACCTGATAGCTCAATAAAGAGACACAAAGCTAGGCTTGTTGCTCGTGGTTTCACAAACCTTTGGGGTTGATTACAAGGAAACTTTTGCCCCAGTGGCAAAAATGAACACAGTGGGTGTGATACTCTCTGTTGCTGTTAATTGTGGTTGGTCGTTATACCAGATGGATGTTAAAAATGATTTCCTTCATGGAAAGCTTCAGGAGGAACTATACATGCAAACTCCCCCAGGTTACTCTCAAGCAAAGGATGGCATGGTGTGTAAACTGCATAAGGCAATCTATGGTTTGAAACAAGGGAGTTTTAATGAAAAGTTCTCAAAGCTTTTATTTAACCAAAAATCATGTACTAACTTTATTTAATGAAAAGAGCTTAAACTTTAATAAAAAGTGTTCAAATTTTAATGAAAATGACAAAAGTTTTACATAATAACAAAAAAAAAAAAAAAAAAAAAACATACAATGACTCGCAGTCCCTTGCATCACATCACACACATACACTCTCTTCCTCACTTAACTGTTCAACCTCTTTCTCTCTTTCCCTCTTTCATATATTCCCATCAATTTTTCTTCTCCTTTCACCTCACCCATCCACATCAACTTTTTCTCTTATTTTTTCACCTCTCCCTACTATTCCTCTGGACTAGGATTCTCTCCCCTCCTCTTTCCATCCCCTTCCATCCCCTCCTCTCACACTCTCTATTTTTGTCTTTCTCATTCTATACAAAATTAATATAAGATGTTGACGTGGCTTAACCGTGACCGTCAAATAGGAGGGGAGGGAAGGGGAGGGAAAAAAAGAGGGGAGAGAATCCTTCTCCCTCTTCTTTCTCATTTCACCTCACTCCATAAACAATTTATTTTTTATTTTTATTTTTGTTTCATTATTTGTTTATTTGACTAATCTTTCAATTGTTTTAGAACAAACTAAGTAATAATATTACAAGATCAAAAATAAAGAAAAATTTCATTATTCAGTTATATGAACACTAATAATGTCACTATTTCTTAAACAGAACATTGACTACTTCTTAAACCGAACACTATTTCTTAAGCTGAACAATATTTCTTAAACTAAACACTGACTATATCTTAAACGGAACACTAATACTATCATTACTTCTTGAACTAAACACTGACTATTTCGTAAACTGAACACAGACTATTTCTTAAACTGAACACTAGTACTATTACTATTTCGTAAACTAAACACTGACTATTTGTTAAACCGAACACCTTGTAAACTAAACACTGATTATTTCTTAAACCTAATACTAGTACTATCATTATTTCGTAAACTAAGCACTGACTATTATTCAAACCAAACACTAGTATTGTCACTATTTCGTAAACTAAACACTGACTATTTCTCAAACCAAACACTAGTATTATCACTATTTCGTAAACTAGTAATGTCACTATTTCGTAAACTAAGCACTGACTATTTTTCAAACCAAAATCAAGTTTCTAGCAAATCGACTAAACCTCGATCACAAAAGCCAAAATCACTAAAACCATAGCCAAAATCACAGTAGTGCTGACACTGCTAGAAGGGAAGCTAGTAAGCTTGGCCATGATGCTTTTGTGACCCTTGGATCTTCTGACCTTTGAGGCTCAACATTGAGCCTTCATGGTATAGGTTAACCATATCATAGATTAGCTAAATCAAATCAAATATACATTCCATGTTGTACTGAAACAAATATATCCAAGAGCCAAATCAAATATACCCAAGAGCCTTCCTTGGATCTTCTGACCTTCGAAGCTCAACATTGAGCTTTCCTGGTATAGATTAGACATGGCCACACGGTTGGCATCAAACATGTACGTAGTAGTGCTCAACAAAGGCCTTTAAAAGTGCGTTTGGATTGCCGCACCTGATTTCCGCGCTAGAGAGGAAACTCGGCCGTGAAATTTGTAGAAGGGATTGCTGCAAAACGAAGTGATGGGAGGAGACGGAGCGAGTTGACAACTGGGTTTGAGTTGCATGCGTTTTTTTAGGTTTTTTCTTTTTTTTTTTTTTTTTTTTTTTTTTTTGTCCTTACCATTAAAAAAATTAGTGGATGATTTTTGGTTAAAATTAAAAGTTTTGAAGCCCTTTTCATTAAGGGTGGGCACGGTTTGGTTTGGTGCGGTTTTGAGTGAAACCAAAACCGAAACCGAATTTTTTTACGGTTTGGTTCGGTGCGGTTTTGAAGCCAAAACCAAAATGAAACCAAACCGTTTGGTTCGGTTCGGTGCGGTTTCAAATGGTTTCGGTTTGGTTTTTAAGAAAAAAATGTACAATTTGCAATTTAACATATTAATAAGCATTGTCCAGTAACAATAGGAAAAAAACATTTGTTATGTAAACAATTACCATGTTGCATGCAGTTGTGATGTTAAAATATTTTTGTGCAACAAAAGGATGTCTCGTACAAGGTATAACATAAAACAAGTTGAATAACTTTGAATTCATTAAACGTGAGCAAAACTTTCATATTACAATATGTGATATCATGCTTCAAATGAGTGGACTTCATTAGATCATTGTTCGACTCTTGATAACAAGATTAGTCCCCCCTTGTATTGTACATATATGTGTGTGTGATGGTATAAAATAACAAAGGTCCTTTGAGTTAATGAACGAAAGAAAGTGATGAATGATGATATTCTAACAAACAACCAATTAAAACATGAAATCTAATATGGATATTTAATTCAATGTTTATTAATAATTGTGGTGCGGTTCGGTTTCGGTGCGGTTTTCAAAAGCCAAAACCAAAACCAAACCGTTTTCTATGTTGCGGTTCGGTTTCAAAACCGAAACCGTTTCAAAACCGCAAAAACAAATCGTTCGGTGCAGTTCGATTTGGTTCGTGTTTCGGTTTCTGTTTTCGGTTCTAAGTGCCCACCCCTACTTTTCATTAGTTTTCCTTTAAAACAATCACTAAGAGCTTGGTATGCCAAACTTAGTTCAGTGTTGGAAAATGAGGGTTTTCTCAGAATTAATGCTGACTCTTCATTATTTGTACAAAATGGATCTAATGGGAAGTTGGTTGTCCTTATTTATGTAGATGGTCTCATCATCACAGGTAACAATGCATCTGAAATTGAAGCCTTGAAAGCCTCCTTACATCAAACCTTTGCCATCAAGGACCTTGGGAAGTTGAAGTATTTCCTTGGCATTGAGATGGCAACCTCATAATGGGGTTTATTTTTAAACCAACGAAAATATGTCATGGATCTCCTCGAGGAAGCTGAGTTCACTGGTTGCAAGCCAACCGTCACTCCTATTGACAGTAAACTCAAGCTTACCATAGGTGGCGAAGCACTCAAGAATGTCACCTATTATCAAAGATTGGTTGGTAAGCTAATATATTTTACCATTACTCATCCAAACATTACTTTTCTGTCAGCTTGGTCAGTTAATCCATGTATGTACTCACAGTACAACATCTCAATATTGTTAAAAAGATCATACGTCATCTGAAAAAGGTCCATAAATAGGGGCATCCTCATGTGTAACAACCAGTCCATTGAGATTCATGCATACACTGATGCTGACTGGGCATGTAGTGCATTGACAGAAAATCCACCACTGGTTCTTGCACATTTGTTGGAGGCAACATTGTCACTTGGAAGAGCAAGAAACAACAAGTCATTGCCCCCTCTAGTGTTGAAGCTGAGTATCGAGCAATGGCTGCCACTGCATGTGAATTAATTTGGCTCAAAGGTCTCTTGTCTGACCTAGGGTTACAGCTCTCATGTCTCTCATGTGTGATAATCAGGCAGCCATGCACATTGCTGCCAACCCAGTTTTTCATGAAAGGACCAAGCATATTGAAGTTGACTGCCACTTCATCAGGGCTCAAGTTCAGTCACAACTCATTCAAACGATCTTCACTCGTAGTCATGATCAATTGGCAGACTTGTTTACTAAGGCTCTATCGTCTGCACAATTTCAGCGTCTCCTAGGCAAGCTTGGCTCGACTGTTCATCTCGATCCAGCTTGAGGGGGAGCATTGGAGTTACAAATCCTAGACAGATATGAAATCAGAAATCATGGCACCTTTTGTCAACTTTGGCTGCTCGGCACTTTTTGTGTCAACATCATGGCACCTTTTTGTCAACTTTGGCTGCTCACCATTAACGTGTAGATCACTTCTTAGACCATCTCCAATGGTGACCTGAAACCTAAAATTTCCCTTTCCCCCCTCCCCCTCCCAAATCTACTCCAACCCGTGACCTAAAATAAACCTAAAACCTAAAACTCAAATTGGGGTCAAATTCCGGTCACATTTTAGGCCACAAAGTAAAATGGGCCCCACCAACTGAGACTGAAACCAGGGCTGCGAAGCCCACTTCCCAGATCCACTTGCCTACGCGCTAGGCGTTCTGCTGAAATTAAACAACCCCACGTGGGGGTGTTCCTTAGCTGTCATGCAAAAAGTAGCCGTTGGCTACTTTATATAATCCAACAAATGGATGTCAATGCAAAAAGTAGATCCAACAATCTTCATTAAATGGGCCGTTGATTAATGCAACGGTCCAGGTTCAATTTTTTTTTTTTTAGTTTTATATTTATATATTTATTGAATCCAACGGCTTAGATCGAATATAATCAAATTTATCGGAATTTAAATATTTTTAGGTTAAAATGTTCATATAATTAATTTAGGATAGTCTACATATATATATATTTTTTTTAAAAAGTTAATTTAAAAAAAAATAGCCTTAATTCATTCTTTGATAATCTCGGGCTAAAATTTTAGGCCAGAAGGGTTGGAGCAGAAAAACTGTTTCTGGGCTAAAACCTAAATTTTCTGGGCTAAATATTTTTAGGTTTTAGGTCACCATTGGAGATGGTCTTCGCATTGTGTTTAGGGCTGGTTCGGTATGGGATATCGAACCGAAAACTGCATATCAAGTCCCAAACCGTATATTTTCGGGACGAAAATCTGAGGACCGATCCCAAACCAAAATTTCGGTATTCCCGAAGTTCGGGATTCCCGAAATATTTTCGGTATTTTGGGATTTTCCGAAACCGAACCGAACCTACATCAAAATTTGAAACCCCATTTTAAAATCAGAGATTCATGGACCTCCCACTCCCCTGCAAGCCCACACGGCCACACCTTGTCCCAGATTCGTCCACCTCCCCACCCCCATCTCCTTCCCTCTCATTCTTGGGTTTGTCTTTGCTGCCTTCGGCAGTCGGAGACCTTTGCGACGTGCATCGAACATAATCAGGTACCCATCCTCGTCGATGTGTGAGCTTTTCCATGTTTTGCCGAACGAAATCGCCATCGGAGGGCTACTCTGCTTTGCAGCGATGGCGCCGCTTCGAAGAATTCTGATGCCATGACATCGATGTGTGGTTGTTTCCAAATCCTAAAATCGTGAAGCTTTCTGGATCTGAAACAAGAAAAAAAAAGAGAAGCTACAGAGTAACACTCACTTTTTTTTTTAAAGATTGAGAAAGGATATGGAGGCCTTGGGCTTGCTTCCTTCTGTGCATTTGAGGGAGTCGGTGGAGGGAGAGAAGAGATAGAGGATGGCTGTCAGTGGGAGTGGGAAGATGGCAGACAATGATGCTATCAAGAAATAAAAAAAGAAAAGGTAATGAATGGTAGGTGAAGATGGCAGACAAAAGGAGAATAAAAAAGAAAAAGGTGAAGAAGAAAGATAGCTATTGTCAGAGGAACAGACCGAAAGCCAAAAACCCTCAAAAAAAAAACAAAAGGTTTCGGAATTTCGGGAATACCGAAAAAAAAAGATTTGAAAAACCAATCCCATACCGAATACTTCGGTATTTTTCGGGATGGGATTACCGAACTTCGGAATGATTTTGGTTTGGGTTCAGGACTTTTTCGGTTTGGTTTGGGAATTTTGGGAATTTTGGGAATTTTTTCCAACCCTAATTGTGTTTGATGTAATCCTTTAAACTAAGGAGTCCTTGTTAGGGTATATAGCTTTATCCGGTCTCTAGGGTTTAGTCTAAGGATGGTTGGTTGTAACCAGTTCTTCTCTTTTCCTTTATATGTGTTATTGTACTTTCACACAAGACATGAAATATACCAGAAACTTAAACCAAATTTCTACAAAATTATTAAATAAAATATGAAATATTCCAGTACAGATGATTGTGTTGGTTCTCCAATACTACATTAGCCCGAATATGGAATAGCAACGACTGTAAGAGGATATACTCTACGAACGCTTGCTCCGGTGGACTCAGTCATGTCTAAGTCCTCCCCTCTTGCAGCATTAGGCAGTACCCAATCAAAATTGTGCATTAAATTTGCCAAAGCAATCTCTTGGACGGCCATGGCAAACTGAATTCCTGGGCAACCCCGTCGGCCAGCTCCAAATGGAATGTAGTGGAAGTCATTCCCTTTATAATCTAGTGTACTATTCAAGAACCTTTCTGGTTCGTACTCCTCCGGGTTGTTGTATGACTTTGGATCTCTTCCAATCTGCCAGGCATTCACTATAACTTGTGTGTTGGCTTTAATGATGTATCCTTTTATCGTTGCATCTTGAGACGACATCCTGGGAAGTAGTAATGGTACTGGAGGATGCAGGCGAAGAGTTTCCTTGATCACGGCTTTCAAGTAGTGCATCCCTACCAAATCATCCTCTTTAATTATGTCCGTTTTGTTGCCGACTATTCCCCTTACCTCATTCTGCAGTTTTTCCATGATCTTTGGATGTCTGAACAACTCAGACATCGTCCATTCTAGGAGTGTAAATGAGGTACCAGTGCCAGCAACAAACATATCCTACAAGAATGTTAATGAACAAAAATTGATTAATTTAACATTTGAGCACCTAGCTGCTTATGTGATTCAACAGTACTACATCTGTTGTCGAGTAAAATGTTTATATATGTAGTTTCATTCAAAATATCCAATTAAGTATTTATACAATGAGGACAATCTTTCCTCTTAGATACTAAAGGATGAAGCAATAAAACCATGTTTGTCATATTTTCATACCAAATCTATAGGGTGAAACTTATGATTTTGGCAGTGGTTAAGGCTTTATATGATATTTGATGAAAATTAATATATAGCTAAGTTTGAATTATCAGCTTTGTGGTATATTTCATGAAAATTGTCATTATCACTTCAAAAAGATTACTTTGCATTCCTCCATTCTGATTTTTTACACTCTTTCCTAAGTTACTAGTATTCCAAAAGAGTTATCTTACATTAGAAATGAAGGCAAGATACTCTAAAAGAGTGGAACGTGAATAAAGTGGAAAGGACATCTCCCTATTCTATTTGTTCATATTAATATACCCAAAACTTATTAACTTCTAGCAAATAAGAGAATATCAAAATTGCCACATTAGACATAAAACAATAAAAAAAAAAATGATAGTAAACTCTCTTCAACAGAGCCTTCAATTGCTTACGTGGAGTTGAGTCAAATTTGACAGCTGCTATCAAATTAATTCAATAATTTTGTAATAGGTGTGATGCAATTCATAATAAATGGTGTTGTGTGTTCTAAACATTTGATTGGTTATCTTAATACTTGGACCACACAAAGAGATGAAAAAAAAAAACTTATAGAATAACATTTTTATTTAACAATTGGGTGGAGCAAAAAATTGGTCAAAATGTCAAATTGTCACATAAACCATCTAATATCATTTTTGATGTTTTACATTTGACATCTCCATAGAGATACTCTAAGATATGACCACATGGCAAATGTACTATTGCATCAGCCCCTTAAAACATTGTCATTCTAGCATATTATTATTGTAAAATAGATAACAACACTCTAAGAACATCTCCAATCATGCTCTCTGTTTTTTATTTAAATTTAGCTAAAAATTTGAAAAGCTATTTTAGGAGCTCCGTATAATATTATGACCAATTAAAAAATAGTAATTAATGCTAGGAGCCCTTAGGAGCTCCTAGAAATTTTACTATTCTAGCAACATGATAGTAAGTGTGATTGATAATGAAATTTTCTAAACCCTTCTTAGCTAAATTTTAGTTAGGAACTCATTTACAACTAAGTATGCATGTAACAAAAGACTCAGAGAGTGAGAAATAATTACCAAGATAATAGCCTTTATGCTAACTCCATCAATAAGAGAATCATCCCCTCTTTCTTTCTGCACGCAAAGCAAAATGTCCACAAGATCCTTTTGGTCCTCGTTCTTGATAAGAGCATCACCTATATGCTCTTGAACGACCATTTCAAGAAATTCATCGAACCGTTTAGCCAGATTGTCGAACTTGGCGTCCAAACCGTTGAGACGGCTGACCCAAGCAAGCCATGGAATATAGTCTCCAAAATGGATACGTGACATCAAGATTGATAACTCCGAAGAAAGTTCCTTAAACACCTTTCCACGTTCGCCGCGATCACTGTATTTCGCCCCCAGTGCCACTCTACACACCACATCATTAGTAAGCGTCTCAAGCATTTCCCTTAAATTCACAACTGATGATGTTGATGTTGACGACTGCCTTATCTTGGTGATCAAGGATTCGGTTTCTTCTTCTCTCACAACACGAAAAGAGCGAACCCTTTTGTTACTTAAGAGATTTAAAACACATATACTTTTCACCTGCCTCCAATACTCACCATAAGGTGCCGTCGCCACGTCTTTGAAATTGTAGCAAACCTTCTTAAAGAAGATGTTCTTGGGTCTGTTGGCGAATGTGATATCATGGATTTTCATGATCTCGCAGGCAGCATCATCCGAAGAGACCACAAGGACTGGCACGCGTCCAAAATGGAGCAGCATGAGAGGTCCATGACGTTGAGCTAAGGTGTTGAGTGAGTGATGAATGTGCGGGCCTAGTTGGTGGAGGTTTCCAATGACAGGGAGCTTTGGTGGAGAAGGTGGTGATGAGTTTGTGGATCTGGAGAACCATCTGTATATCAGTATGAGGAATATAGCCAAAAATACTAAATACTTGAAGGAAAAATCCAACAAGCTTGACAAGGTTTTACTCAGGAGATTCAACATTTTTTTTCTTCTTCTTAGTTATGCCCTGTATATGACTGTTTGTTTGTGTTCTGGGAAACTCCATATATGTAAGATCAGCCCGGGCCCAGGGTTTAGTGGAATTATTGATTCTATTTATTTTTTGCAGTGTACAGCTTTTATAAATTATTAAGAAATTAGGTTGTCGTTCCTTATTTTTATATGTCATTGATTGAAATCTAATTTTTTTTATTATTATTTTTTATATTAAAGTCTCCTTTTGATTTTGTCCACTTCCTTATTTTAGATTTAAAAATTTACATATGTAAACACTTTGCTAGCCTATATTTTTTAAAATTTTTGGTTAAAGTATTTGCCTAATTTTTTTGTACTTAATATTAATTGCTTTGTCAAGATTTTAGTTGATAATTGTCACATCCCGGCCCGGGCCCCGACCACTACCCGGGCTCGACTCCGCCGTAGCAAGATATTGTCCGCTTTGGGCTTACCATTCCCTCACGGTTTTGTTTCTGGGAACTCACGAGCAACTTCCCAGTGGCTCACCCATCCTGGGAGTGCTCTGGCCCCTTTCTCGCTTAACTTCGGAGTTCCTACGGAACCTGAAGCCAGTGAGCTCCCAAAAGGCCTCGTGCTATTTGGAGATGAGAATGTACATATAAGGCATAGAGGATCCACACTCCTGGGCGATGTGGGATCTTACAATCCACCCCCCTTAAGGGCCCGACGTCCTCGTCGGCACACTTCTGGCTAGGGATTGACTATGATACCAAATTGTCACATCCCGGCCCGGGCTCCACCACACCCCGGGCTCGACTCCGCCACCACAACCCGGGCTCGACTCTACCATAGTACGATATTGTCCGCTTTGGGCTTATCATTCCCTCACGGTTTTGTTTCTGGGAACTCACGAGCAACTTCCCAGTGGGTCACCCATCCTGGGAGTGCTCTGGCCCCTTTCTCGCTTAACTTCGGTGTTCCTACGGAACCCGAAGCCAGTGAGCTCCCAAAAGGCCTCGTGCTAGGTAAAGATGGGAATATACATATAAGGCTTACAAGATCCACACCCCTGGGCGATGTGGGATCTTACTCCGAATTTAAGCGAGCAAGGGGCCAGAGCACTCCCAGGAAAGGTGACCCACTGAGAAAATGAGGGTTTTCTCAGAAGAAATGTTGACTCTTCCTTATTTGTACAAAATGGATCCAATGGGAAGTTGGTTGTCCTTATTTATGTAGATGATCTTATCATCAAAGGTGACAATGCATCTGAAATTGAAGCCTTGAAAGCCTTCTTACATCAAACCTTTTCCATCAAGGACCTTGGGAAATTGAAGTATTTCATTGGCATTGAGATGGCAACCTCATAACGGGGTTTATTTTTAAACCAACGAAAATATGTCATGGATCTCCTCGAGGAAGCTGAGTTCACTGATTGCAAGCCAGCCGTCACTCCTATTGACAGTAAACTCAAGCTTACCATAGGTGGCGAAACACTTAAGAATGTCACCTATTATCAAAGATTGGTTGGTAAGCTAATCTATCTTACCATTACTCGTCCAAATATTACTTTTTTGTCAGCTTGGTCAGTCAATTCATGCATGTACCCACAGTACAACATCTCAATATTGTTAAAAAGATCATACGCTGTCTGAAAATGTCCATAAATAGGGGCATCCTCATGCGTAACAACCAGTCCACTAAGATTCATGCATACACTGATGCTAATTGGGCATGCAGTGCCATTGGCAGAAAATCCACCACTGGTTCTTGCACATTTGTTGGAGGCAACATTGTCACTTGGAAGAGCAAGAAAAAACAAGTCATTGCCCCTTCTAGTGTTGAAGCTGAGTATCGAGCAATGGCTACCACTGCATGTGAATTAATTTGGCTCAAAGGTCTCTTGTCTGACCTAGGGTTCTCGAGTACAGCTCTCATGTTTCTCATGTGTGATAATCAGGCAGCCATGCACATTGCTGCCAACCCAATTTTTCATGAAAGGACAAAGCATATTGAAGTTGACTGCCACTTCATCAGGGCTCAAGTTCAGTCACAAGTCATTCAAACGATCTTCACTCGTAGTCATGATCAATTGACATACATGTTTACTAAGGCTCTATCGTCTGCACAATTTCAGCGTCTTCTAGGCAAGCTTGGCTCGACTGTTCTCCTTGATCCAGCTTGAGGGGGAGCATTGGAGTTACAAATCCTAGACAGATATGAAATCAGAAATCATGGCACCTTTTGTCAACTTTGGCTGCTCACCATTAACATGTAGATCACTTCTTAGCATTGTGTTTGATGTAATCCCTTAAACTAAGGAGTCCTTGTTAGGGTATAGCTTTATCCGGTCTCTAGGTTTGGTCTAAGGATGGTTGGTTGTCACCAGTTCTTCTCTTTTCCTTTATATGTGTTATTGTACATTCACACAAGACATGAAATATACCAGAAACTTAAACCAAATTTCTACAAAATTATTACATAGAATATGAAATATTCCAGTACAGATGATTGTGTTGGTTTCTCCAATACTACATTAGCCCGAATATGGAATAGCAACGACTTTAAGAGGATATACTCTACGAATGCTTGCTCCGGTGGACTCAGTCATGTCTAAGTCCTCCCCTCTTGCAGCATTAGGCAGTACCCAATCAAACTTGTGCATTATATTTGCCAAAGCAATCTCTTGGACAGCCATGGCAAACTGGATTCCTGGGCAGCCCCGTCTGCCAGCTCCAAATGGAATGTAGTGGAAGTCATTTCCTTTATAATCTAGTGTACTATTCAAGAACCTTTCTGGTTTGTACTCCTCCGGGTTGTTGTATGACTTTGGATCTCTTCCAATCTGCCAGGCATTCACAATAACTTGTGTGTTGGCTTTAATGCTGTAACCGTTTATCGTTGCATCTTGAGACGACATCCTGGGAAGTAGTAATGGTACTGAAGGATGCAGGCGAAGAGTTTCCTTGATCACGGCTTTCAAGTAGTGCATCCCAACCAAATCATCCTCTGTAATTATGTCCGTTTTGTTGCCGACAATTCCCCTTACCTCATTCTGCAATTTTTCCATGATCTTTGGATGTCTTAAAAGCTCAGACATCGTCCATTCTATGAGTGTGAATGAGGTATCAGTGCCACCCACAAACATATCCTACAAGAATGTTAATGAACAACAATTGATTAAATTAACATTTGAGCACCTAGCTACTTATGTGATTCAACAGTACTACATCTTTTCTCGAGTAAAATGTTTATATATGTAGTTTCATTCAAAATATCCAATTAAGTATTTATACAATGAGGACAATCTTTCCTCTCAGATACTAAAGGATGAAGCAATAAAACTATGTTTGTCATATTTTCATACCACATCTATAGGGTGAAACTTATGATTTTGGCAGTGGTTATGATAATTTGATGAAAATTAATATATAGCTAAGTTTGAATTATCAGCTTTGTGTATATTTCAATGAAAATTGTCATTATCACTTCAAATAGATTACTTTGCATTCCTCCATTCTTATTTTTTACACTCTTTCCTAAATTACTAGTATTCCAAAAGAGTTATCTTACATTAGAAATGAGTGCAAGATACTCTAGAAGAGTGGAACGTGAATAAAGTGGAAAGGGCATCTCCCTATTCTATTTGTTCATATTAATATACCCAAAACTTATTAACTTCTAGCAAATAAGAGGATATCAAAATTGCCACATTAGACATATAACAATAAAAAAAAATGATAGTACGTAAACTCTCTTCAACAAAGCCTTCAATTGCTTACGTGGAGTTGAGTCAAAGTTGACAGCTGCTATCAAATTAATTCAATAATTTTGTAATAGGTGTGATGCAATTCATAATAAATGGTGTTGTGCGTTCTAAATATTTGATTGGTTATCTTAATAGTTGGACCACACAAAGAGATGGAAAAAAAAAACTTATAGAATAACATTTTTATTTAACAATTGGGTGGAGCAAAAAATTGGTCAAAATGTCAAATTGTCACATAAACCATCTAATATCATTTTTGATGTTTTACGTTTGACATCTCCATAGAGATAGAGCTCGTTTGGATGTGCTTTTAAAATGACTGAAAGTGCTTTCAGAAAAAATGTTTTTTGGTTCCAAAAGCACTTAAAGTGCTTTCTGCAAGAAGCACTATTTATGTGCTTCTTCCAGGAAGCACTTTAAGTGCTTTTTCTAGAATTTACTTGCATTTTTACTAATGATTAGTTCCAAAAACATTTTCACCAAAAGCGGTCATTTTAAAAGCACATCCAAACGAGCTCATACTCTAAGATATGACCACATGGCAAATGTACTATTGCATCAGCCCCTTAAAACATTGTCATTCTAGCATATTATTATTGTAAAATAGATAACAACACTCTAAGAACATCTCCAATCATGCTCTCTGTTTTTTATTTAAATTTTAGCTAAAAATTTGAAAAGCTATTTTAGGAGCTCCGTATAAAATTCTACTTCATCTTTACTCTCTAATTTAGAGAGTCATAATATTATGACCAATTAAAAAATAGTAATTAATGCTAGGAGCCCTTAGGAGCTCCTAGAAATTTTACTATTCTAGCAACATGATAGTAAGTGTGATTGATAATGAAATTTTCTAAACCCTTCTTAGCTAAATTTTAGTTAGGAACTCGTTTACAACTAAGTATGCATGTAACAAAAGACTCAGAGAGTGAGAAATAATTACCAAGATAATAGCCTTTATGCTAACTCCATCAATAAGAGAATCATCCCCTCTTTCTTTCTGCACGCAAAGCAAAATGTCCACAAGATCCTTTTGGTCCTCGTTCTTGATAAGAGCATCACCTATATGCTCTTGAACGACCATTTCAAGAAATTCATCGAACCGTTTAGCCAGATTGTCGAACTTGGCGTCCAAACCGTTGAGACGGCTGACCCAAGCAAGCCATGGAATATAGTCTCCAAAATGGATACGTGACATCAAGATTGATAACTCCGAAGAAAGTTCCTTAAACACCTTTCCACGTTCGCCGCGATCACTGTATTTCGCCCCCAGTGCCACTCTACACACCACATCATTAGTAAGCGTCTCAAGCATTTCCCTTAAATTCACAACTGATGATGTTGATGTTGACGACTGCCTTATCTTGGTGATCAAGGATTCGGTTTCTTCTTCTCTCACAACACGAAAAGATCGAACCCTTTTGTTACTTAAGAGATTTAAAACACATATACTTTTCACCTGCCTCCAATACTCACCATAAGGTGCCGTCGCCACGTCTTTGAAATTGTAGCAAACCTTCTTAAAGAAGATGTTCTTGGGTCTGTTGGCGAATGTGATATCATGGATTTTCATGATCTCGCAGGCAGCATCATCCGAAGAGACCACAAGGACTGGCACGCTTCCAAAATGGAGCAGCATGAGAGGTCCATGACGTTGAGCTAAGGTGTTGAGTGAGTGATGAATGTGCGGGCCTAGTTGGTGGAGGTTTCCAATGACAGGGAGCTTTGGTGGAGAAGGTGGTGATGAGTTTGTGGATCTGGAGAACCATCCGTATATCAGTATGAGGAATATAGCCAAAAAAACTAAATACTTGAAGGAAAAATCTTCCAACAAGCTTCACAAGGTTTTACTCAGGAGATTCAACATTTTTTTTCTTCTTCTTCGTTATGCCATGTATAAGATTGTTTGTTTGTGTTATGGGAAACTCCATATATGTAAGATCAGCCGGGCCCAGGGTTTAGTGGAATTAATGATTCTATTTATTTTTTGCAGTGTACAGCTTTTATAAATTATTAAGAAATTAGGTTGTAGTTCCTAATTTTTATATGTCATTGATTGAAATTTAATTGTTTTTATTATTATTATTTTATATCAAAGTCTCCTTTTGATTTTGTCCACTTCCTTATTTTAGATTTAAAAATTTACATATGTAAACACTTTGCTAGCCTATATTTTTAAAAATTTAGGTTAAAGTATTTGCCTAATTTTTTTGTACTTAATATTAATTGCTTTGTCAAGATTTTAGTTGATAATTGAAATCTCATATTTTTTAAATTTAAGGTAAATAAGCAACCAAGCAAAAACAGTGAGGATTTAAAAAAGAGTCAATGTTCCGTTTAAAAAAATAATGATAATATCAGTGTTCAGTGCACGAAATAGTTATAATACCCGTATTCAGTTCTAAAAATAGTCAGTGTTAGTTAAAGAAATTTAGTGTTTAGATTAAAAAATAGTCAATGTTAAGTTTAAGAAATAGTGCTAGTACCAGTATTCACTTTAAGAAATAATGATAGTACTCATATTCATTTCAAGAAATAGTCAGTGTTCAGTTTAAGAAATAGTGATAGTACTAGTGTTCATTTTAAGAAATAGTCATTGTTCAGTTTTAAAAATAATCAGTGTTCAATTCTAGAAACAATCAATGTTTTATTCTAAAAATAGTTAGTGTTCATTAGACATGACACAAACTTAAAAATTTATCCAAACTAAAGTTAAAATCACTATTTCGAAATTAAAACAAACATTGTCTTTAAATATGAAAAATGAAAATCTTCTTCATTTATGGTATTGTAATATTATTATTATAGTTTGTTCTAAAGAAGTCATGAAACAATGGTCAAATAAATAAACAAACAATAAAACAAAAAATAAAATAAAATAATATATTGTTTATGGAGTGAGAGTAGAGTGACATGCAAGAGTGAATAAATGTGAGAGGGGAGATGAGAGAGAAAGTTGATCTGGATGGGTGAGGAGAGAGGAAAGTAGAGAGAGAAAATTCATGGGAATAGGTGAAAGAGAAGAGAGAGAGAATGAGAGTTAAGAATTGGAAAGATGGGAACGGGGGAGTGAGAGAGTGTGTGTAAGAGCAGTTCCACAGGGCTTGATAGCCCGGCACCCAGTCCAAAAAATGGACCGCCGTCCCTTATTTCTGCTTCACCCCAGCCTAAATAGGTTGGCACCCAGCCCAAGCTAGGCCACATGCTGGCCCAAAATCGACAGACCCATGGGACGACCTATCTCACGTCGTAGGTGACGCGCTTGACGACGCAGTCGGGGTTGGGGCGGAATCCGCAGGTGGGGATGAAGTGGGGGTTGTAGAGATCGGGCTCGTAGACGGTGAAGACTAAGCGGCAGACTCGGGGAACTGGGTTGAACTCGTCTGGAGTGGCGGATGTCCAGGTTGCGTTGTTGTTGGCGCCGATGTAGGTGCAGCGCCGCCACACCCAGCGCATACAGCCCAACACAACCACGCACTCCATACCAAATGCCACCAAGGTTCTAAAAGACGCTAGGCGCTAGTCGGGCGGCGAGTTGGGGGCCTAGCGCCTAGGCGGACTAGGCGGATTTAAGTAAATCTATTATATTTCGTGTAAATAAGTATCTATTTATACTTAAAATATATATAATTTCATTATAAACTACAAAATAGAATGACATATATATTAGGAGGTATTAGAACATAATGAAAACATGGAGAACATGCATATAATGTGTATTCATTTAAGTATTCAACAAGTCCCTTACAATTTATTGGAAAAAATAAAATGCAAAATGAAAGTTATCTATTTTCTATCTAAGTGAGTCGCAACCTAGGCGGGTCTGGGCGGGTGCCTAGGCGGTCTAGGCAGGCACCTCAGCAGGTCTAGGCGCCATTTCTTAATTTTCAAACGCCTAGGCATTAATCGGGGCGGTGACCAACCGCCTAGCGCCTAGGCAGGGATTTTTAGAACAGTGCATGCCACCGACATTGCAGTTTGGTTTTTTGGTGGGATAAGGATGGAAGATTTTGATGAATGGGTTTTTGTTTTGTTTCAGTTCAAGTCAGAAATTAAAAATAAATTTATTATTATTTTATAATAAAAAATAATAATATTTTAATAAAATTGACTAGGCTATTTTTTATTAGGGGTGGAGATGCATTTGGCCTATTATTGTTCATTGGGGTATATTACTGTTCACTGAGTGGATTAAATGAACTGGGTGCTGATGCATGTTTTTAGGGGTGGATCTGCTCTAATGGAAATTGGAATGCGTGAGACTTTGCGCATCAATTTTTGTATTATATTAAACTTTTGTCATTTTCATTAAAGTTTCAATTCTTTTTATTAAAGTTTAAATTTTTTTTATTAAACAAAGTTATTAGATAGTTTTTAGTTCAATGTATGGTGGGTTACACTTTTATGTTTTATGGGTACAATTTTATTGTACGTTACTTCTTTCAAATATATCTGTTGGTACAATATGTTTTGTGACTACACTTTCATTATACATATTGATATAGGCACAACGTCTTTTGGAGAAAATTAGGTAAAATGGTTTTAGTTGTTGAATTTTTATGTTTTCATATGAATGCTAATAAAATAATGTGGTACTGTTTGGATCCGATTTTATACTATCGGTCTGAGTAATTGAGGCCGTAAAATGAGTAAAATTCAGAGATGTTGGATTGAAAGAAGATTGAGATGATTTTTTAATAATTTGTGTGGATATTATTATGATTTTAATCATAATAAAATTATCTGAGAAATTATTGAAAATTATTTCTAAAAGTACAGATGTATTTGGGTTGGTTCTGTGCACGTGGCTTAAGTGCCGTGATGCTAGCTCACATTTAATAATCTTACTTGGCGGTATATTTTGGTTACTACACTTTTTTTCAAGAGCATCTTCCATTAAATAATATAAAAGTATTATATTTGGGTAAGGCCAACCAACCCAATGGAAAGGGAATCTCTTTCCATCTGGTCCGAGATGTAGATTATGAGAATTTAATTCAACGATAATAAACAGAATGTCCTTTTAAAAATAATAATAACTATAATTATTATATCAAATTCTAACTATCTAAATCTTAAATTAGATAGATTAGATGAAAAGAAATCCGAAGAAAATTCATTTTCCTACCCAATAAACAGAAAAGCAAAAATGCATGCATAAATAAAGATTATGAAATGATGATGGGACCGAATATCCTTGGCAGGATGCCAAGAGTTTTAATCAAATGACATCACATGCAAGTCTTGCAGATAAAGTGGCAGTACATCAGGTTTCTACAGATGAACACATGGCTCCAGTTTGCGGTTGAGCTCTGAATTAATTAAATGTGTCAGAACCTGCGAACGAAAATCGCTTTATGAGTTTGAAATGCAATTGGATTCTGCGACAAATGTCAGCCGTCAAAGCCAGTGTAGCAGCTTTATAAATACAATGCCACAGGCAATTGAGAAGGGCCCTCTCGAACGCGACGGTGACGTTTCACGTGAAATTTGGGCCATTTTTCCAGATCTTTTTAATTAAATTAAGTTAAATTAAGGAAGTTTTAATTACTGTTCATTTTTAACGAAAAATTATATTTTTATCTTTATCTGGTACTATTTACTATACTTTTAAAAATGACTTTTCGTTAAAAAAAAATTTCTTTTGGATTTTTCATTATTTTTTCTTTAAATTAATTGGCCGTTTGCCTCCTTTGGCCAATCATTTAAAATATAATAATGTTTTACGTGTGGTGTTTTGTTCTACACACACTCGTTTTGATATTTGCAGGGTCCTTGTGATTTGAATTTTTTTTTTCATGTACTAAACTGGATTATTTAGTTTTTGTTCAAAATCCTAGATCCGAATTTGAGTCAGATATGCTTCAATTCAAGGGGAGCACGCTAGAAGGAGAAAACAAGAGCACCCCAGATTAGGGTTTGACTCTAGCTTAGTGCAAGTTTTCAGGAAGCTTACCCCACTGAATAGAAATTAGGAAAACTTGATATAAGTTCAATTTTTTGAGTTAATAGTAGAGATAGTCCAGTTTATTAAAATAAATTCAATTCCTTAATTTTAATTATTTAATTATCAATAATTATCTTTTCAATGAAAAAGTTTATTGTAAAAATCAAATTTCTTAATAATTATCTCTTTAATAATTTCTTTTTTTGTTATTTCTTGTTCTTCCTCCCGCTTTAACCCATTTATAGATTTTATTTTAATTTTTATAGTCAACCTATATCACAGGTTAATTGTATTTATCTACCTATATGATAGATTTTTTTTTTTATAGTCAAGCTGTCACAAATTAATGTGTCTTGCTTGTAGATATATTATGTTTTTTTCTACCTTTTAGTTAGGTTTCATATATCACTTATAGATATAATATATACATTCATATATTTGCTACTTGAGTTAGGGTAGAATGTTTTACAGATAGATTTATGTTAGTATATTAGTTTTTTTTGTTATAAGATATTAATTAGATATTTTGGAGTTGGAAAATACATAATATCAAAATATTTTAATTGATTTTTAATATTTTTAGAAAATATTAAATGAGTATAAAAGAAATTAAAACATATAATTAGATAACTGGACTCACTCCTAAAAACACTATATGTTTTTGGACTTGGATCTAAAAGCCCCTAGAAATTAGGGAAGTTGAACAAAAAACTTCCGGTACTGTTCGTTTTAACGAAAAATCACATTTGTACACTAAAAAGTCAATTCTGATACTATTCATTTTACCCTTTATTTTGTCCTTATTATTAAAACTCAATGTTTTTAAACATTTTTCATTAGTTTTTCCTAGAAATTAACCCTCAACATCAATAAAATTAGCTAACTCCATTCACGTATCGCTTAGATAATACCAGTCTGTCACTCACACATTGGAATCGTTGAAAAAAAATTCCTAATTTTGTAAAAATTTCTAGTTTTGTTCTTGAGAGAGTGTGTGATGTGATGATGCCATTGTGAATAGTAGCGGGTGCATATTGGGACCAAGGTGGTCCTCCGAGAAATATACATGTGACAGTCTTCTGAGGACCTCTGAATGTTTGTTATGATCCTTTTTGTGCACACTAAGTATTTGACAAAATGACTCTCTCAGGTTACTTCGATAATACTAGACAAATTCTCCCAATAGCCCTCATCAAATTTCTTCGGCAGATGTCAATATCTTTTGATATGTGCGCAACTTGGTTTGGTTGATAACAACAAGACCAACAAGTGTTCGACAAAATGTCTCAGCGAATGAACTGAAATTTTTTTTCCACGCTTTGTGCTCTATTTCTATATAATAAAAAATTTAAACTTTTAACACTAGAACCCTCTGAAGTTCGTATTCTGAATCCGTCACTGACGGTGAGTGAGCTAATTCTTATAAAAAGGGCAGAGTGTAGCATGTGATAGATATGGATGCATGAGTGTTTTATAAAAAAAAAATTTAAAACTTTTAACATTGGAACCCTCTGAAGCTCGTATTCTGAATCTGTCACTGACGATGAGTGAGCTAATTCTTATAAATAGGGCAGAGTGTAGCATGTGGTAGATATGGATGCATGAGTGTTTTGTAGGGAGTGTAGCATGTGGTAGATATGGATGCATGTGTGTTTTGTAGGCATACGTAATATCATTCACCCTAAAAACAAATTTTGCCACTTGAAATTGTTTGATGATTGAATACTGTTATGTGAACAAAAGATCTTTCATTTAAATTTGTCTTTAAATGGGTCGTCTACGTTAGACACACTTAGGTTTATATTTTTAATCAATATAGCTAGGTTTATGTTTCATGCCGTATCGTATTTGCTCTTTTTATTTTACACTAGCCTTTCTGTACGCGCGTGCGAAAGACATTTTTTTCATCACGACGCGCTATGCGCGACTTACACATTTTAAATGTATTTATATGTGAGGATTGGTTCAATGTGTAGAAACATAAAATAAAGACGACTATCATCTCTACCAATACATGCAATAATTTAAAGTATTTATCTAGAATTTGTTAAAAAAAGGTAATAAATAACAGAGAAGATCCTTGTAATTTAGTTGCAACTAAAAGGTAAATAAAAAGTATAAAAACTATCCAAGAACTTCAATTGACCTTGATACACTTGACAGCAAAACATATCATGAATTCATATCGCCGTCCTGTTGAAAATTTAATGTGTTTGGTTAAAATCAAATATTAGCATTATTTGTAATCAAACTTTCAATATCACAAAAAAATCACAAAAAAGATGGAGAAATTCGAAAGGGTAACGGAGGTGAAAAGAAACGTACTGGGATCTTGTGAAGAGGGACCTGAGACTTGAAGTAGGTGTAATCTCTGGGAAGAGTGAGAGTTGAAAAATATTAAAAATGAAATGAGAAAATTGAATAACAACCATGTAAATGTAGAAGATAAAAGACCATGATCAATTACTATGCTGCTCACTTCTTATGACCCAAATTTGAAGAAGAATGGCGGTTTCTTCCTTCCGTGTATCTAGACCTCTTTGTTTCTTCTATCCCTGCATTGCCGACCTAAACAACATCAAACCAAGTGCAATACAATCCAATCCAATGTAATACTCAGATAAACAAAAGAGAGACCAACGTTCCTCCACCAACTACCCATTACAAACGTGGAAGACACAAATTCATCCAGGTTCGACGTAAATCAGTTTTCAGAGAAAATGAACTTCCATGCAAAACTGAAAGCCCATTATCTTGCGATCAGGATGAATGACGCCCCTAACCACCCCTCCAAGTGCAGATAAGAAGTTCAAGTGCTGAAGTTTTTTAACAAAATTATGCATATAAGAATTTCTAATCCAAAAACTCCAAAGAATTGCCCCAAATCAAAATACACCAGAAATGCCAATGAGAGAGAAAGAGAGAATGACGTTGCCCAGATGAATTAATGAAGCTTATGAATGGAAAGTGGGAAAGATTAAATCATAGAGAGAGAGGAGAGAGGAAGAGTTATAGGTATGAGAATGAGATTCTCTGCAATGGAAGAAAGGAAGAAAGCAGCAACCGTTTTGCTTGAAACGATGGAAGCAAGAGATTGAGTGTTGTCGTTGCACACACTACTACTACAAATTTACAAAAACAATGGAGTGCTATGAATTCATAATATTAACGGAAAAGAAAACCCATCAGAAAGAAAGCAACCATTTTTACATAGTGTCATATTCCAACCAAAAAAATGAAGTCTACCAGCTCTTTCTCTTTCTCTGCTAACCCTGGCAGCAAATTTGATACAAAGCTGTGATATTATTAGTGTTATTGATGAAAAATAAACCATTTTTCACAAACGTGTACATACAAATATAAAAGGAAATTGAATTCCCCACAAATAGATATTGCACATACATTCACTTATGCCCTTTGTCACGACATAAGTAGAGAGGTCTTTGTCATTTGGTTAGCATAAATTCATGATTTGAAACTTTCGTCACCTTGAAGCAAGCTTTTGTTCTCCGCTGAGTTCTTCAAAACCCACCACCCCCTACTCTAAGTCTCTAATGCATGTTCTTTGTCTTTGTTTCCCCAACAAATAGATAGCTTTCAATTTCACTACTCAGACAAATTAGACCTCCCTTAGCATGTCCGAGAACACGACATTTCAATGTAAACATACAGAGTATTTCAAAAGTAAACCCAATTATCAATAAGAAAACAAAAATAAGCAGAAACCTGCTTATCAACACACCTAAAATTGATTAATCATGTAGCTTTACAGCTCAAAAAGGGTACATACATAAGAAGCTCCGCGTGCAGAACCTCAACTCACAATTGAGCAAATTAGAAAAAACCCCACATCAAAATTCACAAACTTGATACAAACCCATGTCATAATACAATTGAAAATACAAAACTATGCACAAACATAGGAACTATCTTACATTTGGGTTTTATAAAAAGGTGACGCTAAACCCTAAAGAACAAAAAATCCAGCAGTAAAATCAAACTAAAGAATCAATCCTAGGAACAAACTCACAAAAAGATGGAGAAATTCGAAAGGGTAATGGAGGTGAAAAGAAACGTACTAGGATCTTGTGAAGACCTGGGACTTGAAGTAGGTGTAATCTCTGGGAAGAGTGAGAGTTGAAAAACTTAAATCATCCAATGAAAAAAGATTAGTTCTTTCGATAAAATGGAAAACAAAAAAAGAAAACCCAGAATCCAAAAACTCCAAAGAATTGCCCCAAATCAAAATACACCAGAAATGCCAATGAGAGAGAGAGAGAGAATGATGTTGCCCAGATGAATTAATGAAGCTTATGAATGGAAAGTGGGAAAGATTAAATCATAGAGAGAGAGAGAGAGGAGAGAGGAAGACTTACAGGTATGGGAATGGGATTCTCTGCAATGGAAGAAAGGAAGAAAGCAGCAACTGTTTTGCTTGAAATGATGGAAGCAAGAGATTGAGTGTTGTCGTTGCACACACTACTACTACAAATTTACAGAAACAATGGAGTGTTGTGTCGATGGCAATGAAGACGACAGTTTCCGTCACAAAATAATGGGGTTGGATCTGAGTGAATTAGTGGGAAGAAAACTGGTTTGTATTTCTGCTGGTGCGGTTGGATCCGAGTAAGTAAGATTGCAGTTTCCTTCCATTACGCGGGTTCTTCTCGCAATGGGGTTTCAGTTCGCAACATAATGGGGTTTCAGTTTTGCACGGAAGTTTCTATCCTTTTTATTTTTCGTTTTTTTTCCTTTTTTTTTTTTTGAAAGCTGTCAAACGTGGTAGAATTTGTGTCTTCCACGTTTGTTCTTTTAATTTTTTTCTAATACAATTTTCTTTCTTAAAAAATGAAATATAATAGTTTTTCTGACGAAATTAGCCTTGGGGTTTTTATATGTATTTTTTCTGTCTGTTTTGATTTTTTTTGTTTGGAGGGCTTTTTAGTCCCAAAATTTTTGGTGAAGCCTTAAGACACCAAATTGTCATTCTGGGTTTCTAATATTAAAGATGTTTATATACAGTCACGTAAATAGAAAAAAAAAAAAATCTAAACATATAATAAATGTGACAAATTTTATCTTCCCGCATTTTCGATAAATAATCTTATGAGTTAATAAACCAATAATTTAAATTTATCTCTTATTGACCTTCAATCATCCTTTGGTCCATCATTGTTTGATAAATTGTCGCAAAACAAATGGCGTGGTCTAATTTCTCTATCAATATTCGACTTTCTGAATCATCTCTCTTGCAGTCATCCTCACATGTCGTTGTTCTGTAATTGCTCCGGTACTGTGGCCTTGATCGTCAATACTAATTGATAGCTGGGTGTTCCCCTTCTACTAGTAATGATGCACGTACTTGTGCTTGCTCTATTTTTGTTTCGAAAGCCTAGAAATTTCTCAAGTGCACGGTTAATGGTTTGCGATAAAACCACTTATATAAATTAGAGGATAAAATCATTCGAACTTGGGTGTAAAGAGCAGACACACTGCCTTGAATGCTAACCTAATCAACATATCTTAGAGTTTGGTTTTTCCTTGGATATCTTTGAAGAAAATACAAGACTTTTTTTTTTCTTCAGACAATAGGAGTCTTTTTTTTTAAGGAATAGGAGAGTCAATTAGATACAAGTTGTAATTTTTTAATTCTTTGATAAATATTTTTTTTTAACAAATATTCTTTGCTAAATATTAAATAATCAAAACAGTTTTTGTTGTGAAATCCCCTATGATTTACTGCATAAGAGCATAAACTAGGCAAAATTGTACTACCAAAGTTGACGGGACATGTCTACTCAATTGTATAGGACTAAAAAATCGATAATATCGGCGAAATATCGCCGATATTATCGTTTTTTGGGACCGGCGATATTTTCAGAGTATTCTATTAATTATCGTTAAAATATCGCGATATTATCGATAATATCGCGATATTACCTATAATATCGCGATATTTTCAGAAGGTGCGAATCGGAGAAGAACGCTGGAGCTTTTACAGCTCCGGCCGACTGTAAAAGAGCACCCTAGACTCCGATCTAGGTATCAAAATGAAATACAAGACGAGAGGAATGTTTTTATAACTTCCGTTTGCTGTGAAACGATCGGAGGTGTTCGGAAAGTTCCTCGACACTCACGGCCTCGCCGGAGCTGGGTGTGCTTCCCAGAGACGGAGGAGAGGGAGGGAGAGTTCAGGAGGGTGGTGGGTCGCCGTGCTTCCCAGAAACGGCCGTGCTTCCCAGAGACGGAGGAGAGGGAGGGAGGGTGGTGGAGATGCTGCGGAGGAGAGTTCGAATTTGGGTGTGCGGCGTGCCTGGGTGTGGGTGCGGAGGAGAGTTCGAGAGAGAGAGCTAGAGCTAAGCTAAGAGAGAGTTGAGATCTGAGAGAGAGTGAGGAGTCCGAGAGAGACTCGGGAAAAGAGAGAGAGAGATAGGGTGAGGGTTAGTGGCTGCCACGTGGCAGCGTGATGGAAAGTGAGAATCAAGATGGAGGGTCCAGATTAGATTAGGATAAAGGACTCAATTGCATAATTTATATAATTTCAGGGAAAGAGTGAAAATATAAATTAATTTGGGGGTGGGGTTTCACTTCTTTCATTAATTACTACATGTTTTTTACACTCACAATGTTTGCTAGCTCGCTATATAATCAACTTAAATCAGTTAAATCCATCATGCAATGCATTTCCTTCCAATTTTTTGTGATAAACTAATAGATAATTGACTAAATAAACATCCTGCAAAGTTTCAATAAAAATTTCCAAGTTTTTCTTACAATTTCCGTGGTTTTTATTCAATTTTTAGATAATATCCCGATATTTCCATCGATATTTCCGTGTTTTTGAACTACCGATATTTCCGATATCTTCGATATTTAATACCTTGATTGTATCTCGTGATTTTTTATTTTTTTTGGTAATTCCAATAGGTTAGGCAAATCAAGTGAGTAAATTTATATCTTTATTATTTTTTCCTCTATAATATATAGTTTTTCTCATATAGAAAGATGCGATATTTATTAATATGTTATAAAATACATACAAGAGGATAAAACATAAATAGAAGTGAATTTTTTGAATAAAAATAATTTAAAAAAAAATCTTGCCTGGACTTTCAAAATCGAAATCAAGGAAAAAAGAGGTCACTATTACAAAATAAAAGAGAAAAGATGTAATCACTTAATACAACTATCCTAAATTAAGATGTCTCCTACTATATCCAGTGATTCCTTGAAACAAGCCACCTCATGTCGCTCTCCGATTACTACTCTTGCAAGCCTAATTTGTTTCTCGTCTAACATGAGTAAGTTTAAATTAAGAGAAAACTTGAAGCAATGAGTGAATATTATCATTTATTGGCTCCAAATTAGAGGTATCATCACCTTGTTGTTGTTGAGAGTTGTCCCACATTGGTGAGGGACAAGGTTTGCTATGTGCTTACATATATGGTCTTGGGTTACTCCCCATATTGGCAATTGGTTTTATGGTGGAACCCCAATTTCATCATGGTATCAGAGCAAGGTTGTCCACGTGTGAAGCCCAACGGCCACACGCGCTCCACGTCACCCAGTTGTTGTCCACGTGTAGGCTTGAAAATCCGCCACACGTGCGGGGGCGTGTTGAGAGTTGTCCCACATTGGTGAGGGACAAGGTTTGCTATGTGCTTATATGGTCTTGGGCTACTCCCCATATTGCCAATTGGTTTTATGGTGAAACCCCAATTTCATCAGTTGTTGCATAGTAGCTACTGTAAGGGCAAAATCTCCTTCAAACTCTACTTCGGTAGCTTGCAACTCCTCTACAAACATGACAGCCCTTCTTGCAGAAATCAACTCAGCTTGCAACAGCGATACCATGTCCTCATATGGAGTATTGAACTGATTATGCAAAAATAGTAGAGAATTGGTTGAGTTTATGGCACATATTAACTTTGTTGGACTTGTCAGAATTAGGTTCTATAAACCTTAGGGGTATAACTGGTATTTTAAAGCATAGTTTGCATGTTTATGAGTTGGGCTTTAGTTGTTTTTATATTTTTATCTATCATTGACATGTTTAAAAACTAGAAGAGTTCCTTGAAATATAGTGAAAGTTTTTATCTCTATATATAATGTTCCCTAAATACTAAAATGTTGAAGCGTACAAAATAAAAAAAAAAAAATATAACTTTGATCAATTTCAATTTAACAATTGAGTTCATCAGAGACGCAACCAAAATAGCATCAAAATAAATGGACTAGGATTCTCTCCCCTCATCTTTCCATCCCCTTCCATCCTCTCCTTTCACATTCTCTAATTTTATCTTTCTCTTGCTATAAAAAATTAATATAAGATATTGACTTGACTTAACCGTGACCGTTCAAATAAGAGGGAAGGGAAATGAAGGGAAAAAAAGAGGGAATAGAACCCTACTTCAAAATAAATATAAGCAACCCTATTGAGTTAAAAGCATAAGCATGCCGTCTGACATAATGTGAAGATTATAATATTTAAAGATCGACGGACTGCAATAATTTGTCTTGGTGACATGCATGTTGATGCAGAAGTCTTTTGTACACCTCATATGACATGTACATCTCATCCGACTTCAAGAAAAATAATATTCCTCCACATTATTATTTTTTGTGTTCTTTGTGTTGTAGGTATAATTTACTTGAACAATTATGTAAGTCATAGAGAGAGGGGGTGTGGCACATAGAGAGAAGAGAGAGACGTGTAATTGTGAGATGTGTTATATTCCACTTCATTGTGCCTTTATTTATAATAGTATGGAAGGATAATTCCTGAGTATGTAAATACTCAAATAAATGGCGCATCAGGTCTTCAGCGATGAAGTAAGTACAGTTGGTGAAGTTGTCGGCACAATGAGCGAATGCGAGTCTCAAATCAACGGAAGAATGCATAAAAAGGTAAAAATCACAAAACCTCGCTATGGTAAAACCTAAGGTGGGAGAAAAACTCATAGACTAAAGAGAAAAGTGAAAGTTGCATTAAGTCAAAATTATACGTCTTCTAGACGCAAGTAGAAGAGCTTACAAGGGTATGACTAGCCCAGATGGGTGCCTCGTTAAAACCTAGTTAGGTAGCAAAAACCCAGTGGGAAAAATACTCCTAATCATAGGGAAAAAGAATACATTAAGATCAAGTGAGTATACTTCTGGATACTCCCCTTAAGTTTGACAGAACTTCCAAATGAGAATTACAAGCATTGCATATGAATAGTTAGGCATACCAGTTTCTTGGACAAGCTTCTGGAAGGTTGACTTCGGCAGTGAAGTCGTGTAGAGGTTGGCAAGGTTGTCTGGGATTGACTGGCATGACTTCAATCTCTTAATACTTTACTGATGTAGATGTAGACGCAATAAGTCTTGGTGTTGACTTCGTTGATGTATCATGGCTTGGTCGGGTTGATACATGCGATATAGTCTTCATGGATCGGCGTTAGGACTTAACGATGGATGAAAAACAGCAAGTACTTCGAATATGCTCAACACGAACTTCTAACCATGTCTCCCGTGTGGCGTAGTGAAGTGAGGTGAGTTTTGGAACGATTCCAAGATTTCGCAACAAAGGTCATATCGTGGACCTCCAAGATATTTCGATATCCATTAACAGTAAAGACATAACCATTTGGGGATTTTGCCTTGTGTGGGTTTGATAAGTAACCAGCATCAACATAACAAGGCAAGCATCATTCCGTGGATCAAGGGGGTTGGATCCGCTCGAGATGCGTTGAGATTTGTCCAAATCCGTAGTACCTTTAGGGTACATCTTTAATACCAATTCAGTGGTTGTGTGTAGGCGTGGTGCTGCATCTTTACCAATAGATCAACAACGAAGGAGATGTCATGTCTAATACAATGAGCTAAGTACAACGAAGCACAAAATTGAACTTAGATATGGAATTTCGGATTCCATAACCTTTTCAAGGGTCTCATTTGCATATAACGTATGGAAGATCATAGGTATACTCAAAGGTAACACCTTCAGGGTGTAGTTCGACTGGTAGACCAAAATACCATCTAAACAATGCTTCAAATTCAAGTCAAGACATAAATGAGTTTTCCCAAGATCATTCATCTCAAATTCTGTCTTCAGGCGCGATGCAGTTTTCTCAAGCTCTTCTAGAGTCTTAGTGAGATTCATGTCAATGACATAAACTGTAACTCTAGCAATTCGGAATAAGGTTTCATAGTTTAACACGCAAGGGCATTCATTCATATCCCTGACTAATCAAATAATCACTTAGACGGGTATACCACATCCGTCTGATTTTTTCAATCTGTAAGTGAACGCCTCAAACAAGTTAAAAGGGTATTCCGTGGTTTGGAACTATTTGAACCAGTCCATGTAATTCTTTAGGAACTTACATGTAAATCTCCATATCTATATCCCTATGGAGAAACACTAACCACATTTCATAATGCTGCAGTCAATCACAGGGCGTTTAAGAAAAACTTTAAGCTGTAAGGTGTGCATCATATCGCATTATTTTACTCATCTCATTACGCTTCATTTCCCACTTGTAACACAACAAGGTTACTTTAGGCAGTGTAGGAATGATAGGTCCAAAACACACTTTGCTAAGGAATTTTAACCTAGATTGTAATTTCAGTTGTCCAATCAGTTCTGCGTTGTCACTTAATCAACGGAACACGGTTCGATATCGTCGCTTTTCATTTATGTCGGTAGCTACCATATAAGTGAAAGCATCATCGATGGTAATCTCATTTCAATTCCATTAACTCATCCAAACTAGTATACTGGACCAAGAACTTCAAGTCTCAAGAGTAATCTAGATTAATCTCATAAGATGGAAATGATTTGAGACAGCGATCAAGTATAGATTCATTTTGTGTCGTGTCTTCCTTTTCTAGGGAAATGAATCATATGAACCGAGTGATCTGTTGTGCTCCAGGCTAAGACAGATTGATTGACTATCCGCCTGTGTATCGGACCGTCGAACCTAGCGTCCAAACCGTCTAATAGAGACGGCACACCCTCTAGGGATGTTGACTCGACGTCCGTTAAGTACATCTATCCTTGCAGACATGTTTTCAACTGGTATATGATCTCGTCACTTAAGCTAGATCAGAGGAATGTGTCTGGAGCAACATTATGAAAGTTAGAATTCATCGCACTTGCTTATCACACTTGTGCGATATAGGGATCGAGATGGGACATAGTAGGCAACGTCCACGCAAATTCGTGCCGTTCTACAGGAATGTTGACATTCTTATCTCCCCCTAATGATGGAAAGACTGTCTCATTGAAGTGACAACCCACAAATGAGCGGTAAAGAGATTACATTTAAGGGCTCGAAGAGAGCTAGTGTGAAGGAGAATATAATAAAAAAAGATTCACATCTTTCTTTGAGGACCCATATTGGTACGTTGCGGCGACGCAACTTGGCACATGGAATGCACACACAAATGCATAAATACGAAGCATCAGGTTTATACCCATTAACCAACTGTAACATCAAATAGGTTGGGTGGCAATAGGCCTTAAGGCGGACCAGCATAACTGTGTACAAGATTGCATAGCCTTAAGCAGAAACCAAAAACTTGGTACGTTCACCAAGGTCTAGGCAATCATTTGAATTGTGCTTTATGATCACTATGTGAGGCTATTTGGGGTGAACATGGGATTCAATGTTCAATTATAAACACAAAAGACATGCAATACTTTATCGAAATCTATCGATATAAACTCTCTGGCATTATCCAGTCTCCCGGACTTTAAGGGATAAGTAGGGTGGTGAACCCTTAAGATCGGCCATGATGTTTAGCAGCAATGTGTGTGGACAAACATGCAACCAATTTGTCGATTCATTAACCAAAACCATAAGTATTTATATGGTCTGCATTTTTGTTGGATTAGTCCACATATATTCCATTGAATCCACTGTGAAAAAGGGGTGATGTTGTATTTTTGCAAGGGATGATTTAAAAAATCAATTTCCCTAATGAGCAAGCTTGGCAAAATGTGCTTGTAGGCACATGGTCCTTACTTTGGGTAAGGAGATGCGTTGTGGCATCATTATTCGACCTAAGTGTCCTAAAAGGTTGTGCCAAAGCAAGTAAACTGCTTAATCACCCGGCTCCAGGCCGGCCACATGTAGCATGTTTCCAGTTGGGGGACAACCCATTGGCCCTAAAGCAAAGCCTTAGGCTCATTTTTTGAAGTGGTGCAAAGATATTCCACTCTATTTTCTTCAGCGGTTTCAATCATGATCATTGTCATCTCGAATATCCTTTAAAACTTAACGATGTTCTTTCGGAACGAGGAGAATATAAGGTCTCTGACATGGTAATTCAGTACCATTCATACAACGAAAAGCGTGTCAATGCTCTTAATCAGGTTGGATAGACCTGAAGTCGTTGCTAGAGATGTGATTTAGGTGTAAAGTTAGTGTGCGTAGTATCGCATTCATCCAGAAAACTAACTTTCCCACATTCCTACCTAATCACTTGTTTAATTGAATTCGGTCACATGTATAGAAGAAACATGATTCAATTAACTCGTATTCGAGGACAACATCAAGAAGATTATCCATAAATAAAACATACACCAAACTTGAATCCAAGAACATGGAAAAATGTTCACAAAGTAAATGGTTTACTATGTCAAAATTCTGCTTTTCCAATGTTTGGTGGAGCAAAATTAGTTTCACATATTGACTACTAAAATGGTACTCCTCAACAATATTGGTAAAGGCAAGAACATGTGCATAACCAATGATCTATTCCGTAAAGATAGAAGTAGATTCTGCAGGGTTGAGGTTTGGGAATACTATCCCTTATTCTTGAAGTTTTAGGTCTTAGGTCCCAATGATCACACTTCGGGCATGATGCCACACCTTGGATTTAGCTGCTAAGCAGCCAACATGTAGCTGCAGGCCAAAGGCCGAGGGACTACGTAGCCCAGCAAGCTCAAGCACACCCGAGGCCTAGCTGAAGCCAGGGCCGAGTCTTTGGATCATGGAACAAGCCTAACTTACAAGGCTGGCTACGGTATATACGAGCCGGGGCAGTAGCAAGCCCAACAAGCCAAAGGCTTGTAGGTTATGGGCTCGGGTTGGACCGAGGCTTCAGGCCCGTAGGTTATGCAACCTAGGCCAAAGCCTGGTTGGTTTCCAATAAAGTGGCGAGCCCAAAGGGTTGTGTGCCTTGTCCAGGTGTCAGTACGACACCGTTTACCCACGCAACTGGGCTTCAGGCTAACGCGGTGGCCCGACATGGTGTCACAGTGGTACGGTGCCACAAAAAAAAAAAAAATCCCTGTTTTGTTTTTGTTTTTGTTTTTGTTTTTCCGACATGTGTAGGGTTTGAAAACCCTAAATTGTGTCTAATTTATTTCGATTCTTTGACTCACAAATTCCACATAGCAAAAAATTGCATAATGCATGAAACGTATATATATTGACAAATATATGAAATATATACAATATATATATATCGGAAGGTAAATATAAATGTAGGGGGTTCATGCATCATGATGAATGTTTTCATGCTTCATGGTCGTTTCAAATATCTTCCTTTATTTTAAGCGTACCTAATTAGCAGAAAACAACAAAAACCTTTGAATTTGTAGAAGATCCTTCTCGGAAAGCCGAAATTGCATCTCCAATGCGTTGTATCACGTTCAACACAAAAAAAAAATTAAATTGAATCAATAGCAATTAGATCAATTTAATAAAAGAATTAATCATAAAAAGAATGATTAAAACGTAATACTCCCCTGATTGAAGATCAAACTCTTTTTAGTGTAGCATCAAGAGCGTGCTGATAACGTGTTGTAGGCATAATATACTTGAACAATTATGGAGACCATAGAGAAAGGGGGTGCGGCACATAGAGAGAAGAGAGAGACGTGTAATTGTGAGGTGTGTTCTATTCCACCCTATTGTGCCCTTATTTATAGTAGTAGGGAAGGTTAATTCCTTACCCTTTTAGGATTACAACTCTGATAGGATAAGATATAGTCTAAGAGATATGGTAGAATCCCATAAGGATATCCTAGATATGTAACCTCTTTATACACCCAACTTAAATTTAAATTGTTAATTGTCTATTTTACCTTATCGCATAATTACTATTAAGCACAAAATGAAATTAATAATAAAACTCAAATTTATCAATAAACCCATTAAACCCTACCATCACTTCTTGTTTATCCTACGTTTATTCCGGCTAAAACCCTAATATGTCTTGTCGAGAAAAACAAGCTTTTTTATTTATGGATGGTGATTTTGAAGTTTTGAATCCTCTAACTAAGGTATGACTTAATTTATGAATATTTTGTTTGTTTGATTTCAATTTTTTAAAAGTTTAGAAGATGAGTATTTGAGTTTCATTTCTTTTCATCAATTTTCGAATGATTTAACAACTTTATGCAATTGGAAAATTCTAAAGAAAAACTTCTTACCAATGTTCTTAGATTATAAACTTCCTTGCTTGTTGATAAATATAAGGGGATGAATTGTTTGATTTGTTGCTTATGCACATCAATAGAAAGAAAAAAGGCAAATGTCTAGGTTTGGTAGCTGTTGACCCTAAAAACTACCAAGCCTACGTGGCGCGCAGGCCGAATAATCTATGAGCTAACTACGTCCTTCGGTTGAATGCGGGGCGTGCCAACTCGACGGCCGAGCTCGGCCGGTGAGTAAAATGTTGATGTTGCGTTGTGTGCGCGGCTGACTTCTGAATCTTGCGACTGCGGCCGAGGAAGGAACACGCCTCGGCCTTTGGGTTCTAGAGCCTGAAGACAAGGTTACTAGTCTTGCGAAGTTCACGACTCGTCGGCGCCGGATTCGGTCACGGTGATTATATTTGTGAAGGTATAAGCACGCCGAATGGACACCAACGTATAAGGGCACAGATACTCGAAACTGATGTAGGTCTTGATTGTGAAAGTGGTTCGGCCGTCTGAATGCCGAACTCTGAAACCAACCTGCGAGTATCCAATCATAAAACAACTCGGCGTTCGATGTGCCGAGCCTGGTAATTCGTAATACCTCACTTCGCCGAGAAGGTTGATGAGATAACCTCTGCCAATAAGGATTCGAAAATCCTTCTCGACCGAGACTTGGATAGGTAACCAACCGGCCTCGACACAGTGCTGTTTATCCAAACTGAAGGTGCTTCACGATAGACTGGTTCTACGGCGATAGTGCTGTTTATCCAAACTGAAGATATCACCGGTTGCCTTCACAGTGCTGTTTATCCAAACTGAAGATGTGTTGGCGGACAAGAAAATAAAAATCTCAAAGGTTGAGAGGGTTTGCGCAGGGCAGATTTGTGTGTTGAATTGGAGAGGCTTAATGTTATGCTCCATCTCCCTATTTATAGTAGTGCAAACACTCCGAATCGTCCTTGGATAGAACTCCCAGTCCTAGTCCAACTCTACTTCGGCCGATACCAATCCGATCCTATCTTGACTGATCCCAATCTGACTAGGACTCTGAATCAGACTCCCATCGCGAGTTCGATTCATTTCTTCTCGGGACTCCTTCTCCTAATGGGTCTCGGCTTCTATCCGCTTGTCTGTTCCTCCTAATTCAGATAGGAATCCTTCTAATCCATGGCTCATAGCGCCGACCCACTACCTTCGCGTAGGTCCTGGGCCGAGGATAGTCTGAGCTCGGCCCAATGTCATTTTGGGCCCAAACACTGCCCCCTTGCTTCTGAGGTCGTCGACCTATCGCCTATGGTCGAGCCTCGACCTTGAAGAAGCGAAACGACATTACCCTTCTCCAAACGACCGATGAGCTGTCTCAAAGGGTAACGCCACGCCCATTTATGAGCAATGATGTTTCCCTCGAACTCTTCCCGAACTCGCCACGCGTCAGTCCTCGATCACCCCGATAGTCTGCAATTATCAATCTGGAAGCACGCAAACGTCGAAACGTCCCGTTGCATTAATTATCGTCGTCACACGCAATCGTGTGTCCTCAAACCATGCGATACGCCGTCAGTCTGCGAGATTCTCGATCCTTTCACCAGGATTTTCTGAAAGAAATCATGGCGCGCAGTCTTATCGATTGGTCAATTTCAAATTTCAAAAACTGACCGATTGATCTTCCTGAGAAATGCTTATAAATATCCCATTTTCTTTCATTTCCATTTTACGCTTTCAAAAACTCTCCAAAATTCCCTTGCTTTCTCCCCTGAACCTTTGTACTCATCTTCAACCTTTCTTCTCATCCACAATGGCCTCATTCATTTCCAAGTTCTCTGGAGAGTACAACACTCACAAGGACATCATCGATCATTGCGCCATCAAGGCCATCCGGTTTGAGGACGACTCCAGCGCGTCCCATCAAATTCTTGGACCCTTGTTCAAGAAACCAGTGCCCACGACCATCACCAACCTCCTATAGGACCAATGCCTGACACCTCTGCGTCAAGGTTTCGAGTGGTTAAAATAGGAGATGTCGAAGCCTCAAGGAGCTTGGCCTTTGACTACCGCAACCTGGGCCGCCTGGGTCGATCGCATGGAGAAATTCTTTGGCCAGGAGTGGAAAGCACTTGGAATCTACGTCGTCATCAGACTCACGACGGTGGAGATTGCTATGGACAAGAATCTTCTCATAGCGGCCTTGAGTTTCTGGTGCTCGGCCACCAACACCATGGTCCTCCCCCTTGGACTTATCGGCCCCAACATCCTCGACATCTCGGCCATCCTTGGGACATCACCATCTGGTCTCCCAGTCGATGCTGCCCTCTTTGGGTGTTCGTCGAACCTGGATCTTAGAGCCCTGTTCGATACTCGGGCTGTTGAGACACTAAGCCGAAGCGATCAAGAGCCTTTGAAGGAGGAAGTTCAAAAATTGCACAAGAACTTCTTCAACTACAGCACCCTCATCGTCCATTTCGCTGGTCGAGGGGAGGAGAGACCCCGCAGCGGGGAACATGAGGCCTTTTTGTTCTATTGGTACAACAAGTTCATCTGTTGTACCAAATCGATCAAATGCTTGGTCGAGAACATGCCTGTGGCCGAGGCCCTGGCTAGTGGTCACGTCCTGGCGTTGAGCCTGGCCATTCTCGCCAGCCTATCGCGTTGCCTGGCCGAGGCGACTATCCACAAGATCGACCCGCACCAGAGTGGACCTCTTTGGGTGTTTCAACTATGGCTGCAAACCTACTTCACTGCGCTTCGGCCGGAGATTCCTGACTTTCTTTCTACCGAGGCGCTCGGTCTTCAACTGGCCTCTCTACCGGTGCCCCCTCATCAGGCTGAGGAAGTCTTCAAGTACTTCTTTGGTCTTGAAGACTTCTCCGACGACGAGTTCCTCGTATGTCGTTGTCGTAATTATCCTTCCTCCATTAATCTTCCGACTTCGGTTTGGAGCGAAGGCGATGATGGTGCCCTTCGACAAAATTGGGGGTCGTTCGTGCTATCACGCGACCTTCCTCTCGGCTGCGATGCTCGCCGGGCAAGCTGGGATGTCTATCATCCCCAATTTACCGCTAGGCAACTTGGTTACCTCCAAGGCTGCCCGGTGCCTCTACTTCGCTCCCGTTCCCTTCTGAGCTGAGGACGGCTCACTGGTTCATCTGAGAAGGAGTGTCGAGACATCGAGAAGGAATTCCAAGAGCGGTGCGAACAATTTCATCTCCGACCGTCTGTTCCTGAGACTCTCAGCACCGATACTTTCGGGGACTGGTGGGAAGCATATACCCAGGACTTCTTCGGAGGGTCAGTCGAGGATATCATTACCCAGATCTTCGGCAACCGTCCCCAAAAAACTGCCGCCCTTCCTGCTAAGGAGAAGAACTCAGGTAATCGGCTGTCTTCATTCGCCCAGTATTTGTTTCACTTTGGCAACTCAGTTCTACCACTTAATTCCATTTTATCTTCCTTTCTTAGGTGGTCGAGCACTCAGACAGGCAGTCGTGATCGCTGTGGCTGCGACCAAGAAAAAGGTGGCTCATTCCAAGAAGGCCGATGCTGTCGTGCCCAATCAGCCGAGCAAACGCTCCCGCCCCGAGGCTGAGCCGATCCGTGACGCCCCCCCGCCCTCCAAAACGCACCAAGAAATTGGCGCAGAAGGGAGAGCGAGAGGTTCATGTTATCAACAGCCAGACCACCAAAGCGACCAGCTCGGAAACTCCTCTTCCTGCTCCCTTCGCCTAGGACCTACTAGAGCAGCAGCCGAGGTCGACCGTCTCAGCGTCCCAGGCGCCTCCTGTCTTGGAAACAGTCGGGCAAGCTGCCGCCTCGGATATACCTAAGGCGGTCGACCTTCCTGCCGTTTCGCCGGGTGGAGAGCCTGCAGCCCCGGTGCCACCTACTGCTCCTGTCCCGGAGGTGGTGGTCGAGAGACGATCCCCGCAACATCCAAAACTAGGGCTGGGCATGGGCCGGGCCGGGCCCAAATTTGAAGGAACCGGACCTACCCGTTTTAAAATGTAACGGGCCGGGCCGGGCCGGGTAGAGGGATTTTAAGTTTAGGAACCGGACCTTACCCGGCCCGTTTCAAACGGGCCGGTTCAGGACGGGTCCACGGGTCCCTTTTTTTTTTTTTTGAAAAGAAAAAAATAATAATAAAATTTGTACAGATTGCAAACTGCACAGATTGCAAAATTTGTACAGAATAGTCACAAGTTTCCCAAACCAAAAAAGAAAATGCTCCTTTCAAACTTTCTTTTGTTCCAACTTCAAACGATTTATTAGATTTCGACTTATATATTTAGTTCCATAAATCTGAGCCTGCAGAAATTAATCTAACACTTCATATAACGAGCACTAAATGACTAATGAAGTAGAAATTATTCAAATTTGCATGGAGGATAAATATGCTTACAGATGACCAGCAAATATTTCAAAACAGTTCAAGCTCCATCGGCGGCTTCAGGCTACATGAGAGCCATTAACATGAAAAATGTAAAGGCACCAAATTCTCTCGGCAAGTTCACCTGGAATTAAGTTACGAGTTAATTCTAGAACTTCCTTGTAAGCATTATTTTAAGAGAAAAGGGGAGGGGACGACTGTTCAATTAATTTAATATACTTAGAGTCATGGTGCTCCTTCTTGTCATTAGCACAGTTGCAGCACCTGCAAAACAAAGTGTGTGTGAATTTCTGACTGTAACAGAATTATTGTCTTGCGACAATCATACATCTGGGCAAATATTATCAGTAGGAAGAGTTAAAATAGAAAAACCTCATTGTCGAAAAATCTCCTTGAAACTGAATCTGAATTTTGCTCAAGTAAAGTCTAAACAAGGGTAACCTGCAGTAAAAAGTATTGCATGCTTCAATTACAAAACTTTTTACAACCGCCATAGAGAAAATGGAAACCACATTTTGAAATTAATTTTATCAACTTAAGTGCCATTCCATACTTTACATAGAAATTATTCCGTCCAAAGCAAACTAACGAGACCGGAAAACAGGATCCCAACTATATAAACATGGAAGTTTTTTAACGATAACAAGCAGTCAAATCAACATTTCAACCAAACCAGCATTTAGGGAGCAAAAAAAGATTCTACACATGTAAATTAAGTTGTTAGACACAATTCAACCAAACTCACATCCTTGTCTGTCGAAAAAGAAATCCAAAGTTCTTTTACAAAAGACCAGACAAGGAGCACCCAACCAAACTTCACAGATACGCAAATAAGTTTGTTTTGTGTCGGAAAAAATTATGCTTAATCAAGATTCCATAAGACAACACAAAAGGTTACTAGATCTTCACAATTCATTCAACCAACTGACTCTCTTTACGTGCCAAAATTAATTAAAACAACCGGGATTTGGAAACTGAGCACAGATTGATAGATCTCAGTAACTTCTTAACATTAATAAATCCAACAGTAAATGGTAACAACAACCCAGAACGCTTGAATTATTTTCTTAGAAAACATTAAATCTCACTTCGAAAATTTCAAACACACAAACACACACATGTATATATATACACATATACAACAACATGTTATGCAGAGGCATCAGAATTCTGAAAAAAAAAACCCTAAAATCCCAAATTCCAATTTAAAAACCCTAAAATCCCTACACCCAAAATTCAAAATTTCAAATTAATAACAAAACCCTAATTCAAAATTACCTAAATTTTAGAGGGATGATGGCTGGTACCAGTGTCCTCGACGACGGTGATGGGGTGATGGCGGTCACGACGGCAGGGGTTGCTGTCGAAGAGGAGAGAATCGACGGCAGAGGTGATGGCCTGGCCCCTGGGTTCTCTGGGATGTTGACGATGATGGGTGGTGGTGCCGTTGTGTTCGCCGAGGAGAATCGACGGTTGGTGAGGGGAGAACGATCAGAGTAGTCGAGGGAAGGGAACTGTCGAGGAGGGAAGGGAACCGTCGAGGGACTGACTGAGAGTCTGAGAGTGAGAGAGCGAGAGTCGAGATGAGAGAGAGAGATAGAGAACTTAGGGTAAAACTAAAACTAACGGTTCAGATTAGATATGGTAGCTTATTCATCAATCTGGTCCGTCCATTTTAATTACAAATGGGCCGGTCTGGTACCCGCGGTTCCTATACTCCAGGAACCGGCCCGAATCGAAAATCAAAAAGGCCCGCCCCGGCCCGTCCCGTTTCTCTTTTTTAAAAGTAAGAACCGACCCATACCCGCCCCGAACCGCCATTACCCGCCCCGACCCGCGGTTCCTCTACCCGTTTGCCCACCCCTATCCAAAACGAACGGCGATCGTTTTGGAAGAGGTATGAATGGTCTAGAATAAGTATTAAGTATGAAGTCTGTCATATCTACCTGATGGTAATGCCCTTGCACTGTTATTGCAGGATGATGCTAGTGAAGGGATTCCTCTGGCGCGTCGTCCTCGCCGAGCTCGGCCATCCAGGCCGGCGGTTGCTTCTCCCCGACAACCTAGCAAAGGCATCGAAACTTCCGACCCTGCTGTGGTTGAGGCGGTCGTGACCACCCCGGTAGCGGCCGAAGTTTTTCCAGTTTCTGCCCCGGCCGAGGACAACGCCTCTGCCCCGGTTGGGGTGGAAGTCGCTGCTCTGGGAGTGGTTCCTCTTGCCGAGCCAAAAGCGACGACGGAGACCCCGATACATCCATAGGACGTCGACCTCGTCATCCCCCCTCAGGAGGTCTCGTCGACCTACGTAAGGATTCCTATCTTCCTTTAATTCTTAGCTATGCCTTTCTTTTAGAGCTCTAAATCAAGGATGTACTAACTGCTAGGTGCCCCCCAATTCTTTTCACCGAAAGTTCTACTCGCCGAGGGGCGTTGTTTATATTTCTTGGCCGCCCCAGTGGCCATCGAATGTAGATAACCTCCATCGACCGCGTGAATTGAGAAGCTGTCTCAAACATTGGGCTCGGCCTTTAAGCTCTTTGGGTTCGAGCAATGACCCAGGGGATATGGCCGAGGTCTCGTCGCGTCAGGTCTATCATCTTCTCCTTCTTTATCCTTTGCAGTTTGGCTTATGCTAATTTTTATTTCTTCATGCAGCCTTCTTGGGAAGCCGAGTTGACGCCCTTGTCGCTGGCACGACAAAGAGGACCGTCGGGCCCTCGGCTACGGCGCCACATGACCCGGTTGACCCGGACGCGCTCGCCAAGTTGCACGAATTGCTACCGCTATCAGCCTCTCAGATCTTAGAGCGCAAGGGCCTCGACTCCGTCGGGGCGTGTCTAAACGATCTTGCTGCCGATGGTCGTTTGGACAACACTACCGTCACACGTGCGTCTTCTCTTCTAGACCGAGCTCGGGAGCACTTCGGAATTTTCACAAGGGCTATCCGAGCTGAGGGTGAATGGAAGGCTGCCTCGCCTGCACAGGAAGTTCTTCGCCCAAAAGTCGAGGTGCTGATAGCCAAGAAGGAGCAATTGGTTGAGCTTGACCGACAAATCACCGAACTTCAAGATCGGCGATCGGCATTCGCTTCCGAACTTTCACAAGAATTCGAGTCAAACAAATCTTGCTTGACCGAATATGCTGCCAACGCGAAACGGGTCGCCCAGCTGAGGATGGACAAGGGGATTCGGCATGCGGAGGTCATCATGGGTGAAGTGAGGTGGCTGGAGCTGAAAGCCTTCCTTGAGAATATTCTTCCCTATTCGCCTTAGGGCTTTTGTTTTGTGAACACTTGTACTCCTTTCGGCAAATCTTAATGAGAATTTTATGAAATATTGCATTTGTTGGATCTGAATATTACTGTCTTTAGCTCGACCTGCCCCCTTGCCGAGAACTTATTTATCATTCTTGCATTTCCCAAGTAACCGGGTAATATTTCTTTAAGAACTTCCCATTAATCGGTAACTTATGAATTAAACCCGTTCGGTCCTTGAGACGATATGCCCCCTTGCCGAGAACTTTGTGAACAATGAATGGTTCCTCCCAATTCGGCGACCATTTGCCGAACCTAGGATCTTTAATTCCAACTGGTAATATAGTCTGCCAGACCAAATCACCTTCGTCGAATGTTTTCTGTTTAACCCGCTGATTATAAGCTCATTCAGCAATCTTCTTTTGCGCTGCCAATAAGTTGAAAGCATCGAGTCGAGCTTCTTCCAAATCTTCTAACTCTTGCCTCATGGCCTGACTGTACTCGGCGCTAAACAGACTACTCTGTTCGATTATTCGCAGCGAGTTTACACTTAGCTCGACTGGCAGCATTGCGTCATGCCCATAAGTCAAGGCATACGCCGTTGTCCCAGTCGCCGATCATGGTGAGGTTCGATAAGCCCACAAAGCTTCATTTAGCTTTAGATGCCACATACCAGGCTTTTCCTTCACCATTTTCTCGAGGATACCGATCAACACTTTGTTACTCGCTTCGGCTTGTCCGTTCGCCTGTGGGTAATACGGCGTAGACTGTTCGAGCCGAATATTCAATCCACTTGTACATTCCTTAAACCTGTCGGATACGAAAATTGTGCCATTGTCTGTTATGATCGTTTCTGGCACGCCGAATCTTGTCACGATGTTCTCTTCTACGAAATTACAAACTTCTCTAGACGTTAACTCGGCATATGATTTTGCCTCGACCCATTTAGTGAAGTAGTCTGTGGCCACTAGTATCCATGCATGTTTCGCTGCTCCGGAAGATGGTGTGATCTTGCCAATCACATCCATGGCCCAGCCTCTAAACGGCCATGGTTTAGTCACTGAATGTAGTATCTCGGTTGGTACTCTTTGTATGGGGCCATGGATTTGGCACTGTACGCATCCTCGGGCGAACTCGATGCAATCCTTCAGCATGCTCGACCAAAAATACCCGTGGCGGCGTAGCAGCCATCGCATCTTTCGGCCTGATTGATGAGCTCCGCATATCCCTTCGTGCACCTCTGCGACTGCTTTGACGGCCTCCCGTGGTCCGAGGCATAATAGCAAAAGGCCGTCTTCACCTTTTCGGTATAGCCCATTCTAATAGATGACGTAGTTCGTGGCATGCACCCTTGTCTTTCGATCATGCTTGCCGTTCGGATTGTCAAGGTACTGCATAAGTGGTATTCTCCAATCGTCTGGTAATGCCTCGATCGCACAAACAACCAAGGATTCTTCTCGTTTCAATAACGATGGCAAAGACATCACGCGTGTTCGAATTACTTGGTCGCGATGGAGGACTTGTTGATTGACCAAGGCCGGATATGACTGGTGCACTGTGGGTGTCATCCGGCCTACTTCGCCCCCCAAGAGTTGTGCTCTGGAGGCTAGCTGGGCGAGTTTATCAGCGATGGTGTTTCGGTCTCGAGAAACGTGGCTAAATGTGATACCGTCGAATGACTCGGCCAGATAGCTGGCAACCATATGATATGTTGCCAGAGTGCAACTCATGCAACGAAAAGTGCCATTGAGTTGGTTGATGACAAGTTTGGAATCGTCGAGAACAAATACGCGAGGGGCTCGTAATTCATGGAGAACGCCGAGCCCGATGACGAGGGCCTCATATTCGGCCTGATTGTTGGTACACGCAAAGTTGAGCTTGAGGGAGAAATACCAACAATGTCGTTGTGGTGACTGGATGACGATGCCGATGCCGGCCGATGTGGAGGTGCTAGAGCCATCGAAGTACAGCGTCCAGAAATTGTCGCGTGCTTCTATCATGCCGATCTCGACATCGTCCTCCCCGAAGTCGTATGGGGAGGGATGTTGACGAGGGCTTGCCCCTTGACTGCTTTCTGAGGCACATACTGTAAGCTAAATTCGGATAATGCCATCGTCCATTTCCCAATTCGGCCTTTGACCATTGGCCGAGTGAGCATGTATTGGATGACATCTGTTTGAGCGATGACATGAGTGACCGTCGGTAACATGTAGTGCCGGAGTTTGGATGCGGCAAAAAATAGAGCCAAGCACAACTTCTCGACGAGGGAGTAATTGAATTCTGGCGAGTTGAGCCTCCAGCTGAGATAGAAAACGGCCTGCTCGCGCCCGGCGTCATTGTCTTGAGCGAGGAGACAGCCAATGGATTCCTCGGCCGCGGATATGTAAAGTTTTAGAGGTTTATCGCGCCGAGGGGGAACGAGAACAAGTGGTTTTGTAAGAGAGACTTTGATTTGCGTGAAAGCTGCTTGATGTTCATCACGCCACTCGAACTTGTCTAAATCCTTGAGCTTCAGAAGTGTGGAGAATGCCTTCATTTTGCCTGCCGAATTTGCTATGAAACGGCGGAGAAAGTTTATTTGGCCGAGCAACGATTGGAGTTGCTTTTTGGTGGTTGGTGGTAGAGCGCTCAAAATTGCTCGCGCTTTGTTCTCATCTATCTCAATGCCCCGATGATGGACGAGAAAGCCCAAAAAATTACCGGCCGACACACCGAAGGCGCATTTAGCAAGGTTCATCTTGAGATGATGTCGGCGCATATGAAGGAAAGCCTGCCGAAGATCATCAAGATGCGTTCGGCGGCCCTTAGATTTGACTACCACAGCATCGATATATACTTCAACGGTCGTGCCAATCAGATCGTGAAAGATGGCATTCATAGTGCGTTGATATGTGGCACCAGCGTTTTTAAGGCCGAACGGCATGACTACCCATTCATAAGTGCCGAGTGCCCCCAGGCAACGAAAGGCAGTTTTATGGACGTCGGCCTCGGCAATGAAGATCTGGTTATAACCGGCATGTCCATCCATGAAGGATAATATGGCATGATTAGCCGCGGCGTCAACGAGTAAGTCTGAGATCGGCATTGTATACTCATCCTTGGGTGTTGCCCGATTCAGATTGCGAAAATCGATGCATATTCGAAGAGCGCCGTTTTTCTTGAGTACGGGGATGATATTTGCAAGCCATTCGACGTATCGAGCTATCCGAATGAACCCGGCGTTTAAAAGACGAACGAGTTCATCTTTGATGCCGAGTTGGACCTCCGTCGAGACTCGTCGGGGTGGTTGCCGAAAGAGCTTGCAACTAGGCTTGATACGTAATTCGTGTTCGACGAGCGTGCGATCAAGACCCGGCATCTCATGATAGCTCCAAGCGAAACAACCTTTAAATTCATGAAGTAGCTTGCAAAGCTCCTCTTTCATAGATTGGGGAAGCAGAGCACTAATAAATAATGGCCGAGGATCCTCGGCCGTTCCAACATTTACCTCATCCAATGGATCCTTAACCTGAGGTCGTGTGTCTTCAAGGTCGGCCGGAGCGGCCAGAATATTATCAAAAGAGAGCATGGGACTGCTATCGTCCTCGGCCAGGAATTCCACAAGATTAATACCCGAATGAGACTGTTTGGATATGATATGCCAATGAGCCAGTAGTCGTTCCATAATCGATGAAACCGCGGTTCGGCGTCGGGTTTGACTGGTGTCAGACATCAGGATCGACGATAAAGTTAGCCAGTCCGAGTCTCGCCGAATCCTGATAGACAGTTTCGGCGCCAACCTCGACGGCTTTCTGAACGAAAATGCGAGTCGGTTGTCCTTCGTCATTGAGTCCCTGTAAAGTAATGTAACCAACGTGGTCGTCGTAATAACGTGCTTAGACTATGTTGGCTTCAAAGGGCTGATGGTCGGCCAGGTGTACGACGATGGATTTCCCATCCCAAAAGACGAGGACCTGATATAACGAAGAGGGAATACAGCTTGTTTGGTGAATCCAATCTCGACCGAGCAGCGCATTATACTCAGTCTTCGAATCAACTATGAAGAAAGCTGTCATATGGTTGCGACCAGCGATGCTTACTTCTAACGGCAACACTCCTTTGGTTTGAGACTTATCCCCGACGAAGCTGCTCATGGTAATGCCTGATGGGATAAGTTCATCGTTGGAACGGTGTAAGGCCTTCATGATGGATACAGGCATTATATTGACAGTGGCTCCACAGTCGACGAAGATTTTTGAGACTGGGTATCCTTCGATGTGAGCTGTGATGTATAGAGGTTTGAGGTGGCGAAGATTGGCAGCCGAAGAACGAGGAAACAGTTCGGCCAAAGCTGCCTTGAGATCATCATCCTTAGTCGTTGGCGCGAGGTCAGTGAGAGAAACAAGGTCGACTTGGATAGATTCTTCGGCTACTACATCGCCGTCTAGGAAACTTGGTTGGGACGTGGTCGACTGAAAATCAGCAGACAAGACATGGACCATGCTAATTTCCATGTTGTCGAGGATTGAAGGGCCCATCGAATTGAGGTCTCCCTCTTTTGTCAGTTCCAGTTCCTCTTCTTCTGGAGTCTCATCCTCCGGAATTTCTTCCTCGTCCCCAAGGTTCTCTTCATCCCCGAGGTTTTCCTCTTCATCTCCAAGGTTCTCCTCTTCATTCCCAAGGTTCTCCTCTTCATCCCCAAGGTTTTCTTCCTGGCTTGCTTCCATGTCCTTTGGGTTCCTTGATACTGGCGCCGGGTCTGGGGCTTGCGCCGTGACCTGGGTTTGTTCTTGGTATGTTATTCGAGCATTTCTGATGTCCAAGTAGGCGTCCAAACGTTCGACACTACGTATTTCATCGGCCGTAAGGCCGAAGAGGGAGACGGCCGAAAATACCTCAAAATGGTATCACAAGTACTGGAGATCTTCTAGGGAAGGAAGGAGCTCACCTGGGTCGACATCTGTATATGGACCGACACTGAAGCCGAGAACTCGGGCCTCGCGTATGTGTTGGAATCTAGCTTTCAACCCGAGATCAGAATTCTTTTGGATGATTCGTTCGGCATCTGGGCAGGTTAGAACAAGGTCGATCTTGTCTTGACATGCTTTCGGCAGACCATATAAATCATTGGTCGAATGAGTTTTATGGAACTCTCGCATGTACTGTAAGGCTTATCTGAGGAATGGTGGATGTAGATTTCGCCGAACTTTGATCAACGGTTCTTCCACAGGCAATGGAGGAAGTTTATCTTCGGTCTCCTTCTTAAAATGTTCAAGTTGTGCCTTCATTTCTCCAGGCCGAATAAGAAGTTTAATTCGCTTCTCGGCCTCCTCAAACGTGGTTTCGAGGGCATGATCAACTGACTGTTTACCTTGTACCAACTCTCTCATAATTGCTGGGGTTTGCCGGGTATCGTTATCACCAACTTTCTCTTTCGACTGCCATTTGTGGCCCGAAGTAGCCGAAGTCTCTTGTGCTGCTTGCCGGCGGGCCAGGCAATTAATTCTTTGGCGTCGGCGCTTCTGTGACTTGGATAACGCGGTTTACACACCCTTAGGCGAGTGATAAGTATACCATCGTTGGTCTTGGGGTTCAGGAGGTTTGAAGGTTCTTCGACTTGCGGAAGAACTCGAGCCGCTAGAGTTGCGGGAATAATACTCTTCATTATAGAATGGAGTATCGAAGTCGAGTCGTCTTCTGGCCGAAGATGGCTTAACCTCTTGTGGGCCGAGCCTGTTGAAAACAATATTACGAGGACTCGAGCCGAGCGTTTTCTGGACTGTCGTCGTGACTGAGCGCACACGTGGCACTTCTGTTTCCTGTCGCCGTGCTCTTGGTTTAATTGGGACATCTGCTTTGCATTGTGTGCACACGGCTGCAGATTCAATAGCTTCTTCGATGCCAGAACTTGACATAGATTCGACGATGGCCGGTCTGGCCGAATCTCGAGGTGGTGAATTCGAGAACAGATCGATCTTGAGTCGAGGTTGGCCGCTTTTTGTTAAGAAGTGCCGAGCTGGGACGATCTCGACCTTTGAATTTGACATAGGTTCAACGATGGCTGGTCCGATCGAATCTCGAGGTGGGGAATTCGCTAATAAATCGACCTGAAGCCGTGGTTTGGTCCCCTTTCTTGGGATATGTCGTGCCGAGATGATTTCGATCTTTCATTTTCCTTTGTCTCGAGGTAAATGAGCATCGACCATACCCACCGTTGTTGTAGGGAAAGGGTCAGTATCAACTCCCATTCTCTTTTCTGGAAACTTAAGTTTTCCATCGTCGATCCACCTCTGAATGGTATCTCAAAACACAACACAATTGTTTGTTGTGTGTTTGCTCGAATCATGATACTTGCAATATATCCGCCCTTTCAGCTCTTCGGCCTTGGGAATGTTGTGTCCCGGCCGAAAATTTATAATCTTGACGAGTAGCAATTGATCGAAGATAGCGTCGGCCTTAGTAATATCAAAAGTATATACTTTTGTCGTTTTAATGGTGTTTTCTTCAGATATTGGCCGAGCTTTGTCATCCTTAGGATTGATGTGGGTCAACGCCTTGCATATATACGGTTTGTCAATCACTATCTCGGCTGCATTGATGTTGGCGTACTCTTCAGATTCTGCCGATGCATAACTGACCGTGGGATTTTTATAGATGGTCCCACGGGATGGGGCTTTCGAGATTTTCTCTTCGCGGAGCAGATAATCGTATTGCTCGACATGCTGAGCCAATTCGTACATGTCGCGGAAGTTTGCCCCCAAGAATTTCTTCTTATATTCCACATCCAAGCCGTTCAACGCAAGTCGAACAAACTTGACTTCTGGTAGGGGTACTCGGCACCAGTTCCTGGCCGATTTAAATCTCGTAAGATAATCCATCGGCGATTCGTCGGAATCTTGTGCCATTCGGGCCAACGAAGAGACTGACATTTCCATCCCCGACCGATAGAACTGCTCGTGAAACTTCTCGACCAATTCTTCCCAACTTTGAATGGAATTGGGTGGGAGGTTAATGTACCACGCGAATGCCGAACCCGTGAATGAGAAGTTAAACAGTCGCAACTTATAGAGGTCATTACTGACGTCTCCACACTGTGCTGTGAAACGGGCGACATGCTCTAAGGAGGACAGAGATGATTCTCCAGCAAAAAGGCTGAAATCTGGGATTTTAAAGCCTTTAGGATACTCGAACTTATCCACATAAGCTGGATATGGGTGGATGAATTTTGGGAACTTCGGCCCTTTCTTCAGAGCTGAATCAATCATTCTCTGAACTTCGACCACATCTACAGACATTGTTCCCATACTCAAATCAACGTCGCCTGTCCCGCTTGATCCACCTCTCTTGTCTAGATCGACCATTTTGAGCCGAGCAGGTCCTGCCTCGGCCGGTGATACTGATACGAAATTATTCTTTGGCATAGGTTGTCTGGAATGATCAGAATAGCCAATATGTTGGGTGTTGTTAACCATGGCCTCGAGCAATCTCGTGTGCATGGCGTTTTGACTATGTATTTCCTCAAGTATCCCTCTTATTCCTTGACTGAACGTGTGTTCGAATTGCCGAGACTGTTCCTCGAGCCTTCGTCGAAAAAATGATCTGGTTGGTGGGTCGGACCCCTCAACACCGTCTTCATCACAGTCCTCCACTAAGCCTTCAATCACGGCTTCCTTTGTTATCTTTGCAAGGGGGTCTCGAGGCAGTTCGCCAACGCTCGTCTCTCTTTCTGGTTGTGTCCCTTTCGATGCCTCAGGTGTTCCAGCGGCAGAAGGCTGTGTCCGTAATGAACCTTCGGCTCCAAGGTTCTGACTTGAGTGGGTAGTGACCAATTTTCCCATGGTTAATTTCTTTGTTACTGACCGTGTTTCAATGGTCGAGAACTTCGAAGGTTTAGCACTTGGTCCTACTGGGCGTGCCAAAATGTTGACCCTAAAAACTACCAAGCCTACGTGGCGCGCAGGCCGAATAATCTATGAGCTAACTACGTCCTTCGGTTGAATGCGGGGCGTGCCAACTCGACGGCCGAGCTCGGCCGGTGAGTAAAATGTTGATGTTGCGTTGTGTGCGCGGTTGACTTCTGAATCTTGCGACTGCGGCCGAGGAAGGAACACGCCTCGGCCTTTGGGTTCTAGAGCCTGAAGACAAGGCTACTAGTCTTGCGAAGTTCACGACTTGTCGGCGCCAGATTCGGTCACGGTGATTATATTCGTGAAGGTATAAGCACGCCGAATGGACACCAACGTATAAGGGCACAGATACTCGAAACTGATGTAGGTCTTGATTGTGAAAGTGGTTCGGCCGTCTGAATGCCGAACTCTAAAACCAACCTGCGAGTATCCAATCATAAAACAACTCGGCGTTCGATGTGCCGAACCTGGTAATTCGTAATACCTCACTTCGCCGAGAAGGCTGATGAGATAACCTCTGCCAATAAGGATTCAAAAATCCTTCTCGACCGAGACTTGGGTAGGTAACCAACCGGCCTCGACGCAGTGCTGTTTATCCAAACTGAAGGTGCTTCGCGATCGACTGGTCCTACGGCGATAGTGCTGTTTATCCAAACTGAAGATGTCACCGGTTGCCTTCACAGTGCTGTTTATCCAAACTGAAGATGTGTTGGCGGACAAGAAAATAAAAATCTCAAAGGTTGAGAGGGTTTGTGCAGGGCAGATTTGTGTGGCTTAATGTTATGCTCATTCTCCCTATTTATAGTAGTGCAAACACTCCGAATCGTCCTTGGATAGAACTCCCAGTCCTAGTCCAACTCTACTTCGGCCGATACCAATCCGATCCTATCTTGACTGATCCCAATCTGACTAGGACTCTGAATCAGACTCTCATCGCGAGTTCGATTCATTTCTTCTCGGGACTCATTCTCCTAATAGGTCTCGGCTTCTATCCGCTTGTCTGTTCCTCCTAATTCAGATAGGAATCCTTCTAATCCATGGCCCATAGCGCCGACCCACTACCTTCGCGCAGGTCCTGGGCCGAGGATAGTCCGAGCTCGGCCCAATGTCATTTTGGGTCTAAACAGTAGCATAAAGAGAAAAAAAAAAGTAGCCATGGAAATGCTAGTGGGAAGAGAGGGTGGAGCAATGACGCCTCTTAAAAAAAAAAATTTAATTACAAATGTTATTTTATAAAGGGAATGAGTGTAAAGATAACTTAACATTTTGAATTGAGTTTGAGAGGGTAGTTTAGGTGATAAATTTAGGCTTAAAGAAAGATTAATTCTTTAATAAAAAAATAATATGGGTGAAGAGAGTAAGTTGGATGTAGAAAGAGGCTACATGAGTTCAAATAAAATTTCTCTTATGAATATCTTCACTTTTTTCACTATTAGTCAAAAGATTATTCAAACCCGCCCTTCTTTTTTGTCCCTTTAAAATTTTAAAAGATGATAGGCCCTAGTCGGGCGGTTAGTTGAGATCTTTGCTGTGGAGCCAAAAATAATCACAAGGCGACACGTGGATTTTTGGATTAAAAAAGGGCAAAAATACCCTTGAGGCATATCAGGATTCCTACACATAAGCAGCGGACAATCATTCCTCAACCAAGTCAAAAGTGCCCAAAATAGGTAACCATTCAAAATCTATTTCATCCATCCTCATCAAATCCTCTCCACAAGGTAACTCCTAAATCTTCCATTTTTATTATATTAATTAGCTAGTCAATTAGGCAATTATTCTATTAATTGGCTAATTAATTAGTTAATTATTCAATTATCCCCAATTAAACACAAATCAAGAACCTAGCTCACAAAAAGAGCCAAGTGGCCGTTCCTCTCTCACCCAAGAAGGCCGGCCACACCCCTATAAAAGCCCTCCCATTCACTCCAAAACTCAATTCCAATTCTCTTGCAAAATTCTCTAAATTCTCCAAACACTTTTCTCTCAAAATTCTAACTTTGGCATCAGAGGTTCTTCGGCCAAAGCCCCACATTCATCATGGCGCGTGAGGCTCTTGGCCTTGACCTAAGGTGTTAGTTGTTTTGTAGGTGCAATTTTGTCCAAGAAGGAGAAGGCGAAAATTTGCATCCACATTTGCGTCTAGGCGGTTAGACGTAGTGTAGGCAAAAGCTTAGGTGAATATAATTGTATTGAGATACATAAATTACAAAGTAAAAAGACATGTAAATTAAAGTATTAGGTCATATTGAAAATGTGAAAAACAAGAATATAATGAGTTTTCATCTAATTATTTAACAGGTTTCTTACAATTCATTGAATGAAAATAAAATGCCTGAGCGAGAGTCACAATCTAGGAAATAGGATTGGGATTTTCAAGATAAGGAATAAACAAACCATGGATAAATCCAAGCGAATCTTCTCTTAAATCTTGGAATCCGCACAGTAAGCTTCAACCCAGGCTTCCGATCTGCGAAGACTATTTGTACTTTTTGTCCTCGTTGACATATTTGAAGCATTGATGGAGGGTGGATGGAACAATAAAGTTCCCCTGAATCCAAGGTCTTCCCAGCAGTAGATTGGAGGACGTAGATGCATAGGCAGGTCTAGATGAACAAAACAGACACCTAAAAACACCTAACCGTATCTTCTTAAATTTCAAACGCCTAATAATTAATCAGAACATGGACCGATCATGTCCGGAGATTTTTAGAAAAGTGATCCTCAACCGTTGTAATTCATTTAAAAATTAAAAATAAAAATCCTTTGGGAGGGTCCTCCCAGAATACGGCCGATGGCGTCCTGAGAGACCAAACATAGTAACAAATCGCCTGCGACGGTTCCGACCTCATCGTTTCGAGTCCTAGTCCGCCTCTGCGGGCAAAATCCCGGTATGCATGCCATTCTTGCCGCGCTCTTTAATTCTTTCTCCACAAATTTTGCACTTTTCTTTTTGTTCAAAAACACAATTAAGTCAGTTAATTGAAAATTTAATCAAAGCAATTTGGGTTGCTGTAAAATTGGAATCTACTGTTTCTGATGGACATCGATTTTGTGATGCTTGATTGTGAACTCATGTCTTTTGTTTTAGTTAATGTTTTTTTGTTTTGGTTCAATGTTGTCTGTCTAATTTGTTAGTTGGAATAGACAAATAAGAAGGTTTGGACTTTTGGGATTTAATCGTTGAAATTTCATAGAGTTTTGCTTTGATATATTCATTGCATCTGTACAAATTGTTCTTTATATGCTTTGTAGCAAAAGAATTTTGTTAGATGTGGCGTCTCGGGTCATCGTTAACTTGGAGAAGTGTTCTAAACCACTGTACTGAAGTTTTAGGAATCCTTGTCAGGTTCTTCTTGTATTCCACATAGTAGAGACCGAACCGAACAGTGTATCCCATGTTCCATTCCCAGTTGTCGAGCAGTGACCACACAAAATAACCACGCACGTCACAGTTGTCTTGCCTGCATTGAGTGAGTTTTCTGTTAAGTTTGTGTGTACAATGTTGGAGTTCTAGAAATGTCACGAAATAACCTCACAAAGATATCGAAGTGGGGAGTGGTTATTACCTTATAGCAGCAGATAGGTTTGAGAGATAGTCCCTGTGAAAGGTTATCCTCTTTTCGTAGTTTAAAGCCTTTTCTAAAGGTATGAAACGTTTATTTGGATCATCCATACCTGTGCTCATGCATTTAAACATCTGTTATTTCATGAAACTTTGAATTATAAGTTGTGAATCTGAATCTAGTCTACTCACCATTTTCTGTTATTATCATCGGGGGGTTCCCATACTTATCTTTCAGGTGTCTTGCCAACTTTCGGATGCCCCATGGGACTATGCGCAACCAGTGGGAAGCTGCCTGGAGGAGGAAGCACCAACTAGCTTTCTTAAATAAATCAGTGACTGAATTCAAGGTTTTAGGAAGGGTTTGAGACATACTCTTTCTTCGATTGCCACTCCTCCTTTGTATGCTGCAACGAAAGCCAGGCATAATAATAATAATCAGTTGACATCCTGATTTTGATTCTTTTGTAATTAGGTAGTGCTTGGTCTTCTGGAATGGACCTTGGAATGGAATAGACATTCCATACGCAGGAATATGCCGGATGGAATGCCCATACCATTGCTTGGTCGACAGGAAAAAAAAAAAAAATTGGAATGGGCCATTTCCTTTCGCCCAAAGTGTTTTATAATTCCAATTGCTTTCCTTACCAATTTTACTTGTCCTACTTTGACCTTAACTCTTTCAGCGTTCATTCCATTCAATTCCATTCCGGTGATCATTCCAGCAACCAAACACTACAAGCGGGTAGAAAGTGTTTTGGCATCTTATGGGTTGAAATGACTGCAGCATCAGATGAAGCATCCTGCATTATTAACTTTCGAATCCGAGTCCTGTCTTTTCGAGCATAATATGTGTAGTGGTTTAGGCCAATAAAGTCCAAGGTTCCAACCAGGAAATTTGAGATTTCCTGCGAAATCTCTGGTAATCTCTTATCCACAAGCTTCTTCATTGAAAGTGGATATTCGCCAAAAAATAGTGGATCAAGGGACCTGATTCACTTTTCTGTGTTATGCGTGTTTATACAATTTTTGGTCTCTGTGATGCATAGAACATTTACAAAGAAATTACCATCCCAATGAAAAATCAATTGCTCTTTGTGCTGCATCTCTGTCCTCATCATTATCCGATACAGGCTCATACCATTTGGCATCCAATGAAATTTCTACTTGGCCTTGTGTCTCCTAGATGGTTCAGTTAAAAAACATAAGTTCCATGTGTCATTTTCTTTAACATATGGCATAAAGTTTATTATTTGAGTTAGGAAGTATAATTTTACAGAAATGAGGGTACCTTGAAAAATTGCTGGTAACTATGATAAGCGGCAGCATGAGACAGGAGGATGTTGTGAGCAACAATGTACGGTTTAGCAGATGAATTTCCCTTCTTACAAAACAAATGGCCAAGAATAGAACATCTCCCCGGAGCTTGTATGCCCAAGTCATAACCTTGGAGTGCATGACCATGAGGCTCGTTGAAGGTGATCCAATTCTTAACTCTCTTGCCAAAAGTTTTGAAGCAGGTGAAGGCATAATGTTCGAAGTCTTTTCTGTAAGCAAGTGAGGTAAGTATCAAGTTTTTTTATCATCATTTTCAAATCCTTTCCTGCAGTTGTTTGATACTTACATTATGTTTGCACTCAACCACCCTTCATATCTGTCTTTAAGCGCTTGAGGAAGATCCCAGTGATATAGAGTTACAAAAGGTTTGATCCCTAATCGAAAAGAATAGTTGACCTTCAATAACGTTGTCATTGAGAAAGAATTATTTTCTTAAATTCAGTTATGCATTTCAATGGCGTTGTAAAAGCAATCGAATTGTATTCTTGAAAAAGAATTCTCTATCTAAGAATTATATTCTTATTGAGGTCTCATTGCGTACCTTTTTCAAGTAAAGCATCTATAAGGCTGTTGTAGTAGTTTATTCCTTCTGAGTTGGATTCTCCTGTTCCGTCTGTTTCAGGTTATTTTCGAAAGCAGTAAGTAATCAGAAGGCAGTGAGATAGAGAAAACAAAAATCTGGACAGAATCAAATCTTACTTGGAAAAATTCTCGGCCACGAGATTGAGAATCTGTATGCATCCACTCCCATATCCTTCATCAACTCTATATCACTCCGCAAATATTTAGTTTAGTAATTTATAAAATACTTGAACTCTGGATATGTTTTGTGTTATGCTATTATAGTAACACCGTTAAAACTTCTATCCAAAATAAAGAATTTAACGGGGTAAATAAGGGATGAAAGTTCTAATGGGTTACTCAAAAGGACCTTTGCTCCACTCTCTAACAAGTTCAGGGGGGCCAATAGTCACTGATTTTTTGTCAGGGACCCAAGCTCCAATTAGACTAAAGTTAAGGGTCCGTTGCTCTAATTTTCTCTTAATTTATTACGAAAGACTTGTCTGAACTAAAAAAAGACTTGGAAGAAAAGAAAACTTTGAGACAATCTGCTTTTGCTTTTAAGGTTAAAACTCCAGAAAGTCAACTTAGGTCACTGTTATGTTCACCTGAAATCTGTGATATTGATCAACTGCTGTGTCTGCATTGCTGAAGTCCAGAATCCTCCCTGTTAAACAAACAAAACAATCTCAAAGCCGCTTCTTCCGATCATCTGTTCCGTAAATCTCTCTTTTTTTTTTTTTTTTTTAGCATATCATTTAAAATGCCCCATTGAATTTGAATTCATACCCGGTTCTTTCGCGTAAGTGTCCCATACGCTAACTCCGTTGTTTCCTTCATTTGCAGCGCCCTCAAACTACACCACATACAAGGCCACATGAATGGTTAAACTGCTATTTGACATGCAAGCTCTGTCGAGATGTTGAAACAGAAACAAAGGAATACCTGGTATACTGAAGAAGCTGTTCCGAAAACAAACCCATCGGGGAATCAGCTCTGCTAAGAGATTCCGAGTTCGCAAAGAGCCTGGCTATCAAAACCAGGACAAGGCATAGTCTCATGGTGAAGTCTTGAGGTTAGCTTCCAGCTTCATGGACGTTTCTCAATTTATAGAGGAAGTAGAATAATAAGCTAGCTTAATTTTAAAGTGAAGGATATGATCCCATTACTCACTAAATTAAAATAATAATAAAAAATAAAAATAAAAAAAGATTCAAAAATATGTTGTTGGAGGCAGAATTGGGCAAAAGGTTTTGACACTCAAAAAGATTCAAAAATATTCAAAAATAGGTTTTAGCCTTTTAGGCCGTTGCAGCATAGAGTCTCAAGCGCAAAGACAATGGCTTTGACACTGAGAGCAGCGGTGGCCACCGCCGCCGGTTCCGCTCGCGGCTTGGGGCGGCTATTCTCAACAAGTTTCATTCCCCCAATGAAATCTGCAACGCCTTCGCCTCGAGAGCAGGCTGAGCCAAGCACCAAACTCTTCGTCTCTGGTATGTTAATCTCTTCCTCTTTTCCCGCTTTTCCCCTCATTTCCTTCATGTTTACTGATTTATCTCTTATGGGTCATCGGCGTTTTGGTCTATTTTGAATTAATTTGTAAAAAGTTCGCTCTTTGTGTCACGTGTTAAATGATTTTTGAGTTAGCTGCTGAGAAAATGATTACAGGAAATCATAATTTTGTTTAGACTTATTTTATATGTTAATCACTTTTGGGCAACCTAGAAACTGAACCCCCAATAAATTGATTGGTTTGCTTACTTCGACAATTTAACTTTTTGTTTTTAATTACAGAAATCCTAATTAGATACCAACTGTTGCTTATCAATTTTATATGCCTTTTTTTTTTGACAAACCAAACAGAGTGTTACAGAGTTAAATGTTTGTAACTTCGTAATTATAGACTGATATTAAATGTTGGATATCTACGGTCCGTTTGATAACTACTTCGTTTTTAGTTTTCAATGTTTATGCTTGCAGATTGGTCGTGGAGGTGGGGAGGGAGGGGAAGTAATATAGAAGAATGAATGAAAACAAAATCTTGAAAGTGAACAAACTTTAGTTTTTTTGTTTTAGTTTTCATCTTCTGTACCTATACATTTCTTCTACGTCTGTCCGACCATCCTTCCTTCACTTATGTATATCCCTGTATATCTCTCATTTCTTCCATGCATTTCCGCTCCATCACTAACAAAAAAAATAAAAACTAAAAGTTAGAACCAAAAATGAAATTGTTATTAAGCGGGCCATAAATTTCTAGTTTTTGTTATCTCTTTCTTTGACATTTGTCTTTAGCAGTTGTGTTTTTTTTTTTTCTTTGTATAGGTTTACTGTCAGGTATAATAGAGTAAATAATATCTTTTGGAATGATTGTTTACTCCTCGGTCAATGTTATTTGTGAATGTGCAAATGAATGATATATTTAGTGGGTAAGAAAGTTGATTCTGAAAATCCATGAACTTCTTGATGCTAACAATGAATAGGCAACTCTTCATTAACGAGCTAATGTTTTGTTTCACATGGCCCGTCAGTCAGGATGTAGTTTTGAATTTATTTATTAAGACAACAATTTATTTTTGTTAAGCACAGGAAGAGTTTCGGAGCTTATCCATGTACATTGATTATCTTAAAGGCAATTTCTTTGTCTTCCATGTATTTTTAGATTAAATCTTTCATCTTTTGTTTAGTTGATAAGTGCCTCGCAGACTGGTAGTCTCGATTCAATCACACTTGAGTTTCCTTTTGGTTTACTATGATTTTTATTGGGTCACTTATCTGTTTGTTTTCAGGGCTCAGCAAACGTACTACTACAGAAAAATTACACGAAGCCTTTTCTCAGTTTGGTGAAGTAGTTCATGGTGTGTAGTTATCCTTCACAATTGTTACCGTTATATAATGATTTCTTTAGTAAATATTTACTAATGATTCTCTGCTGTTTACAGCTAGAGTTGTAACTGATCGAGTATCAGGATATTCCAAGGGGTTTGGTTTTGTAAAGTATGCTACCCTAGAAGATGCTGCCAAAGGCATAGAAGGGATGGATGGAAAGGTCAGTTGACAGTATTCCTTGCACCTTTAAAGTTTGTCAGACACTACACGATAAGTCAGTGAAAACACAATATTTTGGCAATGCAATATGGCTTCTCCCAACCCAAGAAAAGGGTTCTCTATATTTGTTGGGGTAGCCTTGTTCCGTTGGATGTATTGACACTCAAACTCCAGAACTATCAGAAAGAAAGATGTTTAACAAATTGAAAATCTTCCTTCTAAAAAGTATTTCATCAATTCTTCAGGAAAACGTTTTCAGTTTCTTCCCTCTGGCTCAAGGCAAACAGAATGCACATACTTTGCTTCCATTCAGAAGGAAGCTCTAAGACTAATATGAGCACAATATAAGAAATTTCCAGTCGGAGCCCTCAGGATTACATTACCCTAACATTTCAAGCACCGAAGCAGTTTTAGCATACTTAGTTTTCTTCCAAAGACGTATCTGGAACTCTCCTTGAACCAAAAAATTATGGTTACTTTTTTCTGACTAACAAAAAGCCACTTCGTCTAGGATATCTCAAATCTCATTCTGCATGCTCCACATTTTTTTCATCTTTCACTCTATGGAGTTCCATGGCATGGAAGTTCCAATAAGCTAACGCAATTATCTCAGGACCAAACTTTGTTGCATGTTCATCCCATAACCTGCAGACCGCATGGTCTGGTGTCCAAAGATCATTAGCCACCAGATTGTCTTGTTGTTCAAACTCACAAGTGCAGGAAGCCTTTACAAATTTGAAAATAAGATTTCATAATATTGACATTATATATATTTAGTTATCTTGTTATTGGTTATTGCTGCAATGTTTTTTTCTTGCATTCATTGAACAAAACAAACACTACTGATGCCTGTTTGGGAATTTACTTAACTTGTAAGGCCTTTTAAAATACGAAAGTGTTCAGGTATTAATTATCACCCTTTCTCTGGCACTTCTACTTATTAGGGGTTTTGTTTATTAATGTCGATTCAGCCTTCCTCCTCCATTGATAGTGGGAATGGTTGTCCATTTATTTTTTATCCATGTTTAGTATACACACTTTTCTATCTTGGAAGTTGGAACTGAAGTTTTTTGTTTTGTTTGCTTGTAGTTTCTTGATGGTTGGGTCATATTTGCTGAATACGCAAGACCCAGATAGCCAACTCCACCACCTCAGAACAATATGGCTTCACCATATAGCCGTTATTAAATCCTGTTTCCAAGGCGAGAAAGCTTGTCAGGTTATTAATATTTATCACCAACTGGAATTCATTGATCATACTTCATCATTTTTCGGTTCAAGGTTGGGTGGTCTTCATTGCCTGGAATTTCATAAATGAGGTGAGGATTGTCCTAAATCTGACAACCAATCAAGATTGGGAAATCAAATGTAGCATCATTCATATGTTTTAATGTAGACTGCAAAACTGTTTGCTTTTGTCAACATGTAGCGGAACTTCTACTGATATATCATATATTCTAGACCTCTTTTTGAACTTGAACGGTAGATGACTTTGCTTGTTGGCTGTCTGGTATTGTGTTTTTCTTCCGAAAAAACCTAGAAATTAAGGTTCACCAATTCCTTTGTATCTTCAATTTGTGTGAAGGGTATTCAGTTTCTCTGAGCTTGAGGCTGATGCCTCGTAAGCGTTTCGGGCATGAGGCATCTAGAATTTGTTGAGTAGTTGAAATCCGAGTTTGAGTTCATTTATGAGGTAGGAGGCCATGCTGCGATGCAAGCCGGTCATTATTATTGGCCTTTCTATGTAAGGTATGTGGCTTCCTTCGTCAGCTTTGTACGATATGTGATTAGTGCTACTGATTGGCATTAAGCCTAAGCTGTTACTCAATTAAGTAGTGATGGTCCCAATTGTCTTCCCCAGCAGTGCCAAGCTCTGATCCTCGTTATAATTATACTTGGGGCTATTTATTATTTGTTGCCATTAGGTCTAAGTCGGTACTGGTCCCTCTTGTGTTTCTCATCGATGCCAAGTTTCTTAATTAGGTCATCCTAACCATGTTAGCTTCCATCAAGTCGGCTTTCGTTGAGATCGTTTGGTATGTAGCGATTGGTCAACCTGATTATCCGAAAGAAACCCTCATTTTCTATGGTTTTCCAGTTGCAAGTTTGTAGGGTAATTCAGTGTTGTACCTGTATGATCTGGCACTTCTTTAAGTTTTGTTTGTTTTGGACTTTTGGTAGACACATACATATGGTGGCTAGATGCTGATGAATTTAGCTAGAACAGTACAAACTCAGTATTTGATGGTTTCTCCTGCCATTAACTACACTAGTGTAGGTGTAGCCCGAGTCGCCCAATAGCATTCACACAATTTCGTGACATGCCCCAATGGCCGTCGAGCATCACCTTGTGATCGAAGCAACCGGAGAAAATTTATGGCCGTGAGAGTGACCAGACATTGGATATATGGAAGTTAATGCCTCGTCATCGAATTAAGACAAACAAATCGTTTTTTGGTTGGATGGAAATTAGTTGGGGGGAATGAGAAAGTATTAGATGCGTCCTCGTTTCTCAACAGCTATGTAGCAAGCATTTTTTGGGACAACTGGTCCTGTCAGATTTAGTGTCACAGATGCTTGAATTGTGGCTTTCTTTCAAAAATGATATTGAGCTTAAAGAAAAAAAATTTCTAGTAGAAAGTTGAGATCAAATGAATGTAAGTCTACGACGGAGTAGGATTCTCTTCTCTTTTTTTTCTTCTATTTTTCTCTCCTATTTGAACGGTTACGGTTAACTCACATCAACATCTTATATATATATATATATATATATATATATATATAGAGAGAGAGAGAGAGAGAGAGAGAGAGAGAGAAAGACAAAATGGAAAGTGTGAGAGGAGGGAAGAAAATGGGAGGAGAATAGAAGGAAAGAGAATCCTACTCCGTCTAAGAGCCACCGATAAGCGACTGTTTCGTTTGCTAGAATTAGAATTGTGGTGGAAATGAATTTGCATTGTTGAGAAAGGTGCATATTGTACACCCTTCACCTTTTTATGTGGCTACGAGGAATGCTTGCATTAGTCACTCGCATTGTGTCGGGTTATCCCTGACTGATATGAGTCTTATTGATGCAACTCATAATACTATTGGACAATTGTAAATAATAATGTAAGAGGAGGGGTTTTACAGTCAAAACAAATGAAAATAACTGATTGCCAAGCTGCTAGGCATTTCTATAAATAACAAGTTCAATGTGGCACGTTTTGTTGATTGATCCAATTCGCCCTGTTATTAATGTACACAAAACGTGTAGTGTATTTGTTGGATTGTAGTGGATGGAACAAAAGTTGGCCAACAAGTTGTTTATCCCCTTAGGCAAAGCACTGCGAGTAACCTTTTGTCATGTGGTAATCCGACGTCAAAGATTATGACCCATCAATTTAATTAGTTAGGAAATTTAGATTGAATTTATTTATTTTATAAGGATTAAGTACTTAAAACTCTTCAATGATTTAGTGTCATTCTAAATTGGTCTTAACATTTTGAAACATTCGAAACAAGTACCAAATCTATTGAAAATATCATATCTGTTAAGCCTAGAATTTTTTTTTTTTTTTTGGTTAAATGTACATGTAGCAACAATGGGTCTCACTTTTTAGCATACCATGACACAAATAATAAAAATAACTTAAAAAAAAAAAGACATGAAGAAGAAAAAAAAAACACATTCACAAATAAAATGAAAGACAAAATGAAGATCGCGAAATATCGAGCCCCTGCCACCTACAAGCTCAATCTACCACCGAAACCCCATCCCAACCTTTGTGCTAATCTTGAAAGCTGTGATTGGCCTAGTTAATTTAACAGAAATTAAATTGGGGTCTAACGAATGTGACATTTTTAATAGGTTAGATGCTTATTTAGAATGTTTAAAAATGTTAAGACTAATTTGGAATGACACTAAAAGGTTGGGGGATTTTAAGTACTTAATCCATTTTATAATTTAGAGGAGTTTAAGAATTTGTTGAAAATATTAATACGTGACAATAATCAGATGGGGCTTGTAGGATAATTGGGTATTTCGGTAGGTGAGGTTCTTGAATAAAAATGCCCTCTGTTGACATAAATTTGATTAATTTGTCGACATTTTTTGGGGAATGTTTAATGCTTTTTTAATTAGGAAAACTAATTAAAAGTCCAAAAAAACTTCTATTTTAACGAAAAGTTCTTTTTAAAGGTATAATGAATAGTGTCAGGTAAATGTAAAAATATGGTTTTTCGTTAAAAGTGAACAATACCGGAAGTGTTTAGTTAAAACTCCCTTTTTAATTTAGGTTTTGGTAAGTTATTCACCAAGTAATATTATTGGTAGAATTTTAAAAAAGGAAAACTAATGAAAAAGACTTGAAAACTTTAAGTTTTAACGATAAGGACAAAATAAAGGGTAAAGTAAATAGTACCAGGTTTGACTTTTTAGTGTAAAAATATGGTTTTTCGTTAAAAGTGAACAGTACCGTGAGCTTTTCGTTAAAACTCCCTTTTAAAAAGTCATAAGTGGTGTGTTATTTCTTGGGGGATGGTACCTTCTTGTTTAACTTATTACGTTTTATGTTTAGACTTTAATTATTTTTTTGTGCAGCATAAAATAGTATATAGGAATAAATCCATAAGAGCCATTCCATACCTTTGTCATCATAACTTGATTACCCACCGCAGGTCCAGGACTGCGAACCACATCAAAGCAATTAGTAATTACATATCAACTACATACAAAGAGACCAATTGACCAAAACAAATACGTACAAAGAGACACTTTTTTTTTTGAGAAAAAAAGTGACACATATTTTGAATAAGAAAAGTCGCACTTACAAGTTACTTTTTTTATTTAAAATTAATCATAAATAATATCTGACGAAAACTGATAACACAATATACGATGAATGATTATGATGTAGAGATCCCTAGGATTCTAACAAAATGAATCCGAAGAGAATCATCTTCCTTTTCTTTCTGACGTTCACATTCTAAATATACAAAATTTAATAAATTGAAAAGCTGACGTGATGGAACCTTTATACAATCACAATTGGCGATCATTAATTTTCTTTTTTTATGATTTTCGGTGTTGTTTTTAAGTGATTTCACGAAGTATTTAAAGAGTTAATTGCCTTGTGTCATTTAAGAATAAGCATGCCTTTCAACATGAAAAATAAAATGTCCCACATATTATTATGTTAATGGTATGACTGGTTAGGGTGGCTATAAGGAGAATCCACTGAGGCGGCCAACTTAAGTGAGAGGCATTCATTTTTACTTGTAGGTAAAAGGTTTTAAATTTGATTTTCGTCAAAGACGAATTTGAACCACATTATTACTAGCCATTGTGAGGCTAAGCTCACCCACATCCCCTTAATGTAGATGATATTGTTTGTTCAAAGAAAAGAAAAGAGTTGTTTGTAAATGCATAAATAAGAATGACACTCATTTCTTACAATTTCATTCATCAAAACACATGCCCATTAGTCCTAACAAATCCAACTTTTTACCACAGTGGTGGAAAAATATTGAGCCCTTGCATGACAGCGAGGGTTCAAACCCCGTCATTATAGTTAATTTAATATCTAATCTAACAAAATCTAGTGTTTAACCAAAAAAAAAAAAAAAAAAACACGGAAACTCTCTTTTATGCCATTTTTTTGTCACTTGCGCTATTAAATACGTTTTTACTTGCATATCTTACCCATTAAAAAATATTTGATAATTAAGAAGTAGATTTGAATTGATAAGGATCAAAAGGGAAATTTTATTTGAATCCATGTAACCTCTTTCTACACCCAACTTAAATTTAAATTGTTAATTGTCTATTTTACCCTTTTGCATAATTACTATCAAGTACAAAATGAAATTAATAATAAAACTCAAATGTATCAATAAACCCATTAAACCCTACCATCACTTTTTGTTTATTCTACGTTCATTCTGGCTAAAACCCTAATACGTCTTGTCGAGAAAAACAAGCTTTTTTATTGATGGATAGTGATTTTGAAGTTTTGAATCCTCCAACTAAGGTATGACTCAATTTATGAATATTTTTTTCGTTTGATTTCAATTTTTTAAAGTTTAGAAGATGAGTATTTGGATTTCATTTTTTTTCATCAATTCTGAATGGTTTGTTAAACTTTCTTCAATTGGAAAATTCTAAGGAAAAACTTCTTACCAATGTTCTTAGATTATAAACGTCCTTGCTGTTGATAAATATAAGGGGATGAATTGTTTGATTTGTTGCTTATGCACATCAGTAGAAAGAAAAAAGGCAAATGTCTAGGTTTGGTAGCTGAAAGAAAAAAAGTAGCCATGGAAATGCTAGTGGGAATAGAGAGTGGGGCAATGACGCCTCTTTAAAAAAAAAAATCAATTACAAATGTTATTTTATAAAGAGAATGGGTGTAAATATAACTTAACATTTTGAATTGAGTTTGAGAGGGTAGTTTAGGTAATAAATTTGGGTTTAAAGAGAGATTAATTCTTTAATAAAAAAAATAAGATGAGTGAAGAGAGCAAGTTGGTGTAGAAAGAGGTTACATGGGTTCAAATAAAATATATCTAAACCCATTAAACCTTACCATCACTTCTTGTTTATCCTACGTTCATTCTGGCTAAAACACTAAGGGAAATTTTTATTTGAACCCATGTACCTCTTTCTACACCCAACTTAAATTTAAATTGTTAATTGTCTATTTTACCCTATTGCATAATTACTATTAAGTACAAAATGAAATTAATAATAAAACTCAAATTTATCGATAAACCCATTAAACCCTACCATCACTTCTTGTTTATCCTACATTCACTATGACTAAAACCCTAATACGTCTTGTTGAGAAAAACAAGTTTTTTTATTGATGGATGGTGATTTTAAAGTTTGAATGTGACGACCCGTCCCGAATTAATAATATATTTTATCCTTGAATGTGTGGGAATGACGATTATACCCTTGAGTCGTAGTGATGTGGATGTATGTATATGGTTTTAAATTTTTTTTCTTCAGAGATGTAATTAAATCGTACTCGACATCACGAGAGCGTTGACACGAGTTAGGGCCGAGTTGGGTTCGTAACGAAAATGTTACGAATAGACGATTGTGTAATCGGGCCAAAGGAATTGACCAATCAGCATATCTCCCACAAGTTTGGACCCAATTAGAATTTGGGTTTGCTTTAGATTAATTTTCTTTTGCCCTAAATCTCATGGCCCAATCAGGGCCTTGGTCCTTTTATTTTTGGCCTATCCCGTGGCTCACACACACACACTTGCAACCATCTTCTTCTCCCTTTTTCTCGAATTCTCTCTCCGTGCACCCAAACTCACAGCTCTCAAATCCTTCCAAAACCTCACAGATCGTCTCTAACTTCACCATCATCTTCCTCTTAACTCCACGAGCCTATCTGTACCTATAGTTGGGAGAACAATCGACGGGAACACGAGATACCCGAGCTCTGGCGAGAAGTGAAATTAGCTCTGGCGTGATCAAGGGTGTTTCACTTAGTTTTGAGGATTAGTAAGGTAATTACTCAACTTATCTAACATGTTAGACTAATTTTGGTTAAGTTTGGACGTCAAAATAAGCTCCACTGTGGGTTTCTAGGTTTAGCCAGATGTTCGAGTTATTTTTTGACCAGATTTCGTCGGTCTTAGGACTTTAAACAGGTATGGATGTGTTCTCATAGTTGAGAGCTTCAATTTGGTACAAATTTCAAGAAATTTGGATGAAAAATGAGGAGGATATTAAGGTTTAAAGTTTTTCCAGAAATAGGCGACGCAGCGGTGACCAGCGCCGGATTCTGGAGAATCATTGGAGAAGGAAGAGGAATATTCCGTCAACTTTGACGAAATATACTAACGGCGTCAGGTAAGGTTAACGATATATGCTACGATTTAACGGAATATTCCTTAACGGTGTTAGGGTTGTCGTCAGCGTGCCAGGCACGTGCCTGAGCGTGGCCGGCGCGTGATAGCACTTGAGAGGTCAGAAAATTATTCTAAAAATATGGGGATGTTCGTGGTGTTGAGTAGACCATGATGGTATATTAAAACACCCCAATTGAGCAACGTATGAGAAGTTATTACACGGTTTGGTGTATGCATGGACCAAAATATCGATAATATCGCCGATATATCGGCGATATTATCGTTTTTTCGGGAGACGGATATTTTTTTAACTATCCAAAGGTTTTCGTGATAATATCGATAATATCGCGATATTATCGAAATATCGCGATATTAGCCAACGCATCAAATATTAAATTGATAAAAAAATATTACTACCCTTGATCTTAGCCAAAAGGCAAAGAAAGGAATGATTTTTCCACGTTGGAATGTGGCTTTTGTAGACCTGCTTGCTCCCTCACTTCCCTGGTGCGGCCGATGTGGGATTCTTGCCCACTTCCCTCGCGTGGCTTTGGATGTTCTCAAATTTTGGTTTCTCATCAATTCTCTCTTCGCCCAATTTCAAATGGCTACGAGCTTTGTCATCCTTGAAAGCATATATAACCTTTTAACTTGTCCACATACGGAACTTCATCCGTATTTAATTTAAGGATTTGCAAGACTGCATCGGTTTTTGAGCTATAATTTGCTGGGTTTTTATAATTAGTTCTTTAAGGTTTAAGGAGATAATAGTCAGACCAAAATCCAGCCCCATGGAATTGGGCACGAAGAATTGAAAAACGACGAGATAAAGAGCAGATCGGTGGCGATAGTTTCTGGAATGACAACCAGAATCAAGTCTGGTTGTTGCCAAGGTAGGTGGTTGGGTGGGTTTACGTGTTTGTGTAATTTTTTTCAAGTATGTAAATTTTGTATTTGAGGGTAAAATGGTAAGTTTGTGGGACAAAATTTCTAAGTTGGATGTGGAAAGAGGATTAATGGGTTTAAATAAAATTTCCCTTATGTTCTCCTCTTCGTTTCTCAAGGTAGACATTTCTCTCTAGTAGTACTACAAGACATGAAGTTAAACTAGGAAGTATTATGGAATGGCATCATAATTAAGCATGTTGAATTTCCTCATATCAGAAGCAGAGTTGTAGAAGTATTATGGATTGATATTTTAAGTTGTTTTTTATTTTTTTAGATTTTGTTTCCATTCGTTCTTCCCCTCCCTCACACCACGCTTCCTCATCCATCATTTTCCTTATACATTTTTGTCATCACATATCTCAAGCACAAAAAGTAAAACTAAAATACATTTTTATCATCACATATCTCAAGCACAAAAAGTAAAACTAAAATCTAAAAACAAAATGATTATAAAATGACCATTGGTGTACGTCGTTTGCAAGAGCACAACTAGGTCGAGTTGTGATTTACTAATTTGATTCCTTTCTCACTTTATTATGAGTTTTGCTTGTTCAGTAGAACAATTTATCCTAGCTTAATTTGGTGATCAGAAAATTAAAAAGGAAGTGAACACTCATTTTTGTCTTCCACACACCTTTTTAATTTGCCCACTTCCCTCACTTCCCTCGCGTGGCTTTGGAACGTGGATTTTTATGTATTTTCCTGCTTTTGGCTTGTTTCTCCATTATCTCAATCTCCTCGTGGTTTTGGTAGGATGTGAGGGATGCAATGAATGACTCAGTTGTAGGAAAATATAGGGAAGGAGGCTAGAGCATAAAATTAGTTGTATTGATCTTCAAATTGTATACATGGTTATTTTATGTGGCATGTTCTACTTGCAGACACCATAATACTTGAAAAAATGCTGAAAAGTCTCAATCTTGCGCATAGAGAGATTCGAACCCCTCACTTTGTCAACCATGCACCTGGGCCTTATCCAACTTGCTACAGATGTGTTTGTGATTACATATTCAGGCTGTAATATTTATATGGTCGTTAAGATGTCTGCAAGGCTTGCAAGCTAATATTTACTAAGTCACTTATGTATCTTACTATGCAATGTATAAAGTATAAACTATTGTACTAATTCATTATATATAAATGATTGTGGTGTGTTTAAACTTCTTTCATTAATTACTACATATTTTCTACACTCACAATGTTTGCCAGCTCGCTATATAATCAACTTAAATCAATTAAATTCATCATGCAATGCATTTCCTTTCAATTTTTTGTGATAAACTAATAGATAATTGACTAAATAAACATCCTACAAAGTTTCAATAAAAATTTCCAAGTTTTTCTTACAATTTCCGTGGTTTCCATGGAAATTTTATCGATATCGATATTATCCCGATATTTCCATCGATATTTCCGTGTTTTCGGACTACCGATATTTCCGATATTACCGATATTTAATACCTTGGGTATATGTGCTTAAAATTAATGTTAAAATAGTTGTTTCACATATAGGTGAGATGTTTCCGAAGGACGAGCGCAGTCAGGCGAGACTCGGGGGTTACGACCCAGCTACATACCAGTGAGTGGGCTTTTGGTTTTCTATATATACGTATATATGTGCTTTACGTTTTCCCAGAAATGGTTTTAAATGGTTTTTACGTTCTAAAATGCCATGTCATATTGCTTTATAATTTAGCATATAATTTAGTATAGCTTTGCATAATGTTGCACGCTATTGCGGAGGCTAAGGTATGTTCAGGTGAGTACACATTGTTGGTATGGTTCTTAGTAGTTAGTTATGAATCGATGTGTGTAGAATTCATTATCCTGTACCCCAGTGTTAGTGCTCCGCTTAAGGCTAGGGCCTAGCCTTCACGTGATCATTCACTTCCCACACCACACGCTCACCTTGGATCCAAGGCAGGTGCCAGCCTGTCGTACAGACCACCTTAGGTGGTTCCGACTAGTAGGTGACTTGCGATACTTCACACAGCCTTCACGTGACCGTAGCACTTGAGCGTATTTATTTGCACCTAGCCTGTCGTACATGCCACATTTGGTGGTTCCGACTCGTGTGCAGGACTTGACTGATGAGTTATAGACTCAGTCGTACAGGTCACGTTAGGTGACTTCGGCTGATATGTTAGTTTTTAATGATTCATTTCATTTGGCTTACTTATGCAATGTGGAGATGATTGACATGGCATACATGTGGTTTTCACCACCCTCGAGTATGATTTCTATATATGTATGTATTACTATTTTCTGGGAAATTATACGGGTTTTACGGTGAGGGGTTATTATTTTTGGAAAGAGAAATGGCTTTAAAAAGCTTTGTTTTTTCCCACTCACACTTTCTGTTTTTGCGCCCCTCCAGGTTCTAGGTAGGAGTTCATGTTGGTGGCTCACAAGGACTCTTCGGCGGTTATGACAGACATCCATCAATGTAAGGTTTCTTTTATGTTCTGTATAATTAGTACTTAGTCTTCTAGACTGCACTCTGATACCTATGCTCTGGTTGTGTGAGAACTTATAACTCGAAACACTTTCACTCGTACTTATTTGATAGTCTAGTGTAAATTAGTAAGTTGGTTTTTATTTACTCACATTTTTATATCATATTCACTTCCGCACAGCGCATATGGCTACGTCACTCTCACGTGGCGGCCAGCATGCCTCGATGTGGGTCGGGTGTGTCATTGAATCCTCCAACTAAGGTATAACTAAAAATTACCAATTGTCTGCAAGCTAATTAAGGATAAACATTTTAACTGTAAATATCAATGAGATTCATTTGTATCCAAGTCCATTCCCATATAAGTATAGATACCATCATACAGGCGCCCTTTGGATTCCAGAACTCTTTAAAGAATTCTTCAACATATAACATGCTATTACTTGATAGTAAAAAATATAACAGTTTTATTTTGGGAGTCTTAGCAAAATACTTTTGGTACGGTTTATTTTTAACATTAAAGATATTTTTACTCTAAAAAATTATTCTTGATAATATTCACTTACAACACATTTTTGTCATTTTAATTAAAATTCAAAGTTTTCGACTCATTTTGATTAAATTTTTTTTATTTTCTCTTGTCGAAAAAGATCCTGTCAATCATATAGATCTTAGATTGAGTGCGATTTCGGTAATATTTGTCGGTATGTATGCATTTCAGTACGTAGTTGATAAGATGATTCAATTGCAAAACTACACTATCACGTGCTCCACGTTTTTTCCCATCTAAAGCAATCCGTGCTTTATTAAACTTCTTCACAAAATTCAATCTGATCTTAAAATAAGTGGACCGACGGTGTACTATTAGGTCTAAACGGATTTATTTGTAGCTAATCCATTCCCATATAAATATAAATACCATCAAACGTGTGCCTTTTCTTTGGCACGCAAAGGCCGACAATTGTGCAGTGTCTTGAATGGGTGCATTTTGTATTCACTGAATGAGGATCCTCTCTCTGGATAGATTTTTAAATCGTGTTCGTTTATTGTATTTCGTGCGATCAGTTTTTGTCAAATGCTATTCATATTTAATTTTAAATAAAAATATTTAAAATAATTTATAACAACACGATGTACGATGAACGGACACGATTTAAAAATTTTCAGAATCCTCACAAAAAGAATCATGCTCATTCTTATTCACCCACCAAACTTGTGGATTCGACAAATGCGCTCTCTGTCTTCAATGGGTCCATTTTGTGTTCACCTGCCTATTTTTGGGTTCACTGTCAATAACGTCACGGATTACACTAGAAGATTGCAAAGATTGTGTTGAAGATAGGCTTCCTTTATTTTATTTTTATAAGGAACATAGAGCCACGATTGTTTCATGTATTAAGATGATTAAATAATCTGATATGACCCACGATTGACCGAGTGTTATAATGGCACATATTTTTATTTTTAATAAGGAAAGATTTTCACAGATTATTTTTTTACTTTCTCACATTCTTGTTAATATATGTCCTCTCTTTCGACTTATTCTGTTTCCGAGAACAAAAAAATAAGGGTAAATATGAGTTTACTTCCCTCAAGTTTCGTGGTTTTCAACATTTAGCACATCAAGTTTTTTTCGTCCCAGAAACAGTCTCATACATCCGTTAGTCAAACTGTTAAGTCTGCCGTTAACTGATGATGTGGCGCCTATGTGGACAATGACTAGGTGCCACGTGTCATTAAGGGGTGGAAACTTTTTTTTTTTTTTTGGAGGAGTTAAAAAAAAATAAAAAAATCCCTATCTTCTCCCTCCCCCTCCATTCTCTCTTCTGCAACCCGCACCCCCTTCCCTCCCTTCTCTCTTCTGCAACCTGCACCACCTTCCCTTTTCTCCTCCTTCCTCCCTTATCCCTTCATTCTCTCCTCTGCACCAACTCACCAAACCCTAGTTTTATAAGGGCCTCGAAGATGATGTTCCGGTGCCGGGTCAGCAGTTTGCCTAGTTTGGAGTCGGGTGCTTCTGGGGTGTCGAGCTGGCGTTTCAGAGAGTACCCGGCGTGACGAAGACGGAGGTTGGGTACACCCAGGGGTTTCTGCACAACCCGAGTTACGAGAACGTGTGTACCGGCACCACCCAACACTCGAAGGTTGTGAGAGTGTTGTACGACCCTAAATAGTGCAACTTTGAGAGCCTACTCGATCTCTTCTGGTCCAGGCACGACCCCACCACGCTCAATCGCCAGGTGGGTTGCTCTAAATTTTGATAATTTGTTGTGGGTTGGACGAGATCTGGCAATTGACGAGCAGGTAGACATTGAAGACGAAGACGATGATGTAGAGAACAATGGCGACGATGACGAGCGCGAGGTTGAAATTGCCCATCGCGGCGGCGTCGTTTCAGCTGCTCTCGAATCGAATCGAATCGAAGAAATCGATAAGGGGAATCGGAAATTAGGGTTAGGGATGTGAAATTGCACGTTCAAGTGATTGCAGATCTCTGTCGCTGGGCCAAAAAGGAGCAAAGCCATTAAGGAAAGAGAAAGGGGAAAGGTTGAGGACTCGGTTCCAGTGAGGTGGTGAGGAAGGCGACGGGGGCGGCGTAGTTTGGGTTGGGGTGGGTGAAGGTTGATTTGGGAAGAGAGAAGGGAGGGGGTGTGGGGGATGATGGAGGGATATGGTGCGGGGGATGAGGGTGGGAGAAGAAGGGGCATTTTTTTTTCTTTCTGAATTTTTGAATTTTTTTAAACTCCTCCTCCAAAAAAAAAAAATCCATGTGGACCCTTAATGACACGTGGCGCCCAGTCATTGTCCACATAGGCACCACGTCATCAGTTAACAGAAGACTTAACAGTTTGACTAACGGATGTATGAGACTGTCCGAAAATTAACACTTTAGGTATGACTCTGGGACGAAAAAAACTTGATGTACTAAATGTTGAAAATCACGAAATATGAGGGTAGTAAACTAATATTTAACCAAAAAATAATATGTAAGGGACAAAAAGCGAGTGTTAGGAATCAGGATCTAGGCCTCTGCACAATTGCCGTTTAATTTTGCATGGATATGAAAAAAAGCAAAACTGTGTAGAATCATCTTTCTACATCCAAATGCACTAAATACTCGTTTGGATGTGCTTTTAAAATGATTGAAAGCGCTTTTAGAGAAAATATTTTTTGGTTCCCAAAGCATTTAAAGTGTTTTCTGCAAGAAACATCAGTTATGTGCACTTTAAGTGTTTTTTTTTTCTTCAGAATTTACTTGCATCTTTACTAAAGTTTGGTTCTAAAAATATTTTCACCAAAAACACTTTCTGTCATTTTAAAAGAACATCCAAACAAGCTCTAATATCCTACTTTCTCTCAAATCTCACTTTTAAGCCAAAATTGAAGAGGAAAAGAAATAAGACACATGCTTAGTACATTTTAACTTGTTGCTTCGGAATCATATAAGTCGTAAGAGATCGTGTCAATCATATAAGGCTAGATCGAGTGCGATCTAGGTGATATTTGTCGGTATGTATACCTTTCTTTATTTGAAAAAATGTATACTTTTGAATACCATCTCCAACCCACAAATTAAGCATGGATGCATAGTTGATAAGCCTTATGATCTGTTCATCCCTAAAGGAAGACATATGCTCCAAATCAAATGGCCCAATGAAACGTGAGAAATAGTAAAATAAAGACCATTTCCTTTCCTATATATACATGAGCCTATAATCAATGATTTTCATATTTGCATAGCAAAAGCTCAAACAGATAGATAAGGGGAAGAAAAAAGCATATCATGTCTATCCCAGTTTGTGCAGGAGTCCTTTCGACAAGTGCTAAGCCCGAAATTGTTCGTCCGACGGCAAATTTCCCACCAAGCATTTGGGGAGATCGGTTCATCAACTATGATTGCCAAGACATTGTAATCTCTTGCAATTATCATGTCTGTCTAGATCATAATTCCAGATTTGCATATTGGAAGCTGCTATTAGTACTCTAAAAAAAAAAATTATTCTGCATTTTACTTGGTGAAAAAATAAAGAGTAGAGCATTATGACTTTTTTGAATGCTAATAACAATTTTAATTCGACAAAAAAAAATCTATTTGCATAAATCTATTTTCACTTATTTAGTAAATTCTTTTTGCTGCAGACAACTCATGCCCGTAAGAAACAAGAAATTGACGAGCTGAAAGAAGTAGTGAGGATTGAAGTATTCAAAACTATGGCAAGTGATTTTTCACATCAGCTGAAGTTGATCGATGCAATCCAACGCCTTGGCGTGGCATACCATTTCGCAAGTGAAATCGAAGAAACACTGGAACGTATGCATGGCACATTTAATGACCATGAAGATGTTGGTGGTGATCTTCACATTGTTGCTCTTGGTTTTCGGCTACTAAGACAACACGGTTATAATGTTTCATGTGGTAGGTCTGAATATATTCATGTACACTAGTGTAATGTGAGTGAGCTTTGCCAGCTAATAATTCTCCATTTTTTTTTATAACAATCAAGCAGATATATTCAACAAGTTCAAAGATGCAAATGGCAAATTCAAAGAATGCTTAACTGCCGACATTCCGGGCATGCTAAGCCTTTATGAAGCAGCACATCTAGGGGTCCGGGGTGAAGATATACTTGATGAGGCTCTTGTTTTCACCACCACTCACCTTGAGTCAGCTTCAACAACCAATGTAAGCTATCAGCTGGCAGAACAAACAACTCAAGCCTTAGAGAGACCTTTGCAAAAGGATCTAGAGAGGGTATGTGCCAGGCGTTACATGTCAATCTACCAAGATGAAGCTGCACATAATGAAGCTCTACTGAAACTTGCAAAGTTAGATTTCAATCTGGTTCAATCTTTACACAAAAAGGAGCTTAGTGAGATTACTAGGTAAGTCTTTGAATTATTAAGCATATATAAAAGAGTTTGCAATTAGAGGTGAAGAATAGAGTCTCGGAATATAGCAAAATAATATAGAGTTTATATGTGCGAGTTCACTACAAATATATCATTGAGACCTTTGTGATAAACCTTACTTAATAATAGATGGTTAAATTAAAATAATATCGGTGATATTGGTGGTGGACCATGTTGATCCTAAAATGTTTATCAATTAGTACTCCATATATATGTGTGTCTCTGTGTGTGTATTTTTAGTTGGTAACTAATTTTCTTTGATTAGGTGGTGGAAAGAACTAGACTTTGAAAAGAAGCTGCCTTTTGCAAGAGATAGGATTGTGGAGTTGTACCTTTGGATAGTGGGAGTATATTTTGAACCCCAATACGCTAGAGCAAGAAAGTTTCTTACAAAAGTGATTGCCCTGGTATCAGTGATGGATGACATCTACGACGCATATGCTACATTCGAAGAACTCGAGATCTTTACCGGGGCAATTGAGAGGTACTAATCTGAAGTAATTCAATATATTTGCTTTTTAATAATTTAAACGTGACTTATTGTCGCAGAGAAGTACTCCTAATTATATATATGCTTAAGATTAATGTGGTTTATGAAATTCTCAGGTGGGATATGAATTGCTTGGATGAACTTCCGGACTATATGCAAATATTTTATCATACACTTTTGAGTGTTATCAATGAAATTGAGGAAGAGATGGTAAAGGAAGGAAGATCATACCGAGTTCACTATACAAAGGAATCCGTATGTATACCAACATGCGCGCATATATAGCTTTCAACGCTTACTTTCAATTAATGGTCTAAGAAATTTTTTGAAGTGTTTGTGTGTGTGCATATATGATCAGAAATTCTCTATGCACTATGCAGTACGTTCGAATGGATTTGTATTGATATTAATACGTCAGTAGGTTTGTTGACAATGATATCGACATTTAAGAGAATTGTTATTAGCACTCCAAAAATCTCATTCTACATTCCTCACAAGTGTATTTTTCTTTCTAATTATAGAAAGTTCGGAATACAAAATGAGATTTTTAGACTGTCAATAATAATTCCTTATATTAATACAATATTCATTGTTCAGTAAAGAGCTACGCCGTTTAAGTAGAAATGATATTCGCATGTGTAGATTAATTATGTCAAGACTATAGTATTTTTTTATTTTTTTTATGGGGTTAGTTACTATAATTTACTAACTACGTACACATGCCCCGTGTAGTTGAAAGGTGTTGCTCGAGCGTACTTTGAAGAGGCTAAATGGTTAAACGAAGGATACACCCCAACTATGGAGGAGTATTTGCCTGCTGCTATTGTGTCTACTGGCTACCCAATGCTTTCAACCGTATCCTTGGTTGGTATGGGAGATATTGTAACCAAGGAGACATTTGAGTGGCTCTTCAATGACGCCAAAATTGTTAGAGCTTCAACAACCCTTTTCAGGTTCATAGATGATATGGTTACGACCAAGGTACACAGCAGCTCCTAGTACCTATTGATTGCATCCATTTTTTGACAAATTCTATGGTACCCGTTAATAATTAAAAAAGTATCAGGACTCTGTAATTTCAACGTTAGTAGTGTAATAAACTTACGTCCAAGTATGATATTTTGAAAATATATGTTTTTGCAGTTTGAGAAAGAGAGAGGGCATGTTGCTTCTAGTGTTGATTGCTACATGAAGCAATATGGGGTGTCGGAGCAAGAGACGCTCGAGGTTTTTAACAAACAAGTCGTGAATCTGTGGAAGGATATAAACGAGGAGTTCCACAGACCAACTGCAGTGCCAATGCCCGTCCTCATGCGCGTTCTCAATTTAACAAGGGTAGTAGATCTCCTCTACAAAGGTGAAGATGGCTACACTCGTGTTGGTAAAGTGGTGAAGGATATTATTGCTGCACTTTTTATTGATCCAGTGCCAATTATATGAGTTGGCAGAATCCTTCTTTTGTTCTTCGCGAAAATAAAATGGCATTTAGGTCCGACGTTGTCCTGGTGTCGTTGGAATAAACGTTTGCTAGGAGTGTTGGGTTGGTTTGTTTCAAATGTGTGTAATAGTGTTTCTACCAGCAAATTGTCAGTTACCTTGCTACTGCACCTTAAAATATGGTTGTCACTTACCAGCACTCAGATCAGGGGAGGCTGAAACGCCTTTGTGAGTCTTCCCGATTCCGGAATTGATGGATAATCGTGGCTTGGCACCAGTTGTTCCCCTTAAAAATAAAAAAATAAAAAAATAAAAAAAATGAGGAAGGGAATGACAAGATCCCTTATATTGGCTGCAAACTTAATCATGGTATTCGTATCCTCCCACCCAATTTAAATCTCCACATAAATACCACTTGTTGTGACTGATGTACATGTACCATGGCTGATTATATATAGCCCTATAAATAATATGTGGGGCATTTAACTCAAATTCAGTGAGTTAAAAATGAAGATTATTCGTCAAGATAGTTCAGTTTATTTTCTTTTAATCAAATAGATTTTAGTCTATTAGTACTTGTGTTTACAATATTGGAAGATGATCCATGTTCCAGTCACCTTGCCGGTTAATCACCAACAATTATATTGATTCCACTTCTATATCTGCGGACCAACAAATGGAGGGCTAACAGTCAGCTCCGTTGGACTAGTTAATCCAAGTTCAACGACTCCAACCCCTTTCACTATCCCCTCACTGCTCAAAAGCCCAGCCCATCCCACCCTTTTGGCAGGCTATCAGTGAAGAGACATGTCTCTTTATTATAGGTTACTCTATAGTCATGTCCGCTAAAGTTGTTACAATATTTGTGAGGCTGTTAAGCGATTTATTAGTTGGTTAGTTAATTACATGTAAGCTTGTATTGTATTTAGTATATAAGTCTATAAGGAACCGCAACTCGCAAATGTAGTTAGTCATTTTTTTTCATAAATACAGAAGCTTCATTTCTCTTTAAACTTTCTTTCTGGTTTTTCATCTTTCTTAATTCTTCATTGTACTTTTACTTTAGATTTATCTTTAACTACGCTCCTTGGAACTCGATTTCAATCCCATTTTACCTCTTGAAACTCAAAAGTAGCCACTTTGCTCTCTAGAACTTGATTTTGATCTCACTATACTCCCTGAGACTCAATATTCACTCCATTTTGGGTTGTTTCTATGTATTCTGTTAAATAACCGTTAAGTTTACTTATGTGATATAATTAGGGCACACTTATAGCTGACGTAGCACAAGAATAAAGTTCACATATCCAATCAAATTATGCGACGTAGATTGAAACAAAAGAAGAAAAGAAAATTTAATTTTCATATATTGTATAACATATTAAAATAAAGAAAAAGTAAGAAAAATAGAAGAAAAAAAAAACAATTCATGAGTGATGAATTTTTTCAGGTCGACATGCCGAGAACCCCATCCTCAACTTAGTAATTACTACCTGCCTAATCCGTCAGGTGTGAAATTTTATCATAAAATGCCTCGGTATTAGTTAGAGTAAGGTAATCCTATTTAAATTGGTTTTTTCTTCTTTCCCTCTGACAGATGTGGGATTCAACAATAAGTTTCATCTCTCCGACCTCTCCCTCCCTCTCTAATCATTGCCCATACATTTATCCCCCTCCTTCCATCTCCAGCCACTTTATAATTGGTTTCATTGATTTTGTTATTTGTTATGTTATTAATGCAGGTGCATGGTGAAGAGAGAAAATTGTTTGTTTTGTTCTTTTTACTATTTATTTATTTCAGGGGAAAATTGACATATTATCAATTATAAATTTTGAAGAGATGAACTTATTCAAAAATTAGAAACAAGACAATCTAAGGCGAGTTTTGAGTTTCAACGAGTAAAATGGCAGTTTTGAGTTTTAGAGAGACAAAGTGGGATTAAAATCAAAATTCAGGGTGTAAAATGACGAATTTTGAGTTCCAGGGGACAAAGTAGGATCAAAATAAAGTTTTAAAGAGTAAAGTGACGACTTTTGAGTTTCAAATAGCAAAGTAGGATTTATTTTACTACTAAGTATTTCTTGTCGTAAGTTTGAGCAATTTTGTGAAGAGCTTGTGACTCAAGTGTTTAAAAGCGTTTAACTTATTGATATTCGGCTCCGTCAAGATCTCTCCTATAAAATAAACAAATGATTTATCAAATGTCGAATCAAAATATTAAGTGGGGAACAAAGTGTAGAGGAATCCCTGTGGGAAGCTTAAAGCAAAAACACAAGGTGGAAAAGCCCTTTCTTCTTTTCTTTCTTTCACAAGACTTCGGTGCATTTTAGCTACAGCTTCAAAGTTTCAGCGTTTGGGCTATGAACCTAATGAACCCTTAATCCCTTTCTTCTTCTTTTCTTTCTTTCGCAAGACTTCATTAGATTGTAGCTACAGCTTCACATTTTCAGCATTTGGGCTATGAACCTAGGGAACCCTTTGTGACCCACACCGACCTTTGTCCTTGAGGTATTGATTTATGAAGAACAAATAAAAAGTTATTACTTTCATGAAAAATGGGGTAATGCCATGGAAAGAGATCCCAAGAACATTCCCTAATCTTCACAAGGCGCCTATAGTGTCTCATGACAAATATATGACGATATATTTTCATATGGCATTATATAATTGGTACGAAATGTCGAAATGATAATCTACTCTGCATCATGTAAGTATTTATCCTACAAAACCCATTTGAGTCATAAACCTTGTTCCAACAAACCAACTGCTGGAATTCGCTCCCCGTATCAAACCAAAAGCATCAAGCTCCTCGTGACAAGGAAAAAGACAAGCTTATATGTATAGCAATTTAGCTGCCACCTCTTAAACCTTCGACATGAGAAACGCCACCACCACCACCTCTTACACAAGAAATTAATTAGGCGAACTTATAACATGCCCTCCAGCTCATCATCTTTGTCATCTGATTCGGGAGGCAATCAGAGCCCCGAGCTCCGGTCACCTCTGCTCTCCAATGCGAATAAAGCACTGAAGTGTTTGGTACAGCACAACAAAATCATTTTATTTTTCTAAAAATATAACTTTAACCCTTCAAATTCAATTTTTTTCCATATAAAATCCGACATATTTCTTTTACTCAAAAAAAAAAAAAACTCAATGACTAGGATCCACCTAGTGAATTCATTAATTACATATTACTTTACACGTTTTACATTTTTTAGATGCCTCAAATACCCTTATTGCAAATTTGATGTGCACAATTAATTTTATGCAGATTGTAAAATAAAAGAAAAATAAGACATTAATGTTAAAAAATTCATTGCATATTAATATCAAATATGAGAATTGTTGGTTTAATTCTATGTATTTGGCATTATGAGTTCATATATATATTTTTACCAAAAAAAAAAAAAACATAATGATATTGAGCAGAAAGAAAAAATTTCTAGTAGAAAGTTGGGATCAAATGAATGTAAGTCTGAGACGGAGTAGGATTCTCTTCCCTTTTTTTTCTTCCATTTTTCTCTCCTATTTGAACGGTTACAGTCAACTCACGTCAACATCTTATATATATATATATATATATATATATATATATATCAAATTTTGAAAAAATAACTGCTTGAGAAAGTCTCTTTATTAAATCTCTTTTGTTTGGAATTGGATACCGAATCCATTCCAAAACTTCATTCAAAGGTTTATAGTTAATAACTAATCTGGGAGTACCTCTTTCATATATATATAGAACCCTTATGCAAAGGGATCCCCATTTTCAGAAAAAAAAAATGGGGATTAGGTGTGGGACCCACTCCACATCAAATTTCAACGATCCAAACCGTCTATTTTGTAAGTCTTGATTCATAGATCATCCTTACAAAAATTCAATTCAATTTGAAATCATTTGCCTATTTAATTATCAAGATCAAATTTCATTGTTTCTTATATAACAAAGTATTCGTTAATTTCTTTGAACCCAATTAGATGCCTTAAACATTTCCGATTTGCCTAATATTTTGCAAGGATGATCTATGAGGTGCAACTTGAAAAATAGACAGTTCGGATAGTTAAAGTTCGATGTGGTGTGGACCCCACACCTAATCCCCATTTTTATAAAAAAATGGGGATCCCCTTGCATAAGGGTTATGTGTATATATATATATATATATATATATATATATATAGAGAGAGAGAGAGAGAGAGAGAGAGAGAGAGAGAGAGAGAGAGAGAAAGAAAAAATGGAAAGTGTGAGAGGAGGGAAGAAAATGGGAGGAGAATAGAAGGAAAGAGAATCCTACTCTGTCTAAGAGCCACCGATAAGCGACTGTTTCGTTTGCTAGAATCAGAATTGTGGTGGAAATGAATTTGCATTGTTGAGAAAGGTGCATATTGTACACCCTTCACCTTTTTATGTGGCTACGAGGAATGCTTGCACTAGTCACTTGCATTGTGTCGGGCTATCCTTGACTGATACAAGTCTTATTGATGCAACTCATAATACTATTGGACAATTGTAAATAATAATGTAAGAGGAGGGGTTTTAGAGTCAAAACAAACTCGAAACCTCTTCCAAAATTAAGAAGAAAAGTATTGCGGAACTAAAATCATAGAACTAGGTCTAAGAAATATATGAAAATAACTCATTGCCAGGCTGCTAGGCATTTCTATAAATAACAAGTTCAATGTGGCACGTTTTGTTGATTGATCCAATTCGCCCTGTTATTAATATACACAAAACGTGTAGTATATTTGTTGGATTGTAGTGGATGGAACAAAAGTTGGCAAACAAGTTGTTTATCCCCGTAGGCAAAGCACTGCGAGTAACCTTTTGTCATGTGGTAATCCGAAGTCAAAGATTATGACCCATCAATTTAATTAGTTAGGAAATTTAGATTGAATTTATTTATTTTATAAGGATTAAGTACGTAAACTCTTCAACGATTTAGTATCATTCTAAATTAGTCTCAACATTTTGAAACATTCGAAACAAGTACCAAATCTATTGAAAATATCATATCTGTTAAGCCTAGATTTTTTTTTTGTTTGTTTGTTTGTTTGTTAAATGTACATGTAGCAACAATGGGTCTCACTTTTTAGCATACCATGACACAAATAATAATAATAATAATAATAATAACTTAAAAAAGACATGAAGAAGAAAAGAAAGAACACATTCACAAATAAAATGAAAGACAAAATGAAGATCGAGAAATATCGAGCCCCTGCCACCTCCAAGCTCAATCTACCACCGAAACCCCATCCCAACCTTTGTGCTAATCTTGAAAGCTGTGATTGGCCTAGTTAATTTAACAGAAATTAAATTGGGGTCTAACGAACGTGACATTTTTAATAGGTTAGATGCTTATTTGGAATGTTTAAAAATGTTAAAACTAATTTGGAATAACACTAAAAGATTGGGGGATTTTAAGTACTTAATCCATTTTATTATTTAGAGGAGTTTAAGAATTTGTTGAAAATATTAATACGTGACAATAATCAGATGGGGCTTGTAGGATAATTGGGTATTTCGGTGGGTGAGGTTCTTGAATAAAAATGCCCTCTGTTGACATAAATTTGATTAATTTGTCGCCCTTTCTTTGGGGAATGTTTAATGCTTTTTTAATTTGGGTTTTGGTAAGTTATTCACCAAGTAATATGATTGGTAGAATTTTAAAAAGCAGTGTTCTAAAACGCGGTCAAGGCGGCCGCCTAGGCGCTGGGCGCCGGACCGCCGCCGCGATTTTTCCAAAAACGTTCGATAAATCGGTAAGGGTATTAGGCGGTGTCTCGGCGGCCGACTAGGCGGGCTAGGCGGTCTCGGCGGTCTCAGCGATGAACTAGGCGGTTCTATCAAAAAATTACAAGTCAGTGTTTCACGATGAGGGCGACAACATAAAATCTGAGAGAGCGAGAGAGCATGAGGGAAGAGAAAGCGAGAGAGACCAGTAAAAGGAATACCAGTGTAATTGCTAGAAAAAAAAACTAATAATTCGACCTGGACTCTTCGGATTTCTTCGCTGGAGCCAGTTTCGAGGATCTTTGCTGCGTTAGACTGGGTTTTGGGAAATTTTGCAGGGCAAGAAGATGGGGAATTAGGCGGAGAAGACGATGGAGAACCCCTGCTTGGATTCTCCTACTTTCCATCACAGAATTTAACATGCAAAGGTACCATAGGGATCCCCAGGTTGCGCAGGTCTTGTATTTGGTGGTTTGGGGTCTCGATTTAGTTGGAATTTGTGGTGATGGTGCCTGGAGCTCTCTTGGCTATGGTGGTTTAGAAAGAAGGCATAAAGTTCAAAAGGAAAGAGAGAAAGAGAGAAAGAGAGAGAGAGAGCTATAATCTGAGGGTTTCGAGAAAAGGCAGAGAGTTTCGAAAAGAGAGAGAGAGAGAGAGAGAGAGAGAGAGAGAGAGAGAGAGAGAGGGGAGAACCGGTTTTCCAAAAAAAAATGATGGTGATGTGTGAGTGATGATAAGAGTTGGTGGTTGAGTGTGTAGGTTTAGAGAGAGAGGGAGAGAGTGACGTGAGGGAGTGGAAGTGTAAGGCATGAGGTGTGTGGGTCAGAGAGTGAGAGAAAGTTGTGAGAGAGGTGAGAGAGAAATGGGACCAATTAATATAAATAAAATACCACTATACATACTTTTACTTTTATTGATCAAAAATTAGATATAATCATTCAAAATATCTTAAGTTATATGATATATATGTTTAATGTCTTTTTTAAATTTTAGATTTGTTGAATACTCTTTTTGTATTTTATCATTCTTTTAATATCTTATTCATGAATTTCATACAAGTATAATTTTTTATGTGTCAATATGCATTTATTTACAAAATATACAAAAAATTAACCTAAATCCGCCTAGGCGCCCGCCTAGATCCCGCCTAGGCGCCTAGGCGCTAGGCGCTAGCTCGCCGCCCGACTAGCGCCTAGCGTTTTTTAGAACCTTGTTAAAAAGTCATAAGTGGTGTGTTATCTTGGGGGATGGTACCTTCTTGTTTAACTTATTACGTTTTATTTTTAGACTTTAATTATTTTTTTGTGCAGCATAAAATAGTATATAGGAATAAATCCATAAGAGCCATTCCATACCTTTGTCATAACTTGATTACCCACCACAGGTCCAGGACTGCGAACCACATCAAAGCAATTAGTAATTACGTATCAACTACATACAAAGAGACCAATTGACCCCAAAAAAAAAAAACATACAAAGAGACATTTTTTTTTTTTGAGAAAAAAAGTGGCACTTACAAGTCATTCCATCAGGATTCATTTTGTGGAGATCTTAGAGATTCTCACATCTTAGTCATTTATCGTATATCGTGCAATAAAAAATTATTTGATTTTTTTATATTTAAAATTAATCATAAATAGTATCTGACGAAAACTGATAACACGATGTACGATTAACGACTAAGATGTAGAGATCCCTAGGATTCCAACAAAATGAATCCGAAGAGAATCATCTTCCTTTTCTTTCTGAAGTTCACATTCTAAATATACAAAATTTAATAAATTGAAAAGATGACGTGGTGAAACCTTTATACAATCACAATTGGCGATCATTAATTTTCATTTTTTGTGTTTTCGGTGTTGTTTTTAAGTGATTTCACGAAGTATTTAAAGAGTTAATTGCCTTGTGTCATTTAAGAATAAGCATGCCTTCCAACATGAAAAATAAAATGTCCCACATATTATTATGTTAATAGTATGACTGGTTAGGGTGGCTATAAGGAGAATCCACTGAGGCGGCCAACTTAAGTGAGAGGCAATCATTTTTACTTGCAGGTAAAAGGATTTAAGTTTAATTTTCGTCATAAACGAATTTGAACAACATTATTACTAGCCATTGTGAGGCTAAGCTCACCCACACCCCCTTAATGTAGATGATATTGTTTGTTCAAAGAAAAGAAAAGAGTTGTTTGTAAATGCATAAATAAGAATGACACTCATTTCTTACAATTTCATTCATCAAAACACATGCCATTAGTCCTAACAAATACAACTTTTTACCACAATGGTGGAAAAATATTGAGCCCTTGCATGACAGCGAGGGTTGAAACCTCGTCATTAGTTAATTTAACATTTAATCTAACAAAATCTAGCGTTTAACCCAAAAAAGAAAAAAAAAACACATGGAAACTCTCTTTTATGCCATTTTTTTTTGTCACTTGCGCTATAAAATACGTTTTTACTTTCATATCTTACCCATTAAAAAAATATTTGATAATTAAGAAGTAGATTTGAATTGATAAGGATCAAAAGGGAAATTTTATTTGAATCCATGTAACCTATTTCTACACTCAACTTAAAATTTAAATTGTTAATTGTCTATTTTACCCTATTGCGTAATTACTATTAAGTACAAAATGAAATTAATAATAAAACTCAAATGTATCGATAAACCCATTAAACCCTACCATCACTTTTTGTTTATCCTACGTTCATTCTGGCTAAAACCCTAATACGTCTTGTCGAGAAAAACAAGCTTTTTTATTGATGGATGGTGATTTTGAAGTTTTGAATCCTCCAACTAAGGTATGACTCAATTTATGAATATTTTTTTCGTTTGATTTCAATTTTTTAAAAGTTTAGAAGATGAGTATTTGGGTTTCATTTTTTTTCATCAATTGGAAACTTCTAAGGAAAAACTTCTTACCAATGTTCTTAGATTATAAACGTCCTTGCTGTTGATAAATATAAGGGGATGAATTGTTTGATTTGTTGCTTATGCACATCAGTAGAAAGAAAAAAGGCAAATGTCTAGGTTTGGTAGCAGAACGAAAAGAAGTAGCCATGGAAATGCTAGGGGGAATAGAGGGTGGGGCAATGACGCCTCTTTAAAAAAAAATCAATTACAAATGTTATTTTATAAAGAGAATGGGTGTAAAGATAATTTAACATTTTGAATTGAGTTTGAGTGGTTAGTTTAGGTAATAAATTTGGGTTTAAAGAGAGATTAATTCTTTAATAAAAAAAAATAATATGAGTGAAGAGAGTAAGTTGGTGTAGAAAGAGGTTACATGTGTTCAAATAAAATATATCTAAACCCATTAAACCCTACCATTACTTCTTGTTTATCCTACGTTCATTTTGGCTAAAACCCTAAGAGAAATTTTTATCTGAACCCATGTACCTCTTTCTACACCCAACTTAAATTTAAATTGTTAATTGTCTATTTTACCCTATTGCATAATTACTATTAAGTACAAAATGAAATTAATAATAAAACTCAAATTTATCGATAAACCCATTAAACCCTACCATCACTTCTTGTTTGTCCTACATTCATTCTGACTAAAACCCTAATACGTCTTGTACAGAAAAACAAGCTTTTTTATTGATGGATGGTGATTTTAAAGTTTTGAATGTGACGACCATTAATAATATATTTTATCCTTGAATGTGTGGGAATGACGATTATACCCTCGAGTCGTAGTGATGTGGATGTATGTATATGGTTTTAATTTTTTTTTTCCAGAGATGTAATTAAATTGTACTCGACATCACGAGAGCGTTGACACGAGTTAGGGCCGAGTTGGGTTCGTAACGAAAATGTTACGAATAGACGATTGTGTAATCTGGCCAAACGAATTGACCAATCACCATATCTCCCACAAGTTTGGACCCAATTAGAATTTGGGTTTGCTTTAGATTAATTTTCTTTTGCCCTAAATCTCATGGCCCAATCAGGGCCTTGGTCTTTTTATTTTTGGCCTATCTCGTGGCTCACACACACACATACACGTGCAACCATCTTCTTCTCCTTTTTTCTCGAATTATCTCTCCGTACACCCAAACTCATAGCTCTCAAATCCTTCCAAAACCTCACAGATCGTCTCTAACTTAGTCACCATCATCTTCCTCTTGACTCCACGAGCCTATCTGTACCTATAGTTTAGAGAACAATCGACAGGAACACGAGATACCCGAGCTCCGGCGAGAAGTGAAATTAGCTCCGGCATGATCGAGGGTGTTTTACTTAGTTTTGAGGTTTAGTAAGGTAATTACTCAACTTATCTAACATGTTAGACTAATTTTGGTTAAGTTTGGACGTCAAAATAAGCTCCACTGTGGGTTTCTAGGTTTAGCCGGATGTTCGAGTTATTTTTCGACCAGATTTCGTCGGTCTTAGGACTTTAAACAGGTATGGATGTGTTCTCCTAGTTGAGAGCTTCAATTTGGTACAAATTTCATGAAATTTGGATGAAAAATGAGGAGGATATTAAGGTTTAAAGTTTTTCCAGAAACCGACGATGCAACGATGACCAGCGCCGGATTCCGGCGAATCATTGGAGAAGGAAGAGGAATATTCCGTCAACTTTGACGGAGTATACTAACGGCGTCAGGTAAGGTACGGAATATACTAACGGTGTCAGGTAAGGTTAACGGTATATGCTATGATTTAACGGAATATTCCCTAACGATGTTAGGGTTGACGTCAGCGTGCCAAGCACGTGCCTGCGTGTGGCCGGCAAAAGACGGCGCGTGAGAGGTCAGAAAATTATTCTAAAAATATGGGGATGTTCGTGTTGTTGAGTAGACCATGATGATATATTCAAACACCCCAATTGAGCAACGTATGAGAAGTTATTACACGGTTTGATATATGTGCTTAAAATTAACGTTAAAATAGTTGTTTCACATATAGGTGAGATGTCTCCGGAGGACGAGCGCAGTCAGGCGAGACTCAGGGATTACGACCCAGCTACATACCAGTGAGTGGGCTTTTGGTTTTCTATATATACGTATATATGTGCTTTACGTTTTCCCATAAATGGTTTTAAATGGTTTTTACGTTCTAAAATGCCATGTCATATTGCTTTATAATTTAGCATATAATTTAGTATAGCTTTGCATAATGTTGCACACTATTGCGGAGGCTAAGGTATGTTCAGGTGAGTACACATTGTTGGTATGGTTTCTTAGTAGTTAGTTATGAATCGATGTGTGTAGAATTCAATATCATGTACCCCGGTGTTAATGCTCCGCCCGAGGCCAGGGCCTAGCCTTTACGTGATTGTTCACTTCCCGCACCACACGCTCACCTTGGATCCAAGGCAGGTGCCAGCCTGTCGTACAGACCACCTTAGGTGGTTCTGACTCGTAGGTGACTTGCTATACTTTGCACAGCCTTCACGTGACCGTAGCACTTGAGCGTATTTATTTGCACCTAGCCTGTCGTACAGACCACATTTGGTGGTTCCAACTCATGTGCATGACTTGACTGATGAGTTATAGACTCAGCCGTACAGGTCACGTTAGGATAATCAACATGAGCAGCACGACGGGTGGAGAAAAACAGTCACTTAATCCGGCTCAAGTTCAACCAGCAGCCTACGAAATCCCTCGCCTGCTAGGAATCCACCACATGCACCGCTACCGCGGCATAGACGAGCCGATCACGTAGAAGAGCAGCCTAGACCAGCAGGTCAAAACTGGGGACAGCCGAGAGCTCCATTACAACAACAAAGGCAAATTCAGGAAGAAGTAGAGAAAATCTTGACCAAGCGATTGCGCGATTTCCAACGCATCGAGGTCACCGACGGGATGTGACCAACATAAGCAGGTCACCATTCGCGGACGAGATCGAGCAGGCAGAGCCTCCACATAAGTTTAGCATGCCACATTTCACATCCTTCAAAGGAGATGCAGACCCGGAGAGACACTTAAAGCACTACCGAAGCGCGATGATCCTCTATCGAAACAATGACGATCTCATGTGTAAGATATTCGCCACTACTCTACAAGGCGAGGCGCAAGATTGGTTCTACACCCTGCCACCACAATCTATCCGGAGTTTTGACGAACTTTCTTCTGTTTTCACCAAAGAATATTCATCCTATCGCTCGATCAAGAAGAAGTCCGACCACTTGTTCAACATCAAGAAGAACCCAAAGGAGTCGCTCCGCGATTATGTGAAGAGGTTCGAAGCAGAGAAGACAAAGATAGTCGATGCAACGACTCGATAGCTAGAGCAGCCTTCCAAAAAGGACTTCCAGCAGACCACCCGCTGTTCGGAAAATTGATCATGAAAGAAGATCTGACTCTGGCAGACTCTTTCGCTCTAGCATAAAAGCATGCACTTTGGGACGAGGCTCACTGATCCAGATTCAAGGACCGGAAGGAGTATCCGACATCACCTCCCAACTATCCAAATCGGAAGCAACAGAGGACCTATTCGCATGTTTGACGGTATCTGAGGCAGCAATAAGCTCTACCATCATACGAGAAGAGTTGGGGGCCCAACTACGTGTATTCCACAGTTCAAAAGCTCTTATCGATGCTACCAGAAATTCAAAAAGCAAACTTTGGCGATAATTGTTGCAACCCGGAAACTCAAATTTTACCTTCATACGCACGCAGTCATCATCATGACGCATTATTTCGCCCAATCCAGACGCGCGACGATAAAAGTGCAGACACTGACGATACAAAGTTTTCTGACGAACGCAACAACTCAGCCCAAAAGGTGCGCCAAGGGCAGACGAACACTCGAATGACGCATTCAAAAACAAGTTTAGTCCTTGTCGCCCCAAAAGATTCTACATAAGAGCAACATGTACCAGCAGTTGAGCACCACCTCCTGCTACGCGACACACGCCTCTAGACGGCCCTTGCTCCATAACTCAATTCTAGAGTGGCCTAATACCTGAAGTGGAGCATTTCCTGTTACGTGTAACATAGGACCAGCTCTACGGCTCCCTACTGCGCCTTCACGCCTAGCCTAGGCAATGCAACAGAGTGGCCCAACGATGCCCCGGAGGCAGCTGAGCACACCTTAGTCGCACCTGCTCCCCCAATGGAGATTTCTAGCATTTGCATGTCGACGACTCTACAAAGGCTCGGGAGTAGGGGTGGTCCTTGCCACCCCAGACGGTTCAATGCTCGAGCAGGCGATCGCCTTAGGCGTCAAAGCATCCAACATCGAAGCAAAGTACAAGGCCCTACTAGCAGGCCTCTAGATAACAAAAGACCTGGCGGTGAAAAAGCTTGCAATTCATTCCGATTCCCAGCTAATTCAACCAAACTACTGGGGAGTACGCGACAAAACATCCAAGGATGGCACAATACCTAGAGAATGTACGCAAGCAACTTGAGGCATTTCAGACTTACACTCTTACTCAAGTTCCGCAAGCAGACAACGCCTACGCAAATGCGCTAGCCGGCTTAGGCTCCACCTTCGACCATCAACTCAAACGCTCTATTCCAGTAGAGTATCTAGACAAGCCGAGCATAGAAGTGGAGCCAGCAGTCGAAGTGTCACAGGTTAGCACAACTCCAAATTGGCAAAATTCTACTATAGACTACCTCGTCAATGGCACATTCCCCGTGGAAAGATTAGAGTCTAGGAAAGCTCTAAATAAAGGCAGCACGCTACTACATGAGGAATGACATTTTCATCCGAAGATCCTACACCGGACCACATCTCCGCTGCCTAACGCCTCCTGATAGCTTGAAGGTTTTAAGCTTAATCCACGAAGGCATTTGTGGAAACCATTTTGGAGGTCGATCCTTAGCACAGAAGGCTCTTAACGCAGGCTACTACTAGCCTACCATGCACCAAGATGCTAAGGAGTTGGTACAAAAGTGCGACCACTATGACCGCTGCTAACACAACAAGCCAGTACCAGCACTGTCTGCCAGCAAATTACACCCACAGACGAGTTATTGACCATTCATGCAGTGGGTAATCGACCTGGAAAGACCTATACCGCCTACTACTGGGGCAGAGGCATGATGATCGTGGCAACCGACTACTTCACCAAATGGGTAGAAGCATAGCCCATGACAACCACGACTCAGACGGACATAGAGTGCTTCGTATGGAGGAACATCATTTGCTGATTGTCATCCCTCAGTTCATCGTCACCAACGACGGCCCGCAATTCGAGGATGAAGATTTGACGAAGTTCTTCCAAAAGTATAACATCAAGCAGCACATGTCCATGCCAAGATATCCTCAAGGAAACGGGCAAGTCAAAGCATCCAACAAGACGATCCTCGATTCCCTCAAGAAATCCCTCACCAACAAGAAGGGAAAATGGCCAGACGGACTCCCCGGATGTCTATGAGCATATTGCACCACCAAAAGACGAACAACTGGTGAAACTCCTTTCTCTTTGGCAATTGGCTCAAAAGCAATCATTCATCCCAATGTCATCTTGCCAAGTATCAGCACTCTACTGCCAAGCATTGAGTGGAACAGAAAGAAGATGGCCACAAGCTTAGATCTGGCAGAGGAGAAGCTCGAGCAGACCATCACCCGCATCGCAGCCTACCAGCAGCAGCTCTTCTCCAGCTAAAACAAAAGGGCCCAGGTCCGGCAATTCTAGCCTGAAAATCTAGTCCTAAGAAAAACCTTCATCACTACCCACAGAGAAGGCTCCAGAAGATGGATCATATATGAGAAGGTCCGTACAAGATCAGCAGAGTAGGCGGCAAGAGTAACCCTCGCCACCATGAAACGACAAAAAGATCAAAAAACAGTGGAACGCCTACAATCTGAGGAAGTACCATGTGTGACCTCCCGCTACATCAAAAGCCCGAAGACTCAAGCAGCTCGATGGGCACCACCTCACAAGCCGAGGACTATCCAGTTGTTATGCAGTTCCTACTTTACAGCTAAGTTCTCGTTCGTTTCACTCGTTTTTCAATGAGGAATTCAGAAGTAATCACAACTTGGCTTGGCTGCATGTTTACAACAACTGATCACTCCTGCACTTCAAAAGAAGATCGCGCCCTTCTTAGGGACTCACCGCAAAAATTGCACCCCCGAGGGACCAACCATGCTTTCCAGTGCGAGAGGATAAACTAATTCCCCGACACCCATATGGGTCTACTCTCCAAAGCGGGAGGATAAACTCTACACTCCGAATATCCAGACGTGGATGAGCCTGGCTGCCCTAGTATAACTAGATGCATGATGGCTTGCGCCGGGATTCCTAGAAATAGCCACAATGGTCTTTTTCAAGGCTTAGCTAATTGAAGGATTTTGGGTCTCTTGGCCTAATCCGCGGAGAACCGGGCCCTATAGACGGAGGGGGCACATTACGCAGTACATCCGATGGACGGCTGCCCTGGAACCCTAAAGCTGTTACCGAGTGCACTAAGGTAGCCTACGGTTTCATGAAGACTGCCTACGGCTTGCCCTTTAAGCAGTAAAGCCGCGCTAAACTTATACAACCGCACATTCTTGTGAAAGGTTAAACAAGCTAGCGAGCATATACGAAGTTTTATCCACTGCCGACATGCTACGTAGTCGATAAGCTTCACTTTTGCCAAGCGCGGAACGACTTGCACCAAGTCCTAAAATGTTGTGATACTTGCTACGCAACCTACGGAATTGGAGAAAGCCAAGGTTAACAGCCTAGTGGTCACGCGGACTTGTCTACTTCTGTAAGTAAGGCGTCCGGCTGCCGACCCTATGGCTAAACAACTTTGCAAAGTCTACACCAACACCTACGACTGCATAGGCTACGCGGCCTGTCTGCTTATAAAAAAGTAGCACGCGTGCCACTGGTCTATAAAGTCTAAAGGTTAGGGCATGAACAAAAGAAGCGAAGATGGAGAAAAGCGAAGGAAGCAAGTTTATTAAATTTTCTAGCAAAATTGATAAACAACTAGCAAAGACCGAAGAAGTTCAAGCAACGCAAAAAACAATGAGGGAAACAAAGAAAATCCGAAAGACTACCTAGAAGACTACTCTTCAGCAGCTTGGACACTCCACGACTACTCGGTCGCCACACCTTCAGCAGCCGCGACATTCTCAGCAGCGGCACCATCCGGCGCTTCACCCCGGCTGCACCAGCCTGGGCACTAACATCTCTGACTACTTCACTAATGGAGGCCTCAAAAGTAAAGACTTTCGTTGATCTTCAGTACACCTTGAAGTTTCAACACTTGGGGATCAAGCCTATCGATGATTCTCTTGAAGTGGATCACTTAATTATAAGCAGCAATCAACTCTTCATCTTTTGCATAAGCAGCGGAACGAAGCTCAGAGATGGCACCCTCAAAATCTTGAAATCTGAGGTCTGGTTTCAAGAGCACACAGATCTCATCAGCCTCCCCAGAAGCAGGCTTAGTGGATTTCTCACAGTTGCCCACGCAAGCAGTCTCTTCCTTCCCACCAAACTTGGCTCTCAACGGACGTCTTGGTATAGACTTCGACACTAGGGACATATCTAGCAGCCTCATTTCTCTTCCCATTGGAAGAAGTCATGTCAATCACAGACCTCTCGGCAGCAGGCGGACCCTCACAAGCAGCGGATGAAGTCTTCAGTTTTTCCCAACCGGCATCTCTTGAGCAGCCTACTTTTCTCCCGACAAAGAGGACTAAGCAGCTAATGCCATTCATGGTACTCAGCAGAGGAGCTCAACCCAGCATTCTAGCAGGCAGGAGGTCTGCGGGCCCAGCATTCCAGCAGCCCATGAAGTCCGCAACCTTCTCATTTCTCTTAATTTCCAGCTTGATCCGCGTCATGTCCAAGAGCCTAAAGGATATGAGCCATATGACTACCCTAGCACTGCACCCCAGTGCCTCAGTTCGCGGCCCTAGCCGCTCAAGCTGCCCTTGGCTCTAGGCAAGCCGAGCTGCCCAAGCAGTGGTCCCTTCCAAGACATCTCCTCGGCCTCTGCCGAGCCAACTCCTGGCCCCTGCCAGCCGACGTGCCGCACCACCCCAGCGGCTGCCCCGCAATAGCACTATCCAAGAAGAAGGCAAGAAAAATTAAATTTTTCTTACATCGGTGCGGCACGGAGAAGACGAAGAAATCAACGAAAGACGGTCCTTTGCACGGGCAAGATGTAGAAGATTGCTAGAGGAGGGGGAACAAATATCCTCTAGCTTTCTCTCTCTTGTAGGGTAGAATAAATTGCTCTCCAAAGTTGATTTAATAACCCACTTAAGGTGGACTTAAATAGGCTTTGAGAGAAGTTTATTTCCCTTTCCTAGAAGGACCTAATTTCCAATTAAAGAGAGAATCAACATCAAAATAGGAAGCAATCATATGTTTCCTGAAGCAAGAAGATCTCTACACCTGCTGCCCTTTTCTGCAAGCAGCCCAACAGGTGTGGGGGCATTTGTGGAGCCAAAAATAATCACAAGGCGACACGTGGATTTTCGGATTAAGAAGACAAAAATGCCCTTGAGGTGCATCAGGATTCCTACGCGTGAGCAGCGGGTAATTATCTTCGGTCAAGTCAAAGGTGCCCATAAAAGGTAAACAATTCCGAATTATTTCATCCATCCACATTTTAGGTAGTTATTTCATAACCTACCAATTATCCCACATAAATTGAGATAATTGACAAATTAATGGGATTATTACTCATTAATTTGTCAATTAAATTAGCCACAAAGCCAAAAAAACTACCCTAATGGCCGGTCCCCTTTCTCCATAAAGGGGCCGGCCACTTCCCTATTTTTTCCCATATTTCCTTACCCCTTTCTTCCCCTTTTTAAGCCAATTATTCAATTACTCATTATAACCCTTTTCATAAATACAAAAAACATTCCCTTTTGGTTTAATTAGCCAATAAATGGGCTAATTAAACCTAAATTAAACACAAAAACCCTAGCTAGGCCGGCCACCTCCTATCCCTATAAATATATTCCCATTCACACCAAAAAGCCAATTCCACTCCTCTTGCAAAAATACTCTAAACAATATTTCTCTCTAAAATTCTAACTTTGGCATCGGAGGTTCTTTGGCCAAAGCCCCCCCCCCCCTTCATCGTGGGCGCGTGAGGTTTTTGGCCTTAACCTAAGGTGCAAATTGTTTTGTAGGTGCAAAATCGTCCAAGACCGAGGAGGAGAAAATTTGCATCCACACATCACATTTAATGACCATGAAGATGTTGGTGGTGATCTTCACATTGTTGCTCTTGGTTTTCGGCTACTAAGACAACACGGTTATAATGTTTCATGTGGTAGGTCTGAATATATTCATGTACACTAGTGTAATGTGAGTGACCTTTGCCAACTAATAATTCTCCATTTTTTTTATAACAATCAAGCAGATATATTCAACAAGTTCAAAGATGCAAATGGCAAATTCAAGGAATGCTTAACTGCCGACATTCCGGGCATGCTAAGCCTTTATGAAGCAGCACATCCAGGGGTCCGGGGTGAAGATATACTTGATGAGGCTCTTGTTTTCACCACCACTCACCTTGAGTCAGCTTCAACAACCAATGTAAGCTATCAGCTGGCAGAACAAACAACTCAAGCTTTAGAGAGACCTTTGCAAAAGGATCTAGAGAGGGTATGTGCCAGGCGTTACATGTCAATCTACCAAGATGAAGTTGCACATAATGAAGCTCTACTGAAACTTGCAAAGTTAGATTTCAATCTGGTTCAATCTTTACACAAAAAGGAGCTTAGTGAGATTACTAGGTAAGTCTTTGAATTATTAAGCATATATAAAAGAGTTTGCAATTAGAGGTGAAGAATAGAGTCTCGGAATATAGCAAAATAATATAGAGTTTATATGTTTGAGTTCACTACAAATATATCATTGAGACCTTTGTGATAAACCTTACTTAATAATAGATGGTTAAATTAAAATAATATCGGTGATCTTGGTGGTGGACCATGTTGATCCTAAAATGTTTATCAATTAGTACTCCATATATATGTGTGTCTCTGTGTGTGTATTTTTAGTTGGTAACTAATTTTCTTTGATTAGGTGGTGGAAAGAACTAGACTTTGAAAAGAAGCTGCCTTTTGCAAGAGATAGGATTGTGGAGTTGTACCTTTGGATAGTGGGAGTATATTTTGAACCCCAATACGCTAGAGCAAGAAAGTTTCTTACAAAAGTGATTCCCCTGGTATCAGTGATGGATGACATCTACGACGCGTATGCTACATTCGAAGAACTGGAGATCTTTACCGGGGCAATTGAGAGGTACTAATCTGAAGTAATTCAATGTATTTGCTTTTTAATAATTTAAACGTGCTTATTGTCGCAGAGAGGTACTCCTAATTATCATAAGAAACATAATATTATGGGAATGAATTTTCTTAGTTTATTCATACGACTAGGGTTACATATTTATACACAGTTTACACCTCAAAGCCCTACTCTATTGCCTACAATTATGTATAGACAGATACAAGAAAGGAAACAAATAACTACTTTGCCAATTACAATATTTGATACTTATTCTGTGGGATTCTTTCCTTTAACACTCCCCCTCAAGTTGGAGTGTATGTTAATGACACCCAACTTGCTGAGTAGAACTTCAAATTGTGTCGAACTCAACGGCTTAGTGAATAAGTCAGCTGGCTGGTCTGTAGTTCGAATATAGGCCGTGCGCACTAGTCCATTTTGAACCTTTTCACGTACTAAATGACAATCGATCTCTATGTGTTTTGTTCGTTCATGGAATACGGGATTCGAAGCTATATGCATGGCTGCTTGGTTATCACAGAACAACGTAACTGCTTGCTTGTGCGTTACTCCCAAGTCCTTCAATATGTTTTTCAACCACGTAATCTCACAACAAGTAGTGGCCATAGAACGATATTCCGCCTCCGCGCTTGATCGGGACACAGTGCTTTGCTTCTTTGTCTTCCAAGAAACTGGTGCTTGGCCAAGTAGAATGCAATAGCCAGTTATTGATCTCCTTGTATCTTTGCATCGTGCCCAATCTGCATCACAGAATGCTCGGAGTTCTAGTGAGCCTGTAGAGGGTAGGAGAATCCCTTGTCCAGGAGCTTGCTTGATATATTTGAGCACTTTGTGAGCAGCTTCGAGATGTGGCTGCCTTGGTTTGTCCATGAATTGGCTGAGCACGTGCACAGCGTAGACGAGATCAGGCCTTGTAATGGTAAGATAAATCAAACGACCCACAAGTCGTCGATAAGGAGACGGGTCCATAAGCAGCTCCCCATTTGTCTGCGTGAGTGACAAGTTATGTTCAAAGGGAAACCGTGAGGGTTTAGCACCCAGGAAACCTGCATCTTCCAAAATTTCCAAAGCATATTTTCTCTGACACAGTGTAATCCCTTGCTTTGATCGCACCACCTCTATTCCTAGGAAGTATTTGAGTTGACCCATGTCTTTCAACTTGAAGTGATTTGCAAGGAATTGCTTAGTATCTGAGATGTCTTTCAAATTGTTTCCTGCCAAGATTACATCATCAACATAAACCAACAATGCCATAAAGCTACCTGGACGGTTTCGAACGAACAGTGAGTAATCGGACCATGATTGATGAAACCCTGCAGTTTTGAGAGCACTGGATAACTTGATAAACCATTGACGTGAAGCATGTTTTAAGCCATAGATGGATTTGTGCAGCTTGCATACTCGAGTCTCCCCCTTTCGTTCGAAACCGGGAGGAAGAGACGTGTAGACTTCTTCGTAGAGATCACCATTCAGGAAGGCATTATTAACGTCAAGTTGATGTAAATGCCAGCCTTGAAGGGCAGCAACACTGAGGAGCACACGGACAGTGGTGAGTTTGGCCACCGGAGCAAAAGTTTCCCTATAATCAACCCCTTCCACTTGGCTGTAACCCTTCGCAACCAAACGAGCCTTGTACCGTTCGATGGTACCATCAGGTCGCAGCTTAATTTTGTAGACCCATTTGCAGCCAATAGGTCGTTTATGAGGTGGTAAAGGAACAAGACTCCATGTGTGGTTAGCCTGGAGAGCTTGAATTTCCTGATGCATGGCTGTACGCCAGTTGGGATCCTGAACTGCCTGGTGGAAACTAGTGGGTTCTTTGAGAAGGGTGAGTTGAGTGGTGAATGTCTTATGAGAAGAAGAAAGACGATCATAGGATAAAGAATGAGCAAGGGAGTGAACAGTACCTGACGAGGAGACCACGTTCGTTGAAGAAGATGGGACGGTCCGTGAGGGAAGGGCTGCCTCGACATGAAAGTCTTGTAAAAAGGTTGGGGGGTTGGTGGTGCGGGTAAGACGACGGGGGGGAGGTGGTGGTGATACCAGTGGTGGTGAGGAGGATCCCGGCGAAGTGGGCAGGGTGAGGGCGGGAGGTGATTGGGTTGCCTGAGATGGAGTCACATGGGGCATGGATGAGGTGGGGGATTCGGGAGTTGGGGTGGATGTAGGGTTTGCATGAGGAGTTGACGGGAGAGAAGTAGTAGGGTTGGAATGGGAGAATGTATCCATATCAAAGGTGAAGGATGAGGAAGCAGGAGGAAAAATAGGCAAAGGTGCAGCGGATGAAGTGGTAGGGTGAATGGGAAATTGATCCTCAAAAAAGAGAACATCACGAGAGACAAACGTCTTGTGGAGGGTGAGATCAAACACACGGTACCCTTTTTGGCCATGAGGATAGCCAAGGAAGATACAACGGGTCGCACGAGGATCAAATTTGGTAGGTTTAGTGGCATGGGTGGATGCGAAACACAAACAACCGAAGACGCGTAAATGTGAGTAGGTTGGCTCTTTGTGAAACAGTTTTTCGAAGGGTGTTTTGCCATGAAGAAGAGGGGTGGGGGTTCGGTTAATAAGGTAAATGGAGGTGAGTATGGCTTCCCCCCAAAAACGTTTTGGAAGACCAGCTTGGAAGAGGAGAGCACGGGCAACATTGAGTAAATGTCTATGTTTGCGTTCAACAACACCATTTTGCTGGGGTGTGTTGACGCAACTGGACTGATGAATGATCCCTTTGGTGGCAAAAAATTGGTGAAGATTGAATTCTAACCCATTATCACTACGAACAACTTTAACTTTGGTATCAAACTGATTTTCAACCATGGTTATAAAGTTAACGAGAAGGTCTCTTGTATCAGATTTGTTTTTCATCAAATAAACCCAAGTGCTCCTAGAATGATCATCAACTATAGTGAGAAAATACTTTGCACCAGAAAGTGAAGGTACTTGATAACCTCCCCAAATGTCAACGTGTAGCAAATCAAAACATGCATTACTTGAAATGGAACTGAGGGAAAATGGTAATCGAGTTTGTTTGGCCAAAGGACAAATTAAACACTTGTCTACATCACAAGACTTATTTTTGAGAAATGGAAATAGTATGGATACTTTGTTGGAAGGGTGTCCAAGACGTTGATGCCAAAGACTGGGAGGTAAGGTTCGAACTGAATTACATGTTCCTTTCTTTGCTTTGTCGAGATAGTAAAGTCCCTCCTTCTCAGTTCCCGTCCCAATCATCTTCCCCGATCGTAGGTCCTGTATCACACAAAATTGTCTGAGGAAAATGGTGATGTAGAAAGAATCATATGCTAACTTACTGATGGAAATCAAATTTAATCGAAAAGGTGGCACACACAGGACATTATCAAGGATGAAGTTGGGAGAAAAGACAACGGTGCCAATATGAGTAACCTTAGCCAACGAACCATTTGGTAACTCGACGGTATGGTTTTCAACCATCTTTGAATGAGTAAGAAGATCAGGACTACATACAATATGGTCAGTGGCTCCACTATCCAAGATCCAAACATTTTTCCTGCCATTGTGATTAAAAGTAAAAGCTGTACCTGAAAGCTCTTCATGAGTGGAAGTATTACCCACATGATTAGCCATGGAGACTTTGTTCTTTCGTAGCATGCTCAAAATCTGCTTGCATTCTTCTTGAGAGAAAGGAAAACTAGAGGCAACTTCTTTCTGGTCAGGTACAGAAGAGGCAACGTGATTTCCTTTGGAGCGATGTTGTTCTCCTTCCATAGCAGCTTTCCTCTTGCGGAAAAAATCAAATGTATGTCCTTTCCAGCCACAAAAGGTACATTTGAGGTGTGCACGACAATCTTTGGTACTGTGATTTGTTTTGTGACATTTGTCACACTTGGTGCCACTTTCTCCTGGATTAGGATCACGTCGTGCATTCTTCACAGCGAAGACAGCTGCTTCTGGTTGCGGTGAAGCCTTTCCATTCGAGACCTCTGCTTGTTTTTAATGGCGAAGGACTAGAGAGTATGCCTTGTTTACGGTTGGTAGGGGATCCAACAGAAGTGTATTGCTGCGAACCGTACTGTACGACTCATTGAGACCCATGAGGAACTTCATTGTTTTCTGAGTCTCTACGTAAGAGTGGATTTCTTTGGTTGTTCCACAGCTGCATGTAGGAATGGAACAAAGCACATCACGCTCATCCCAGAGACTCTTCAGTTTAGTGAAGTAGGAACTTACAGTCATGTTCCCTTGTACGCAAGCATGAATTTCGTTTTCTACATGAAAGAGTTGAACGATGTTTACATGAGAAAAATGCTCCTGCAAATCTAACCACATATGTCGTGCATCCTTGCAATTGATGACGCTTCCAGCAATGTCTTTTGACATGGATCCCAATAACCATGTTTTGACCAAGTTATTGCAGCGATTCCATTGTTGTAGCTCTTCGACTTGATCTTCTGGTGGCTGCGGAATTGATCCATCAACAAGACCAAACTTGTTTTTGACTGTGAGAGCCATGCTCATGGATTGAACCCATGTGTTGTAGTTGTCTTCCACCAAAGGCTGTGGCACAAGAATTGCGCCAGGCTGGTCCAAATGATGGAGGTATAGACGATGATGAGGATTTTCCCATTTGGAATTCGAAGTCATGCCTGATTTGGTTGGCTTCTCTCCTGTGTGGTCTCCCATGGCGCTGCGTAGGCTAGGGTTTTTGGTTTGTGTTTTGTGTTTTGTGTAGGCTAGGGTTTTAGTTTGTGTTCCGCTGATTGCCCAGGTCAATGCTCTGGTGCCATCATAAGAAACATAATATTATGGGAATGAATTTTCTTAGTTTATTCATACGACTAGGGTTACATATTTATACACAGTTTACACCTCAAAGCCCTACTCTATTGCCTACAATTATGTATAGACAGATACAAGAAAGGAAACAAATAACTACTTTGCCAATTACAATATTTGATACTTATTCTGTGGGATTCTTTCCTTTAACAAATTATATATATGCTTAAGATTAATGTGGTTTATGAAATTCTCAGGTGGGATATGAATTGTTTGGAAGAACATCCGGACTATATGCAAATATTTTATCATACACTTTTGAGTGTTATCAATGAAATTGAGGAAGAGATGGTAAAGGAAGGAAGATCATACCGAGTTCACTATACAAAGGAATCCGTATGTATACCAACATGCGCGCATATATAGCTTTCAACGCTTACTTTCAATTAATGGTCTAAGAAATTTTTTGAAGTGTTTGTGTGTGTGTGTATATGATCAGAAATTCTCTATGCACTATGCAGTACGTTCGAATGGATTTGTATTGATATTAATACGTCAGTAGGTTTGTTGACAATGATATTGACACTTAAGAGAATTGTTATTAACACTCCAAAAATCTCATTCTACATTCCTCACAAGTGTATTTTTTCTTTCTAATTATAGAAAGTTCAGAATATAAAATGAGATTTTTAGAGTGCCAATAACAATTCCCTATATTAATACAATATCCATTGTTCAGTAAAAAGCTACGCCGTTTAAGTATAAATGATATTCGCATGTGTAGATTATGTCAAGACTATAGTATTTTTTTATTTTTTTTATGGGGTTAGTTACTATAATTTACTAACTACGTACACATGCCCCGTGTAGTTGAAAGGTGTTGCTCGAGCGTACTTTGAAGAGGCTAAATGGTTAAACGAAGGATACACCCCAACTATGGAGGAGTATTTGCCTGCTGCTATTGTGTCTACTGGCTACCCAATGCTTTCAACCGTATCCTTGGTTGGTATGGGAGATATTGTAACCAAGGAGACATTTGAGTGGCTCTTCAATGACGCCAAAATTGTTAGAGCTTCAACAACCCTTTTCAGGTTCATGGATGATATGGTTACGACCAAGGTACACAGCAGCTCCTAGTACCTATTGATTGCATCCATTTTTTGACAAATTCTATGGTACCCGTTAATAATTAAAAAAGTATCAGGACTCTGTAATTTCAACGTTAGTAGTGTAATAAACTTACGTCCAAGTATGATATTTTGAAAATCTATGTTTTTGCAGTTTGAGAAAGAGAGAGGGCATGTTGCTTCTAGTGTTGATTGCTACATGAAGCAATATGGGGTGTCGGAGCAAGAGACGCTCGAGGTTTTTAACAAACAAGTCGTGAATCTGTGGAAGGATATAAACGAGGAGTTCCACAGACCAACTGCAGTGCCAATGCCCGTCCTCATGCACGTTCTCAATTTAACAAGGGTAGTAGATCTCCTCTACAAAGGTGAAGATGGCTACACTCGTGTTGGTAAAGTGGTGAAGGATATTATTGCTGCACTTTTTATTGATCCAGTGCCAATTATATGAGTTGGCAGAATCCTTCTTTTGTTCTTCGCGAAAATAAAATGGCATTTAGAGCAACTCCACCCTTGGAGTCCTCCCCCCAGGCAATCCACCTAGTGAACAGTAACTGCTCTTAATGAAAAGTAATTGCCATTTGCATCTCTAGCGTTCGAGCCCTCCCCCTGGCAATAAGCAATAAAATATTAGTTTTTTTTGTTTAAATAATACAAAATAAAATTATTTGTAATTTCGGATAAGATTTTTTAAATTGTTCTCGTTGCGCCACGTGTCATTTTATCCAAAAAAACAATTATTTTAGTGATGGATTTCGATAAAAAATTTATCCAATGTCATTGTGCCACGTGTCATTATCTTTTCAGAATCTTTGAGGATAGATTTCGATCAGATTTTACATCGTTCTCGTTGCGCCACGTGTCATTATCCGAAAAGATAATTATTGGCGATCGATTTCGATAAGATTTTTATCCAATGCCATTGTGCCACGTGTCGTTATCTTTTCAGAATCTTTGAGGATAGATTTCGATCAGGTTTTTAACGAATGACGGCATGCCACGTGACCCTATCTACAAGCTAATCCTTTCTGAATCGTCCATATAATCCACCATCCATCCTCACAAATCTCACACCAATTTTCTCAAGATCTCTATCATTATTCATAGTTTCTGCTTCCTTCATCACCAAAATCTTTATCATTATTCATAGTTTCTGCTTCCTTTTTACAATGTCTTCTTCTTCATCAAGGATGATGTGGGAAATCGATCAGCAAGAGGAAGAATTGTTTAACCAATCTAAAGGAATGTTCAATCTTCAGATAGCCCAAAATGAGATGGAAGAGGATGAGGAGCGTACAAGGAGAGATAACGAAGCAAGAATGGCCAGAGCCTCACATTCCCGTCGAGTCATCCAATCTGTGGCTCAGATATCCAGGCCCAGCCGTTCCAGAAACCTTGATAGAAGCAGGCAACGACGGGGTGCAGAGCTGTTGGACGATTACTTTGTCCATAACAGTGCATTTCCTGATACGTACTTCAGACGTCGTTTTAGAATGGAACGACATTTGTTCAACAGAATCATGACTGATGTTCGCAACCATCATTCTTACTTTGTGCAAAAGAAGGATGCTTGTGGTGTTATGGGTCTCCTGCCTGAGCAAAAAATCACTGCTGCGTTGCAGATGCTTGCGTATGGAGCATCTGCAGACCAAGTGGATGAGATAACGAGGATGGGGAAATCAACCATTCTTGAGTCCCTGATGAGGTTTTGCGGACCAGTCGAATCTTTGTACACCTCAGAGTACCTCCGAAAACCTACTCACATGGACTTGCAAAGGCTTCTGAAGAAGGGCGAGATGCGAGGTTTTCCTGGGATGATAGGAAGCATCGATTGTATGCACTGGACGTGGAAAAACTGTCCAAGTGCATGGCAAGGCGCATATGGGGACAGAAAAGGAGCAAAATCTATCATTTTGGAGGCGGGGTTCCGAGGGCTCAAAATGATCTCAACATCCTTGCCCAATCCCCAGTGTTCAACTACGTCCTGCAAGGAAAGGCACCAAAAGTCACGTACGTCGTCAACGAACGTATGTACGACGGGCCATACTACCTAGCTGACGACATTTACCCACGGTGGGAAACATTTGTCAAAACAGTGCCACGTTCGCGAAGTGCAAAGGAAAAACACTTTGCAAGCTGTCAAGAGGGGTGCAGGAACGATGTGGAGCGTTGTTTTGGTATCCTCCAAGCTCGTTGGGTGATCGTCAGGGGTGCTGCCAGAATGTTCGATTTAGAGTGACTTCGATCCATCATGATGACGTAGGTCATTCTTCACAACATGATTGTGGAAGATGAGTTCGATTATGATGCGGTTGATGAATATGAGCCAGACACGATGAACAATTCAAGAACACAGATATATTGTGCGCATGATGCCACCGAAGAACCTGTGCAACACAAGCCATTACAAAGGGATGGACCTTACAATGAAAGGGTCATTCAACGATATACTGCACTTCAAAGGCCATATATGCACAATGCTCGGCAAATTGACTTGATAGAGCACCAGTGGGCATTGAAACAAGCTGAAGATGCTTAAGTTTATTTAGTATGTTTGTTTGTATTTGGTGTGTTTATTTAATTTTATGTGGTGTGTTTTTTGTAGTGAGTTTTTTTATTATTTGGTATGTTTATGTAATTTCATTTGGTGAGTTTTTTTAATTTTATTTGGTGTGTTTTTTGTAGTATGTTTATGTAATTTTATTTGGTGTGTTTTTTATTATTTGGTATGTTTCTGTAATTTTATTTGGTGTGTTTATGTAATTTTATTTAGTGTGTTTTTTATTATTTGTTATGTTTATGTAATTTTATTTGGTGTGTTTATGTAATTCCATTTGGTGAGTTTTTTTATTTTATTTGGTGTGTTTTTGTTGACCCTAAAAACTACCAAGCCTACGTGGCGCGCAGGCCGAGTAACTAATGAGCTAACTACGTCCTTTGAATGTATGCGGGGCGTGCCAACTCGACGGCTGAACTCGGCCGGCGAGTAAAGTTTGATGATGTGGCATTGAGCGCGATGCTGACTTCTGAATCTTGCGATTGCGGCCGAGGAAGGAACACGCCTCGGCCTTCGGGTTCTAGAGCCTGAAGACAAGGCTGCTAATTTGCGAAGTTCACGAACCGTCGGAGCCGGATTCGGTCACAGTGATTATATTTGTAAGGGTATAAGCACGCCGAATCGACACCAGAGTGTAAGGGCACAAATACTCAAAACAAATATACGTCTTGATGGTGAAAGTGGTTCGGCCGTCAGAATGTCGAACTCTGAAACTAACTTGTGAGTATCCAATCATAAAACAACTCGGCGTTTGATGTGCCGAGCCCAGTAATTCGTAACACCTCACTTCGCCGGGAAGACTAATGAGATGACCTCCGCCGATAAGGATTCGAAAATCCTTCTCGACCGAGACTTGGATAGGTAACCGGTCGGCCTCCGCGCAGTGTTGTTTATCCAAACTGAAGATACTCCGCGATCGGCTGATTCTACGACAACAGTGCTGTTTATCCAAACTGAAGATGTCACCGGTTGCCTTCAGAGTGTTGTTTATCCAAACTGAAGATGTGTTGGCGAAAAAATAAAATAAAAATCTCAAGGTTGTTGAGAGGTTTTGCGTAGAGCGAGAATTTGCACAGGGCAATTTATTTGTTGAGTTGGAGAGAGACTGAATGTTGCGCTCCTCCTTCTATTTATAGTAGCAAAATGCTCCTGATTGAATCAAAATCGTACTTGGACAGGACTCCTTTCCCTAATCCAACTTTATCTCGGCCGATCCCTAATTCAACTAGGACTTTGAACCTATCCCAACCTTGGGCTAGATTCACTTCCGTATCATGACTTACCTGGGACTCCTTTTCCCAATAGGTCTCTGCCATCCAACCTTTATCACATTCTCTTATGTTTATCCGCATCATCCCCACTCTTGATAAAATTCGGTTGACCCAGCCCCGTAGCCCACGACATCAGCCCACAGCGCCTCTATAAGGTACTGGGCCGAGGGTGATCCTGAGCTCGACCCCAATATTATTTTGGGCCCAAACATTGCTCCCTCGCTTCTGAGGTCGTTGATCTACAACTCTTGGTCGAGTCTCGGCCTTGAAGAAGCGAAACGACGTTTTTCCCTTTCCCACAACAATCACTGGACCATCTTGGAAAACACCATCACGCCCATTTATTAGAAATGATTATTTTCTCGAATCCCCCCCCAACAATCTGCCACGCTTTGATCCTCGATCATCTCAACAGTCCGCAATCATTCCTTCTGGACACACGCAATCACGCGCCCTCAAACCGCGAGATCTTCGGTTCTTTCACCTGGATTTTCTGAATTTTCATAATGACGCGCAGTCATGTTGATTGGTTTGTTTCAAAATTTGAAAAAAAAAAAACAAATGATTAATCTCCCCGTGAGGCACCTATAAATACCAGTGTTCTAAAAAACGGCCTAGACGGCGCCTAGGCGCTGGACGGCGGAGCTCCGATCCGACTTCGACCAAATCGTTCACTTAAGGCGGAGAGGATTTAGGCGGCCGTCTAGGCGCTCGCTAGGCGGTCTAGGAGGCGCTAGGCGCCACTCTAGGCAGTTGCGAATCCCAAACACGCAGTAACTCTGAATCTGCAACTTCCGATCTCGGCGAGCTTCTGCAGCTTTGCCGTCTGTGAGCAGATGAAGGAAGAAAGAGTACGCGCAGAGAGAGAGAGAGAGAGAGAGAGAGAGAGAGAGAGAGAGAGAGAGAGAGAGAGAGAGAGAGAAAGAGAAAGAGGGTATTTGGCATTTCAGTCGTGGCGGTGCGACCTGCAGTTTCTCTGTTTCGCATTGTGGTTCTGATGAGATAAGGAAGATGAAGCTGAACAAATTTAATGGGACATTGGGAAGCTGTTTTACTTTATTTGTGTTGTACATTGGGTAACGTGACATTCAATGGATTTTAATTGCACAACAACCCACTACGTGGGCTTTTATCCTTCAAAAGTTTATATATATATATATATATATATATATATATATATTAATGTTTTATCTAAATGTCATATGAGTTATTTAGTCTATACCTATTCTAATTTCTAATGCAAGGATCGTAAACAAGAATAATTTAGTCTATCATCAAGAATACTTTTCATTATGATTATATGCTTACCATTTTTTGAATATTGAATTTGTTGGATGGATGTACTTTATGTATTAGTTTTGTATATTATCATTCTTTTATTATCCATACAAATATATTTTTTTAGTATAAATAAGCACTTATTAAGAAGATATATAATAAATTTACATAATTCCGCCTAGGCCGCCTGGGCTCCGCCTAGCCGCCTAGGCGCTAGGCTCTCGCCCACCGCCCGACTAGCGCCTAGCGTTTTTTAGAACCTTGATAAATACCCATCATTTTCTCATTCCAATTTTACGCTTCAAATTTTTCGAAATTCTCTTCCTCCTCTTTCGAACTTCCAGAAAAAAGAAAACCATAATCTCTTTTAAGCGAAGCACCCCCCAACCCAGAAACTCATCTAAAAACTTCCTTCTCTCAACGATGGCCTCTTTCATCTCCCAGCTCTCCGAGGAATGCAACAAACACAAAGATATCATCGATCACAGCGCCGTCAAGAATCAGCGCTTTGAGAGTGATTCGAGCACCACCGATCAAATCCTTGGGCCTCTGTTCAAGAAACCAGTACCTTCGCCCGTCACCAGCCTTATGAAGGATCACTGTCTGGTATCCTTACGACAAGGGTTTGAATGGTCGAAGTGGGATATGTCGAAGCCCCAAGGAGCTTGGCCTTCTACTACCGCAACTTGGGCAGCTTGGGTCGACCGAATGGAAAAGTTCTTCGGCCAGGAGTGGAAAGCTCTCGGGATTTACGACGTTATCAGACTCTTGACTGTGGAGATTGCCATGGACAGAGAGCTTCTCATGGCGGCCTTGAGTTTCTTGTGCTCGGTCACCAATACCATGGTCATCCCCCTCGGTCCCATTGGTCCCAACATCCTTGACATCTCTGCTATCCTTGGGACTTCTCCTTCTAGTCTCCCAATCGATACTGCCCTCTTTGGATGCTCGTCGAACCTCGATCTTAAGGCACTGTTCAATGCTCGGGCTGTCGAAACATTGAGCCGAGATGGTCAAGAGCCCTCGAATGATGAAGTTCAGAAACTACACAAGAACTTCTTCAACTACAGCACCCTTATTATCTATTTTGCCGGCTGAAGGGAGGCGAGCCTTCGCAAAGGGGAACATGAAGCCTTTCTGTTCTATTGGTACAACAAGTTCATTTGTTGTACCAAATCGAACAAGTGATTGGTTGAGAACATGCCTGTGGCTGAAGCCTTGGCCAGCGGTCACACCCTGGCGCTTAGTTCAGCCATTCTTGCCAACCTGTCGCGCTGTCTGACTGAGGCAACCATCCACAAGATCGACCCACACCAGAATGGGCCTTTCTGGGTATTCCAACTCTGGTTGCAAACCTACTTCACCACGCTTCGACCGAGGTGGATGCGGCTGCTCTGGCCGAGGCGAACACCGCTTCTCTGGCCGAGGTGGATGCTGCTCACGGAATGGTTCATCCCGTCAAGCCTGAAGCAACGGGAGAGACTCCGGTTCACCCGCAGGATCTCGACTTGGGATTTCACCCTAAGAAGCCACGTCTGTTTTTGTAAGGATCCTTTTGCTTTTCTTTGGTCACTCTTTCTCTCTTTTAGAATTCTAAACCAAGGAAATATCAAATGCTAGGTGCCCACTCACTTCTTTCATTGAAAATTCTACGCGCCGAAGGGGGTTATCTATATTTCTTAGCCACCTCAGCGGCCGTCGAACGTAGATAACCTTTATCGGCCGCGTGAATTAAGAAGGAGCCTTAAACACTAGGCTCAGCCTTTAAGTTCCCTCGGTTCGAGCAACGAACCAGGGGACATGGCCGAAGTTTCTTCCCGGCAGGTTTATAACAAACCCTTAACACTTGTATTTTCTTGCAATCGTCTTTCTTCCTAAAAGCGTTCTTATGTGCAGCCTTCCTGGGAAGTTGAACTCAAAGCCCTTCTCTCAAGCTCCTCGAGGGCGGCCGACTCTTCGGCCTCCGCAGCCGGTCCTCCTGCATCGACGGCTGATCGTTCTGCTCTTGCTAAGCTGAAAGGACTGCTTTCTCTCTCGGCCGCTCAAATCCTCGAGTGCAAAGGTCTCGAATCCGTGGGAGAATGCCTGAACGACCTTGCTGCCGACGGTCTGTTAAGTAATGAGGTTGTCATTCGCCTGTCTTCCACCCTGGATCGAACTCGAGATTATTTTAATATCTTCGAGAAAGCTCTCCAGGGGAAAACGTTTTCGAAGCTTCAGTGACTGCTCAAGAAGCTCTTCATTCGGAGGTCGAGTTGATAAAGGTGAAGACCGACAAGCTGGATGGTCTCGACCAATAGATTGCTGATCTTGGCCGACAAATTACCGACCTCAAGCGACAAACGGATGAACTCCAGCATCAGAGGTCAATCATCTCTTCCGACCTTGCGAAGGAATTCTAGTTGAGTAGACCTCGCTTGGAGGCTTACGCGGCCGGCACGAAGCGGGTCGAGCAGCTGAGGATGGACAAGAGGATACGTCAGGCTGAGATCACCATGGGTGAAGTGAGGTGGTTGGAGTTCAAAGCTGCTCTTGAAAATTCTCTCATTCGTCACCTTAGGGTTATTTCATTGTAAAGCAGTCGGCTAGTCTCATTTGTACGTCATTTTCGCAATCTTAATAAAATAGCTTTTATTCCCGCATTTCCCAAGTGACTGGATAATATTTCTTTAAAAACTTTCCATTGATTGGTAATTTATGAATTAAACCGGTTCGGTCTTTAAGGCGATATGCCCATTTGCCTAGAACCTTGTGAACGATGAATGGCCCTTCCCAATTCGGCGACCATTTGCCGAATCTAGGATCTTTAACTCCCACAGGTAGGACGGTCTGCCAAACCAATTCTTCCTCGCCGAACGTTTTTTGTCTGATCCGTTGATTATAAGCTTGTTCGACAATCTTCTTTTGTGCCATTAATAGGTTATAAGCATCAAGTCGAGCTTCTTCTAAATCTTCTAGCTCTTGTCTCATGGCTTGACTGTATTCGGCATTGAACAAACCTCTTTGTTCTGCGACTCGCAACGAGTTTATACTTAGCTCGATTGGCAATATTACGTCGTGTCCATATGTCAACGCGTATAGAGTCGTTCCAGTGGCCGACCGGAATGACGTTCGATAGGCCCATAACGCTTCGTTTAACTTCAGATGCCACATACCATGCTTTTCTCTTACCATTTTTTCAAGGATGCCGATTAAAACTTTGTTACTTGCTTCGGCTTGCCCGTTCGCCTGCGGATAATATGGTGTAGACTTCTCAAGCCGGATCTTCAAATCCGCCGTATACTCCTTAAACTTGTCGGATGTGAAGATCGTGCCATTGTCTGTAATAATAGTTTCTGGCACATCGAACGTAGTCACGATGTTTTCTTCCATGAAATTACACACTTCTTTTGACGTTAACTCGGCGTATGACTTTGCTTCGACCGATTTAGTAAAGTAATCCGTTGCTACAAGTATCCACGCGTGTTTCGCTGCCCCGGAGAATGGTGTAATTTTGCCGATTACATCCATGGCCCATCCTCTAAACGGCCATGGTTTAGTGACCGAATGTAGTGTCTCGGCTAGGACCCTTTGTATTGGACCACGGATTTGGCATTGTACGCATCCTCGAGCGATTTCGATAGAATCCTTCAACACACTCGGCCATAAATAGCCATGGTGACGAAGCAGCCATCGTATCTTTCGACCAAATTGATGAGCTCCGTAAATTCCTTCGTGTACTTCTTCGATTGCTCGAGCGACCTCTTATGGTCTGAGGCACAACAGTAATAAACCGTCCTCACCCTTTCGGTACAATTCATTTTGGTACATGACGTAGTTCGTGGCATGAACCCTCGTCTTGCGGTCATGTCTGTCACTCGGATTATCGAGATATTGCATAATCGGTCTCCTCTAATCGTCTGGTAGTGCCTCGACAGCACAAACATCCACAGGATCTTCTCGTTTGAATAACGAAGGTAGAGACATCACGCGTGTATGAATTACATGGTCATGGTGGAGAACTTGTTGATTAACTAGGGCCAGATATGATTGGCGTAGTATGGGTATCATCCGGCCTAATTCGCCCCCCAAGAGTTGTGCTCCGGAGGCCAGTTAAGCGAGTTCATCGGCGACAATGTTCCGGTCACGAGAAATATGACTAAATGTAATACCGTCGAATGACTCGGCCAAGTAGCTGGCGGCCATGTGATAGGGTGCCAGAGCGCAACTCATGCAACGAAAAGTTCCATTGAGTTGGTTAATCACGAGTTCGAAATTGTCGAGGACGAGCGCGCGAGGCGCTCGTAACTCATAGAGAACGCCGAGGCCGATGACGAGGGCCTCGTATTCGGCCTGATTGTTTGTGCACTCAAAGTCAAGTTTGAGGGAGAAATACCAACGGTATTGTTGTGGGGATTGAATGACGATTCCCACACCGGCCGACGTTGAGGTACTAGAACCATCAAAATAAAGTGTCCAGTAATTATCACGTGTTTCTACCATGCCGATCTCGACATCGTTTCCCCCGAAGCCATATGAAGAATAATGATGAGCTAGAAAATCGGCGAGAGCTTGTCATTTGACAGCTTTTTGGGGTATGTATTGTAAACTGAATTCGGACAATGCCATTGTCCATTTTCCAATCTGACCCTTGACTATTGGTCGAGTCAGCATGTACCGGATGACATCTGTCTGAGCAATGACCTGAGTAATGGAAGGGAGCATGTAGTGCCGGAGTTTTGATACGACGAAAAACAAAGCCAAGCAAAGCTTCTCGATCGGGGAGTAATTGATCTCTGGTGAGTTAAGACTCCGGCTGAGATAGAAAATGGCTTGTTCTCATCTGGCATCATTGTCTTGCGCGAGGAGGCATCCGATGGACTCTTTGGCCGCCGAAATGTAAAGTTTTATAGGTTTATCGTGCCGAGGGGGAACGAGGACGGGTGGTTTTGTAAGAGAGACTTTGATTTACGTGAAAGCTGCTTGGTGTTCTTCGCACCATTCAAACTTGTTCGAGTCTTTCAATTTCAAAAGCGTGGAGAACGTCTTCATCTTTCCTGCCGAATTTGCTATGAAACGACGAAGAAAATTGATTTGGCCGAGCAAGGATTGAAGTTGCTTTTTGGTCGCTGGAGGTTGGGCATGAATGATCGCTCGAGCCTTGTTCTCGTCTACCTCAATGCCACAGTGATGAACAAGAAAACCCAAGAAATTACCGGCCAACACACCGAATGAGCATTTGACTAGGGTTCATCTTGAGATGCTGTCGGCGCATGTGAAGGAAAGCATGCCGAAGGTCATCAAGATGCATTCGACGGCTCTTTGATTTTACCACCACGTCGTCGATGTATACTTTACCAATCAGATCATGAAAGATGGCGTTCATAGCGCGTTGATATATGGCACCTGCGTATTTAAGGCCGAAAGGCATGACTACCCACTCGTAGGTGCCGAGTGCCCCCGGGCAACGAAAGGCAGTTTTATGAACATCAGCTTTGGCAATGAAGATCTGGTTATAACCAACATGACCGTCCATGAAGGATAACATGGCGTGATTGGCCGCGGCATCAATTAATAAATCTGAAATTGGCATCGGATATTCATCCTTGGGTGTTGCCAAATTCAGATTGCGAAAATCAATGCAAATACGGATGGCGCCGCTTTTTTTTAGCACCGAAACAATATTTGCTAGCTATTCGACGTATTGAGCCGTCCGAAATAAACCCGGCGTTTAAAAGACAAACAAGTTCATCTTTTATGCCTAGTTGTACTTCGATCGAGAATCGTCGAGGCGGTTGACGAAAAGGCTTGCAACTAGGTTTGATACGCAATTCATGCTTGACGAGTGTTCGATCGAGACCAGGCATCTCATGATAGCTCCAAGCAAAACAATCTTTGAATTCGCTAAGTAACTTACAAAGCTTCGATTTGATAGGTTGGGGTAACAAAGCACTAATAAATAATGGCCGAGGATCATCGGCCGTTCCAACATTTATTTCCTCCAACGGGTCTTTAACTTGAGGTTAATTATCTTCGAGTTCGGCCGGAGCAGCTTAGATTTTATCAAGAGAGAATACAGGACCGTTATCTCCTTCGGCAAGGAACTCTACGAGGTTGACACCCGAATGTGACTGTTTGGAAATTGTATACCAATGAGCCAGCAGTTGTTCCATGGTCGATGAAACTACGGTTCGGCGTCTAGCTTGGCCGGCGTCAGGATCAGTAATGAAGTCAGCCAACCCGAGTCTCGCTGAATCCTGATGAACAGTCTCGGCGCCAACCTCGATGGATTTCTGAACCGAAATTCGAGTCGGTCGTCCTTCATCATTACATCCTTGCAATGTGATGTAGCCAACGTGGTCGTCGTAATATCGTGCTTGGATCATGTTAGCTTCAAAGGGTTGATTGTCGACCGAATGCACCACTACTGATTTACCATCCCAAAAGATAAGAACTTGATACAATGATGAAGGGATGCAACTTGTCTGATGAATCCAATCTCGGCCGAGCAATGCATTGTATTCGGTCTTCGAGTCGACTATAAAGAAAGCAGTCATGTGGTTACGGCCTGCAATGTTCACCTCTAACGGGAGTACGCCCTTCGTTTGGGATTTGTCCCCGATGAAGCTACTCATGGTGATCCCCGACGGGATAAGTTCGTCATTAGAGCGATGCAAGGCCTTCATGATGGTCACATGCATGATATTGACAGTAGCCTCACAGTCAACGAAAATTTTCGATACCAGATATCCTTCGATGTGCGCTGTAACATATAATGGCTTTAGATGACGAAGGTTGGTCGATGACGAGCGAGGGAATAACTCGGCCAAAGCGGCCTTGAGGTTGTCGTCTTTTATTGTTGGCTCGACATCGGCGAAAGTGACGAAATAGACCTGAGTAGCTTCCTCGGCCACCACGTCGCTGTCTAGGAAGCTTGGTTGGGATGTAGTTGATTGAAAATAGGCAGGCAAGACGTGGACCATACTGATTTCCATGTTGTCAAGGATTGAAGAGCCCATCGGGTCGTGACCTCTTTCCTCTGCCAGTTCCTCTTCTTCTAGATCCTCGTTTTTTTTGTTATCTTCCTTTAAACTCGTGTGGAGTGTGTCTGTGTCGACTGTCTCGACTGCTACTGGAGCATGTTCAGGTGTGTCTACGAGGATTCTCTTTTCTTGTTCACAGCTCTTTGATTTTTCCGGAACTGGAATTAGGTCTAGGACTTGCGCCGTGACACGAGCTTGTTCTTGGTACATGATACGAGCGTCTCTGATGTCCAGATAAGCATCTAACCGCTTGACGCGTCTTGTCTTGTCGGCCGTAAGGCCGAAGAGAGATACGGCTGAAAATACTTCAAAATTATGTCGTAAATACTGGAGATCTTCATGAGAAAATGGAAGTTCAGTTGGGTCGATATCGGTATATGGATCGACATCAAAGCCGAGGACTCGCGCTTCGCGTATGTGTTGGAACCTAGCTTTCAAACCTAGATCTGAATTCTTTTGAATGATTCGTTCGGCATCTGGACAGGTTAAAACGAGGTCAATTGTATCTTGACATGCTTTCCGCAAATCGTATAAATCATTAGCTGAATGCTTTTTATGGAACTCTCGCATGTATTGCAGAGCCTCTTCGAGGAATGGTGGGTGTAGGTTTCGTCGGACCCTGATCAAAGGTTCATGTGCGGGTAATGGGGAAAGCTTGTCCTCGGTCTCTTTCCTAAAATGCTCAAGACGTGCCTTCATTTCCCCGGGCCGAATAAGAAGTTTGATCCGTTTTTCGGCCTCTTCAAATGTGGTTTCGAGAGTATGATCGACCGACTACTTACCCTGGATCAACTCTGTCATAATCGTCGGGGTATGCTGCCCATCATCGCTGCCAATTTTTTCTTTCGGCTGCCACTTGGGGGCCAAAGTCTTATGCGCTACTCGTCGGCGGGCCAAGCAGTCTATTCTTTGGCGCCGACGATTCTGCGATTTGGACAGTGCAGTGTATACGCCTTTAGGCGAGTGATAGGTATACCAACACTGATCTCGTGGTTCAGGGGTTCTGAAGGTTCTCTAGTTTGCAGAAAAGCTCGAGATGCTGGAATTACGGGCATAATAGTCTTCGTTGTAGAATGGTGCGTCGAAGTCGAGCCGTCGCCTAGCTGAAGATGGCTTGACATTCTGCGGACTGAGCTTGTTAAAGACTATATTACGTGGACTCGTGCCAGGCATTTTTTGGGGTGTCATCGTGGCTGAGTGCCCATGTGGCGTTTCTGCTTGTTGCGGCTGTTCTCTTGGTTTGACCGAAACGTCTTCTTTGCACCGAGTACACAGGGTTGTAGATTCATTAGTTTCTTCGGCGCTAGAACTTGATATGGATTCGACGATGGCTGGTCCGACTGAATCTTGGGGTGGCGCATTTGAAAATAAATCAATTTTGAGTCGTGGTTGAGAGCTCTTTTTTGGGACGTGTCACACTAAGACGAACTCGACCTTTCCTTTTCCTTTATTTCTAGGTAAATGAACATCTACCATGCCCACTGTCGCCGTAAGGAAAGGGTCAGCGTCAACGTCCATTTTCTTCTCTGGAAATTTAAGTTTCCCATTGTCGATCCAGCTTTGGATGGCATCCTGAAACACAACGCAGTTGTTTGTCGCGTGTTTGTTCGAATTATGATACTTGCAATATGTTCTTCCCTTCAGCTTCGACCTTGGGAATATCGTGCCCCAGCCGAAGTTTTATAATCCTGGCAAGTAACAATTGGTCGAAGATGACGTCGGCCTTAGTAATATCGAACGTACATGCTTTCGATGTCTTCACGACAGTTTCTTCAGACGGTGGCCGAGCCTTGGTGTCTTTTGGATTGCCATGGGTCAATGCTTTGCATATATATGGTTTGTCGATCACTATCTCGGCTATACTAGCATATTCTTCAGGTTCCGCCGAGGCATAGTTAACCGTGGGATTTTTATAGATGGTTCCTCGTGATGGGGATTTCAAGGCTTTTTCTTCGCAGAGCAAATAGTCGTATTGCTCGACGTGTTGAGCTAATTCGTACATGTCACGGAAGTTCGCCCTCAGGAATTTCTTCTTATATTCCACGTCTAACCCATTCAGTGCGAGTCTAACAAACTCGACTTCAGGTAGAGGTACTCAGCACCAATTCCTGGCTGACTTAAACCTCGTAAGATAATCCATCGGCAATTTGTCGGATGCTTGTGCCATTCTGGACAACGAAGAGACCAACATTTCCATCCCCGGTCGGTAAAACTGCTCATGGAACTTCTCGACCAGTTCTTCCCAACTTTGAATGGAATTAGGTGGGAGGTTGATATACCATGTGAACGTCGAGCCTGTCAGTGAGAAGTTAAACAGTCGTAACTTATGGAAGTCATTATTAACATCTCCACATTGTGCAGTGAAGCGGGCGACATGTTCCAATGAGGACAGCGATGATTCCCCAGCAAAAAGGCTGAAGTCTGGGATCTTAAAACCCTTAAGATATTCGAACTTTTCCACGTAAGCTGGGTATGGATTGATGAACTTTGGGAATTTCGGCCCTTTCTTCAAGGTCGAATCAATCATTCTCTGAACTTCAAACAGGTCCACTGACGTCGTTTCTGCACTTTGATCAAAGTCATCTATCCGGCTGCTTGATCCACCCCTTTTGTCCAGGTAGATCATTTTGAGCCGAGCGGATCCTGCTTCGGCCGATAACACTGATATGGGATTATTCTTTGGAATAGGTTGTCTAAATCGATCAGAAAAACCAATATTATGGGTATTGAAAGCCTCGAGCAATCTTGTGTGTCGGCGTTTTGACCACGCACTTCTTCGAGTATCTCTGTTATCTCTCGAATGAATGTCTGTTCAACCTGTCGAGACTGCTCTTCCAGCCGTCGCCGAAGAAACGACCTGGTTGGTGGATCAAAAGCATCACTACCGTCTTCGTCGCAGTCCTCTACTATGCCTTCGATCATGGCTCCCTTTGTTATCTTTGCGAGGATCCCCGTATCTCGGGGCGGCTCGCTGAAACTTGCCTCTCTCTTATCGCGTCCCTTTTGACGCCTCGGGTGTCACGACAGCAGTGGTCTGTGCCCGTGACGAACCTTCGGACCCAGGGTTCTAACTTGTATGGGCAGTGGTCGATTTTCCTATGGTCGATTTCTTTGCTATTGACCATGTCTCAACGGTCATGAACTTCGTAGATTTAGCACTAGGTCCCACCGGGCGTGCCAAAATATTGACCCTAAAAACTACCAAACTTACGTGGCGTGCAGGCCGAGTAACTAATGAGCTAACTACGTCCTTCGAATGTATGCGGGGCGTGCCAACTCGACAACCGAACTCGGTCGGTGAGTAAAGTTTGATGATGTGGCGTTGAGCGCGATGCTGACTTCTGAATCTTACGATTGCGGCCGAGGAAGGAACACGCCTCGGCCTTCGGGTTCTAGAGCCTGAAGACAAGGCTGCTAATTTGCGAAGTTCACGAACCGTCGGAGCTGGATTCGGTCACAGTGATTATATTTGTAAGGGTATAAGCACGCCGAATCGACACCAGAGTGTAGGGGCACAGATACTCAAAACAGATATACGTCTTGATGGTGAAAGTGGTTCGGCCGTCAGAATGCCGAACTCTGAAACTAACTTGTGAGTATCCAATCATAAAACAACTCGGCGTTCAATGTGCCGAGCCCAGTAATTCGTAACACCTCACTTCGCCTGGAAGGTTAATGAGATGACCTCCGCCGATAAGGATTCAAAAATCTTTCTCGACCGAGACTTGGATAGGTAACCAGTCGGCCTCCGCGCAGTGCTGTTTATCCAAACTGAAGATACTATGCGGTCGGCTGATTCTACGACAACAGTGTTGTTTATCCAAACTGAAGATGTCACCGGTTGCCTTCACAGTGCTGTTTATCCAAACTGAAAATGTGTTGGCGAAAAAGAAAATAAAAATCTCAAGGTTGTTGAGAGGTTTCGCGTAGAGCGAGAATTTGCACATGGCAGTTTGTGTGTTGAGTTGGAGAGAGACTGAATGTTGCGCTCCTCCCTCTATTTATAGTAGCAAAATGCTCCTGATTGAATCAAAATCGTACTTGGACAGGACTCTTTTCCCTAATCCAACTTTATCTCAGCCGATCCCTAATTCAACTAGGACTTTGAACCTATCCCAACCGTGGGCTGGATTCACTTCCGTATCATGACTCACCTGGGACTCTTTTTCCCAATAGGTCTCGGCCATCCAACCTTTATCACATTCTCCTATGTTTATCCACATCATCCCCACTCCTAATAAAATTCGGTTGACCCGATCCCGCGGCCCACGGCATCAGCCCACAACGCCTCCTAGAAGGTACTGGGCCGAGGGTGATCCCGAGCTTGGCCCCAATATTATTTTAGGCCCAAACAGTTTTATAATTTCATTATGTAATTTTATTTGATGAATAAAGATTCTATTATTAGTATAAATATATTACGAAATTAAATAAATGTACTCTCACTTTAAATAAAGTACTAAATTCAATAAATTGGAAACAACATAAATAATAAATTACAACCCAAAGTGATTGGAAAACTATGGGCTCCGATTACAAAAAGTACTCTATTCATCATCACTTAACCAATTTGTGGTGCTAGGATGATCTTCTCTTGTTGTGCTAGGACCATCTCCTCTTGATCTCGCTTCTCTTGCACGCCTTCTTCGCACCACATCCGCTTTCTCCGACAGCCAAAAATATTTAGAATTTGGAGACTTCCCTTCTAAAGGCGTGTTCATAAAGTCACGATCTCGTTGAGCCATTCTTTCTTCTCTAACCAAATCCCTTTCTTGCCTAAGTAGCTCTCTTTCCCTCTCATTAGCTTGAAATTCTCTCTCAACAGCTGCCGCTTTTGCCTCATCTCTAGCCTTATCAGCCTCAAATTTCGCCATTTCCCGCGCCAAAGTCAATTCACCATGGCGAGCAAGTTCTTCCATGTACTTTGCATAATCATTCTTGGAAGCACTCCCTTTTCTCTTTGAAGCCTTCTTACCTTGAGGCCTAATTGGATAACGGGTCGACCCCGACGCTTGTTCAGGGATGGGCGTTTCAGGCACTTCTTCTCCATCTTCTTCATGAACATGCGAGCCATGATCGGGTGTAGAGTGTACAGGGGTGCTGTGTAGAGGGGTGTTGTTCATGCAAACTTCTGGACCAACAGGCACAACTCTGAATTTAGGACAATCTTTAACAATATTCCAACATTCCCACCAGTTGAATGATTTGTTTTTTTATTTGGTATTGGCACCATACCATGCTTGTGCTTGAAGTTGCTACAAATGAATAATAATGAAATTAGGTAACAAATAAATAATACAAACAAATAATAATAATCAAATTAGGTAACAAATAAATAATATATTCTTACCTGATCCGCGTAATTTTCCCCACTTCAAAGATTAGTACTAGCTTGTGCCAAGGCGTCTCTCCACGTACTAAAGGATTGGCTAAGTAATTTCCAACAACTGGACACCGATTCTTTGGTTTTTTCCCACCCATTTTCTCAAGAAAATTGGTATGAATAAAACTCCACATTTCTCGCAACTGCATCTCATTACCCGTAAGCAAACTATGAGTAACTTCAACCCAACTAGTGCACAACGCAACATCTTCAAGAAGTGACCAATTCGTACTAATTAATCTCTACCGTTGGATTTTTCAGATTTTTTACATTTTTTTTTTAATTTTTATTCAACTAATTAATCTCTGCCGTTGGATTTAAAAAAATTTGAATTCCAACACTCCAGATTGTGCCACGTGTCACAACGGTAACTTTTCTTAATTTTAAAACTTTTTTTTTTATTTATAAAGCAGATTAATATCAACCGTTGATTTCAGATCGAACGGTTGATATTAAATCAGGTTTCTTTTTATTACCGTTGCAAATCGGACGGCTCATATTAAAGAGCCGTTGAGATCAAACGGATCGTGGGAAGCCATGTGGCTTCCCAACGGTAAATGGGTAAACTGCACGCGGGCCCCCGATTTCTAAAAACGTGTCGGCTGACGCGCCCCCACTCGCTAGTGAGGGGCACGCGCCTGACACAAAAAAAAAAAAAAAAAAAAGGCCCGACGCCAGGCTGACGTCAGGCCTGGCGTCACACCCACCTCAGGCTCATGGGCTGGCAATCCCCCACGGGCCTGGCCCTCGGGCTCCCACTTTCCCTCGGGCTACCCACGTTGGGGCCCCATCCCCGGCCCTCGGGCCTTTTCTCCTCACCTGTCCCCCGAGCAACCAGCAACGCTGGACTTGCTCTTAGGTCCGACGTTGTCCTGGTGTTGTTGGAATAAACGTTTGCTAGGAGTGTTGGGTTGGATTGTTTCAAATGTGTGTAATAGTTTTTCTACCAGCAAATTGTCAGTTACCTTGCTACTGCACCGTAAAATTGTTGGTTATTTTAAATATTTTAATAATATTTTATTTTAAAGATTCAAAACTTATTATTATTTTATTTTATTTATGTTTAATATTTAAGAGTTGTGTTCTATTTGAAAAGTCATATTCCTTTTAAAAGGGTATGAGAAGTTCTTTAAATAAGAAACCTCAGATAGAAAACATAATACGCTAAACTTTTCTGTCTCCTTTAATTCTCACATCTCTCTCTGTTAATTACATTCCTACTTTGTAATTCTTGGGCAATTGATCACTACTTGGCAATCCCGTCTGTCGTTGACGTGCATATCGGATCAGACATCTTGTGAGGCTTTGGGTTGTATCTTGGAGTTGTAGGCACCGCCATAACCTGCACGTAGGGAGGCGTTTACGGCTCTAGATTGTGAAATATATTGTAGAAATATACCGATTATTTATATGATCAAATATATCAAATCAAATGTATAATCACTATCAGACTTGTGAAAATTAAATTAGGAGAAAAAAGAATAAGAATATCTGGCCTGTGAACCAAAGAGAGGCGCGATACTATTACAATTTGACTACAATTGCATACTAATATATGTTAATTGCTTTATGCTTTAATTAATTTTGTGCGTGATTGTCATTATTAATTGATCTGTGGTTATTATACAGTAGTATAGTTTATCCTATATTTGTTAAAACTTTTGAGTGACAAATTTGTTTTAATTTCTACAGTGTTGTAGCAATCTTATTTCTCTCTCTCACTTGTTATTAGTCAGTATTACATAACAAATGGCAAGCCTAGAAGAAGCCAATAATGTTAAGCCTGAAAAATTCAGTGGCCATAATTTTCGTATATGCTGATGGAGCAACAATCTTCTCAAACACTTTTTAAGTATGATTCCTTTGTCAATTTTACTTATGAAAATAAGGATTCGTGGGTAGATTCTAGAGCTAAAGAACATGTCTGTTTTGATCGTGAATTTTTTAAAACCTATCAGAAATCAGGTGGAGGACATGTAACTCTAGGAAATGACTCAATGTCGCAAGTGCTTGAAATTGGAGACATAGAACTAAAGATGACATTTGGAAAGGTCTTAACTTTGAAGGACGTGCGACATGTACCTGATATTAGAAGAAATTTAATTAGTGGATCATGTTTAGTAAAGCAAGTCTATAAAGTTGTAATGGAATCAAATAAGGTTGTAATAACCAAGAATAATGTATTTATTGGAAAAGGTTTTATCAATGAAGGATTATTTAAGTTAAGTGTTTCATCAGATTGCAATACTCTTCCAAAAGTTCTCAATGTTGAATCTAGTAATGTTTGGCATGGAAGGTTGGGACATGTAAACTTGTTCAAAATTAAGAAAATGATGGATTTGGATCTAGTCCCAAAGTCAAATATGAATCTCAAGCATAAGTGTGAAATTTGTGTACAAGCAAAACAACCCAAGAAACCTTTCAAGTCCGCGGAAAGGAATACCCAAATTTTAGAGTTTATACATAGTGATGTTTGTGACTCAAATAGATTACCTACTAGAGCTGGTAATAAGTATTTTGTCACATTTATAGATGATTGTTCGAAGTATTGTTATATATTTTTTATAAAGACCAAGGATGAAGTCTTTGGTAAATTCAAGATTTACAAGACAGAAGTGGAAAATCAATTAGAGAAAAGGATAAAGAGACTTAGGTCTGATAGAGGTGGTGAGTACACTCTTACCGATCTTAATGTTTTTTTGTGAAGAGCATGGTATTATACATGAAGTAACAGCACCCTATTCTCCACAATCAAATGGAGTTGCAGAAAGGAAGAATAGGACCTTATTGGACATGGTGAATGCAATGCTTTTGAGTTCTGGATTACCAGAAATTTTTTGGGGGGAAGCAATTTTGACTGCATGTTTTATATTAAATAGAGTAATCATTAAAGACAACATTACTACTCCATATGAAATTTGGAAAAAGAGAAGACCAAATCTCAAAGTCTTGAAAGTGTGGGGGTGTTTGGCTAAAGTTGCAATCCCAGAACCTAAGAGAAAGAAGATAGGACCTAAAACTGTGGATACTGTTTTCTTAGGTTATGCTCATAATAGTAGTGCCAATAGATTTCTAGTCATCAACTTTGAAATAAATGAAATTTCGAATAACACTATATTGGAGTCTAGGGATGCAACGTATTTTGAAGACATATTTCCTTTCAAGACTAGAATGCAAAAGCAAGTGGTAGATATATCATGCACTAGTACTGACAAAGCCTCCACAAGTATTAGCCATCAAGTTACAAATGAAGAAGAACCTCTAGTAGAACTTCGAAGGAGTAAGAGACCTAGAGTGGAGAAGAACTTTGGTGATGATTTTTATACCTTTTTAATTGAAGGTGATCCAACAACATATAAGGAAGCCATGATATCCGTCGATGCTCCATTTTGGAAAGAAGCTATAAATAGTGAAGTTGAGTCTATTTTACAAAAAAAAACACTTGGGAGTTAACGGATTTAACACCCGGTACTACACCAATTGGTTGGAAGTGGGTATTTAGGAACTAAAGCCTGATGGAAGTATAGGAAAGTAGAAAGCTAGGCTAGTAGCCAAAGGATTCACTCAAAAGAAAGGAATTGATTATTTTGACACTTACTCTCCTGTGTCTAGGATCACCACAATTAGGATCCTCATAGCATTAGCTTCTATACACAATTTAGTAGTTCATCAAATGGATGTTAAAACAGCATTTTTGAATGGAGACTTAGATGAAGAAATTTACATGGAGCAGCCCGAAGGATTTATGGTGAAGGGCCAAGAACATAAAGTGTGTAAGTTGGTTAAATCGTTATATAGACTCAAGCAAGCTCCTAAGCAATGGCATGAGAAGTTTGATAAAGTCATTTTAGAATATGATTTTGAAATTAATGAGCATGAAAAGTGTGTCTACTATAAGGAATGTAATGGACAATGTGTTATTTTATGTCTTTACGTTGATGATATATTATTATTTGGAACAACTCTGGAAATGGTGAAAGATGTTAAGTCTTATCTATCAAAGAGATTTGATATGAAAGATCTAGGAGAAGCCAATATTATTCTGGGAATGAAAGTAGAAAGAACACAAGTAGGTTTTATTATAAACCAAGCTAGTTCAATTGAGAAAATGCTTAAGAAGTTCAATTTTTTCAATTGCAATCTTGTCTCGACACCATATGAACCAAGTGTGTGCTTACTTAAAAATAGTGGTGAACCCATGTGTCAACTCTAGTATTCTCAGATGATTGGGTCTTTGATGTATATAACAAATAAAACTAGACCCGATATAGCTTATGCGTTTGGAAGGTTAAGTAGATACACTCATAATCCAAGTAAAGAACACTGGAATGCTTTAAGGCGAGTGTTTAAGTATCTAAGAGGAACTCTGGATTATTCTATACACTATAAAGGATTTCCTTATGTAGTAGAAGGGTACAGTGATGCAAATTGGATCACTGATAGCTCCGAAGTGAAATCTACTTCAGGTATGTATTTTTATTGGGAAGAGCAGCTATATCTTGGGGATCTAAGAAACAAACAATAATTTCTAGAAGTACAATGGAATCTGAACTCATAGCTCTTAATACTGCATGTATAAAGGCTGAATGGATTAAGAATTTTTTGCTTGATATTCCATTGGTGAGCAAGCCTATACCTGCCATCTCCATACATTGTGATAATAAGGCTGTGATAGATTTAGTGAGGCAGACACATACAAATAAGAAATTAAATAGACATATTAATGTTAGATATAAATCTGTAAGAAGCTTGTTAAATAAAAAAGTTGTTTCTTTGGACTATGTGAAGTCGGAAAAGAACATTGATGATCAATTGACCAAAGGTCTATCTAGGAATGAAGTCCTAGATTTGTCGAGGGGGATGGGCTTAAACCCATAAGGAAGTCACCTAGGAAAGAAACCCAACCTTTATGATTGGAGATCCCATGAAGAAGGTTCAATGGGTAGAAACAATCCATATTGCGTGACTTATATTCCAGCACTCTAAAATAGGAGATTTGAAATAAAATCCCCTGCTCATCCCTATGACATTTGTGTTGATGATATGTGATGTTAAGGAAGGACATTGTCCTGAATGAGTTCCAAGGCGGGCAATCTCCCGCAGAGTACATGTCACATGTACTCTTAGATGACTCACCTAAGTGAGAGTAATCGTGAGGCCGCAACTGTGAGAATTGGGTTGTTCTCTTAAAACACTCATGAGAATCAAGATTAAGCACATGGCCATTAATAGTGCTAACCCGCACCAAGTTTTGATCAATACTATGTGTGTCAAATGTTGTAATCTGAATTAGAAGAATCTAATTCAAGACTTAGTTCACTATGATTCCTTCAGATGAAAACTATGAATACTAAGTGTAGGTTCAAGTCCAAAAGACACCTACACCCATTGCATGGTATACAAATTGCCCAAACTTCCGTTTCTTCAATTGTGTCATTTTTATTCCTCATTGAGTTTTGAATCTTGTGGGGGATTGTTGGTTATTTTAAATATTTTAATAATATTTTATTTTAAAGATTCAAAACTTATTATTATTATTATTATTATTTTTTAATATTTAAGAGTTGTGTTCTATTTGAAAAGTCATATTCCTTTTAAAAGGATATGAGAAGTTCTTTAAATAAGAAACCTCAGATAGAAAACAGAATACGCTAAACTTTTATGTCTCCCTCAATTCTCACATCTTTCTTTGTCAATTACATTCCTACTTTGTAATTCTTGGGCAATTGATCACTACGTGGCAATCTCATCTGCCGTTGACGTGCATATCGAATCAAACATCCTGTGAGGCTTTGGGTTGTATCTTGGAGTTGTAGGCACCGCCATAACCTGCACGTAGGGAGGCGTCTATGGCTTTAGGGCAGCGATATCGCGCCTCTCTTTGGTTCACAAGCCATATATTCTTATTCCTTTTTCTCCTAATTTAATTTTCATAAGTTTGATAGTGATTATACATTTGATTTGATATATTTGATCATATAAATAATTGGTATATTTCTGCAATATATTTCACAAAAATATGGTTGTCACTTACTAGCACTCAGGTCAGGGGGAGGCTGAAATGCCTCTGTGCGTCTTCCCGGTCCCCGGAATTGGTGGATAATCGTGGCTTGCCACCCGTTGTCCCCCTTAAAAAAAATTAAATAAATAAAAAATAAAAAAATGAGGAAGGGAATGACAAGATCCCTTATATTGGCTGCAAACTTAATCATGGTATTCGCATCCTCCCACCCAATTTAAATCTCCACATAAATACCACTTGTTGTGACTGATGTACATGTACCATGGCTGATTATATATAGCCCTATAAATAATATGTGGGGGGATTTAACTCAAATTCAATGAGTTAAAAATGAAGATTATTCATCAAGACAGTTCAGTTTATTTTCTTTTAATCAAATAGATTTTAGTCTATTAGTACTTGTGTTTACAATATTGGAAGATGATCCATGTTCCATTCACCTTGCCGGTTAATCACCAACAATTACATTGATTCCACTTCTATATCTGCGGACCAATAAATGGAGGGCTAACAGTCAGCTCCGTTGGACTAGTTAATCCAAGTTCAACGACTCCAACCCCATTCACTGCTCAAAAGCCCAGCCCATCCCACCCTTTTGGCAGGCTATCAGTGAAGACACATGTCTCTTTATTATAGGTTACTCTATAGTCACGTCCGTTAAAGTTGTTACAATATTTGTGAGGCTGTTAAGCGATTTATTAGTTGGTTAGTTAATTACATGTAAGCTTGTATTGTATTCAGTATATAAGGAACTGCAACTCACAAATGTAGTTAGTCATTTTTTTTTATAAATACAGAAGCTTCATTTCTCTCTAAACTTTCTTTCTGGTTCTTCATCTTTCTTAATTCTTCATTGTACTTTTACTTTAGATTTATCTTTAACTACGCTCTTTGGAACACGATTTCAATCTCATTTTACCTCCTGAAACTCAAAAGTAGCCATTTTGCTCCCTAGAACATGATTTTGATCTCACTTTACTCCCTGAGACTCAATATTCAATCTCATTTTACCCCCTGAGACTCAATAACGATTAAGTTTACTTATGTGATATAATTAGGGCACACTTATGGCTGACGTGGTACAAGAATAAAGTTCACATATCCAATCAAATTGTGCGACGTAGATTGAAACAAAAGAAGAAAAGAAAATTTAATTTTCATATATTGTATAACATATTAAAATAAAGAAAAAGTAAGAAAAATAGAAAGAAAAAAAAAACAATTGATGAGTGTTGAATTTTTCAGGTCAACAGGCCAAGAGCCCCACTCCACCAACATTAATATTATCTTCAACTTAGTAATTACTACATGTCTAATCCGTCAGGTGTGAGATTTTATCACAAAATGCTTCGGTATTAGTTAGCATGAGGCAATCCTATTTAAATTGGTTTTTTTCTTTTTTCCCCCTGACAGATGTGGGATTCAACAATGAGTTTCATCTCTCCGACCTCTCTCTCCCTCTCTCTAATCATTGCCCATACATTCATCCCCCTCCTTCCATCTTCAACCACCTTATCATTGCTTTCATTGATTTTGCTATTTGTTATGTTATTAATGGAGGTGCATGGTGAAGAGGGAAAATTGTTTATTTTGTTCTTTTTACTATTTATTTATTTCAAGGAAAATTTGGCATATTATCAATTATAAATTTTGAAGAGATGAACTTATTTGAAAAATAGAAACAAGACAATGTAAAGCGAATTTTGAGTTTCAAAGAGTAAAGTGGCGAGTTTTGAGTTTTAGAGAGCAAAGTGGAATTAAAATCAAAATTCAGGGGAGTAAAGTGACGAATTTTGAGTTCCAGGGGACAAAGTAGGATCAAAATAAAGTTTTAGGGAGTAAAGTGACGATTTTGAGTTTCAGATAGCAAAGTAGGATTGAAATTGAATTCTCGGGAGTGCAGCTAAAAATAACTAAGTATTTCTTGTCGTAAGTTTGAACAATTTTGTGAAGAGCTTGTGACTCAAGTATTTAAAAACGTTTACTTATTGATATTCGGCTCTGTCAAGATCTCTCCTATAAAATAAACAAATGATTTATCAAATGTCGAATCAAAATATTAAGTGGGGAACAAATTGTAGAGGAATCCCAGTGGGAAGCTTAAAGCAAAAACACAAGGTGGAAAAGCCCACCCTTCTTTTCTTTCTTTCACAAGACTTCAGGGCATTTTAGCTACAGCTTCAAAGTTTCAGCGTTTGGGCTATGAACGTAATGAACCCTTTGTGCAAAAGCCTTTTCTTCTTCTTTTCTTTCTTTCACAGGACTTCATTGGATTGTAGCTACAGCTTCACATTTTCAGCATTTGGGCTATGAACCTAGTGAACCCTTTGTGACCCACACCGACCTTTATCTGTGAGATATTGATTTATGAAGAACAAATAAAAAGTTATTACTTTCATGAAAAATGGGGTAATGCAATGGAAAGAGATCCCAAAAACATTTCCTAATCTTCACAGGGCGCCTATAGCGTCTCGTGACAAAAATATGACGATATATTTTCATGTGGCATTATATAATTGGTACGAAACGGCGAAATGATAATCTACTATGCATCATGTAAGTATTTATCCTACAAAACCCATTTGAGTCATAAACCTTGATCCAACAAACCAACTGCTGGAATTCCCTCCACGTATCAAACCAAAAGCATCACGCTCCTCGTGACAAGGAAAAGACAAGCTTATATGTAAGTACCAAAAATATGTATGACAATATTTGGGAATTTCTTATATATTTATTAATCTCCAAAGTGGAGTATATATATGAGTTACAATTGGTATTACATATGTACTTCGTCAATGTGGGACAACAAACTACTATTTACACTTTAACTAATACATAACTCGCAACACTCCCCCTCAAGTTGATGCAAAGATGTCACACATGCCCAACTTGTCAAGCGAGTTGGAAAACACACTATTAGACACAACCTTGGTAAGTACATCAGCGAGTTGATCTTCAGATCCCACAAACGGAAACATAATAATCCAGCATCTAATTTTTCCTTGATGAAATATCGATCAATCTCCACATGTTTTGTTCGATCATGTTGCACTGGATTATGAACAATCTCAATAGCAGCCTTGTTGTCACAATGGAGTTTCATAGCACCATTGGGTTTAAATCCAATACCTCTCAACAATTTTTTCAACCTCAACAACTCACATACACCATGAGACATACCACGAAACTTAGCATCAGCACTTGACCTAGCCACCACTTTTTGTTTCTTGCTTCTCCAAGTAACTAGATTACCACCCGCAAACGTAAAGTATCCAGATGTAGATCGCTGATCACTGATAGAACCTGCCCAATCTGCATCTGTATACCCTTCGACGTTCAAATGATCATTCTTGGAGAAAACCAAGCCTCTACCAGGAGCCATCTTTAAGTACCTCAAAATACGGATTACTGCATCCATATGAGCTTCACTAGGTGAGTGCATAAACTGACTTACCACACTAACTGCATAAGCAATGTCAGGGCGAGTGTGAGACAAATAAATTAATCTCCCCACAAGCCTCTGATGCCGTTCCTTATGAGTAGGAACTTGATCCGGAAATAAGCCCAAACGATGATTCTGCTCAATCATATTATCAATAGGTTTGCAATACCAGGTTTGCTCAATCGAAATAAACCTTCCCAAACCACGCTCTAAGAGATTGTTTCAAACCATACAAAGCCTTTCGCAATCTGCATACAACACCTTTTTTCCAGGAGATGTTCCAATACCAGGGGTGGAAGATCCATATAAACTTCCTCCTTGAGATCACCATGAAGGAAATCATTCTTAACATCAAACTGCAACAGAGGCCAATCCTGGTTTGCTGCTAAGGACAAAAGAACACGCACAATATTAAGTTTAGCAACAGGAGCAAAAGTATCATGATAGTCCACCCCATAGGTTTGAGTATAACCCTTAGCAACTAATCTGACTTTATATCGGTCAATAGAACCATCTGCTTTGTGCTTAATAGTGAACACCCATCTACATCCAACAGCTTTCTTCCCGTTTGGTAAAGGAACCAAATCCCAAGTAGAATTCTTTTCCAAAGCTTCCATCTCAACTCTTATGGCATTAACCCACTTAGGGTTAGACAAAGCATCGTGCAATTTTGTTGGAATTGATACGCTAGATAGCTGACATATGTAAGATGCATATGGTTTGGACAAACGATGAGTAGACATATAATTGTTGATAGGATATTTGGCTTTGGCATGCATATCGGGCTTATATTGTACTTTAGGTTTTCCACGATTAGCTCGTGGAGGCAACTGATAAGTAGAAGAATTGTCAGAATTTACCTCATGTAAGCCACCATCTTGTACCAAACTGTTAGAAGAATCATCACTGGACGAACCATCATCAGGCAACTCGTTAGACATACCAGCAATAGGCAACCGGTCATCAGAAGGTAATTCATCAAACACACTAACATGCAACTCATTGGGCATATATAATATGTCAACAGTAGAAATAGTTTCGGGAATGACAAGTGACCGATCATTATCTATAGCCAACTTATCAGTATCACGCAACATAATAGGTTCTGTCCCCAACTCTGCCTGTAACACATCATCCATATCATCTCTTCGAATCTGCACTTCACTCCCCATCTCCCCCTGAAGTGGAGAGTCGGAAGAGGGCTGCACAAAATACGCAACTTCCTCGTGGAAGGTGACATCCATGGTAGTATAAGTTTTCTGAGTCGAAGGATGATAACACTTATAACCTTTCTGATTGTTAGCATACCCAATAAATACACATCGGAGAGCACATGCATCAAGTTTACTCCGCTAATGAGAGTATACATGCACATACGCAATACACTCAAACACATTCGGAGGAAGTTTTGATATAGAAACAAGATAAACATGTTTTTGCAGCACATCAAGCGGTTTCTGAAAATCAAGAACCCTACTTGGAACACGAATTATCAAATACACAGCAGCCAAAACAGCATGACCCCACAAATGATTAGGAACACATTTATCCAACATCAAAGAGCGAGCAACCTCCATTATTTGACGATTCTTCCGTTCGAACACACCATTTTGTTGAGGTGTAAACGGAGTAGTCGTTTGATGAATAATACCTTGTTCACAAAAAAAAACATGTCAAAGTGTGATTCACATATTCTCCTCCGTTATCAGACCTGAAGACCTTAACTTTGGTCTGAAACTGAGTAGACACCATAGCATAAAATTCTTGAAGAAGCAAAGGAACATCACTCTTATTCTTCATCAAGAACACCCAAGTTAATCGAGTACAATCATCAATAAAAGTAATAAACCAACGGAATCCATTAGAAGTAACTTTTGCCGGACCCCACACATCAGAATGTATTAAATCAAATGGCAAAGTAGCTTTAGAATCACTTATAGGAAATGAAGCATTATGACTCTTAGCCATGACACATGTTTCACACTTGAACTCTGAATCACTACAAGTGCGAAACAAAGAAGGAAATAGATGCTTCATATAACTGAATGATGAATGTCCCAATCGTCGATGCCACAACCAAATTTGATGTCTGTCATCCACTTTAGCACTTAAAACTTGATGATTATTTGAACAAGAAACAACAGTATCCTCCATAGTCAAGATGTACAAACCCCCTATTCTTTTACCACGACCAATTATCTTTTGAGTTTGAAGGTCTTGAAAATAACAATACGTAGGGTAGAAGTGAGCAGAACAAGATAAGATATCAAGAAGTTTTCCCACTGACAAAAGATTGCACTTAACATCAGGAACAAGTAAAGCACGGACCAGTGATAAGGTCGGAGTAAGAGAGATAGTGTATTCACCCTTCACAGGGAAAGGTGCTCCATTTGCACTAGTAATATATGGATCACGAACATAATCACTTAACTCATCAAACACTCTAGGGTCACTAGTCACATGATCAGTAGCCCCAGTATCAATTATCCATTTATTTGTTCCACCAAGATGCATAACAACACTATGATTATATTGAGCCATTGAACCAAATCACGAATAATAAAGGCACAAAAAAATACGCAGCGGAATGAAAACAATTTACCAAAACACTGTAGCAAATCACTATTCAAATCACTGTATCAGATCACTGTTCACAGCACGCACTGCAGCAAGGTGCTGTACTGTAGCGAGGCACTATTCACTTCTTCTTTTTTTCCACAAAGGAAATCACGACAAAGGTGGGCACAAAATTAAAGCACACAGGTCACCAAGAGCGAACTGCTCTGATGCCATATTAAACTAAACATGGTAAGTACCAAAAATATGTATGACAATATTTGGGAATTTCTTATATATTCATTAATCTCCAAAGTGGAGTATATATAGGATTTACAATTGGTATTACATATGTACTTCGTCAATGTGGGACAACAGACTACTATTTACACTTTAACTAATACATAACTCGCAACAATATATGTATAGCAATTTAGCTGCCACCTCTTAAACCTTCGACATGAGAAACACCACCACCACCTCTTACACGAGAAATTAATTAGGCAACTTATAACATGCCCTCCAGCTCATCATCTTCGTCATCTGATTCGGGAGGCAATCAGAGCCCCGAGCTCCGGTCACCTCTGCTCACCAATGCGAATAAAGCACTGAAGTGTTTGGTACAGCACAACAAAATCATTTTATTTTTTATTTTTATTTTAAGGATAGCAGTATCAAACCAGTAAGAAGACAAATGTCTTTCGATTATAGGTTTCCATATAATCATTGTCATGTCAGCCAAGTTGTTACAATATTTGTTAGGCTGTTAAGTGATTTGTTAATTGGGGTTAATTAGAACTATAACTCATAAATGTAATTAGTTAGTCATTTTTCCCAAAAATACAGAAGCTTCATTTATGTCTAAACTTTCTTTCTAGTTCTTCATCTTTCTCATTCTTCATTGTTCTTTTATTTTAATACTGTATATTTCTTGTCGCAAGTTTATGAAATTTTGTAAAAAAATTATGGTTCAAGTGCTTAAAAGTGTTTAACATATCCATATTCGGCTCCGTCAAAGATCTTTCGTATAAAATAAACAAATGAGTTATGAAATATCGAATCAACATATTAAGAGTACTGGGGAACAAATTGTAGAGGAATCCCAGTGGGAAGCTTAAAGCAAAAACACAAGGTGCAAAATCCCTCTCTTCTTCTTTTCTTTCTTTCACACGACTTCAGGCGTTTTAGCTACAGCTTCACATTTTCAGCATTTGGGCTATGAACCTAATGAACCTTTTGTGACTCACACCGACCTCTGTCCTTGAGATAGTGATTTATCAAGAACAAAAGAATAGTTGTTACTTTCATGATAAATAGAGTAATGCCAAGGAAAGAGATCCTAACAGCATTCCCTAATCTTGCCAGGCCACCTCTAAGCTCTACATAAGAGAGAAATGTACACCGTTATAATAATATTTCGTGCCAATAATATAACGAGAAGTATAAATTTATCTTCTAATGATATTATATAATATGTGCAAAACGTCTGGATGACAGTTCACCTATTTCATGTAAACACTTCTCCCGCAAAACCCATTTGAGTCAAAAAAGCTAGGAAACAAATCGATGGCTAGAGTTCCCTCCACGTGTCAAGCCAAAAGTATCACGCTCCTGGTGACAAGGAAAAACACAAAGTATATATATAGCCACCATCTCTTAAACCTTCGACGTGAGAAACGCCACCACGACCACCTCTTACACAAGAAATTAATTAGGTCAATTCATAACATGCCCACCCGTTCATCATCATCGTCATCTGACTCGGGAGGCGATCAGAGCCCCGAGCTCCTGTCACCTCTGCTCTCCAATGCAAATAAACCCGCCGGAGAGCCTGAATCAGAGAAACTATGCATCGACGACATGTTACAAAAGTATTGCGGGGAGTTTGGTCTGTACCAAATGAAGCACTTTGTGCTGACCAGCTTGGCTTGGGCTCTGGAGGCCTTCCACACCATGGTCATGATATTTGCAGACCGTGAACCGGCTTGGCGGTGTTTGGATGGAGCAGCTGGTTCGGGTTGCGATGCCGGGGCGAGGACCGTTTGCGGGCTCGAACCGGGATCGTGGGAGTGGATCGGCGGTCTTGGAATCTCGACCGTTGCTGAATGGGGGTTGGTTTGTGAGGAGAAGTATAAGGTTGGGCTGGCTCAGGCCTTGTTCTTCGGCGGCTGTATGATTGGTCAGTTTTCCTACTCTTCCTCTCCCCCTCAAATTAATCCGTTGTTTTGTTAGTTTATAATTTTAAAAAAGTCATGGGATAATATAACATATGAGATAAACTTCTACAACCGTGAAAAGTTAAATACGTTTTTGGTCCAACTTGTTTGACAGCGAATTTTTCGATGATAGATGTTTACGGGTGCAAAGAATATAACGAGCACAAAAATGGAATATACATTTTTTGTTATATATAGATGGTAGAAAAGACCATCAACTCACATAAAATAATCAGTAATGTTGTAACAAAAAAAAATCATGAATTAGGAAGATATAATGAACATTAAGAACATTCCGGACGGTAAATACGGTACAAATAGTTTTATTTTGAATATATGCATGTAGACATTTTTAAATGATTAAGTCATTCCATTATATAGTAGTAATCTGTCTTTGACTAACTAGTGTAGAAGATTGTTTATGTTTTTTTCCATTTGTGGATTTGTGTGAGGAAACTAGTCAAATTATTACGACTAACCTACATGACTTAGTCTAAAGTATAAATATTTATGTATTAAAATAAACCAAAAAGCATTACGTAATTATTACTTTGCCTGAATAGTCAAAAATATATATAGGAAAATTAGTTATATTGCAAAAGAGTAGTTTATATAAAGATACGTCTACTGCATGTTTTTGGTCCAGTCGGACTCGGCAACCATGTGTATTTGGTCCAGTCCGACTAGCCAACCATGTGTGTTTGGCTTCAATTAGTGGGATCATGATCCTCTCCTGAGCTAATGGTGAGAATCCTCCTGACCAAGCCTATCAGGCCGTTGAAATTTTATCAAACAGGTTACAATTATTATAACTTTTTAAAATGACCTCCTGTTTGTAGCCGTTATATAAAATTTCAACGGCCCAATGAGTTTGGTCAGAGGATCCTCACCCTTAGCTCAGGAGAGGATCCTGATCCCAATTAGTGCTCCTTCATTCTTGGGACTCACCATTAATATAATTTTTTAAAAAAATTGTAATTTTAAAATGATATTTCTTTCTCTTGTCCCCTCTTCCTCACTAGAAATTTTTAGTTGTGAAAAATTTTAATTTTTAAGTTATTAACCTTTTAACACACGTAACCTACCATTTATATAGGGACATGTGATATACCATTTTGTGTGACGGTCACACTGGAAAATCTCTCATTCCTCACCCTCTCCTCCCCACTTTCTCTCCATGCGGATGAAACCCAGATATCTGTAAAAAAAAATTCCCGTTGCATCTCTCAAACCATGAAAGGATCATGACTCCTAACTTATAAAAGCTCCATTAAGAGCTTATCAAGCAAACCCACTAACTCATAGTCCACAAAATATACAAATTATTCATGGTTCAAGAACATGTATCTAATATCCACAAATTTCCGATGGAAAAATTTAGAGAAAAAAAAATGATGGGGTGAGAAACCCGTAGAAAAATTAATAATTTGGAAAAGAGAGAGACAAATTCAAATTGCAGATAGACCCCCGACTTTTTTCAGTTCCAGAATTCAGATCTTGGGTTGTTCTTTGGTTTACAGATTCAAATCCTAGGTTTGCCCAGTATATTTCGATGGATATATGCAAATCGACAATCATGGTTACCAATTCATAGTGCAAGGGAGAAGAGAACTGAAAATTTTAAATTACAAGTTTCTTAAGTTCTTGTAACAGTGGAACCCTAGGAGCACTAACAATTGAAGCCAGATTCACGCGATCGGCGAGTCCGGCTAGCATTATCCTTAGATTAATATGTCCAAATTATACTTTTTAATCAGGACTTCAGAAGGCTTGTCTTGTCATCACTATCACTAGCAGCTAGCAGAATATGACTCTGCGAGAGAACAGAAAAATATAACTAGTTGTATATATATATTGTAAAACAAACTAATTTATATTTGGACTGTGGAGAGAAGAACAAGCTAGGGTACTTACATGATAGCGTGAGTGGAGTCAAAATATGCTGATGCTTTTGGAGAAAGACGACGAATGTTCTGTGTCTGCATGCAACTCAGAGAAATCTAGGTATAGCTTTCAGTTTGTTTGTTGGGTTTCATTGGCGTGAGGATATAGGTGTCATTTTGTCCATTTCTTAAGTACATATGGAACAGGTCTGAGGTCTCACGTGTTCTTCTCATTTATCTTGCTATACATCATTTTGGGTTGTATAACAGATAAGGTTAAGTTCAATTTTTCTCTCTCATTCTTTATACTTATAACAAAACATATCCCATGTTGCTTAGAACACGCACTCAAGTTTGATCTCTTTTCTCTTTTAGTATATTTTGGATGAATTTGGGTAAAATTATACACTTTTTAGGTTCAGCATGCATACCACTAACATCATCGATATTAACTCCAACTTAACTACATATTATTATTAGGTGTGAAGTTTTACTATCATATGTCCGATATGAAAATTTATTCTCAAACATAGAATACAAAATTTATTCTATCATTTAATTGCATATTATTTTATCATATGTCCAATATGAAAATTTATTCTCAAACATAGAATATAAAACAAAAACACATATGTAAACTAAACTCTTGGAATTAGCTTAAATAATGGAATTAAACGGGAAAATATGAAAAGATTAGACAAATCCAAGGGTTCATATCTAATCTGAGATATTGGCCGACTTCTCACTTGAACTTTTAAGAAACTGCCAATTTTCCCTCTGAACTATAGTTTTAATGGATTATTCCTCTGTAACTTTTATAATTGGCCAATTTCTCTCCCCTAAATTTTAATTTTAACCGATTACCCCTTGAACTTTTATAATTGGCCGATTCTCCCCCTCCTCCACCCCCCCCCCCCAAACTTTAATTTCTTCCCTAAACCCTAAAATAAAATAAAAAAGTGCACCAAGTGAACTAAAGAAAGAGAAGAAGAAAAATACAATTTGTTGTCCATGTTAGGGATAAAATTACTTTTTTACATTATAAAACCTAAAATTTAGAAAGAAAATTGGCCAATTATAAAAGTTCAAAAGGTAATAGGTTAAAACTAAAGTTTAAGAGGAAAATCGGTCAATTTTAAAAATTCAGAAAGAGTGTATTAACTACAATTAAAGTTCATAAAAATCAACAAATCTTTACAAGTTGGAGTGGAAAATCAATAATTACGTCCTAGCTGAATTTAACAAACTAAAGAGAGATGCCACTTTTATCTAAAGTAGCAAAGATAAGAAGGAAAAACAATGAAAAAGATTCGAGATGGGTTCATTCTTTTCTAAAAGTGAACTCAAATGTCTTGGACAAAGTTCAGACTTTTCCACATACAAAGGGCATATCCAAAAATGCAGGCTTTTTTCGAACGAAGAAAAAAAAGAGTAAAAAAGCAAGCTTTTTTCATGGTAGAAGGTATACCCAAATGCAGGCTTTTTTTCATATAGAAGGTATATCCGTTCAAGCTTACCTGTAAAGCACTTCTTTCAGCTTTAACTAAACCCTAGTTTCGTGACTCAGTACTATAGTCTGGTAATATTTCTTTTCAATTGAAAGTGAGAAGTATTAGGTTCGAATCTTGTGAATGGTAAATGCGATATCATATTCGGTTACTTATTGTGTGATTTAGCCGAACTCTCCCTCTTTGTAGTGTAAAAATATATTATTGGATTAAGAAAAAGAAAAACAAAACCCTAGTTTCGAATGATTATATCTCGCATAAGTACCTACCCAAAAAAGAAAACAAATATTAATCATTTGACTTTAATTTCCTTTTTGTTCTCTAATAAAACAATATATTTTAATTTACGAAGAAAAGATTGGAACGTAGACGAGAGCACACTATCCCATTAACGGGCTAATTCACATGCAACAAAAAATAACTGGCGACAATGGGGTAACATGATTGAGTTAAAGATGCTTTCGTACCGGTGAAGCCTGCAAATAGCGTAGCGGCAGGCCAATAATTCTAGAGGTAGCATGTATCTTTGTTCCTTTACATGCATGTGTGCAAAGCGTTCCCAAATAACTGGCTATATAGAAGAGTATATAGGTCGACATCACATGCCACTATTATTCCTTGGTCAGTAGTAATGCGTTGATCCTATCATAAAATCATAGCTAGTAAGTCATACTAAATCTAGTTATATGCACATGAATCATGTACAATTAGTGCATCAAATGACACCTTCTACTACATTTTAGTAATATTTTTATTTTATTTGTAATTAAAAGATCTTAAGTTTGAAACTCGTAGATGATAAATTTAGTACCAAATTATGATTTAGCACAATCTTTAATCCTCTAGTATAAATATATCATTGTATTAAAAAAGTAAAAATAAAAAGGAGGAGGAGAAGAGCAACCAAATTGATAAAGGAAAATTGGTTAGTGCTCTTAATCATTTTCCCGGTCCATGGTATGTAATAGGGCCCAAATCTCTCTTTTTGTTCTTTCTTCGGGTTTGATTGTGTTGTACTACTTGTTACTTGTGTGTGTAAATGGTGAATGGCTGTAACAGGTGCCAATATATAGCATTTGGTATATTGTCGATTTTACAAAACTATTAGTATAATTCAGACAATGTACCAAATATTGTAAATTAACGTTGGATAATGAACTCTCTTTTTTTCTATTATATTTTAGCTGGATACTAAGATTAATATTTACTTACTTTCATTTTAGGTGCGGGAATCTTTGGGCATTTGTCAGACTCGTTTTTAGGAAGAAAAGGCTCCCTAACCGTTGTTTGCATTGTGAATACGATCTTCGGTTGCCTAACAGCATTCTCCCCAAACTACTGGACCTACGTCCTCTTCCGCCTCCTCACCGGCTTCAGCACAGGCGGGGTTGGTCTATGTGCCTTCGTCCTTGCCACTGAACCTGTCGGTCCTACAAAGCGTGGTGCAGCAGGAATGTCCACATTCTACTTCTTCTCAACAGGAATTGCAATCCTCTCTTGTGTTGCGTACATTTTCCCACAATGGCGCGAGCTCTACATTGTCTCCTCAATCCCATCATTGCTATTCTTGCTCGTTGTCCTACCATTTGTCTCTGAGTCCCCAAGGTGGTACCTCATACGAGGAAGAATATCTGAAGCCATGAAACTAATGCACGTAATTGCAAAGTCCAACAAGAACTACCTTCCTGAGGGAGTTGTCCTAACCCTAGACGAAGAAGCAAGCAATGATAATAGTACTACTATTACAAATGAGGATGACCAAATGTACAAGGAACTATTGGAGAGCAAAGAAGCAATAAGTGGTTCTCTAATTGATGTGATGAAGTCACCAGTTACTCGAATTCGGTTATTCCTAGCTGTGGTCATAAATTTCTTGTGCTCGGTCGTGTACTATGGTTTGAGTTTGAACGTTGTCAACCTCGAAACCAACCTCTACATCAGCGTGCTACTCAATGCCGTGGCAGAAATGCCAGCGTTCACAATCACAGCAATCTTACTAGACAAGTATGGAAGGAAGCCACTGGCAATTGGGACACTATGGTTTAGTGGGGTTTTTTGTTTTCTTGGGAGCTTGGTAGGGAATGTTGGGGTGTGGAAAGTTGTTAGGATGGTGTGCGGGATTTTGGGGATTTTTGGGATGGCGGGGACTTACAATTTGCTTTTTATTTACACCACGGAGTTGTTTCCAACTGTGGTGAGGAATGCAGCGCTTGGATGTGCCACACAAGCCGCACAAATGGGGGCGATTTTGGCCCCGTTTGTGGTGGTTTTGGGCGGGGGTTTGCCGTTTGCAGTGTTTGCCATGTGTGGGGTTGTGGGTGGAATGTTTGCATTTTATTTGCCGGAGACATTGAATAAGCCTTTGTATGATACAATGACTGGGATAGAGGATGGGGAGGGTGCTTTCAGAAGTGTGTGAATTTGTCACTTCCTGATTATAATAAGTCTGTAAGGTTGACATTATATCTTTTTAATTAACGTTATCAGTACGTAGCATCAATTGTTAATCCGTAGCAAATAGCACTGCTAATGCACGAATGCATATATTACAGAAACCACACTGCATGTTTTTCACTTATAATTTCAATTTGCTTCTCTTCCGAAGGCAAAAACCTTCCATTGTCAACAGCTTCGCCGCCTACCATCCAGCTGCCAATTACTTAAATTCATATTTTCTTAATTTTGACGACGTATATAAGCGAAGCGACTACAATCCAGCTGCCCCTGTTGAGAGTACATGCATCGAAAAATGAAGCTTTGATAAGTATGTAGTTTAATTAATTTTGAGCCTCTCTATCTTATTGTCAATTAATTTAAGGATATTCTAATAAAACATAAACTAGAGAGACCTCAGTTTTCATAACTTTGACAAACCAAACAAGGCTGAATTTGCCAATTGCCATGCATGTGCATTTTTTTAGTGAAGTGCCTTTTAGCTAGTAGTTGACGATCACAACAACAACAAAGCATTGTCGATCTGTCTATTAGACTCTTCCAACCTTTGGGGAAAAATATGAATCCTTCCAAATTTAGTCAACCAAAAACCTAATGAACTAGATTATGCTCCATTTCCAACCGATTACGCACTAGACTATGGGTCACTCTGTTAAGTTGAAGGGGTGATTCATTTGACGATCTACGGCTGCTCAGCTTATCTATCTCTAATCTTGCAGGCTCAATGAAAATTAAAACGATATATTTATATCCCGCTCTACACTTTCTACGTTAATATAAACAAATATTACCAGTCCATGATGATATGATATCCAACGGTTTACCATGTATGAACATTTGCATCAACTCCCTAATACTATACACCTTGAACAGACTAAGGTAGTGATGCGATATAGGAAAACTTGTTTCAAGACTGTTGAAAGGTTCTGTATTAATTTTTGGAATCTCTTCTTTTGTCATGAAATTTGAATTTTTCTTTTCTTTTGTTGTCGTTGGATTGAATTTGAAATCTCTTACTCTTGAAGAGAATTTTAATTGGAAATTGTTTTTTAAGAGCAATATTCTGCCTTAAATTGTTTTGTTTTCAAGTTTAATATTCTACCTAATTAAAATTAAAAACAAAACAATTTCCAATTAAACTTAATTTCCAGTCTAGCATTTCATTAGACTCAACTTGAGTTATGAAACAAAAGCCAAATGTAAGTGGATTGGATGAACAATTGGAAACCTAAACAAATAAATGGAAAATATACAAATGCACTATTCGAGTACAATGGTACAATACAAGAAGGCTTTTTAATTGTTATTTTCCGAAAGTTCATATACACACTCTCTCATTTCATTATCCCATCCAGTTTCGAGCATGAACAGGGCCGGCCTTGAGGATAGCCCAAGTAGGCGCCTAGGGCCCCCACTTCGGAGGAGCCCCCAAATTTTATTTTTTATATATTTTATTTTTTTTATATATATATATAGGGAGCTGTTATTAACATTCTAAAAATCTCATCATACGCTCTTCACAAGTGTATTTTTCTTTCCAAATATAGAAAGTTTGGAATGTAGAATGAGAATTTGAGTGTCAATCATAATTATATATATATATACAGGGCCGGCCCTGAGGGGGTGCCAGGCGTGCGACCGCACAGGGCCCCCGATTTTTAGGGGCCCCTGAATTTTAATAACCTTTATAATGTACTACATATAAAAAAAAAAGTGTGAACATATTTCACATTGCTGCCTTAGGGGAATTGTCAAGCGCTGGTACTTACCTTTGTGTTTGCACGGGTTCGACTCCCAATAGAACCATTTTGGGCCTTTTTTGAACTACATTATTTTTTTCTTTTATCTTTAATATTTGTGGTTTAATTTCTGTCATTATAAAAGAGAACTTTTGATGATAAATCTATGATAATTAATTAAAATCCTTAAAAGTTTGAAGATATAATCTTTAAAACCCCCTTTTCATATATGACATCATTTAATCGAATACATATCGTTCGTTTATTCTTTTGGTCAGCTTTTAAGGATCATTTAATTTTCATCATATTTGAAGACCATTTAGTCATCCATATATAATACAACTTTGCTCACAACACTAAAGTGGAGGTGAGCAGGTGATACTCATCCCTATTGACTACCGTTAAATTAATTTGGTTTAATTGATTTAAGACACAAATCTCGAATTCTAACTAATGTAACGACAATCAACTGAGCGGGGGTTAGAATTATCCTCACTTTAGCGAGTGAGAAAAAATGCAATAAAAAGACTAACGGTTCATTATAAGATATCATAACCAGTGATTTTTTTTAAAGTTCATAATAAAGAGCATGAGTTGTTCTGATTATGATATATGTACGGTGATATGATATGTACATAGCCACCACACCATGCGTTTATATCAATTCATACACAAGAAAAAAAGTATAAAATATAAAAGAAAATATAGCAACCAAAATTTAGAAGGGCCTCCGTTTGAGTCTCGCACAGGGCCTCCAAAATCTCAGGACCGGCCCTGTATATATATATATATATATATATATATATATAATTTTGTAATTTGAGTAAAATATCTAAATATGAAATTATAAATATTTTTTTGGAACTTTGCCGTGCAGTGTTTTGGGTTGGGGGCCCCTAAAATATTTCTTTTTAAATATGTGTGTATATATATATATATATAAATATATTTTTAGAGTTTCCCCAATTTCTTAGGACCGGTCCTGAGCATGAATAACCGGCTGCTATTGCAAGTTCATCCCATGATATCAAAACATAAAAGGCGTCGGAGAGAACGCCGGAATCGCAAATGAAGCCCGCCTGAAAAAATTTCCATACAATATGTAATCAATTTTACAACCAATAATAAGAGAAATGACAACTAATCAATTTCATTTAATTATGTTTCCTGTTTTCGTTTGATTTATTAAACCCCATTATTATAAACAAAGAGTGAAGTATGTTAGGGAAAAAATGGGAGTGTGGTTAACATTTTTCTAATGACAAAACCAAACACAAATGAAACAACGTCGTGGTCTAAGGAAAGCAAAACATTCAATGATTTTACTATTTTGCTATTTACTATTTACGTACCCGTAATCTTCGTCGTGGCTGCGGACCTGAACTTTTGTTCGATCGTGACCGCTCTTCCTCTTCACGGATCTCTCGATCCCAGCCGTTCGATCCACCACCATCGCAGCAACATTATCCTCGGAAATTGAGCTTAACGACGGCCTCCAATCGCACGAATTTACGGAGCTCCCGCGCTTTCTGCTGCAGCGTATCATTCGGCTCGGCGTCCTCACCAGCGACCTCGTCTCTTCAGAAAGCGGAGCAGGCTCGCTTGTGGATGTTGCGGGGCGAGTGGCCCCGCAGCACGAGACGAACTCTAACAAGAGCTTCATGGCGTGATTTTACTGTTACGATGTGCGTTACCTGAGAATTGTGTGAAAGAGGGGCTCAGAATTGTTGAGATTTACGGTTTGTGCCATTGGCGGGATCTCATTTTCGTATAGGGTTCAGGCTATTTAGTTTCAGGCTGAAGAGATAGAAGGTTTTGGGGAGTGGACTTTGTTCCTGGCTCTCCTCTGGTTTTTGTGGGAGAGCGAGGATTTTATAATGCGTTAGGTTTGGGTAGATATGTATGGATTTATCTGAAGCATGGGATCAGACTGGGCATGATTTTGTGGGATTATTACAATTGTGAACCTGTTTTCAACCGAGTAATTTACATAAAACTAGTTCACTGTTATGTCCACATGTGACATTTTGATCCAATAGTAAAATCATTTGAATAAAAACTTGCATATATTATATTATTAAAGAGAAACGCTATGCTAAAAATGAACCTATTACATATAGGTCTTTTTCTCTATTTCCATTCATAATGAATTTATGGAGTGACATGGTGTGTAGCGTAGTGCATCTCTGTGACTCTATCTATAATGAAAATTTGACATTGTCAATTTGATTCAATATACTTTTTTTTGTAAATTGAATCAATATTCAATGTTCAATTTGATTTATATTCGTGGGCCACATGATTTGTTACGATAAAAGATTGTGGAAAGAGGAAGTATAGAAAATACATATAAAGAGCCCCTTGATTTTGATCCTTATCAATTCAAATCTACTTCTTAATTATCAAATAAATTTTTAATGGGTATGATATGCAAGTAAAAACGTATTTTATAGCGCAAGTGGTAGGGGCGTGCAAGGGACAAAAAAAATTGAATAAAAGAGAGTTTCCATGTTTTTTTTTTTTTTTGTTAAACGCTAGATTTTGTCAGATTAGATCTTAGATTAACCATCGACGGGGTTTGAACCCACGCTGTCATGCAAGGGCTCAACACCTTTCCATCATTGTGGTAAAGGGTTGGGTTTGTTAGGACTAGTGTCATGTGTTTTGATGAATGAAATTGTAAGAAATGAGTGTCATTCTTATTTATGCATTTACAAATAACTTTTTTTTTCTTTTAACAAACAATATCATCTACACTAAAGGGATGGTGGTGAGCTTAGCCTCACAATAACTAACAATAATATGATTCAAATTCGTTTTTGACGAAAATTAAATTTAAGACATTTAATCTATAAGTGAAAATATGAATGTCTCTCACTTAAGTTGGCCGCCTCAGTGGATTCTCCTTATATGCTTATAGCCGCCCTAACCACGTCGTATCATTAACATAATAATATGTGGGACATTTTATTTTTCATGTTGAAAGGCATGCTTATTCTTAAATGACACAAGGCAATTAACTCTTGAAATACTTTGCAATCACTTAAAAACAAACACCGTAAAACATAAAAATAAAAAATTTAATGATCGCCAACATGATTGTATAAAGGTTCCATCACGTCAGCTTTTCAATTTATTAAATTTTGTATATTTAGAATGTGAACATCAGAAAAAGAAAAGAATTTTCTCCGAATTCACTTTGTGAGGATCTTAAGGATTCCGACATTGTAGTCGTTTATCATACATCGTATGGCCAGTTTTCGTCAGATACTATTTGTATTTAATTTTAAATAATAAAAAAGTCAAATGATTTTTGATAGCACGATACATAATGAATTATTAAAATGTAAGATTCCTTAGGATCCCCACAAAATGGATCCGGATGGAATCCAATTCCGTCAGAAAGTGACTTGTAAGTGCCACTTTTCTTATTCAAAATATGTCACTTTTATTCTAAAAAAAAAAAAAAAAAAATTTAACAAAACACTTCCGGTACTGTTTACTTTTAACGAAAAACACATTTTTAGCTTTTCCTGATACTATTCATTACATCTTTATTTTTCATTTTTCATTAAAACTAATGCTTTTTTTTTTGACGTTTCATTAGTTTTTCTATAAAAAAAAAAAATGTGTCGCTTTGTACATGGTTGATACGTAATTACTAATTATTTTGATGTAGTTCGCAGTCCTGGACTTGTGGTGGGTAATCAAGTGATAACAAAGGTGTGGAATGGCTCTTATGGATTTATTCTTAAATACGACGTTACTATTTTATGATACACAAAAAATAAAAATAATAATTAAAGTTTAAATATAAAACGTAATAAGTTAAACAAGAAGACACCATCCCCCAAGATAACACACCACTTATGACTTTTTAAAATTCTACCAATAATATTACTTGGTGCATAACTTACCAAAACCTAAATTAAAAAAGCATTAAACATGCCCCAAAGAAAGGGCGACAAATTAATCAAGTTTATGTCAATAGAGGGCATTTTTATTCAAGAACCTCACCCACCAAAATACCCAATTATCCTACAAGCCCCATCTGATTATTGTCACGTATTAATATTTTCAACAAATTCTTAAACTCCTCTAAATTATAAAATGGACTAAATACTTAAAAAAAACCCCAATATTTTAGTGTCATTCCAAATTAGTCTTAACCTTTTTAAACATTCCAAACAAATATCTAACCTATTAAAAATATCACATTCGTTAGACCTCAGTTTAATTTATGTTAAATTAACTAGGCCAATCACAGCTTTCAAGATTATCACAAAGGTTGGGATGGGGTTTCGGTGGTAGATTGAGCTTGGAGATGGCAGGGGCTCGATATTTCCCGATCTTCATTTTGTCTTTCATTTTATTTGTGAATTTGTTTTTTTTTTTTATCTTCATCTCTTTTTTTAAGTTATTTTTATTATTATTTGTGTCATGATAAGCTAAAAAATGAGGTCCATTGTTGCCACATGTACATTTAACAAAAAAAATTATCTGGGCTTAACAGATATGACATTTTCAATAGGTTGGGTACTTGTTTCAAATGTTTTATAAGATTGAAACCAATTTAAAATGATACTAAATCATTGAAGAGTTTTAGGTACTTAATCCTTATAAAATAAATAAATTCAATCTAAATTTCCTTAACTAATTAAATTGATGGGTCATGATCTTTGACGTCGGATTACCACATGACAAAAGGTTACTCGCAGTGCCTTGCCTACGGGGATATACAACTTGTTGGCCAACTTTTGCTCCATCCACTACAATCTAACAAATACACTACACGTTTTGTGTATATTAAATATTAATAACAATGCGAATTGGATCAATCAACAAAACGTGCCACATTGAACTTGTTATTTATAGAAATGCCTAGCAGCCTGGCAATGAGTTATTTTCATTTATTTCTTAGACCTAATTCTATGATTTTAGTTCCGCAATACTTTTCTTCTTAATTTTGGAAGAGGTTTCGAGTTTGTTTTGAGGCTATCTCCAACCGAGGGCTGGCCAAATAGCTCGTTTTAGCCCTCTGGCCCTCCAAGATATTAATATTTTAATGAACAGTACAGGGCCATATTTGTCTCCGTCTCCAACCTAGGGTCAAAGGGTCATATGGCTCGTTTTAGCCCTGTCACAAAAAACCGTCTCCAACAAAGGGCTAAACATAATTTATTATTTAAAAACTACAACTTAAATTCAAATCCAACGGCTAAGTGACGTCAGCTAGTCGTTGGATTTGAATTTTTTTTTGCTATAAATAGGGTGGATATTGGGCTATAATTCACACAACTTTGAATTCAATCTATTTCAATTCAATCTCTTTCAATTCAAGTTTGCAATGAATTCCAACTTTGGATCGTCTTCGGATTCCAATTGAGGGTCCTCATCCAATTCCAAATTGGAAGCAAAATGGGCGCAAATGAGACGAGAAGATGAGGAGTCTGATGAAGAAGTTCAAGTAAGGCACAACAAACAAAACAGAGCAGCAGCCATGGTTGCGGCCAGGGTGTGTCAGCCAACTGAGAAACAACCTCAATAGGGTGGCTCTGTTGCTGGTCGCTCTTACAAACTACGAAACAGAGCGATGGCGCATGCCAATCTGATGAACAACTATTTCAACCCCAACTCGATGTACACATAAAAGAATTTCAGACGTCGCTTCCGGATGAGGCGTCATGTCTTCGAGTGTTTACTTCGTGATGTCCAGCAGGTCAATCCATACTTTCGACAGAAGCGGGACAGAGCAGGCTGTCCTGGTTTCTCACCTCATCAGAAGGTTACTGTTGCACTCCGAATGATGGCCTATGGCTCCCCAGCTGATTCGATGGATGAAACCCATGGTATGTTTGAGTTTACATGCCTTGATACTCTTGAACAATTCTGTGACACAATTGTTCAGGTTTACAAAGACAAGTACCTCCGTGAGCCAAATCAATAAGATCTGAATCGGCTCCTTCGCAAAGCTGAAGACCGCGGGTTTCCGGGCATGATAGGGTCATTAGACTGCATGCATTGGTATTGGAATAATTGTCCCACCGGATGGCAATGAGGCTTTAGCGGAAGGTCGAGAAAGCCAACTGTTGTGTTAGAGGCGGTTGCCTCATATGACACATGGATCTGGCATGCTTTCTTTGGAGTCCCTAGATCCCAAAATGACATTACAGTTCTTGGGCGTTCACCCCTCTTCAATAACTTGACGGAAGGTAATGCACCTCAACTTGACTATTACATCACCAACCGTCAATACAATATGGGGTATTACTTGGCAGATGGCATCTACCCAAAATGGGCGACACTTGTCCAAGCAATTCCAAACCCTAGGAATGACGCAGAAAAGTTGTTTACCTTACACCAAGAGGCATACCGAAAAGATGTTGAGAGAGCTTTCGGTATTCTACAAGCACGGTGGAAGATCATCAGCGAACCGACAAGAGGGTGGAGTCGAGAAAATTTGGACTCCATCATGATGTCTTGCATCATATTACACAATATGATAGTGGAAGATGAACGAGATGGGTATATTGATGGAGAGTCTGATGACGACCAAGAAGATCCAAATAGGTCAAGAAGGGCTCGTGCAAAAATATATGATGGGCCTAATTTGCCTTTCAATCCAAGAACTGGTAGTATCTCTATAAATGAGTACATGAGGTGCTATAGAATGATACGTTCTCGTGCCACAAACAAGTACCTACAACATGATCTTGTTGCACATCTTTGGGCCAAAAGAAGCATGAAGTAGGCGTTTAAGTTTTATGTTGTTAAATGTTTTTAAAAATGTTGTTTAAGTTTCATGTTGTTAAATGTTTTTTTTTATGTTGTATAATTTGTATGTTGGTTAATGTTATTTAATGTTGTTTAATGTTGTTTCATATTGTTGTCACATCTCGGCCCGGGCCCCCATCACATTCCGGGCTCGACTCCGCCGTAGCACTATATTGTCCGCTTTGGGCCCTGACCACGCCCTCACGGTTTTGTTTTTGGGAACTCACACGAGAACTTCCCAATGGGTCACCCATCATGGGATTGCTCTCGCGCGAACTCGCTTAACTTCGGAGTTTCTACGGAGCCCGAAGCCAGTGAGCTCCCAAAAGGCCTCGAGCTAGGTAGAGATGAGAATATACATATATGGCTTACAGGATCCATACCCCTAGGCGATGTGGGATCTTACATGTTTAATGTTGTTTCATGTTACTTAATTTAATTTAATGTTGTATAATGGCTTAAGAAGTTATAGGAAAAAAAATATAATTTAAAAAAATATATATATGAAACAAATTTTGTGAAATAGAAGTTGTAGAAAAAAATAGAATTTAAAATAAAATGAAACAAATTTTGTGAAATAGAAGTTATAGGAAAAAATGAAATTTAAAAAAAAAAAAAAAGATGAAACAAATTTTGTAAAATAAAAGTCATAGGAAAAAAAAATAGAATTTAAAAAAAATAATAAAAAATAAAAGTTATAGGAAAAATTTTGTAGATAAATAATAATAATAAAACTGTAAAATAAAAAAAAATTCAAATGCAATGGCTAGCTGACGTCAGCTAGCCGTTGCATTTGAATTTTAGCTTAAGCAACAAACAGGATTAATGTTTTTTCTGGCCAGCCCACCAGCCCTTTGGTCCTTTCAGATTCCGTGGGGCCCTCTCAGATTCCACGAGCCCTCTGGCCTAACCCTCGGTTGGAGATGGCCTGACTCTAAAACCCCTCATCTTACATTATTATTTACAATTTTCCAATAATATTATGAGTTGTATCCATAAGACTCGTATCAGACAGGGATAGCCTGACACAATGTGAGTGACTAACGCAAGCATTTCTCATTTTGAACCACATAAAAGGGTGAAGAGTGTACAATATGCACCTTTCTCAACAATCCAAATTCATTTCCACCACAATTTTGATTCTGGCAAACGAAACAGTAGTTTATTGGTGGCTCTTAGACGGAGTAGGATTCTCTTTCATTCTATTCTCCTCCCATTTCCTACCCTCCTCTCACACTTCCCATTTTATCTTTCTCTCTATAAAAAAAAAAATATATATATATATATATATATATATAATAATAAAATAATAAAAAAAAAACTTAATATAAGATGTTAACGTGACTTAACCGTGACCATTCAAATAAGAGTAGAGAAAAGGGAAGGCAAAAAAAAAAAAAAAAAGGAAGAAAATCCTACTCCGTCTCAGACTTCATTCATTTGATCCCAACTTTCTACCAGAAAATTCTTTCTTTCTGCTAAATATCATTTTTGAAAGAAAGCCACAATTCGAGCACTGTGACTCACTAAATCTGACAAGACCAGTTGTCCCCAAAAATGCTTGCTGCATAGCTGCTGAGAAACGAGGACACATCTAATACTGTCTTCTCATTCCCCCTCTAATTTCCATCGAACCAAAAAACGATTTGTTTGTCCTAATTCGATGACGAGGCATTAACTTCAAAATATCCAATGTCTGGTCACTTTCACGCCCATAATTTTTCTCCTGTTGCTTCGATCACAAGGCGGTGCTCGACGGCCATTGGGGCATGTCACGAAATTGTGTGAATGCTATTGGCCGACTCAGGCCACACCTGCACTAGCGTAGTTAATTTCATATGCATCTAGCCACCATATGTAGGTGTCTACCAAAAGTCCAAAACACACAAGATTTAAAGAAGTGCCAGATCATACATACATATACGACACTGAATTACCCTACAAACTTGCAACTGGAAAACCATAGAAAATGAGGATTTCTTTTGGATAATCGGGTCGACCAATCGCTACATACCAAACGATCTCAACAAGACAAGGCAGGACATACACCACGAAAGCCGACTTGATGGGAGCTAACATGGTTAGGATGACCTACTTAAGAAACTTTGCATCGACGAGAAACACAAGAGGTTCAGGACTTGGCAAAGTCCTAATCACATATCGCACAAAGCTGACGAAGACAATTGGGACCATCACCACTTAAATGAGTAACAGCTTAGGCTTAATGCCAATCAGTAGCACTAATCACATATCGCACAAAGCTGACGAAGGAAGCCACATACCTTACATAGAAAGGCCACTAATAATGATCGGCTCGCATCGCAGCATGGCCTCCTACCTCATAAATGAACTCAAACTCGGATTTCAACTACTCAACAAGTTTTAGAGAGAAACTGAATACCCTTCACACAAATTGAAGATACAAAGGAATTGGTGAACCTGAATTTATAGTTTTTTTCCGAACAAAAATACAATACCAGACAGCCAACAAGCAAAGTCATCTACCGTTCAAGTTCAAAAAGAGGTCCAGAATATATGATATATCAGTAGAAGTTCCTCTACATGTTGACAAAAGCAAGCAGTCTTGCAGACTCCATTAAAACATATGAATGATGCAACATTTGATTTCCCAATCTTGATTGGTTGTCAGATTAGGACAATCCCCACCTCATTTATGAAATTCCAGGCAATGAAGACCACCCAACCTTGAACCCAAAAATGATGAAGTATGATCAATGAATTCCAGCTGGTGATAAATATTATTAACCTGACAAGCTTTCTCGCCTTGGAAACAGGATTTAATAACGGCTATATGGTGAAGCCATATTGTTCTGAGGTGGTGGAGTTGGCTGTCTGGGTCTTGCGTATTCAGCAAATATGACCCAACCATCAAGAAACTACACTCAAACAAAACAAAAACTTCAGTTCCAAGATAGAAAAGTGTGTATACTAAATATTAATAACAAATAAATGGACAACCATTCCCACTATCAATGGAGGAGGAAGGCTGAATCGACATTAATAAACAAAACCCCTAATAAGTAGAAGTGCCAGAGAAAGGGTGATAATTAATACCTGAACACTTTCGTATTTTAAAAGGCCTTACAAGTTAAGTAAATTCCCAAACAGGCATCAATAGTGTTTGTTTTATTCAATGAGTGCAAGAAAAAAACATTGTAGCAATAACAAATAACAAGATAACTAAATATACATAATGTCAAAATTATGAAATCTTATTTTCAAATTTGTAAAAGCTTCCTGCACTTGTGAGTTTGAACAACGTGACAATCTGGTGGCTAATGATCTTTGGACACCAGACCATGTGGTCCGCAGGTTATGGGATGAACATGCAACAAAGTTTGGTCATGAGATAATTGCTTTTGCTTATTGGAACTTCCATGCCATGGAACTCCATAGAGTGAAAGATGAAAAAAACGTGAAGCATGCAGAATGAGATTCGAGATATCCTAGATGAAGTGGCTTTTTCTTAGTCAGAAAAAGTAAACATAATTTTTTGGTTCAAGGAGGGTTCCAGATATGTCTTTGAAAGAAAACTAAGTATGCTAAAACTGATTCAGTGCTTGAAATGTTAAGGTAATGTAATCATGAGGGTTCCGACTGGAAATTTCTTATATTGTGTTCATATCAGTCTTAGAGCTTCCTTCTGAATGGAAGCAAAGTATGTGCATTCTGTTTGCCTTGAGCCAGCGAGAAGTAACTGAAAACATTTCCTTAAGAATTGATGAAATAGTTTTTAGAAGGAAGATTTTCAATTTGTTAAACATCTTTCTTTTTTATAGTTCTGGAGTTTGAGCGTCAATACATTCAATGGAACAAGGCTACCCCAACAAATATAGAGAACCCTTTTGTTGGGTTGGGAGAAGCCATACTGCATTGCCAAAATATTGTGTTTTCCTACTGACTTATCGTGAAGTGTCTAACAAACTTTAACGGTGCAAGAAATACTGTCAACTGACCTTTCCATTCATCCCTTCTATGCCTTTGGCAGCATCTTCTAAAGTAGCATACTTTACAAAACCAAACCCCTTGGAATATCCTGATACTCGATCAGTTACAACTCTAGCTGTAAACAGCAGAGAATCATTAGTAAATATTTACGAAAGAACTCATTATATAAAGGTAACAATTGTGAAGGATAACTACACACCATGAACTACTTCACCAAACTGAGAAAAGGCTTCGTGTAATTTTTCTGTAGCAGTACGTTTGCTGAGCCCTGAAAACAAACAGATAAGTGACCCAATCAAAATCATAGTAAACCAAAAGGAAACTCTAGTGTGACTGAATCTAGACTACTAAAGTCAGCGAGGCACTTATCAACTAAACAAAAGATGAAAGATTTAATCTAAAAATACATGGAAGACAAAGAAATTGCGTTCAAGATCATCAAACGCAATTTCATCAATGTACATGGATAAGCTCCGAAACTCTTCTTGTGCTTAACAAAAATAAATTGTTGCCTTAAAAATTAAATTTGCACTTCCAACCCTTAATAATGAAAAAAAGGTAAATTCAAAACTACATCTCACTGATGAACCATGTGAAACAAAACATTAGCTCGTTAATGAAGAGTCGCCTATCCATTGATAGCACCAAGTGGTTCATGGATTTTCAGAATCAACTTTCATACCCACTAAATGCATCAGTCATTTACACATTCACAAATAACATTGACCGAGGAGTAAACAATCATTTCCAAAAGATACTATTTATTCTATTGTACCTGACGGTAAACCTATACGAAGAAAAAAAAAACAACTGCTAAAGACAAATGTCAAAGAAGGAGATGACAAAAACTCGAAATTTATGGCCCGTTTAATAACAATTTCATTTTTGGTTTTAGGTTTTTTTTTTTTTGTTAGTGATGGAGCAGAAATGCATGGAAGAATTGAGAGATATACAGGGATATACATAAGTGAAGGAAGGATGGTCGGACAGACGTATGAAAACTAAAACAAAAATACTAAAGTTTTTTCACTTTCAAAATTTTGTTTTCATTCATTCTTCTATATTACTTCCCCTCCCTCCCCACCTCCACGACCATTCTTCAAGCATAAACATTGAAAACTAAAACGAAGTAGTTATCAAACGGACAGTAGATATCCAACATTTAATATCAGTCTATAATTAAGAAGTTACAAACTTTCAATTCTGTAACACTCTGTTTGGTTTGTCAAAAAAAAAAGCATATAAAATTGAAATTCAACAGTTGGTATCTAATCAGGATTTCTGTAATTAAAAACAAAATGTTAAATTGTCGAAGTAAGCAAACCAATCAATTTAGTGGGGGTTCAGTTTCTAGGTTGCCCAAAAGTGATTAACATATAAAATACGTCTAAACAAAATTATGATTTCCTGCAATCATTTTCTCAGCAGCTAACTCAAAAATCATTGAACAAGTGACACAAAGATGCGAGCTTTTTACAAATTAATTCAAAATAGACCAAAACGCCGATAACCCATAAGAGATAAATCGGTAAACATGAAGGAAATGAGGGGAAAAGCGGGAAAAGAGGAAGAGATTGACATACCGGAGACGAAGAGGTTGGTGCTCGGCTCAGCCTGCTCTCGAGCCGAAGGCGTTGCAGAGTTCATTGGGGGAATGAAACTTGAGAAAAGCCGCCCCAAGCCGCGAGTGGAACCGGCGGCCGCCGCCGCCGCTGCTCTCAGTGTCAAAGCCATTGTCTTTGCGCTTGAGAGTCTATGCTGCAACGGCCTAAAAGGCTAAAACCCTATTTGATAAACCCTCGATGTAGATTTTCCAGAGAAAGCGAGAGAGACAGAGAGAGGTCAGCTATATGAGAGAGATCGGAAAGCTGTTTGGTGAAGTTACGAAATTGGCCTCTTTTTCTAGTATGTAATGCCTAAAGGGGTAGGGTTTCGTTTCAATCTAGATATATGTTATCTACATGCCCTTTTTTACTTCTCACACATCATTTGGTAATTTTTGTCATTTGATATTCCTCAATTCATCTGATCCAACGGCTAAAAATTTAAAAAGTGTGTAAGAAGTAAAAAAATATGTGTGGATATCACACTCCTCAATCTAACGGGTCAATCATGGTTCGTCGTATAAAGTATTGTTGTGGGGTGGGGTTCCCTTATGAGCCACTATCAACCATTATAAAAAAGTAATGTCAGGGGATTAAATTTATGGACTAAATTGTTACTTAGTACTACGATCTGGTGTTATTCCTCTTCACTTGGAAGTAAGAGGTTTTAGGTTCAAATTTCATGGATGTTCGATACCAAATTAGGCTACCTATTGTGTGGCTTAACGGAACTCCCGCTCTCCTTAGTATAAAAATATCGATGTACTCAAAAAGAAAAAAAATTGTATACTAAATTTTGTAAACTAAATGATATAGAAGTTGATGATCGAATTATTACTTAAACGTTGATAAACGTGCTTATTTTCTATTGGTGACACATCATTTAGTTTACAAATTTAGTCTCCCTACCATTACTCATTATAAAATTCACACTAAATTTGCAACTTTTAACATAGTAACTCCTTTTAAAAAAAAAAAAACATTTATCCGCTAAGCTCTGGCGAGGGAAAAGAATTTCAATGAGTCGGGCGTTGAAACGTGCTAAACTTAGGGTGTTATCTTTACGGCCCACTACCATTCTTTTGCTACTATTCACACGCCCCTAAACTCTAAACCTTATGGGCCTCCACTGCTTTAGTTGTGCTTTGGGCTTTCCCGAGGGCATGACTTTGGCCTGCGTCTGCTTGCACCTTAATTTTATTTATTTTATGTTTTATTTTTTATTTTGTTAAATTTTTGTTTTTCACATACCACAATACCAAACTATCATATTTATGTTCTACAAAATGCATTTTTGATAATTTTCTTATAATCCATCCTCCCATACGAGATCAAAAACCTAATAACGTCAGTGTTCAATCGGGCATCACTACCGTCCTCCCCGCTGTCGTCGATTTCGACCTGCCATGCTCGACGGTGGCGTTGCAAACCTAGGGGAAGCTGGAAGCCAAGCCTTAGAGCTTCCACGACATAGAGGAAGACGGAGATGTTGGGGACTTGGGTGGCGTCTTCAGGATGTGGGAAGGTGAAGACTTGGATTTGGGTATCCTCACTGCCAAACCGAAAAATCGTTTGGCCGTGGAGATTTACGCTCTGCGGCCAAACGGTTTTTCTCCTTCCCGGGGGTGTCTTATCCTTCCTGATTTCCTGCACCGATCTTGTCCTAGTCGCCAGAATCTACAACGGCCCTCTCGGGGCCGCTTTCAACCCGTGGAGAGGAAGAAGCTATTGGGCCATGTGTTGTTGGCCTACTTATTATTGGGCCTTTTGTGTTAAATTTTATTTACAAGTTATTTATAAAAAAAATAAACCAAACTGAAATCAGATCGAAAACCGAATGAAACTGAACTCACTCCTACTATAGGGCACACTAAGTAGAGGGCACACAACTTGGCATAGATTAACTGGAGGCCTTACAAGGGGAGCTAGAGTTTTGTCTCCGAAATTTATGTTAGCTTTCTTGGAAAGCAAGCTACCTAATAGCCCAAGTTAAAAAAGGATAAATTACACTTTACCACCTCAGGTTTGAGCTCAATTTCAATTTCTTACAACATCTTTAAAACATTTCAATTTCATATCTCAAGTACTATTTTATTTCAAAATAATACGTCTGTTACATTTTCCATCAATTGATCCGTTAAGAGCTGATGTGGCTGCCACATTTGTGCCACGTGGCAACCAAAATAAATTTTTTTTATTCATTTAAAAAAAAATTCAACCCAGAGTCCATCTTCCCCCCACAACCCCACATTCTCCTTCACCTCCCTCTTCACCTCCCCAACCTTTATCCCTTCCCTTCACCACCAAAACCTCAACTTCTCCCTCTCCGTCATTTTCCCCGACTGCAAGCCCCTCCTCGACTACCTCACCTGAAAGATCTCCTCCTCCGACTCCATTGAGTTCCTCCTCCCTCCCCAGAACGACGCCATACACCACCCCCAAATCCCAACCGCCCTCGATTCCGCGCATGAAAACCCCCACTCTCACAGCTCCGCTCTCCACCACCGCTCACCGAAACAAACAGAAACCACAGAGTAGCCGACGATGAACCTCAAAGACCTCGATGCAACTAGCCACGCCCATTCTTGGCCTAACTGTTTCATGCCCCGGTCCTCCAAGGCCAAGCCTAAACCCAAATCCGAACCCGTGCAATATGTTTTGGATGTTGTGACATTGTTGCCTACATTGCTATATATGTTTTGGATGTTGTGACATTGTTGCCTACACTGCTATATAATGTAAAGTGGGTTGGGGATTTGTGTTTGTGTTTATTTTCAGACTTTGCATGGAGTTGAAGGTTGGGGAGGGAGAAAGGGGGTGGGGGTGGTGAGGTAGGAGACGAGTGGGTTTGGGGTGGGGTGGGGGGTTGCGAGGGAGGTGGGGGTGGGGGTGGGATGAGGTGTTTGGGTTGCAGGGAAGGAGAAGGGATCAGGGAAGAAGATGGGTTTTTTTTTTTTTTAATATATAAATAAATAGGGTAAATTATTATAATATTGTAAATGAATAAAAAATTATTTTTTTACCACGTGACACAAATTTGGCAGCCACACAAATGTGGCAGCCATGTCAGCTCTTAACGGATCAATTGATGAAAAATGTAACGGATGTATTATATTGAAATAAAATAGTACTTGAGGTATGCAATTGAAATGTTTTAAAGATGAGGTGGTAAAGTGCAATTTACCCTAAAAACAATTTATTTTATTTTATTTTATTTTTTTAATTTCCTGGGTTAGAAATTAAAATTAGGGTGCGGACTATAATTAAATAACTAATTTGGAAAGATAAATTGAAAAATAAAAAATACACAAACACAAACGAATGTCAATATACTCACTCACGAGTCACAAAAGCAAAATGCTGGATATGCTCCACCGGTAAAATGTTATTTTTTTCCATATCTCTGTGTGTCTTAGTCAAAACTACTTCTTTATTTATTAGCCATGGAAGGGATAGAATTTTGTGAAGTGCAAAAGTATAAAAATAAGAAATAAAATAAATTATTCGACCCAAATCACATATTCTTTGTTCTTATATTCGTCTTGTTCCCCAGATTTGGCGGTTGAAAGGTGATAAGTTCGTATTTTCCACGCAAGTCATGAACGCCAAGGCCCTATATCCTTCTCAATCTTAATATATATATATATATATATATATATATATATATATATAAAATGCAGGTTACAAAAATATAAAATAGTTAGGGGATTTCATGATCCATTTCTTTTAGATATTTTCAATTTTATATTTCTAATATTAATACGTTTTGAATTAACCTGAAGACGAAGATACGAACTTAGTGAAAGAGACAAGCACATTGTATTCGTTGACCGAACTAACCGACGCATGCTATTTTCTTACGTTTGGTGAGGAAGAGGCAAAATAATTAAGGAGTTCAAAGGGGATGAAAGCTTTACAATTTTGATACGGTCTTAGTTGTAATAAAACAACAATGTTTATGAGGGTTATGTGTAGATGAGATGATCATCAATATCTTATATCTATCCTATCACGGTGTCAAAATAATAATAATAAAAAATAAAACAAAATAAAAAATTGAAAGAAGGGAATGGAGGTGAAAATATAATATTAGTCATCTTCCCTACCAACTAGAACTTATATGGTTGACGTGGACGGTACCATTGCTCAAGGTTTAAGATTGTCCTTCATTTAGATTCTTGCTTAAATCTTATCATTTGGACAAATAAATAAGATGAGGATTTTATTTCATTTATAGTAATTCCAAAATTGTTTTTCCTTCAACGAGATATTTGTGCTTAGAGACGCAGGATCTGGTGTAAGTCACATAATAAATTAGTCATAATAATTTGACACGAAAGTCGTCCAACAAATAACTTGAATATAAGACCTCATAATTTCAAGTAGGAAAAATACCGTAACTACTAAGTGACAATAATATTTAAAACAAAAACCTTTAAAATACCTATCAAACATGAAAGTTGCTTCCTCTGAGGAGTGCCTGAATTTCCATATTTATCGTTTGTAACGTGCACACAAAGAACAGCCAACCTCCCCACGTCACCTTCCAGCGCAAGAGAATTGCCTCATATCGAACCCTTTTGCCCAATTCTGCCTCCAACAACATATTTTTGAATCTTTTTATTTTTTATTTTTTATTATTATTTTAATTTGGTGAGGAATGGGATCATATCCTTCACTTTAAAATTAAGCTAGCTTATTATTCACTTCCTCTATAAATTGAGAAACGTCCATGGAGCTGGAAGCTAACCTCAAGACTTCACCATGAGGCTATGCCTTGTCCTGGTTTTGATGGCCAGGCTCTTCACGAACTCGGAATCTCTTAGCAGAGCAGATTTCCCCGATGGGTTTGTTTTCGGAACAGCTTCTTCAGCATACCAGGTATTCCTTTGTTTCGGTTTCAACATCTCGACAGAGCTTGCATGTCGAATAGCAGCTTAACCATTCATGGGGCCTTGTATGTGGTGTAGTTTGAGGGCGCTGCAAATGAAGGAAACAAGGGAGTTAGCGTATGGGACACTTTCACGAAAGAACCGGGTATGCATTCAAATTCAATGAGGCATTTTAAATGATATGCAAAAAAGAAAGAGAAATTTACGCAAGAGATGATCGGAAGAAGCGGCTTTGAGATTGTTTTGTTTGTTTAACAGGGAGGATTCTGGACTTCAGCAATGCAGACACAGCAGTTGATCAATATCACAGATTTCAGGTGAACATAACAGTGACCTAAGTTGACTTTCTGGAGTTTTAACCTTACAAGCAATAGCAGATTGTCTCAAAGTTTTCTTTTTTTCCAAGTCTTTTTCTAGTTCAGACAAGTCTTTCGTAATAAATTAAGAGAAAATTAGAGCAACCGTCCCTCAACTTTAGTCTAATTGGAGCTTGGGTCCCTGACAAAAAATCAGTGACTATTGGCCCCCCTGAACTTGTTAGAGTGTGGAGCAATGGTCCTTTTGAGTAACCCGTTAGAACTTTCATACCTTATTTACCCCATTAAATTTTTTATTTTGGATAGAAGCTCTAACAGTGTTATTATAATAGCATAACACAAAACCTATCCAGAGTAAATAAATGGCCGAGTTCAAGAATATTATAAATTACTAAACTAAACTTAATATTTGCAGAGTGATATAGAGTTGATGAAGGATATGGGAGTGGATGCATACAGATTCTCAATATCATGGCCGAGAATTTTTCCAAGTAAGATTTGGTTCTGTCCAGATTTTCGTTTTCTCTATCTCACTGTCTTCTGATTACTTACTGCTTTCGAAAATAACCTGAAACAGACGGAACAGGAGAACCCAACTCAGAAGGAATAAACTACTACAACAGCCTTATAGATGCTTTACTCGAAAAAGGTACGCAATGAGACCTCAATAAGAATATAATTCTTAGATAGAGAAATCTTTTTCAAGAATACAATTCGATTGCTTTTACAACACCATTGAAATGCATAACTGATTTTAAGAAAATAATTCTTTCTCAATGACAACGTTATTGAAGGTCAAACTATTCTTTTCGATTAGGGATCAAACCTTTTGTAACTCTATATCACTGGGATCTTCCACAAGCGCTTGAAGACAGATACGAAGGGTGGTTGAGTGCAAACATAATGTAAGTATCAAACAACTGCAGGAAAGGATTTGAAAATGATGAAAAAAGACTTGATATTTACCTCACTTGCTTACAGAAAAGACTTCGAACATTATGCCTTCACCTGCTTTAAAACTTTTGGCGACAGAGTTAATAATTGGATCACCTTCAACGAGCCTCATGGTAATGCACTCCAAGGTTATGACTTGGGCATACAAGCTCCGGGGAGATGTTCTATTCTTGGCCATTTGTTTTGTAAGAAGGGAAATTCATCTGCTGAACCGTACATTGTTGCTCACAACATCCTCCTGTCTCATGCTGCCGCTTATCATAGTTACCGGCAATTTTTCAAGGTACCCTCATTTCTGTAAAATTATACTTCCTAACTGAAATAGTAAACTTTATGCCATATGTTAAAGAAAATGACACAGGGAACTTATGTTTTTTTACTGAACCATCTAGGAGACACAAGGAGGCCAAGTAGGAATTTCATTGGATGCCAAATGGTATGAGCCTGTATCTGATAATGATGAGGACAGAGATGCAGCACACAGAGCAATCGATTTTTCATTGGGATGGTAATTTCTTTGTAAATGTTCTATGCATCACAGAGACCAAAATTTTTATAAACACGCATAACACAGAAAAGTGAATCAGGTTCCTTGATCCATTATTTTTTGGTGAATATCCACTTTCAATGAAGAAGCTTGTGGATAAGAGATTACCAGAGATTTCGCAGGAAATCTCAAATTTCCTGGTTGGAACCTTGGACTTTGTTGGCCTAAACCACTACACCACATATTACGCTCGAAATGACAGGACTCGGATTCGAAAGTTCATAATGCAGGATGCTGCATCTGATGCTGCAGTCATTTCAACCCGTAAGATGCCAAAACACAATCTTCTACCCGCTTGTAGTGTTTGGTTGCTGGAATGACCACCGGAATGGAATTGAATGGAATGAACGCTGAAAGAGTTAAGGTCAGAGTAGGACAATAAAATTGGTAAGGAAAGCAATTGGAATTATAAAACACTTTGGGCGAAAGGAAATTGCCCATTCTAATTTTTTTTTTCTTTTCCTGTCGACCCGGCAATGGTATGGGCATTCCATCCGGCATATTCCAGCGTATGGAATGTCTATTCCATTCCAAGGTCCATTCCAGAAGACCAAGCACTACCTAATTACAAAAGAATCAAAATCAGGATGTCAACTGATTATTATTATACCTGGCTTTCGTTGTAGCATACAAAGGAGGAGTGGCAATCGGTGAAAGAGTATGTCTCAAACCCTTCCTAAAACCTTGAATTCAGTCACTGATTTCATATTTAAGAAAGCTAGTTGGTGCTTCCTCCTCCAGGCAGCTTCCCGCTGGTTGCGCATAGTCCCATGGGGCATCCGAAAGTTGGCAAGACACCTGAAAGATAAGTATGGGAACCCCCCGATGATAATAACAGAAAATGGTGAGTAGACTAGATTCAGATCACAACTTATAATTCAAAGTTTCATGAAATAACAGATGTTTAAATGCATGAGCACAGGTATGGATGATCCAAATAAACGTTTCATACCTTTAGAAAAGGCTTTAAACGACGAAAAGAGGATAACCTTTCACAGGGACTATCTCTCAAACCTATCTGCTGCTATAAGGTAATAACCACTCCCCACTTCGATATCTTTGTGAGGTTATTTCGTGACATTTCTAGAACTCCAACATTGTACACACAAACTTAACAGAAAACTCACTCAATGCAGGCAAGACAACTGTGACGTGCGTGGTTATTTTGTGTGGTCGCTGCTCGACAACTGGGAATGGAACATGGGATACACTGTTCGGTTTGGTCTCTACTATGTGGATTACAAGAAGAACCTGACAAGGATTCCTAAAACTTCAGTACAGTGGTTTAGAACACTTCTCCAAGTTAACGATGACCCGAGACAACACATCTAACAAAATTCTTTTGCTACAAAGCATATAAAGAACAATTTGTACAGATGCAATGAATATATCAAAGCAAAAATCTATGAAATTTCAATGATGAAATCCCAAAAGTCCAAACCTTCTTATTTGTCTATTTCCGACTAACAAATTAGACAGACAACATTGAACAAAAACAAAAAACATTAACTAAAACAAAAGACATGAGTTCACGATCAAGCATCACAAAATCGATGTCCATCAGATACAGTAGATTCCAATTTACAGCAACCCAAATTGCTTTGATTAAATTTTCAATTAACTGACCTAATTGTGTTTCTGAACAAAAAGAAAAATGCAAAACTTGTGGAGAAAGAATTAAAGAGCGCGGCAAGAATGGCATGCTTACCGGCATTTTGCCCGCGGAGGCGGACTAGGACTCGAAACGATGAGGTCGGAACCGTCGCAGGCGATTTGTTTCTATGTTTGGCCTCTCAGTTGGGCATTTTAATTTTCGTTCAATAAATTATAAAAGACTTGTTGAATAATTAGATGAAAACTTATTATACGTTTGTTTTTCATATTTTTAATATGATCTAATATACTAATTTATAGATAATTTTGCTTTGTAATTTATGTATCTCAATACAATTATATTCACCTAAACTCCTGCCTCCACGAGTGTATTTAATTGGGATTTTGAGGGATTTTAATTCATTTAATTAATCTAGGGGTATTCAATTGGGATTTTGTGGGATTTTAATTTTTTTAATGAATTTAGGGGTATTCAATTCGGGTGTATTGAATTATGATTTTAAATAAATTAATAACATTTTAGATGTATTCAATTAGAAATTGATTTTAAAGATTTTGAGAAAGTTGAGGAATTAGAAGGAATTGGAGAGATTTCGTAGTTTATTTTAAGCATCCACAAATCTCTCATCTTCCCATGAGATTTCGAGGGAATATAATCAAAATTTTATATAAAATCTCTACAAATCAATAAAACTTCATAAAAAAATCATAAATTTATTAAAATCTATCAAATTCTCAATTAAATAGTCTAACCGTCTAGACGCAAAGAACTCAACTAACCCCCCGACCGACTAGGGGCCTATCATCTTTTAAAATTTTAAAGGGACAAAAAGGAAGGGCGGGTTTGAATAATCTTTTGACTCATAGTGAAAAAAGAGAAAATATTCATAAAACTAGGAGAAAAATCAGAAACGCACCCGACCAGACCACACGGCCTGCAAACATAACAATTGGACACAGAAAAACACCACTCGGAGCCACCATTCAATTCAGTTCAAGCCTTTCTCCTTCATTCCTTGTCCCTCTCACCTCACCAATAATTAAACCCACACAAATATACGCCTCAAGAATAAAAACACGCACATATATAAAGAAAATTAACGTTGCTGTCTGTCTGTGTTTGCTTCTTGATATCAAAGCTCTAATTTTGTGCCGGCTTTCGGTTCTTCCTCGCAGAACCCCGATTGCGTCCCGGTGCAATTTCTATTTTTGCCCATGAAACGAGGGTACTCGGAATCGTCCTCCACCTCACTCGGCCCTCCCCAGTCGAGATTCAAACACAACCCAGAAGGTGAAAATCGTAAACCCCTTTTGTTTTCTGGTTCGGATTTGTGATTTCTTCTGGTAAATTGGTAATCTTTTAGGTTATTTCGGGAGTTTTTGGATCTGGGTTTTGTGGGTTTTTGCTAATAAATGAAGGAAGAGGAAGAGAATTGCACAAGTTGAAAACTTTTTTTCTTTTTTGTTTGTGTTTTCGATTGCCAATTTATTGAATGTTTTCTGTGTGTCTGATTAGTGTGGGGGATTAATTCGAACCTGGGATTTTTAGTTCCCCACTATTTGGTAACAGAGGAAATGGAGAAGAAGGGAATGTGACTAAATTTTGAATTTTCTAATTCTTACCATTTTTTTTAGCTGAAACAAAGCAAAGGAAATATATGTATAAATATATGCATTTTCTGTGTGTGTGTGTGTGTGTATCTAATAGCCATACAATAGGAAAATTCAATATTGAAAATTTGAAATCTTCATGGTTTTCTAACCATGGTTTATTACATTGTGGTCTTAGGTGATGCCGAATTCTTGGAGGATGAAACCACAAAAAAATTTGCACGTAAAGTGGCCGATCATTACAGTGCAAGGACGAATCAAACTCTAGAAGAACGAGAAGCTAGTCCAATCATCCATTTAAAGAAGCTTAACAATTGGGTTTGTCTTTTAATCTCCTTAATTAATACTTCAAAATTGTTTGATCACACTTCATACTTTTCAGTTGGTTATAGTTCCTTCTCTTGTTGAGCAGATTAAGAGTGTTTTAATCCAGCTATATGCTCGCCGAGGAGATGCTGTTCTGGATCTTGCATGCGGCAAGGTATTGGTCGTCCATTTGTATCTTTTCGTTTTCCCCTCCCTTCAACTAAATATTCTCTTTTAAATGTAATTTATTGTCTAGGGGGGTGATCTCATCAAATGGGACAAGGCAAAAATTGGGTATTATGTTGGAATTGATATCGCTGAAGGCTCGGTAAGTATTTAAATTTGGTTATACTTGGCTTATTAGTTCGCATTTTTTCTTTTTGATAAATAGCTTCGTTGAGTCTGTCTAAGCTCTTCATCGCAGTTAACTAGTTATTGTTTAATGGAGTAGAAAACTTATTCTAGGACCCTATTTTGCTGTATTCCCACTCAATTGCTGACCTACATTTCAGGATGCATAAATTTGCATTAGTAGTAATCGATTTTTAGTTGGCCGACATTAGAGCTATGGTGAAGTGTTGTATTATTCATTAATGTTGGAAAATTTGCATTATTACGTGTTGACTTCTAGTTGGCCTACTTTATAGCTATTGTGAAGTGTCATCTGTTCAATTCATCAATGTTTGAGAGAATTTTTATTTTGAATAGCTGTTTAGTTTTTATTTCATACAAAAGGAAAGTATTTTTTCTTGTCAAACAAGGAATGAGTTTTAGCAAACTGTACCATATATGGACAAATACAGGGTTTAGGATGATATGGTATTGTTCCGTGGGTGAGTTGAGACTTGAGAGCCTTAAAATTCTGTTTTTTCTTTGCGTGTGATTTACTTTTAGTTTTTCTTTATCTTGCACCACCTCATCAAGTAGCGATGGATTTCCCAGTTCTTATGACAGTAAAGATCTTTTTGAATGCCATCCTTCTCTTTCATGTGTGAAATCCTCTTTTTGTGTGTGTGTATTTCTCTGATGAAAAATGAGTGACATCTTTTTGCTCAGGACCTTATCAAGAATGTTGGAAGTCAGTCTTGTTGTCCGCCTCTTGTCCTTAGTGTTATTATTTTTAAAAGTGTGCCATCATCGACAATCTTATTATTGTGTTCAAATATTTGTACAGATAGAAGATTGTCGCACCCGTTACAATGGTGATGCTGACCATCATCAGCGTCGTAAAAAGTATACATTTCCTGCGCATCTTATATGTGGAGATTGCTATGAGGTAATTGCAAATTGGATAGCTGCTAACTAAGCCATAGCTCTGTTCCTGGGAGCTTGCCTTTTCTTCACTCAATCAAAGAAGAAGCCATTAGGAAGCAGCATATGTAGAAACCCTGCTTAGTGGGTCTGTAACGTGTGATTATTAATGCTATGTATGTGCATGGTTTCAGGTTCGCCTGGATAAAGTCCTGGCTGATGATGCCCCCTTTGATGTTGTCAGTTGCCAGGTGAGCCTCTCATGTGCTAATAGCTTTCTACCTTATATTGTAATGTAATTAAAAGATTTGAGGGGAGGAAAGCCTTTGAAACTGAACGCTTAAAACACATTTTATTTTGCAGTTTGCCTTGCATTATTCCTGGTCTACTGAGGCACGTGCGCGGCGAGCCTTGGCTAATGTATCAGCTTTACTGCGCCCTGGCGGTACTTTTATTGGAACAATGCCCGATGCAAATGTGATTATCAAAAAGCTTAGAGAAGGTTTATCTTATGCCTTGATGATTCATTTCCTTTGAGAGTCATGTTAGACTGTGACCTAGGAAAAAGAAACAAATTTGACACCTTTAACTGCAATCATTTGTCTCATAAGCAATATATTCTCTCTGATTGAGTAGATAGTGAAAATTCATTAAAAAAAATGAATTTCCCATTTCACTCTCTTATGTTTAGCATTAAGATTCTTGGGCATGGCAGACTACTTTCACCGTTATTTATCGGAGATGGTATTTTCATTGTGATGTCCAGCTGAAGGATTGGTCTTTGGTAATAGCGTCTACTGGATACGTTTTGATGATGACTTTTCTGAGAAGGTAGGCTATTCTCCAATCTGAGACATGAGTATTTAATTTATAAACTATTATTTTAATTATTCCTAATTTGACAAATACTTCATGTATGGTGCAGAAATTCAAGTCTTCGAGCCCCTTTGGTATCAAGTACAAGTTTCACCTGGAGGATGCTGTTGATTGCCCGGAATGGATTGTCCCCTTTCATGTCTTCAAATCGTTGGTTGAAGAGGTATACTTTCTTCTTTCATCACGGATGGTGACAGAAGTGCATTCAGAAGCACACACTGCTAATTGAAGGGAGCTATTTGAAACGTTTATCTACTTTTCGCTAAAAATCTTCTCGTATTCATATAAATGAATTGACCTGTTGCAGTATGATATGGAGCTAGTTTTGGTGAAGAACAACCACGAATTTGTGCATGAGTATATGAAAAAACCAGAATTTGTGGAGTTAATGCGGAGGCTTGGTGCATTGGGTGATGGTAACCAAGATCAAAGTAAGTTTGTTTCCTATCAACTTATTTTTTGTTTTTTTGTTTAATTAGCTTAATGCTTCTCATTTCTGCATTGCAATATCCAGGCACACTATCAAAAGATGAATGGGAAGTAGCTCATCTCTATTTGGCATTTGTCCTGAGGAAGGTAAGTGCACACGCCTAGTACCGATGCAATTTTCCATTTTTATGTTGCTGTTATCGTTACTATAGTCCGTTAGCATTTGCTGTGCGTTAAATCTATGTTCTTTCCAGCGAGGGGAACCTGATGGGACACAAGTAAACGGTAGGAGAGACAAAGGGAAGATGCACATATCAAAAGAGGACGTCATGTACATAAGTAATGACTAATGCAACACCAATTATGTCTCGAATGTCCATTTTTACAGCAGACGAGCGATGAATTTGCACGGCAGGAGAAGCCTGCTTGGCGGTTTGGGAAAGCGAAGAGCTCGACTCCCCGCACCGTTGTACTAGCTACGATTACAAGTGGATTGGATGTAATTGTTCAGTTTTGTAGATTAACAATGATCTGAGATTTGTAATTTTCATTGTAATCAATGCAAGCAGAGGAAATAACTGTTGGTAGTATCTCTGCTATGAGAAATAGTTTTAACTAGTCAAAAAGTTACCCACAGAGCCTAATGTAACAAATTAATACATTGTTTGTTTACTCCTTATATTTTCGTTTATGGTGTTTAAAGACGTTTTCCTGTTCGCATGTCATCCTCTGTTCGATTCTTCCACTCAATATAAAAAAATAAAATAAAAATAATTGTAGGGTTCATACTTGTTTAACTAAATACCTGAGAAGACAAAAGAAAGGAGGGTAAAATGGTTAACTAAATACTTGTTGTTGTTGTTATTGTTGTTGTTGTTAATGTTGTTTATTCAAATTCGTCATCTACGATATTCGAACTTAAGATCTTTCACTTACAAGTGAAGAGGAAAACCACCAGACCGTAATACTGAGTGACTAACAACTAAATACTTGTATTATTCCTGAGATCTGGAGAACAAAAAAGTTACCATACACTTTAATTAGGACGTTTCTCAAAGTTTATCATTTTTTAAACGATTAGAAATTAATCAAGGCGGTGACTAACCGCCTAGCGTGTGAGCGATTTTTAGAGCATTGTTAAAAGCATCTGCAAGCCAACCTAAGACGCCAAACTAGCCAAGATCAAGCATTGTAAATGCATATATCATAACGAAAATCTGACCACAAAACATTCTCAGAAAAGTTGCATCACAAAAATCCAGACTACCGAAACTACATAAGCTGTACATATTATGTCACTACCTTCTCTGTTGCTTAACGATCGATATCGAGGTTATACAAGCGGTCCTTCCTGATACTGTATTTGGAAGGAAAAAAAAAAAGATCACGTACGCTAAAGAAATATGCACGCAGATTGCTCATCTAGTAGCAATACTTTCGGCATGAAATTGCCTTTATTTATTCCACAAACGCTCATTAGGCAGAGACACTCACATTTGGGATTGTTTTTTCGGCAGATTGAGCTAGAATTAACTAAGCACGCTTCGTCAAGACCACCATAACAACCATAACCGCTAGTCCCATGAACGCAGATGCTACAACCGCCCCTGTATTCCCTCCATCTGCTTCAGTCTCAGCTGCAGGGGGTTCGAAAATGTTCTGGATGAATGACGACAAATCATTGACCCACTTATCCACTGTAAGCTTGATTTTCTGCATAAAACCACTGAGCATATCTTCCAAGCTGTCAGATTTCTCTGGTTCATCTTCAAGCTTCTTGGGTGAAGCTGGATAAGTATCTGCAGCATACTCTTCCGTGTAAAGATTATAGTTCTTGTCGGCCATAAATTGCTTGACCGCAGAATTTTCCATCATAGCATTCCAGATATTCGGGTCACTTGTAATTGAAGCAACAACATTCTGGGGTATAAAACCAAGGAAATAAATTAAGTCCCCTAACAAATTGTACGAAGCAATCATCCTAAATTCGGGAGGTAAAAGCACTTTACACTTTAAGAAGAAAAGACGCATCCTAAATTTCATGTTCAGAGCAACTGGATCCCGGAAAGTGGCAAGGGATTGAACCAAATACCTGAGCTTCAGAACTTCTACTCAGCATTTCAAATGCCTGAAGAGCATGTTTCGGCACTGAAGTCCTAGTAAGTAGTGGCAGCCCAGCCGCATCAGCAGCAGCAGACGGTTCCCCCAAATCAGTAGATTTGGGCGAAGAAAGATACACCCTGAAAGTTCATGTACGGAACGAATGATAGAGCCAACATTAGTCTACAGATTATACATAAACATCAACAAAATGAAGGAAAACTCTTTCAATCTCATAAATTTGGCGCCTCGTAACATCTCCCAAAATACGAAATCAGGAAGACATCTACAACCACATCTACGGATGGATAACAAGAAATTGTTAATTCCATTCAAAAACCAATAAACTCAAATCTATTTTCTTCGCACCGAAAACCATTTCAGTAAGTAATTTCTTCCACGTTCGACCGAAAAAAGGAAATTAATTTCTTCGACCATTCATATTCAACAGCAAAATCGGCTTCTACAAATACAAATATATCCCAAATGAAAATTCCCAAAAACTAGAAAAACACAACGTCAAACATTCTCTTTCTATTTTGCAATTTGTAATTCAAATAAAGCAATTCCACAATACCAGAGCAGATATGTAAATTTCCAATCATTGCAAAAAAGTAGATTTTCATAATTTTGCAATTTTCTTTTCTCGTTAACCAAACAGAGCATAACACAAACAACACAAAAAAGAATGGAAATTCATTGGAAAATAATAAACAAAACAAGTAAATTAGTTTATCATTTTAATTGGTGGAGAAATTATACTTATCGAGGGCGTCTTTCAATTCAGCGGTGGCCTCTTTGGCCTCCTTGAAGCTCGGCGCAGCGTCAAACACAACCCTCGGCATCGGCTCGCCGCCCGACATCACCAGGTCATCTTCTCCGGCGCCGACCACCTGCCAGTCGACGAAGTCGTCGACCGCGTCCGACGCAGGCTTCTCGATCGCTGCCACTTCACCTCCGCCGTAGTTCTGAGCCGTGAGGGTCGCTGCCACGGGAATTGAGGCCTTGCGGACCGAATGACCAGTCGGCGAAGGAACCCCCGGCGCGCCGCGGAGCATGCCGCCGTGGACCACGCCGCCCATCCCGGCCACCTTTGCCACTGACCTCATGACTCCGCTGCCTCCCATAGTTTTCTGTGGCTGTGAGTGTGGTAAAACCCTGGAAAGTAGAAGGTCGAAACCTCTCGCGCTCTCTCTCTCTCTCTCTCTCTCTCTTTCGGATTGATGTTTATCGGAGGATAATCGGAATTTATAAGAATTTGTGGAGGAGAGAGAGAGAGAGAGGATTAAGGAATTTCCTTATTGTCTCTGGACTATGCCACTGTTATCCTTGATGATCGCTGTTAAGCTGCCACGTGGTAATTAATATATTTTTGCGTTTACTTGTGAATTAAGGAAAGGAACCAGATCCTTCCGGACCCAAAGAAACTGAGCCCATTCATCAAATAATCCGGGTAATTGAAATTTGATTCAACGGCTACAAACAGGAGTCCCTCTAAAGTTATAATAATTGTACCCGTTGGATAAAAAATTATAATAATTGTACCCATTGGATCAAATTTCAATGGCCCGGATCATTTGATCTTTAGGCTCAGTTCCTTTGGGTCTGGAAGGGATCCAGTTCCTTAAGGAAAACCTAGTTTTAAGCTTTTTTTAGTTACGCCTTGCAACTCGTTTTTAATCTCATTTTGTCCTTGTAACTCAACAATTATAACTTTACTTCTAACACTCAAAATTCCTTCCACTTCGCTCCTGGAACTCGATTTTGGATCTCATTTTGCTCTTTGAGACTCAAAAGTCATCATTTTACTGTACAAAACTCAAAATTCGCTTCACATTGCCCTAATTCTGTTAATTCCGTTATACTGAATGTTAATACCTAGGGGAGAGATAATATTTTCTGCTAATTTTTCTACTTTACTCTATAAACTCAATTTTTAATATTTTTTTATTGTTGAATGTTAACGCATAATGGAGATTTATAATTAAATTTATTAGCACATGTGACATCAAAGAAACAATAGATGACACATTTTTTTGAACAAACAATATATTATATACACTAAGGGGGAAATGAGGGTGAGTTTAGCCTCATAATGAGCTAGCAATACTGTAGTTCAAATTCGCCTTGGACGAGAATCAAACCTACGACCTCTCACTTACAAGTGATATCACTAAATCGTAATATTAAATGACATAAAAAACCACTTAATACACATAACTTTAAGGGTAAATTACATAGTAGCCCCTCAAGTTTGAGGTCTATTACAACCCCATACAACATCTTTAAAACATTTCACTTTCATACATTTACTTATCATTTTATTTCAATTTCATACAACCGTTAAAAAATCTGTTAAATTAACCGTTAAGTGATGACGTGTCTGCCACATATACGCCACGTGGCTGCCAACGTCTGCCACGTGGTAAATAAAATAGTTTTTTAATTTTTTTAAAAAGCCTGAATTTTCTCAACAAAAAAAAAAAAATTTGAAACCCACTATCCCTCACCCTCCAAGCAACCCGCATCCTATCCCTAACCCAGAACCCAAAAATCTGCAACAACAAGAAGAAGAAGAGGGAGGAAGAAGAAAAAAAAAAAAAAAAAAACCCCAAACCCAGTTCGTCCCCCACCCTCAAAAAACCTGCAATCTAGAAGAAGAGGGAAAAAAAACCTGTAATTTAGAACAGACCCCACCCCACCCAGATTTGTTCTTTAAAAAAAAAAACAAAAAAAAAAAGAAAGAAAGAAACCCAGAACCCAAAAACCTGCAAGAAGAAGGAAGGAGGAGGAAGAGGAAGAAGAAGAAGGTGGGTCGCGAGGCTGTGCGCGGGGCGGGGAAGGAGGCGGGTCGCGACGCTGCGGTCGCCGGAAGGTCGCAAGGGGAAAGGAGGTGGGTCGCGGGGGGCTGGGGGGGGATTTTTGGGTGGGGTGGGTCGTGGGGAGGGAGGGTTGGGGCTGGGGTGTTCTGGGTTTGGTTTGGGGGTTCATGGGATGGTTTTCTTTAGGGTTTTTTTTTATTTTTTATTTTTTAATTTAGAAGATTAAATGTATGAAAGTGAAATGTTTTAGATATGTTGTATGGGGTTGTAATAGACCTCAAACATGAGGGGCTCCTATGTAATTTACCCTAACTTTAAAGTTTAAACTAAAATTTGGAAGAGTTGGGCCGATCCATTTCGAACTCAACGGTTTGAGGCCATCATCATTGAGGCCTATCCCCATTGCCCTTTCAGCTTTTCTTTGCAAATAGCACCTCAGAACATCGTATTTTATAAACTTTGGTGAAGATACGCTATTTGCAAATTCGATTTGAATTTTGTATTTTGTTTATGAAAGAATCACGCCAATCGCTTGAAGAAATGCATAGCTTGATCATGCAATTAAGTTGGTTTATAGATAAAAGAAAAATAAATTAATTAAAATGATGATTCTTGCACCAAATGATTAGTAGACAAACCTAAGTTTTTCCTCCATCTCCTAGCCTACCAAAACTACCATGGTTGAAGCTCTCAGAGAGGATCCAGCATATCCATACACGAGAGAAATCATTCCCACCAAAATATCATAGAAATGAGACATCTTTTTTATTTTACTCATCTAGCTTTCTAGAAATGACACAATTGATTATTTTTTTTCTCGCATCCGAAGTTCCGAATTCAAATCACTTCTTCTTAATTATTGTTTGTATATATATAAAAAAAAAGGTCGACAAAGTTGAAATGGGAAATTATATATGTAAACGTGGTCTCTTAATCGTTGTCGCACAGAACCTTGAAAATATGAATCTCAACTATGTTCATGCCAAATGCCAATAACAACAACGTGATCTAACAATTTTTTTTTTTTTAACAAACGATATTATCCACACTAAGGAGCTGAGAGAGTGGGGTAAACCTCACAATGTAATGTGGTTCACATTTTTCTTTAACAAGAATCAAACCTAAGACCACTAACTTACAAGTGAAGATGAATACTACTAGACCGTAATATTAAGTAATAACAATATCAAAATATCGTCGTCTTATTTTTATACAAAACAACGAGATACGAACCCTAATTCAAAGCAAACTTACACAAGCAAAATAACTAGGAAAATGACGCCCATTTCAAAGAGTCCATTGCCAATGAAACACAAATGCCAGTACTCAAAACTATTATCATAGAATTAATCAAGTTGGCTAAAGCAGTCTACGTTTGAATTTTCATTAAGAGAACAAAACTATTATTATTTCTTTCAAACCAACTTCATTAAGAGAACAAAACAAAAGATTGAATAATTAGCCTCTATAATTTTGAATCTGGATGCAGATTAGGATGCAGATTGATGGTTTCAAAGTAGCTCATTTACTACAAGGTGATGAGAGATTTTTCATTGTGCCCAGAATACGGGGTAGTACATCACATGTCACTACTATGTGGTGAGATACTTGTATTAAAAATTAAAAATTAAAAAATTAAACTTCCGTACCCTTATATAATTACACATGGTGTACCACCTGTACGTGTTCCAAGCGCAATAAAAAATTTCTCCAAGCTGACCGAGAGTTGGCTGAGAAAATTTTCATTGTGACCGGAACACGGATGGTACACCACATGTTTTTATATAAATGGTGAAAATTTTTAGGGTAAATTATCCAAAACTACCTCAACTATTGGTCTCACGACACTTTCATACCTCATCTTTTAAAATTGACAATGTCATACCTCATCTTTAGAATTTGGTCCAATGTTATACCTTCCGTTAAGCTGGCTGTAAATTTTTCAGTTAAATGTTGACGTGGCTTGATTTAGAGCCCACTTTCAACTAAAAATTTTAAAAAAAATTAAAAAAAAAATCATTTATATATTTTAAATATTAAAATAACAAAGAAAAGTTAAAAAAAAAAACAAAAAAAATCAAAACCCTCATTTCGTCCCCTCCCCCATCTCTCTCTCCTCCCCTATCTTCATCTTCTTCCCCTTTTCCCTCTACCTGCAACCCACAAAAAAAAAAATTCAAACCTAGTTCAGTTTGTCCCTTCCCCCCTCTCCCCTCTCTCTCCTCCCCCATCTTCATCTTCTTCCTTTTTTCCCTCCCCTTTTCCCTCTACCTGCAACCCAGAAAAAAGAAAAAAAAATATTCAAACCCAGTTCAATTCGTCCCTTCCCCCCTTCTCAAGAAGAAGAAGAACCCTCTCTCTCTCCTCCCCATCTTCATCTTCTTCCCCTTTTCCCTCTACCTGCAACCCAGAAACAAAAAAAAATTAAATTAAAACCCAGTTTTGGCCCAGGAGGAGGAAAGAAGATGAACAAAAAAAAAAAGTTACAAATCCAGTTTCGGCCCAGGAGGAGGAGAGAAGAAGAAGAAGAAGCAGGAGGAGGAGAGAGAAGAAGAAAAAAAAAAGTGACAAATCCAGTTTCGGCCCAAGAAGAAGAAGAAGAAGAAGCAGGAGGAGGAGAGAGAAGAAGAACAAAAAAAAACAAAGTTACAAATCCAGTTTCGGCCCAGGAGAAGAAGGAGAAGAAGAAGAAGAAGCAGGCAGGAGGAAAGAGAGAAGAACAAAAAAAAAATGAAATTGGTGTGGGTGGAGGAAAGGGGAGGCCACACCCCTAGGAATTTTTTTTGTTTTTTTTTATTCTTAATTTTTTAATTTTTAAAATATTAATTATTAAAAATATATTTAATTATTTTTTAATCCAGCTGAATTAGTGAGTGGTCCCCGTCTCTAGTCACGTCAGCAATTGAAGAAGGTATGACATTGTCACAAATTCTAAAGATAAGGTATAACATTGTCAATTTTAAAAGATTAGGTATGAAAATGTCGTCAGACCAATAGTTTAGGTAGTTTTGTGTAATTTACCCAAATTTTTATTTTTTAAGTTATTAACTTTTTAACACGCATATCTCACTATTTATATAATAACATGTGATGTACCACTCCGTATACCGATCATACTAAAAAATATCTCGAGTTGGCCACAGGGATGATCAATGAGTGCCCATGAATATTCTGTAAATCACCATCATCTCCATTTTAATTAAATGGGTATACGTATACCATCCCTGGTCGGCAGCTTCGGCACAGAGATTAGTTTAATAGAAAATACCATTTACGTCACATTTGCGAACTAAAATACAAAATCAGAAGATAATATATAAAACAAGGTCAAATCAAAACATTGCTATTAAATATTGGTATAAAACAATAATTCTTGCCGTGCCAATTTAAACGTGAAAAGATATTATAATTAGCCGAAGGGAATAAAGAAATTTGATCCTTTGCTTTGCTTAAACAAGATTAGACGACATTAGATATGGAATTAACAAAAAAGTTAGAAGATTAATTAGAACCGCTAATCTGATTCCAGGAGTTCACATCTGACATTTTATACAAACTCCTCCCTTTTTCCTGCTCAAAACCCTCTAATAATCTCAAGCCAACCTGCTCCTACTTAGTGCTAATTAAAATATTTAAACTTGCATTAATATTCTAAAGAAAAAGAAGAGGACAAAGTTGGGAAACAAGTTGGCATCTCCTCTCCCTATCTCAGACCCCAAAAGCCTTTCTCCTTCCTCACATGATTCTTCAACACACCTGCAAACAGTCACATGATTATTGTTAGGAGCTCAAGAATCAATTCCATCATCTTACATGCAGACTCTTAGGGATGTAGTATTCATGGAAAACGTGAGTTTGTTCAGTTGGTTATCATACTTGTCCTCTTACACCCGTATAAATATTTCTCTACCCACACAGTATTTTAGACTATCGCTTGTATAAGTTATATGATTTTAATTAGTACTACACTCATAATATGGTGATTGAGATCCACTATGAGTCTCTGTGTCCAAAGCTCGCGTACTGAGAGATCATAACCGCTCAATTTAAATCATAAGATCCTATTAGCCCATTACACTGATCCACTTCACAAAAACCCAAAAACTTGTTTGAATCTCTTTCTCTCTCTATCGAACGGTCCAGATCCCTCGGTCCACAACCTGAGACACATCCATAATATGGAATGCTACTAGATAAAAGCCTAGGAGCTGCACTATTGAACTATGTAGAACAATTCCGTCAAAAGATCAGCCAACAACAAAAGTTTGTTTCTTTTGTTTTTATATAGGAAATTTCTAGCAATATAATCATTTTTTGTATTGTTTATAGGGAAATTTTGATACATCATGTGTAGGAACAGAAAAAAGGGGCAAAGAAAAAAATCTCTTTAATGAATAAAACAATCAAAGAACAACAAATGAAAAAACAAGTCTCTCCCCATCATCTGAAACACTAACATGTTTGTCTCTGCAATATTTATGACCAGAAATGAGACATGACATGCGTTAAAATCCAAAAGAAACTGTCCAAGTTCAGCACACCAAAAAATAACAGAAACCAATATCCATAGAAACTGCAGCACATGTTACAAAATAACTGCAGAAACAAAACTTATAAAACATAATTAAATTAAGAGAAGTGATTCTGCACACCCTATTCTTCACCTACAAACTTCTGTCTATATCCGTCATCGGATTGAATAAACTAATAGAAAATCAACAGACTGAAATAATAAGGGTGTGCGAAAGTCATCTTCCGAGACTTGATTACCTGAGGGTTTACAGTCAGGGGGATCCTCAAAGAGTGAGAGGGAAAACTGTTTGTGAGCAACCCCAATGTCAAAGAGGATGAGACCTGATCTTGGATCATCGACAATGATGTCTTTGACCGGCAGCCACAGAAAGAGCTCCTCCTGAGACAAACCCTGAACCCCAATGAGGCTGCCATAGCTGAGATTTGCCCTCACCACGCTCTCAAAGAAAACCCTGTTCTCATATTTTGTGAGGCATGGGGCATCAAGGAAGACCTGGAGCTCCCCATTGTCTGAGAGAGTGTAGGACTTGACCTCCTTTGGGAGGAGGCCAGGTGGCAGACCCTGGGAGATAAGGAGGTCGTGGATGTTAGTGGAGCAGAGAGAGAGGGGTAGAGAGAGAAGGAGGAAAAAGGTCCATGGAAAGACACTGAGGAAGGAGGAGAAGAAGTGGGTGTTTAACAGGGACATGATGGTGGTTGGATGGAAAATGTTTAGAGAGAGAGAGAGAGAGAGAGAGAGGATATGGAGGGTTTTAAGGGGGCGATGATATGTATTTGGGAGAGTTGGAAAGTTGGAAAACTGTTTATTAAAAAGAACTGGTAGAGTTGGAAAGTTGAAAGACTGTTTATTAAAGGAGAGCTTGCGTGGTGAACTTACTATATTGCCCTAGCTAGGTGGTGATTGCTTTGTTTGTGTGAGGTGATGGGGGGCCAAGAGCTTAATTATTTTGTACTGTAGCACCTTATTATTATTGGCTGCCTTGCTTGCTGATGTACAGTGTACTAATAAGTTGTTTCTTAAAGTTGTATCTAGTCAAATGTATCTACAATTCTACATTCTACACCATAACCATAACCATAATAAATATCTATTCCATTTTCTTCTTACCTGCTAATCATGTATCTTATTTTAGTCTTAGTTATAATATTTTCCTTGAACTTAAATTAATGTTTAATTATCTGTAAATTGTAGGTACAACTTAACTAAGGTACGTCCTAAAAGTTTTTAAGACGTTCTTGCCTAAGTTTTATTTGTTGGTGTGCGAGTCTTAGCAATGGTGTCATGTGAATGATTGAACGAAGGATTTGGATGCAGAAATTTGAGTGAAGTCGGTGAATATGTGTGAAAGAAGTTTGAAATAGAGAAAAAAAAAGTTGGAAATGATTGTTGATTTCAGGTGGAAAAGGGGATGTGGCCAGTGGCGGATCCAGGATTCTAACACCGGACATTCCTAATCAAGGTACACTAGATGCTAGTCGGGTCGCGGGCTCGAGTGTAGCAGCTGTGCGCCTAGACGGACATTTGCGTACTAGGAGGATTTAAGTAAATTTATTATGTATCATATAAATAAATGCCTATTTACACTTAAAAAAAATTGTACTTGTTCGAGAATTTATGTTTATTATTTAACATATAAATACAAAAATATCATAATTTTCCTTTAGCATTTTAATGAATTTGATGGTATGAGATGAAAGTTCTAGTGATTATGAGTTCGTAGTATTTTACGAAATATTTTTCAGAAGTTGTATAAATTTATAGTGAATTTAAAAGAAAAATAACAACATCAAACATATTGGTTGAGTAATACATCATCCTTTTATTAATTAAAATGTTAGGTGGCACAACCTAATTGGACAACAATTATTAAAAAAATGGAGAGTTGGTCACTTAGGGAATGGGGAGAGTATTTCTTCTTCGTTAGACAAGATCCAAGAATAGCAGAGCCATAGTGGTTTCTTCGTATTCCTCCTCGTTTGAAAGTAGATATTTCTTCTTGGTTCAAAGCTTTTGTTGCACAACATCTGGACAACCATAATAGTCTTCTCTCTTCCATCATCTGCCAAGACCGTTGGGTGGTCATCGAAGATCCTTATCGACACCTTTCCGGACTTTCGGATGGTCCCGAGACCACCCAAGTCTATGAATGGATCTGCCCTGTGTGTAGCACTGTGGCACCCTGCCTTGCCCAATTATTGGATGGGCAAAATCCAATACCTATAAGGAGATTTTCTTCAAGGCTGGGTGGGGAGTTGTCCACCCTTGCAATTGAATAGGTCTGCTCTTGTTAACTCATGTTGGTTGATATATCGCCGGATAGTTATATTGTTCAAAATATTGTCTTTTCGTTTTTTTCTAGTGAAAAACCTAAATAACAAAACTAAAAAAGAAGTAACAATCAAAAGAGGCAAGTAACAACGCTTTTAAGATTAAAGAGACTATATACGAGTGATATATTCCTAGATTCGTAACAATATCTGCAACAAAGTTAGCTTGAAATACATGATTTCACATTGTATAATAAAATTTTAAGAATACCATCGTTTTGTACCAAATGATTCGTAGTTAACTATTTTTTTCTTAATAAAAGCCAACTAAAGACTAAAAAGTGCCAAAAATAAAAGAAAAAATTTGGTAGTTTGTACAATCCTCATTTAAATACAAAAAATGCACCACAAAAGGTCCCTAGGTGGTGCAAACAGCTCAGCCAATGGACCTTCTTGATGAGTCTATTATACTATATATTTTACCCTAATCTTAGTTATAATTTATTGGTTATTTTGGTAGAATTTTGATACTTTGTTATGTATTTTCAATGTAGGACATTCGACTTCCTCGAGAGTAAAAAGTGACAAAACGGATGAATTTTGGAGTGATTCTAATTGAAGGATGTTCGTGAATCTTTGAAGATGGTTGTATCAAAATTTTAGATTTTTCTACCAAGCCGTTTGACCGTGGCAATGAAATAAAGACCCAGCATGCAACTTTTTTAGATTGACATTTCTGGACTTTTTGGGTATTTTGGAGGTCAAGATGACATATTTTGAGGAAGATTCCTTCTGAGAATTTGTAAGGGACGTCTTCAGCTTTCAAAAAAAAGATCTTTTAGGACTAAATCAATATTGATTTGGTCAGTCAAAAGACTAATTTTCTGAGAACTCTGAATTTCAGTTCAAATAGGAAAACTTTTATTTTCTGTTTTATTATTTTATTATGTTTCCTAGTTTTATTCTAAGACCTTTTAGAGTTTTATTTTGTATTAGTATAAATAAGATATTTGGCCATTATGGTTAAAAGGGAGGAAACACATGCACTACTCTAGAGAGTTTTAGAAGTTTATTTTCTAGGTGTTTTATATCATTTTTCTATTTCAATAAAATTGATTTTGTTTTATGATTGTTTGTAACTAATTTCCGTTTGCTAGGGCAATGCCATGAGCCTTAGCATGAATATGTAGTCTTTATTTAATTGCTTATGATATTTTTCATGCATGCTTTGAATTATTAATCACTGTGTTTAAACTGTCTCTATAACTTAATGCTTAGCTACCATTAGGATGTTTAGATAAGTAATCAGATGCAATTTGGTCGGAATGCCACCGGAGAATTGAGCATTGCTTCTTGTGATTGATAATTGTAATTTCACCTAGGGCGAATGCCATGTCGTATGGGTTGCATGGTTTTTCAAAGGGTTTTCCCAAAGCGTAATGAATCATGCATGTTTATATTTGATCTGAATGTCACAGACGGATTGCATGTTTGATATATGTTCTAGCTTGAATGCCACAAGTAGAATATGCATAAGGAAAACCAAACCTTCAAAGTTGCATGAATAATTCATAAGTAATTAGTAAATCTACATAGGATTGTTAAGGGGATGGTGGAACCCTAGTGCTTTTCCAAATTTGTTTCTCAAAACCTTTTCTCTTTGATTTATTTCCTTTTTAATTGGTTATTAGTTGTTTTTCCTAAATTACTCTTGTTAAAATTCGTTTTTATTATTTTTAAATTCAAAATCTGTTGTAGGCCTATTTGATTGAGCAATCTAGGAAGAGAGTGAGAGAGAGGGTGCGGCAAGCTTTAGGGAGAAGAGAGATTGATTTGATTGTGAGGTGTGTTTGATTCACCCCATTGTGCCTTTATTTATAGTAGTAGAAAGGGTAAATAACTTTCCCTTTAGGATTACAACATTTAATAGGTAATCTAGTCCTAATAGGAATATACGATACTTTCCCATATTCTCTAGGATTTGCACAATCACATTCCCATTCTAAAAATGACTGCAACACTCCCCCTTGAGTGTGTAAATACTCAACAAACCATCGCATCAGATCTTCAGCAGATAAGGTAGAATAGTTGGTGAAGTCATCGGCACAACGAGCAATCGCGAGTCTCATATTTACGTTGAAGTATGCATGTGTAAAAACTCACAAAAACCTCGCTATGGTAAAACCCAAGGTTTGGGGAAAACCCATATACTAAGGGAAAAGTAAGAAAATATGCATAATGTCTTAAACAAACGTCAAACTGGACGAGTGTAGTGAACTCAACGGAGTATAATCATCCCAGGATGGGTGCCTCATTAAAACCTCGTTAGGTAGCAAAAGCCCAGTGGGAAAAATGCTCCTAATCGTAGGAAAAAGAGTACATTAAGATCATGTGAGTATGCTTCTGGATACTCCCCCTGAGTTAGACATAACTTCTAAATAAGAGAACTACAAGCGATTCAATTCAGACAATTTACGTATACCGATTCCTTGGACGAGCTTCTGAAATGTAGACTTGGGCAACGACTTGGTGAAGAGGTCGGCCAGGTTGTCCTTGGAACAAATTTGCTTGACTTCAATGTTCTGATGCTGCTGCTGCTGGTGTGAGTAAAAGAACTTTGGTGCTATGTGCTTGGTGTTGTCTCCCTTGATGTATCATTTCTTTAACTGCTCGATACATGCTGCATTGTCTTCAAAGATTGTCGTAGGAAGGTCAACGACTGATGTAAGACCACTAGTGCTTCAAATATGTTCCATAACTTCTCTCAGCCAAAAGCACTCACGCAATGCTTCATGCAGGGCTAGAATCTCGGCATGGTTAGACGAAGTTGCAACTAGCGTTTGCTTGGTAGACCTCCAAGATATAGCGGTGTCCCCAACGGTAAAGACATAACCCGTTTGAGAACGTGCTCTATGTGGGTCGGACAAATATCCAGCATATACGTAACCAACAAGGCGAGAATCAATCCTAGGGCTATAGGGGGCGGCAACACTCGGAGATTTGCGGGTATAGAACAAGCCCAAATCCGTAGTACCCTTGAGGTAGCGGAAAATCTCTTTGACACCATTCCAGTGCCTGCGTGTGGGCGCATTGCTGTATCTAGCTAATAGATTCACAGCGAAGGAAATGTCGGGTCTAGTGCAATGAGTCAAGTACAATAAAGCCCCAATTGTACTTAGGTAAGGAACTTCGGGTTCCAAAATCTCTTCCTCATCCTCTTTTGGACGGAAGGGATCTCGTTTAGCATCTAGAGTCCGAACGACCATGGGTGTGCTCGAAGGCTTCGCTTTATCCTCATTAAAACGTCGCAACACCTTTTGGGTGTAGTTCGATTGATGTACTAGGATTCCATCTAAACAATGCTCGATCTCTAAGCCGAGGCAGTATCGAGTTTTCCCAAGATCCTTCATCTCAAATTCCGATTTCAAGTGTGCAGCAATTTCCTCAAGCTCTACGGGAGTCCCGATGAGGTTCATGTCATCGACATAAACTGCAACGATTGCAAATCCGGAATGTGACTTCTTTATGAACACACATAGGCATAGTTCGTTGTTCACATAACCCTGACTCGTCAAATATTCACTCAGATGGTTATACCACATCCGCCCGGATTGTTTCAATCCGTAGAGTGTCCTCCTCAACCTAATTGAGAGAGTGTTCCGTGGTGTAGAACTATTTGAACCAGTCAATGGAAGTCATTCTGAAACTTTCATGTAAATTTCCGTATCTAGATCCCCATAGAGATACGCGGTTACCACGTCCATAAGCTGCATATTCAGTTTTTCGGAAACTACCAAACTGATTAGGTAGCGGAACGTTATGACGTCCATTACGGGAGAATACGTCTCCTCGTAATCAATTACAGGGCGCTGAGAGAAGCCTTGCGCTACGAGGCATGCTTTGTATCGCACTATTTCATTCTTCTCATTACGCTTCCTCACGAAAACCCACTTGTAGCCAACAGGCTTCACGCGTGGCGGTGTAGGAACGATAGGTCCAAATACCTTACGTTTCGCGAGAGAATCGAGTTCGACATGGATTGCTTGTTTCCAGTTTGACCAATTTGTTCTACGTCGGCATTCATCAACGGAACGTGGTTCAATGTCATCGCTAAGCATGATGTCAGTAGCTACTGAGTACGCGAATGCATCGTCGACGATCATCTCATTCTTATTCCAAACCTCATCCAATACTGTGTAGTGGACCGAAATCTCGCGATTCTCGGGAGGCCAGCATGTTTCGTCTGAAGCAGCACCGTAATCTAGAACAACCTCATGCGTTGGAATAGATGAGTAACAACCTCATGCGTTGGAATAGATGAGTGAGCGATGGTTGGATTCAAACTAGGGTCACTAGTTGGTGCTGTTTTCCTCTTCCGGGGTTGTGAATCCTTTGAACCAGGGGGTCTGCCACGCTTCAGGGTCGGAGCAGATGATTGGCTAGCCGCCAATGTACCTTGTCGCGTGGAGGGTGCGGCCTGGCCTTCCCAGGCGGGTTGTTGACGTACACGAGGTACATCTATCCTTGCAGGTGTGTTTGCAGCGGGTATATGTGATCTTGTCACCTTTGCTAGATCATTAAAAGCATTCGGCATACTTTGAGCAATGCTCTGAAGATCTATAATTCGACGCACCTCAGTTTCAGACTGGGTAGTGCGGGGATCTAAATGAGATATAGTGGGAGCATACCACGACAATTTGCGGCGTTCTACGGGAACGTTAGTATGCTTATCTCCCCCTAACGGCGGGAAGACTGTCTCATCAAAGTGACAATCCGCAAAACGTGCGGTAAAGAGATCTCCTGTCAAGGGTTCTAAGTAGCGAACAATTGATGGCGAATCATAACCGACATAGATTCCCATTTTTCTCTGAGGACCCATTTTGGTACGTAGTGGCGGCGCTATTGGCACATAAATGGCGCACCCAAACACCCGTAAATGCGAGACGTCAGGCTCATATCCAGTGACCAACTGTAACGGTGAATGTGGTTGGGTAGCGATGGGCCTCAGGCAGACCAACATAGTTGCGTGCAGTATTGCATAGCCCCATGCAGATACCGGCAGTTTGGTTCTCATAACCAAAGTCCGAGCTATCATTTAAAGGCGCTTTATGAAAGCTTCTACCAGGCCATTTTGGGTGTGAACATGGGGCACATGATGTTCCACATCAATCCCTACTGACATGTAATACTCGTCAAAAGTCTGTGACGTAAACTCTCCAGCGTTATCCAGTCGAGTCGACTTAATCGGATAATCAGGGTGGTGAGCCTTTAGCTTAATGATTTGAGCTAGGAGTTTGGCAAACGCGGCGTTGCGTGTGGACAACAAGCAAACATGTGACCATCTTGTCGATGCATCAACCAACACCATAAAATATTTAAATGGTCCGCAGGTTGGATGGGTAGGTCCACAAATGTCCCCTTGAATCCTCTGAAGAAATTTAGGGGGGTTGTGAATAATCTTTGTGTGGGAGGGTTGAATATTCAACTTCCCTATAGAACACGCTTGGCATGTCGAAACCCTAGCATAGGGATGTAACTTATGCCCGTGAGAAGATTTAAGGATACGGCGCATCATGTCACGTCCAGGGTGTCCCAAACGATCATGCCAAAGCAATAAAGTGTCCTGGAACTCAAGCATAGGGCCGGCCACTGTGTGGGCTTCTATGCCCCGAATGGTTGTAATGTACAACCCACTCGGCAGACGTTCCAACTTCTCATGAATATGCTTCTGGCCATATTCGTATGAAGTGATACAAAGAAATTCAGAACCATGGTCTTCAGTGGTTTCAAGATGATATTTATTATCTCGAATATCTCTAAAACTCAACAACGTTCTTCCGGAACGTGGAGAATAGAGTGCATCCTTAATGGTCAAGATTGTACCATTAGACAACATGATACGTGCCTTTCCGTATCCTTCACTCAGGTTGGATGGGCCTGAGAGAGTTGTCAAAATAGCTTTCTTAGGTATTAAGTTAGTAAAATAGTGTCGTTCACGCAAGATGGTGTGCATGGTTGCACTAACTGCCAGACAGCTAACTTCCCCACTAGGCATACCTAGAAATAAATTGATTGAATTGGTCACATGTATAATATAATTCCATTAATTCAATTAAGCAATTCGAGAAAATAATATCCATTCCAATAACAATCCATAATTCAAAACAAACTAAAACCAAACAAATTATTCCAAACACGTAGGAAAAATGGTCCAAAATTAAACCATAAACCTAACAAAATAGGGGTAGGGGTCGGCCACTCCTAGTGGGTTCGGCCACTAGGGGTACATGCCCTAGAAACATGTCTAATTTATTAGTCCATAGGTGATGACGCTTCCTGGAAATCCGATATCTCCATTGATGTAGTTGCATCTTCCAGATGATCCACATGTGTAAAGTTAGACTCACGACGGGAATGATACTTGGCAATAGCCTCAGGGGAAGCTCGACATACGCGTGACCAATGATCATTTGATCCACAACGATAGCACATGTCCAATTTAGTAGAAGCAGCCTGAATGGGAGCTTTTCCATTGTTCTTGAAGTTTGGGACCTTAGGGGCGAGTGGTGGACGCTGCTGGGTTGCAATTATGCCCTTAGGTGTGGCACTCTGTTGACCTTGGGCCCGTGGTTGGGGTTTTCCCCCATTACCACGGCCACGACGATGCGGTCGTCGTTTCTGGCTGCGAGAATGAATCGCATGCGCTTCAGGCGCGGCGTGCGAGCCAGTGGGTCGAGCTTGATGGTTTCTCATCAAAAGATGGTTCTGCTTTTCAGCGAGAAGTAAAACAGAGATCAAATCCGAGAACTTGGTGAATTTATGTGCCCTATATTGTTGCTGCAGGACAATATTGGTGGCATGGAAGGTCGAATAGGTCTTCTCCAGGATATCTGATTCGGTTAGTTCCACTTTGCATAATTTCAACAAAGAACGGATTCTACAAACTTTAGAGTTGTATTCATTCACAGACTTAAAGTCTTGGAAGCGAAGATGCTGCCAGTCGTGTCTTGCTTTAGGCAAGTAGATGTCTTTCTGGTGATCGAAACGGTCAGCCAGAGCGAGCCAGAAGGTGCGTGGGTCCTCCTCAGCGAGATACTCGGTCTGCCATGCATCATGGATGTGTCTTCGAATGAAGATCATTGCAGTAGCCTTCTGAGCTTCGTCAACAGGTTTGTCGGCGATAGGAGTCTCGATGGTGGCTCTTATGCCCTTTGCAGTTAAATGGAGCTTCACGTCTTGAACCCACTTCAGATAGTTTCTTCCAGAGACTTCTAGAGCGGTGAAATCGAGCTTGTTCAAGTTCGACATGTCCCTAAAACGGAGGGAAAAAAACGTGAGTAGTCATATGGTAAGCCATAGACATATATCGTAGAAAATACAGGTTCTTTAGACATGTATTAGTTTAATTTATGCATGAAAACTGCAGGTTTCATGTGGTATGTTTTGAATGAAAACTTCAGGTTTCAAAGGCACTAAATTTGAAACTACAGGTTCAATTTAGTATTTTTATGAACAATTAGTTCATAATGAGAGGTTCCTGCAAGAAACACATAATGCAATATACTAACTAAGTGTAATGGATTTGAGGTTCTTCGGGAACTCAAGTGTGAGAGCTTCGTTACTACGAAAGTATGTGATGGTTCAAAGTATAAAGAGAAATTATTGAATCGTTAACGTCCAAAAGTGATATTCAGGTCAAGAATTTTGGATTCATTATCAGATTAATGGACTGCAGGTCACTTTTAATTAATTCAATAAATCGGGTCATACAGGGTCGATTGTAGAAGCAAAATAATATTGACATAATATTATTGGACCGAAATTATAGCCCCAAAAGAATTTTGGGCTTGTGCCGTGGGTGAAAGGCACGGCTGGGTGCCTTTAGTAGGAACTCACGGCCCAAAAAGGGCCTCAGGGTGGACTGCAGGCCATGGAGAGGGTGAGGACCTCCCAGCCGCAGCTGGGTTTTGGGTATGGACCAAGGGGAAAGCCACGGGGGAAAGGTCCAGCAAAAGCTGGCCTTGGGTGTCGCACGGGGGAGCCCAAAAGCATGGGGTCGTGCGTGTGTGTGTTGGGAAGGCTCTAGGCCTTGAGCGGGAAGCCCAGCCCGAGGGCTGGCTTTGTGCGTGTGTGCATGGAGTGCCCAGCCGCATGGGCTGGCAGATATGGTTATGGGCCGAGAAAGGCCGTGGGCTGCAGGCCCAGCAGAGAACTCCCGAGGCCGAAGCCTGGTTTCCTTTTTGCACAGGGATGGTGCGGTGCACCAAATCCCATTCCCTTTTTTTTTCATTTTTTTTTTTCAAATCCCTTAGGGTTTAGGAAACCCTAACTTGCTTCTAATTTGTTTTTATACTTTGACTCACAAATTCCACGTAACAATTTAATTGTGCAATGCATGAAACAAATATATATATATATATATGAATAAATATGAATATATATATCGGAAGGAAAATATAAACATAGGGGGTTCATGCATCATGGGGAATGTTTTCATGCTTCATGGGTCGTTTCAAATATCTTACTTTATTTTAAGCGTATCTGAGTAGCAGAAAACAAATAAGCCTTTGAATGTGGTGGATGATAGCCTCCTCCTACGATGAGTCAATTCCTTAGCTTCTGGCAAGAGCGTGCTGATAACGTCTTGTAGGCCTATTTGATTGAGCGATCTAGGGAGAGAGTGTGAGAGAGGGTGCGGCAAGCTTTAGGGAGAAGAGAGATTGATTTGATTGTGAGGTGTGTTTGATTCACCCCATTGTGCCTTTATTTATAGTAGTAGAAAGGGTAAATAACTTTCCCTTTAGGATTACAACATTTAATAGGTAATCTAGTCCTAATAGGAATATACGATACTTTCCCATATTCTCTAGGATTTACACAATCACATTCCTATTCTAAATATGACTGCAACAAAATCAACCTTTTCCAATTTTTGTTTGCAAATAATTAACTAAGATTTTGATTTTGCATTAATTGTTTTAAATAATCCCTGCAGAAAACGACCTTACTTGAGCCGTTTATACTACAACTACCTTGTTCTCTTGCAAGTATTTTATAATGTTTTTATTCCTACTTTGCAGGTGGTAAAAATCCTATCACTCCTCCTGGCCATTTCATCATAAAAATTGGCAACAAAGAAAGTATGAATACAGATTATGAATACTATTTCATTAACTAAACCAATAATTAGAAGAATACTAGTCTTTCAATTGGAACTAATTAGAGTTTTTGGTTCTTAGATTTGTCACATTGTTATTACTTTGGTTCCTTGCTCTTAAAATCCTTTTATTTTGAACAAAAGGTGTTACACAAAAATATCATTAATCCACATTGTGACAAGTTTTAATTTAAATATCAAATTAAATCAAAATTTAGGAAATGATACTTGAACGGTTTCGATTAATTAATAACCAACCCAAAGTAACATATTATAACATTAGAGTCTATTTGCGTTTGAAGGTCAAACAGCTAAATGTAGAAAAGACTCACTGAATAAATACTTCCATCTAAAATTTATAATTGAAGAGTGCTACCATTAGCACGTAAAAAGTGACGGAGCCAATATAGAGTCATTAGCTGCTCGTGACCTTAATATCTTCATAACTCCACATATTTGTGTATGACTACACACAATTGTGGCAAATTGAAAAAAGAGCCAAAACACTGAACTACAAACTGCTGCTTCTTTTGTGCAACCCCCCGAGCCCCGTATAGTTATTTGTAATTTTTTTTTTTCTTTCTTTCATCCATCGTTCTTTTCTTATTTCTTGTGCGCGACCTTATGGTGTGCAACAAGCGTTCGATAAAAAAACCTCACTTGATAGTCCTACGCATAAATCGACAGAATGCGGCATAATTTGGTAGATACCCACTTGAAGCTCAACCAAATGATCCAATGAAGTTTTTTTTTTTTTGGACAAAAATTGTGACGTTATTGTTGTTAAATCCTGATTCCACCACTGCACATAAGGGTATATAAAAAATTGTTCAATCCCATATGAACCAATGGAGTATACATTAATTAACCAGAGAGTAACGGCTGCATCTGTAGTGAAAAAGTCAAGAATCCAGGAAGTCCCTTAGATGAATTCTGCAACTATACAAGGGAAGGGATGGTGAATATATAGGCAACAACTGCAGACTTGCTGCATACCCTTTTTTTAACTTTTGTCTTTCACTGTTAAGTTCATGTTGATCTACAGAAAAAAAAAAAATTAAATAAAGAAAAAAAGAAGAAGAGGTTGTATAGGGAGTTTTTCATTTGATGTCATGTGGCTAATGTTCTAAAAATCGCGAAGCATTAGATGCGTGCCCTGTTCGCTTTTTAGAATATTGCGTGTGGCTAACATTTATCTAGCTAAAACATAACAAAGTGTTACAAGCTTTAATTATAATTCGAATTATTTAACACATGTTGTGTAACTGAAGGTTTCTACATGACGTACGAGAGTAAATTACCATTCAATTTTTTCTTCATATTTTGTGTACGTGAAGAAAGTTGATGTATCGTTATAAAACCAATTGCAATCATTATTCCAAAAATTCCCGCCTAGGCGCTAAGCGGCTGGTTACCATCCCGATTAACTTCTAAGGGTTTGAAAATTAAGAAAGGATGCCTAGACCTCCTTAGGCGCCCTCCTAGACTTGTGACTTTCATTTAGACAGAAAAACGATCACTTTCATTTCGGATTTTATTTTTGTTGAATAAATTGTAAGAGACATGTCGAATTCTTAATACTTTAATCTATATTTCATTTTATCTTGCAATTTATGTATCTTCATACAATTATGTATTGTTATAAGTATAAATAAGCACTTATTCATACAATATATAATAAAGTTACCTTAATCCGTCTAGTTCGCCTAAGCCCACCTAGCTGCTTAAGCAATAATCGTCAACTCACCGCCCGACTAGCGCATAGTATCTATTAGAATCTTGATTGCAATACGAAGTCTAGCAAAACTCTTTTTTTTTTTTCTGATATAAAGTTCACACTCAATAGTGCCACCACTCAAGGCTTCTAACATTTACGAGTCCTTTTTTTTTGGTCAAACTAAGTTATTTTCATTCCATTAAAAAAAAACAGACTAGTACAAGGAAAAGAGAGTTCAAAAGGCATCCCACAACTTAAATACAAGCTCAGTAAAAAAAATACAACATTAAAGCCCAAAAGGGCCAAACTAAAAAATAATATAAACCCTAAAATTAAAAAGGAAACCAGCAACCATCAAATTTGACGCGCCTCCCTCGGAAAGCCACCACCACCCAAAAAACGAATCAAACAAAGTAGCTAGATCAACAGAAAATGAAAGTAAACAAGTCACCCGCGCAGTGAGCGAAGACTCGAATAGTGAAAGAAGAAACCTGCGTTGAGCATAAAAATTTTACGAGGCAATGATTAAAAGTTACCTGGTAAATGCCCCCTGGGGCCCCACCTATATAGATATCTTGTGAGTGATTGACTGTTGACAATGAATAAAATCTAGTGTGAGTATAGGCCCCACGTAGTTGCTTTGCAGGTCCCATGCGCCACTTCTTATTCCGTATTATTCATCCTTTGGAGTGTATATCGGATCCGGCTACAATGGTATGTTCCACTAAGTAGAACGAATTTTATATACGAAATTTAATCGTTGAAAAGATTTATTAGATTTTTATAAATAAGATATAGTCGTTAAGTTTTTAGACGGTTTATAATCTTAACTATTTATTTTTCGTACAATTTAGTGCTAGTATAATTAAAGCGACCGTAAAATATGAGTAATTGTTTTACAAAAGGCATGTAAGACCAGATTTGAACTTACCAAGCTAGTAATAGTAGTGTATATTTTTTACGCACTCAAGTTTGAGTTTCTCTTTCATAATTTAGATAAATTTAATGCATATTAATTGTATATATATATATATATATATATATATATATATATATAATATAAAAAAACGTAGGATATCGCACTACTTTGATAATCCTTTATAGTTGGTGAATCCTTTTATGGAACCCTATTAAATCAACCACATGATATTCATGAAAGTTGAAAATTTATCATCTTTCACTTTTTTGAACGAAATTTAAAGCTAGCTTTTTGAACCCTAGGTTAAATTAGTATTCATCTTGAGAGTTCAAATCTTCTACACTCATGTTGTGTGTGGTCTCTATCATTGATTAACATATGTTAATAAACTTAACCCTCTTTAATTTTGTTGTCATAAACTTAACACGTGTCAATTAATGATAAATGCCACAGAGAGACCACACACAAAATGGCTGCTGAAAATTTGATCTCCTGTCTTGAAAGCCCTTTGTGTAACCAAGAGGTCAAAGCTATTATCTTTTGTTTAAAAATTAACGAAGACATGGAAGTTGGGGTTCCACCTCATAATTAATTAGTCAATTACAAGGAATAATACAAATATTTAATAATAAACTTATGCAAGGTTCTTAATTCTTCGATGCGGAACCTTTATTAACTTCACTTAATATCTACATATCAATGTACGTGGTGGATTGATTTAGTGGTTAATATCTTCCTCTTCAATTCACTACGTTCCGAGTTCAAACTCTCTTCCCTTTTCTTAATCTAAATTAGTTTAGAATATCGCTTATACTAAAATATGTACTTGGACAAAATTAAGCGACTAACCCCAAGCTCTAGTCGGACTAGAACCACTTCCTCCTCCCTCAAGAACATTTATCACTCTTCCGACTCAACAAACATGTGGATGTCCCTTCGATACTTGTCTTTGTTTGACAAAAATCACAATTGTGTAACCCTACCGAGGTCAATTCACAAGCATCATGAAGTTTCACCTTCTAATAACTTTTACATCTGTTTTTATAGAATGGAGATTTCATGTTGAGTGATTTTCAACTGTATATTGCTTGTTAATTAGCTCGTAGGCCCGGGTGCCTCGATGGTGCCCTAGTGACGAAATTTTATTGTGCGGCTCACGTATACGCAGCACACTCGTAAGGATGTGGGAGCGATATAGCAGCTGCATGAAATAATTTCTCACTTTAGTTGGTTTAAATGGTGGAGTTTTTTTAGCATGCATCATTGTATACTATACACCTATATTCGTATTCGTTGAATTCTGACCAACTTTGTTCTTATTTTCTTTACATTAAACTTAAACTTTCAAATAAGAGCATCTCTAAGAAAGTACACAAATGTGACTTCTTCAAATACAAATTTGTTAACATACGTGGTAATTTAAAGATTAAAATTTGCTACTTCACAATTTTACACTCCAACAGAGTCTACAAATTTTAGTATTGAATCATTAGAAAAAATGTTTGCTTAGTGGGACAGCAAGTGTTCAAATTTAGAGAGTGTAGTACAGTTCGTAAACTTGAAGACTAAATTTGACAATTCTGTTAGAACAGAGAAATCCTGAGTAGCACTTTTTTTTAAAACAAAAACCTAAGTAGCACTTTGAAATTTAGCAAAAATCAACTTTTGTAGAATCTGGCAAATTAACTCGTTGGGTTGTTAATGGGTACTTATTAAGACCAATTTAGCTTGATTTCACCTTCCACTATCAGCACCACTACCAATCTCACCTATATATTTTGGTAATATCAAATTAAACGGGTCTTAATGGGTCCTCATTAAGAACATCCCCAATGGGGGCTTTATCCTCCATGAGGCTACTACATTTTAAGCCCTAATGAGAAATTTCATCCCCAATGAGCCAGAAAATAGGGCTAGATCCACCACTAGGGCTAGCAACTTCCTTTATTGAGTAGCATAAAATTGGGCTATATCTATCCCAAAAAAGTGGGTCCCACAAAAAAAGTAGCAACCTATGTGAGCAAAATTCTATCACTCTCTCTCCCCTTGCAAATACACTTATACTCTCCTTTTATTCTTTTTTTAATTATTTTTTCTTACATATTTTTCTTGCAATTTGGCTAATTAATGATTGTTTTAAATTCCATAATCAAATTTTCAAATTGATTTAACGGACATTGGTAAGTGAAATTTTCAAATAATTTTTATCAAAATTGTATGATACTAATTTGCCAATTGGTGCTAGGTAAATTGTTGTGTTGTACGTGAAAATCAAATTATTTCAGAAGGTGGAGTGGTGGTTTGTATCTTTCAACTGATGAGATTTAGATAAGAGAATCTAATTCAACGAACGGTTCATAAGTGATAAAATCTAACTTTGTCACAATTTGAACATTTTTAGGTTGAAAGGTTCATAAAAAAATAAAAATAAAATAAAATTTTAAGATAGCACGTTCAAAATTCAACTTAAGAAAAGTTAACACAAAAAAAAAATTTATTGCATAATCAAATTAGTACATAAATAAATATAGATAGCCCCATATAGAGTCCGAAACAAATAGCCTCACATTGGGAGAGATATTTCTATAAAGCTCCAAAGATTATTCGGAGCTCTAAAATTGGTTATATCTATCACTTTTTCAACACCATATAAAGCCCCTCATTGGAGATACTCTAACCGAGGGCTAGGCCAGAGGGCTCTGGAATCTGGGGGGGCCCCACGAAATCCCAAAGGGCCAAAGGGCTAGAGGGCTGACTATTTTTTTTTTTGTTCGTATTCCTGTCGGTTATAACCGACAGAACTAATATATATATTTTTTAATAGTGTCGGTTATAACCGACACTCATAGTTATTCAAATACAAATTTTTTTTTATTAATTATTATCAGTGTCAGTTATAACCGACACTAAAAATTTGAAAAATTTGAATGCAACAGCTAGCCGTTGTATTCAATTTTTTTTTATATGACTTTAAACCTTTTTTTTTTCCTTTTCATATGAATCAAATTTTGTTTCATATTTTTTTTCAATTCTATTTTACAAAATTTGTTTCAAATTTTTTTTAAATTCTATTTTTTTTTCCTATAACTTCTATTTTACAAAATTTGATTCATATTTTTTTTCATATAACTTCTATTTTACAAAATTTGTTTCATATTTTTTTTAAATTTCATTTTTTCCTATAACTTCTATTTCACAAAATTTGTTTCATATTTTTTTTTCAATTCTATTTTTTTCCTATAACTTCCTAGGCCATATTTTGTTTCATGCTGACGTCACTTAGCCGTTGGATTTGAATTTAAGTTGTAGTTTTAAAATAATAAATTATGTTTGGCCCTATGACCCTTTGGCCCTCGGTTGGAGACGGTTTTTTGTGACAGGGCTAAAACGAGCCCTCTGACCCTTTGGCCCTCGGTCGGAGACGGAGGCAAATATGGTCATGTACTGTTCATTAAAATATTAATATCTTGAAGAATCTTGGAGGGTCAGAGAGCTCAAACGAGCCATCTGGCCAGCCATCGGTTGGAGATAGCCTAACAACCCAACAGATTGATTTGTCATCCTACTCGACTGATGCTCTGCCGCATACTCGTGTACTCAAAAAGAGCTTTGTTAGTCGGACCTACAGGCCTTGCCTTTAAGCTAAAGATATATAAATACCAAAGGTAACGAGACAGCTCGTATGAGCATTGCCAGTCATAGTTTTCATGATTTGCATACTTGCAGGGAAGGACTCTCAGCTGTCCTCTCTCAGCTTTGTACATCCACCTTCACAGAGATCACAGGTTTGATCGTTTGTGTTGTGAATTTCTGAATCAGAAACATGTTCCTTTATGCTTTCACTTCATTGTCTTTTCAGTTTTCATGGATTTGAAGATCAACATTTCAAAGAAATTTTTTGGGTTTCGTATTTGCCCTTTTAACTTATTTTCTTGGTTTCTTTTTCTTATTTCACTTGCAATAATTGGTGTTTGGCGAATTTCAATGCTCGAGCTGTCTCTGTTTGTATTTTGTTGCGCCCAATTTTCAATATTAGGGTCAATGAAATGAATGTATCGCCATTCATGGCGCGTTTACGTAACGGTAATGAAAATAGGAGGAATTGAATTGAAGAAGAATTGAATTGAAGAGGAGAAGAGAAGTCAAAATCGGATTCCTGTTGAAGCTGTTTATTTAAATGTTCTGGAATCGGAATAGAATTCCATAAATTCCATAAAGCTGTTTACTAATTCAGCAGAATCGGAATATAAACCAGTATGATTACTAAAATGCCCTTGTCTCAAATCAAATATTTTATATACTTTAATGGGTTTATAAAGGATAGTCTTGAAAAAAAAAAGTAAGTGAGGGCATAAAGGGAACAAAAGTGTCATTCCGATTGCCCAAACAATCAGGAATTGGATTACCACCTATATCTAGGGAATCCAATTCCACCAATACAAGGAATTGAATTCCAAAATTTGTGTGGACCCCATTGCTTTTTTTTATTCCTCCATGTTTAATAAACACCGAAGTACTCCGTAATCGGAATTCAATTCCACATTCTCATTCTGATTACGAATACGTAAATGCGCCCTCAATTCTTTGATTTGCCATTAAAGTTGAAAATTAGTTTGATGCGTTTTTTTAATGTTCGAATCTCAAGTATCTCAACTCTTGATATCAAATTAAATAATGGGTGATTATAAATCTTTATTCATCAGGTGACCAAGATAATGGATTGCTTTAGTGCAATGGCGGAGCTAGAATTTTTTTATCAGGTAGGCTAGTTGAAGATTTAAATATTTATAAACGAATAAACTAGATACTCACAGTATCAGCTAGCTTAAGAAAAAATTTCACAAGGTGATTCAAGAATTTTCGTTATTAAACACATACGTGTTAAAATTCAAACGAATCCAAACTTATACATGTACAACAAGCGATGAGAAAAATGATGTAAGAAAAATTACGGTTTGTAAACTGTATTATATAATTAAAATATAAGTAAACTGAGAAAATTCGTATTAGTGACAAAATATATGGTAGGCTACATTCGAAAATCAATAAAAATTACATATAAAATTTGATTTTTCACCGAAAGCAGCCCAAGGTAGCCCTTAAGGTGGCTCCGCCAGTGCTTTAGTGTATTCGTAGACCCCAAATGTTCAAAGATGGCATAGTTGGTTTTTTTTTTTTTTTTTTGTCAAACGATAGATTTGTTAAATTAAAAAGCCGACAGAGTTCAAACCCTAGTACAAGAGCAACACTCTCTCCATCATTGTGGTAGAGAGCCACTTGCAGCATAGTTGAATTTTGTTGAGATCTCACGGAAAAGAAAATCTACAGTCAAAAGCCACAAGCATAAAGTTCAAGGTTAAGACCGTTTTCCACTGCAAGAAGAATATAACTCGACTTTCTTTTGGTGAAATATTAAGCTTATAAATACATACACAAATATTGCGGGCAATGAAAATTGAGTTTTCAATATAATGTACATGTTAGCAACGCAATCGAATAATGGTTTTCTTCGCAGTTGCTCGAGGCTACCTTGAAGAAGCGCTGCCACAATAAATCTAAAAGGGCAATGCTAGGAAACCAAAATTTGAAACCAAATGATGTGTCACCAATAGAAAATAAGCACGTTAACTATACAGAAGGCAAAAAAGACGGTCTCTGTTCAAGAAATCTTGCTCCCGTTAAGTACCAAGTGAAGATGCGGGTGGAGTCCCCGCCAAGGAAGAATCAATAAACATTACTACCATTAACACAAGTTTAAGAACCTTAGCCAGTCACTTCTAGACAGCACAGATTAAACATACATTTCGAGATCGTATGAGGAAAAACATAAAACAAGAAAACCTCCTTTCAACAAAATCACACCGATGAGAACGAAATCAACACAGCAGTATGAGTGTTTGATGCTAAGAGCTCGGATGCACAATAACATCGGCAAGGGTAAGGAAAGTTAAAGGGAGATAAGCTTTGTAACCAGAATGGTTAAATCAAAGAAATCAGAAAATAAAATCATATTAAATCAAACATCCGTACAACTAAACTCAACTATCTAGCAGAACTCAAATTCTCGGTGTTAATGCGAAAAAACTATTACAAAGGTTATCCTAGATCAACCAGATAATTCACAAATAATGATGTCTTTGACAACAAGCTCATATGACAACATTCCTTATCCAAGCAGACGACAAGAAGACTTCACCAGAAAAATCTAAGCACTGATATGTGCACCCCTGGATGAGTTCCTCCATTGGATAACCTTCACTAGTAGTTTAATAAAGTACTATTTATTTTTGCAGTCCCGCGTTCGCTAACTGAGGAGTAAAGAAAAATATAGTAAAAAACAACTTGAAAAGAAAAATACAATTGCTCGCATAAATGGCATTCTGATTACCTCATCCAGATGCTGATTCTGATGGAGTTGCTTCTTGTTTAGGTTTTCTTCGTTCAGGAGGAGGTCCATCTCTTCGTCTTTCATATCTTCTGCTCTCAAATTTTGATTCTCTCCGTTTCTTTGGTTGATAAACAGGGTAGTTTCCAGGAATTATCTCTCCATTAACATATTTATCACCTATATGTAACCCCCAAGATGAAATCATTAAACTGAATCGTAAGCGGTAAAACAAAACCATTTGTTTGTGACCTAACATACCTCCATAATCCTTGTTTTTAACATCTATATATGAATCTGGCAACACCCAGAGAACACCAGGCAATCCTGCATCAGGATGAACCAAGTTAGCTTTACAAACTCACTGTTATACGAGAAAATCGCACAAAGATTCACCTGACTACGATGCATACCTTTGAATTTTTCAGATGTTTCTTCAGATACAGTACATTGGAATCCAGTGTAGGTGGTGGTGCTAAAAGCATACATGTTCTTCTTTGCTTCTTCCATGCTGTAACATAAAGAACCATGGGAGATTGTGAGATTAATAACTAAGCGCCTCTAAGTACGTAACCTAGCAGAGTACTGATACCCACACAGGTTCACGTTAAGTTAAACAATCTTAAGTTAACTAATCCACACAGAAGCTTAACCATCATCAACCAAAACTAATTTGAGATGATACCATTCCATCGTACCACAACTTCAATCACTCAAAATTAAAGGATAGCTTAATATCTAGAGTATAAACAAAAAAATTACGAAAAAATGCTTCGAAAATAAAGAAAATCTCTTGCTTAATGATAAGGAATGAACCAATACTACAATTTCCAAGCCACCCTGCATTACTCTTCTTGTCATTTTGTTGAACCTTTTTCGAAGAAAAATTTCATCGCACTTATCTAACAATTATTTTCTATTTCTACAAAACACAAACAGATTACTCTCCCACTCACCTGCATAAACACTTCATTTCCTTGCAACTACTACAGCAATATATAAAGCATACTTCATTCAATTGGGATTTCAAAACAAATAACTCTATTTATGCAAAATTCGAACGCATTGCCGCCACACGAAACATCCAGCAACTACTCCCAACCAGTGGCGGAGCCACAGTGGGGTCGTCGGGGTCGCACGACCCCTTGGAAGCCATGGAAGTAAGCTTGGAGCTCCATCGGCGACCTCTTGGAGCTGCTGGTGCGACCTCTTGGAGGTCGCACACCACCTGTTCGACAAAATGTGTGAAAGGAAGAAGCAGGGCAGCTCGGCAGGAAGAAGAAGAAGAAGCGCGCGGCTTCTTTTTTTTTTAAAACAGATTTGGCAAAACGGTGTAGACTTATTCTTCTACATTCTGCATTGATTTCGTAGACTTATTCTGCTTTAGCAGTTGAGATTTGGGCTGGTGGGTTTTGTTCATTTGGAAACAGGGTTGCAGAAAATCCCGGTTTTCTTACAAGAAAAATGAAATTACTGCTTATTTTTTGGGTAAAGTTGCAGGTTACTGGGCAGTTTTTGTGCTTGCCTACGCAAGAATCCTGATTTTTCAGAATTAAAAGCATTAACTTTGATAGGATGGTTTGTTGTTTAACATTTGGATGTTCACATTACTTGTAGAATTGTAAAGTTTGGAATTGGTTTAGTTTGATTGGTTGGATAACCCTTGTTTTGTTTGAGAGTTTGAGTTGCAACAGATGATGTGCTGCAACTTTTGTTTGCGAGTTTGATTGGTTGGATAACCCTTGTTTTGTTTGCCAGGAATTACTTACTTTTTTTTCAAGATTGTTTGATTGTCGAATTCCTAGACGCGCTCGTGCAGAATACACCCATTGTATCTTTGAAGTTGTAACTACATCTTAGCAACTAAAGTAGCCAACTCTAAAAGAAAATAAACTAGGATAATTATAGCTTGTAATATTGTTTCTGTTCTGAATTATGAATGAAAGTACTATGATTTCATTTTCAATATGTTTTTCCATCCTAAATTTTTATTTGGACTTTTACACTACGACCCCTTGGGGTAAGATTCCTGGCTCCGCCACTGCTCCCAACCGAAACAAAACAACCCAGAAAGCCTTATACTTGACCATATTTCACCAAAAATTTCTCCACAGATATAACTTTCCCCACAAAACAAACAGAACCCAGAAACATTTTCCATCAAAACAACAAAAACTGTAAAATCACAGAAATTGAATGAAGATTAAAGGGTAAAGAAGTACCTTCCAAGAACAGAAGCGAGAGTGTTGAGGTAGGTCTCAATCATTTGCTCCCTAGTTGGGGCAGGGTCTTTAGGGAACTCCATGACAATAAGCCAGTGGTTATAGTCACAGCCCGGCAACATAATCGTCTCCCTCTGCTCATTGCTGCTGCTTCTCCTCGACGAGTAGTCGCTGTCGTTCACAGCTCGAACGGGCAGCTTAGAGGGAACCGAGCGAGTCAAAGGCCGAGTCTCTGAGTTGAATCGGAGCGTAGAGATAGAGGGTTGGAGAGAAGGAGGCAAAAGGGAGGGTCTTGGGGTTGGTATTAGGGATTTGGATGTGAGATAGAGGCTCGGCGCCATTGCCATTTTCACAGTTCAAAGTAGAGAGACTCAGAGAGACAACGCAGATAAGGAGAGAGAAAGGGCGATGTTTTCAGGTCTTACGTTGAATAATTTTGATTTTTGGGCTGGGCCATGAGAATTGGGCTTTTTGTTTGTGAAAGGCCCATAACAATTTTTGAACAGCAAGAAATATAGATTTGAGAAAATTAATGAAAAAAGCTTTAAATTTTTGCATTTTAATCAAAAATATAGATTTGATCTCCATTAGATAACTCCACTTCGGAGGTCATGGTGGGCCCAACTACTCCTAACTAACTAGGAAGACACCACATCAGCAAATTGCCTCTATTTTTTCTTATATGGCAATTGGGTCTGACCCTGGATAATGGAGATCAAAGAGAAACCACACATAAACGCTCAAAGATAAACAACTCGTCACTATAAGGAATCCACCAAAGAGATAAGAGTTTACGGATAGGAAGAAAAACACACTTCACTAAACCAAGTTTAAAAAGTAAATCTTAATTTATGAATGATTTTCAACCTTCCAAATTTTCTTCGGTGTCATACGCTTCCGCTGCATAATAACTCGCCCTCGAGTTTAGTTTAGTCTTCCTCGATCTTTCGGATGCCCAACTAACAATTTCCACTTCATCCAATTTAACACCAAAAAATTTGAAGACCTCGAAAAATTCCAAGAAACAAAACAATACAGAGAACTTTTGATTTTCCACATTCTTCCAAACCATGCACGCACCAATTTATTTCCCTTAAAAACAATCAACTTGGGAAAATGCTTCTGAATCACTTCATACTGATAACTTGGGATTGAGTGGAAATAATTCAAATCATATTGAAAGCTTCTATTCAATGGTTTCCTTCTCATATCTCGAACAGTGAAATCTTCCCAAAAATTATCACACATTCTACGAATACCAACTTTTGCCTCATTATATAGTTCCTGGAATTCTTCAACCATTGTAATCACATCTTCATCACCATTGTAATTATTAAAAACTAACAGAGACTGAAAAACATCTTGGTCAACCACATCAATTGCATGCTCGTCATCACCATCATCATAGACAAAATTATATCGACATATACCACAACAAATTTCACAAGAACCACTTGGACAAAGATCAAACTTTTGAGGAAGGTTAAGATTTAGAAATTTTTCACCTACAAAAATATTCTCATTGAATTTGTCATTCTCTGTTTCATGATGAGGATGGTGCTCAAGACGCCACTGGAGCTGCTCCACTTGTCTCCTTAGGTCGTCCATCTCAATGTCACGCAGATCTCTCTCACAATGTGGTGAGTCCTGGCGAGCTTATCGGCCTCCACGACGCCCACGCCTCCCAACCATGATTGAATAGAGCTCTGATTACCAATTTGACACAGGATAATGGAGATCAAAGAGAAACCACAAGTGAACGCTCAAAGATAAACAACTCGCCACTATAAGGAATCCACCAAAGAGATAAGAGTTTAAGGATAGGAAGAAAAACACTCATCACTAAACCAAGTTTAAAAAGTAAATCTTAATTTATGAATAAGTTTAAAAAGTAAATCTTAATTTATGAATGATTTCCATACATGAGTAGTGGTTTTAAATAGTTAGGCATGGAACAACTTTCTACTTTCCATGAAGAGGTTACTAAGCATCAACTTAATGAGAACATGAACCAAACTTGATGAGAACATGAACCATATTAAATTACTAAGCAACAACCTTCAACCTTCCAAATTCTATTTGGTGTCATACAACAGTAATAAAGGCTCTCATGCATGTATTGGAATCTACCAAGACTCTCATGCGTATTGGAACCATCAAATATATTTAATTGAGTATTAGAGCAACACAAATAATTAAGTAGTCATTTAAGAACATTTTAAATATTTTTGGGGTAGAGCAAAAGTCCAATTTGGAGTTTTATTGTGTTGTATTCCTTATAAATATATGTACTAAACCCTTGAAAAAGGAGACTTGAATGAATTAAAATATTATTTGCTTAGTGCAATCGAAGTAAGTGATTTCTACTTCTAAAATCAAGCATTTGGCTTGTTCGTGTGAGTGAATCCACGATTAGCGACATAAGCGAGCTCCGTTACCCCTAGTTGAGCGAATCTCAGGTTATCATCCCCCGTCTCCCTGAGACTCCCTTGGCTTCTCCTGCATCAGGGTCTAGTTCAGACAATTTTTTTTTTTCGTTTCGTTGTTTCAAATTTTGGCTATGAATTTTTATACATTGGACATCGACATGTGAAGAGGAGAAATTTGTGTGTATAGTACGAATCCGTCGTCACGCTAATGTTTTGCAACAAAAGGATAAATATTTGTGTATATTTTTATAGGTTTTTATCACCAATGGTCCCTGAGATTGACCAAACTCATCATTTTGGTTCATCACTTTCAAAATCAATCAATGTCGTCCCTGACATTCACCACAGCACATCAATTTGGTAATTCCGTTTAGATTCCGTCAAATATTTTTGTTAGTTTTCATGTGGGACCCACAACCCCAATGAAATGGTGACACGTGTATTACACAAAAGAAGATTTTTATCACAAATGGTCCTTAACATTGATCAAACTCCTCATTATGGTCCCTGAGTTTCAAAAATCAATAAATTTGGTCCTTGACTTTCACCATCGCACATTAATAGAGTCATTCCATCAAAATTTCGTCAATATTTTTTGTTAGTGTGTTGATGTGATCTCATTAGTCCAATCATATGACGCCAAGGTGATTAACTATAAGAAACTAATTTTTTAGGGTGAACCAACTAGCGAATATTCCGTGCTGACATTTATCTCGCATCCCACAATCCCGATTGGAAAATAAGATCGAATCCAAATTTGATAAAATCGAATCCAAATTCAATTCAAATTTGATAGGATTATAACCAACTAGAGAGAATGAGAAGTGAGTTCACGGATGACAAGATGATGATATCCTTTTTTTTTCTTTTAGTTTTTATTTTTAACTTCTTATAGTACTTTTAGTTTTAAATATTAAAAAGTATTTTTTATAGTTAATCCATGTGGCGCCATATGATTGGATCAGTGGGACCATATTATCACACTAACAAAAAATAATGACCAAAATTTTAACGGAATGACTAAATTGATGTGCAGTACTTAAAGTTAGGGACCAAATTTATTGATTTTTCAAACTCAGGGACCAGAATGAGGAGTTTGATCAATGTAGGGACCATTTGTGATAAAAACCTTCTTTTGTGTAATACATGTGTCATCATTTTATTGGCTTTGTGGGTCCCACATGCAAACTAACAGAAATATTTGACATAATCTAAATAGAAGAACCAAATTGATGTGCGGTGGTGAATGTCAGGGACGACATTGATTGATTTTGAAAATAAGTGGCCAAAATGATGAGTTTGATCAATCTCAGGGACCATTGGTGATAAAAACCCTATTTTTATTCATACATCTTTATTCTATTGACACAAAACATTAAGTGATGGTATAATTGTGCCATGAAATTTGTTATTTGTATTAGAGAAGGGATTCTTCTTGCAATCAGTGACACTATGTGATAACTATTTAACAAACAATTATCTATATCATCGGTTGTGTCACTGAAACAATGAATTAGTTGTAAGAGTATTCGCATAAAAAAATACCGTCACATGATGTAAACGACATAATTGACAAGAGTGACAAAATGGGGATAACGTAGGAGATGGTCAAGTACAAAATGGGGATAAACGACATAAGTTTCAAACCTTATGAAACTGAACCAAGAATTAGACACTATTTATAAAACTTGATTAATAAGTAGATATTATTTATGAAACTGGACCAATAAGTATATATTATTTATGAAACGAAACCAAGAATAAGACACTATTTCTAAAACTAAACCAATAGGTGAAAACTATTTATGAAACTGGATCAAGAACTAAACACTATTTATGAAAGTGGACCAATAACTAGACACTATTTATGAAACTGAACCATGAAAGAGACACTATTTATGAAAATTGTACCAATTACTATACATTATTTATGAAACTGGACCCAATAACTATGCACTATTTATGAAACATGACCAAGAACTAGGCACTATTTATGAAACTAGACCATTAAATAGTGTAGTACTGTTTAGTTTCATAAATAGTGTTTAGTTTTATAAACAGTGTTTGTGATGGACACAAGGGTCCTGCGCGTCAAGTTTTTTTTTTTTGTCATTTTCATTAAAATTTAAGTTTTTTTTGTTGTTTTTATTAAAATTTAAAGGTTTTTAATTATAGCATGTTTTTTGTTAAAATAAACTTAGCCCAAACCCTTTTCATGAAAGCTTTGGTTGAAAAAATTCTTTAACAAAGGAAAGTTCGTTTACAGTCGATTTTTGTCTCGAGAGTCAAGTATTGAATTGCACTGGTAGATAAAACATTAATCTTTAACTTATTGCATCCCAGTTTTGAACATATGGGAAGGGGGTATTGTCGGAAGGTTAGAAAAATTATTTTGGGCGTCCAAAGAATGCCTCTGCACACCATGTTTCTTCGAAAAGTCACTTATTCTATTACCATTCTCCTCTGAAGGTGAGTTTGAGCAACTCAATCCAAATTTTTCATCATTTAATGTAAATAAATTTCTTCACGTAAACAAATATCCTTGTAATAAAAAATGTTTGAGGTCTACTTTGACCAAAATTAAGCTCAAATTTAGCTTAAAATTGGATGGGAAATGACTATCGCATTCTTTTTAGCTTCTCACACCTCTTTATTTATGATCATCGAATTGAATAAATTAAGCAAAATAAAAAATCAGAAATAATATGTGTTAAGAGGCTAAAAACTGTGTGTGAATTCACTTCGCAAATTGTAATTGGGACCAGTATTGGGCGACGATGTATGACAGAAGTTTCTTTGGGCTGGATTGGTTGATTGTTTATACCTTCTTTCGGTATTGGGATGGGTTTTGCCATTGTTATTTTATTTTGCACATTTCCATGCTTCTTATTCCCGCCAGTCCAATTTCCATGGAAGCTAAGAAATTAAGACACAAAATAAGACATTGTAATTGAACTTTTTTAAATATCGTTGTATTAAACTAATTAATAATATGAAGAGTAGTCAAACACATTATACTCCATGCAAGGTCTGTTTTTCCATAGACATGAAATTTATTCTCAATATTAGCACTACGGTCTGATGATACTTAATTGTGTCTTATTTATTGTGTGATTTAACTCAAATCCTCACTCCCTCAATATTTTTATATAAAACAAAAAAATAAAATAAAAATAACAGTGAGTAGTGTAAGCAGTCCAAGCTAACCACATTCTAGCACCCAAGTGGTCAAAACTGAAGATATAAACTGAGAAGAATAATTAACTGCATGCATCATATTCAAGTCTGACTCGTTCAATTGTGTCTTGCATGATTAGTTATCCACTAATTTATGTTATACCACTGTTCTAAAAATCTCCGCCTATCGCCGCTTAGGCCCCGCCTAGACGCTAGGCGGCTGTCACTGCCCCGATTAATGCCTAGGCGTTTGAAAATTAAGAAAGGGCGCATAGACCAGCTGAGGCGCCCGCCTAGGCACCTGCCTAGGTTGCGACTCACTTAGACAGAAAATAGATAACTTTCAATTTGCATTTAATTTTTTTAATAAATTGTAAGAGACTTGTTGAATACTTAAATGAGCACATACTATATGCTTGTTCCTCATGTTTTCATTATGTTCCAATACTTCATAATACATATGTTATTCTATTTTGTATTTTATGATGAAATTATATATATATTAAGTATAAACAGACACTTATTTACACGAAATATAATGGATTTACTTAAATCCGCCTAGTCCGTCTAGGCGCCCGCCTAGACCCCGCCTAGCCGTCTAGGCTCTAGGCCCCAGCCCACCGCCCGACTAGCGCCTAGCATCTTTTAGAACCTTACATAATTAGTTGTTAACAATTTATAACTTTGAAGATGCAGCTGTTTGTGTGACCAAGTAGTTTTTAGAATTGTTTGATGGTAAGAAGCAACCTCCAAGTTAGTCTCCCCATTTCCTGCTACCCAAATTATCTTAAATAGTTTTTGGTGTCCTTGATCGTCGGCAGCATTTTTTGGTAATCCAGTTGTGAAAACGTAACCGTTGACACATGATCTGTGTAGTTTTATTAGCAAAATCTGTTGATGGCGATTGGAAGGCATTGACAGTAATGATCTTAACAGCTTAACTAAACGCTAAACAACAAAAATTAGCCCACTAATAATTAGCCCACTAATTGGATGATGAAATAGATAACTAACCCACTAATTAAACAACAAGAGTTCGACTCCCTCTAATATACTTGTCAGTGCATAGACCTCCTCCTCCCTTCATGAGTTAAGATCTTCAATGGGGAATTCAAATTTGAGATGCAAAATAATTCACATTCCATTTTACATTTTGGAAGATGCGAATGAAAGTTCCATCCAATGCGAGGAATGTAAATTTGACATCCCATTTAACTTTCTTTTTAAGATTAACGGGACCCATCACCAAAAGATATAAAAAAGAATGTAAATTTAGGTTTTATTTACATCGTCCGTTGAACATAAAAAAATTATATTTCGCCATTAGAGAGTTTTTCCGGCGAAGAAAAAATACAAAATGCCCATTCAAGACATTTTAATTTACATCTCCCATTAGAGATGTTCTTATGGATTTTTTTGCTTATTCAGATATAATTTGGAAAAATTACACCTAGAATATACTTTTAATATTTAACATTATATTAAGACAACACATTTTAAATATTTTAAGGAGAAACAAAAGTTAATGCATGTGAAAGATGACATCATTGACTTTTTTTACTCTAAAGTTTAAGTTACAAAAATACCCTTCATTAACATAATTGTTAACATTACAATCGTTATTCTTACCTACTTTTTCTAAACCTAAAAACCATTCATCCACAAAATAACATAAACATTTCATTAATCAGCGTACACGCAGCTGTATTCCTTTCCATCTGTACTAAAATCCCATTGGAGAGCTGCCACGCAGGATGCCCTGCAAAACACTGGAACTTGGAATCTTATGCCTTCTAATTCTACCTACAATATTGTTGGCTGTAAGTGGGTCTTTAGGATCAAAAGAAAACCTGATGGATCTGTGGACAGGTACAAAGCTAGACTTGTTGCCAAATGGTACAATCAGCAAGAAGGTATTGATTACAGTGACACCTTTAGCCCAGTGACTAAACCAGTGATCATTAGGATTATTCTCACTCTTGCTGTTCAATCAAACTAGTTTATGAATCAATTGGATGAAAGCAATGCATTCTTGCATGGTTTCTTAAAGGAAATGTATACATGTCACAACCTCCTGGCTTCATTGATCAAGACCATCATACTCATGTCATTTACAAAAGTCCATCTATGGCCTAAAGCAAGCCCCTCGCGCCTGGTTTGAGAAGTTTCAATCTGCATTACTATCTATGGGTTTTCAGGCTTCTCAATTTGATCCCAGCCTATTTGTTCTCAAACAGCCTATATTGGTTCTGGTCTTAGTTTATGTAGATGAAATTATAGTCACGAGACCCTCATCTGCTACCTGTGCTAATGTGATCACTCAACTTAGTGCTCAGTTTCCAATAAAGAACTTGGGGGATTTGCACTACTTTCTTGGCTTAGTTACCATGTCTTCTGCAGACATTTTTCTTCATCGGTCCAAATACATCTTGGATCTTCTAAAAAAAACTAAAATGGATGGTGTCAAACCTTGTATTACACGTCTTGGTTCTGCAAAATTAGATCTCACAGGCTCTCCCTTAAACAATCCTGAAGAATATCGATTCATAGTTGGGGCACCTCAGTATCTCACTTGGACTCGTCCTGATCTTTCTTTTGTTGTCAACTTAGTGTGCCAGTTTATGCACTATCCTAGAGAACCCCACTTTTAGGCAGTAAAACGCATCATTCGATATCTTAAAGGCACTCTTAGACATGGCCTCTGGTTTCCAAAAACAGCTCCACCTCTACACTTAAAGCATTTTCTGATGCTTATTGGGCAGAATGCTCTTGGGATCGATATTCTACTGGTGGTTTCTGCATATTCCTTGGTTCATCCCTCATTAGTTAGAGTGCCAAGAAGCAACATACTGTTGATCATTCATCCACAGAGGTTGAGTAAAGATCACTTGCTCATACTGCTGCAGAATTGATATGGATATGCAAACTGTTCATAGATATTGGGTTTCAGTAGCCTTTTATACCCCAGATTTGGTGTGACAATATTTCAGCCATTGCATTGGCTTCCAATCTAGTGTTTCATGCTCGTACCAAGCATGTCGAGATCGACTATCACTATATAAGAGACTAGTCCTTGCCAAACTTCTCATAGTTCAGTTTGTGTGCAGCCAGGATCAAATTGCTGATATTCACACCAAATCTCTTCCCAGACAGCGTTTTCTTCATCTTCTACCAAGCTTTCACTTTAATCTTCTTCATTTAGCTTGAGGAGGTATGAAGAGAAAGTTAAAGAAGTAAATAGACAGTTGTCAAAAGTTAGTTAGGAAAGTTACCTTTGTAATTTACTTTCGCTCTCTCTGTTAGTTTGTTACTCTTTTGGCTTTCCTATAAATACTCTTTGTAACTTAATCATTAAGTAATGAAATCATTTCTCAATATTAATTGTGCATAATTATATACATGATGCAAATTTGACATGGACAATCCTCCCAGCCCCTCCATCACCATGTATGACCTGAGTTTTTTCAATCATATCGAAGACGAGTTGAACTGATTATGCAAAAATGGTCGAAGACGGGTTGAACTGATTCTGCAAAAATAGTCGATGACGGATTGAACTGATTTTGCAAAAATGGTCGATGGCGGGTTGAACTGATTTTGTAAAAATGGTCAAAGACGGGTTGAACTGATTCTGCAAAAATGGACGATCATTGATTGAGCTAATTTTGCAAAAAAGGTCGAGGACGGTTTGAATTGATGCTGCAAAAATTGGTGAGGACGGGTCGAACTGATTCTGCAAAAATGGATGAGGACTGATTGAACTGATTTTGCAAAAATGGTCGAGGATGGGTTGAACTAATTCTGCAAAAATGGCCGAAGATTATTGAACTGATTCTCCAAAAATGGTCGATGACAGGTTGAACTGATTCTGCAAAAATGGGTGAGAACTGATTAAATTGATTCTTCAAAAATGGTTGAAGACATGTTGAACTGATTCTTCAAAAATGGTTGAAGACATGTTGAATTGATTCTGCAAAAATGGGTGAGAACTGATTAAATTGATTCTTCAAAAATGGTTAAAGACATGTTGAACTGATTCTGCAAAAATGGTCGATGATTGATTAAACTGATTCTGAAAAAATGATTGATGATTGATTGAACTGATTCTGCTAAAATAGTCGAAGACGGGTTGAACTAATTCTACAAAAATGGACTAGAACTGATTGAACGGATTCTGTAAAAATGGATGAGAACTGATTGAACTAATTCTGAAAAAATGGTCGAGGGTGGATTGAACTGTTTCTAGTAATAAATTATACAAACTAATTCTATATATAGTTTCAAAGCTGATTCTGCAGAAATAGTCGAGTATGGGTTGAGCTAATGACACATATTAATTTTGTTGGAGTTATGAGGGTTGAGTTCTATTAACAATCCTAAAGCCTTAGGGGTATGGTTGGTATTTTAAAACATTTTTTTTCCTTGTTTTTGGGATGGATTTTAGTTGTTTTTATGTTTATGTCTCTCCTTGACATGTTTAAAAATTAATGGAATTCTTTGAAATATAATGAAAGTTTTTGTCTCTATATAAAGCTCCCGTATAGTTTCAGTTTATCAATGGTATGTTGATTAACAATATATCATAGCTTACAAATTTATTATATGTGTAGCAATTATTCTTAAAGATTGGAAATATTCTGTTGCTGAACTACGATGGAAATAATCTTTATTTATAATTAGTTAAGTTAATTGTTGATTTAAATACAGTTCATTGTCGCTCAGATTCACAATCTAAAAATTTACATAAAACATTTGTTAAACAGTACACGTATGACAATAGAACAATACGCTCTTAAAAGGTTTTTACAAAATGTAGACTTTCCTGGGTTTAGGGTTTAGGGTTTACTAATTTACTAGTTTAATTAGGGTTTATTCATTAAAGTCGTTACAGTCTGAGGACGCCATCTTTGAACATAAGACATGTTTTCTTTCCTTTTTCTCTCTACGTATTTAACATATGGTATTTGAAGTTTGAATATAAAAAAATATAATCATCAGGTTCCTCTCATAAAAAATGATAACCAAATTCCAAAAAGTTGAAATGAATTAAAAATAATTAATTGGGTATTAATCAATCAAAACCAATGTGTGTTTGTATAGAGGTAGGTAGCATTGCGGTTGCATCATTCGCTCTGTGATTTGTCAACGTTTAAATTGTTTTAGTTCCGTTCAAGTCACGTTGTTTATTTGAGAGAAATGCTAGCGTCAGTCGTTCACGCATATGTGAAAGATCAATAAATATATAAACAAAACAATTGAATCCCACAATCGACAATTTCCAACTACTACTAACCAATTATATACGAAAAGCAAGACCAAAAGATCAAGATTCAAACCCCTACTAGAAGAGAAGAAAAGAAGAATAATGTTATTTCTTCCCTCGCAACTTTAAAAAAGTAACAGCAGCAATTAACAAGAAGACTGTGGATGACCAAAGTTCCGGGCCCGACCCGACCCATGGTGTGAGCCCGGCAAGAAAACAAACCCGATATGTCTCACGTGCGGGTGGTAGAGGTGTGGGGAAAGTCAGAGGCTTTCGCAAGGGCCCACAGCCCACGTGTGATGTGACATGCCACAACTCCACCGGCCAATGTTCGGCCGTCGCCATCCTCAGTCGGACGCGACGGTGACATTTCACGTGAAATTTGGACCATTTTTCCAGATCTTTTTAATTAAATTAAGTTAAATTAATTGGCAGTTTGCCTCCTTTGGCCAATCATTTAAAATATAATAATGTATTTCGTGTGGTGTTTTGTTGCCATACACATTCGTTTTGCTATTTGGAGGGCCCTTGTGATTTGAAATTATTTTTTTTCATGTACTAAACATGATTATTTAATTTTTGTTCAAAATCCTGGATCTGAATTTTGAGTCAGATATGCTTCAATTCAATGGGAGCAAGCTAGAAGGTGACAAGGAGAGCACCCTAGATTAGGGTTTGACTCTAGCTTAGTGCAAGTTTCTGGAAGCTTACCCCACTTAATAGAAATTAACCCTCAATTTCAAGAAAAATTAGCTAACTTCATTCATGTATTTCTTAGATAATACCAGTCTGTCACTCACATATTAGAACAGTTGAAAAAAATTCTAGTTCTGTTCTTGAGAGATTGTGTGATGTGATGATGCCATTGTGAATAGTGGCGGATGCATATTGGGAGCAAGGTGGTCCTCCGAGAAATATACATGTGAAAGTTTTTCGAGGATCCTCCGAATGATTGGCCAAATATTTGACAAAATGACTCTCTTAGGTTATTTCGACAATACTCAACAAATTCTCTCAATAGCCCTCATCAAATTGCTTCAGCAGATGTCAATATCGTTTGATATGTGCACAACTTAGTTCTGTTGATAACAACAAGACTACCAAGTGTTCGACAAAATGTTTCAGCGAATAAACTGAAATTTTCTTTTACGTGTTTCGTGCTCTATTTATATATATATATATATATATATGTATATGTATGTATATAAATTGGACTTTTAGCACTGGGACCCTCCGAAGTTTGTATTATGAACCAGGCACTGACTGTGAGTGAGCTAATTCTTATAAAAATGGCAGAGTGCAGCATGTGGTAGATATGGATGGATGAGTGTTTTGTAGGCATACGTAACGTAATATCATTTACCCTAAAAACAAATTTTGCCACTTAAATTCTTTGATGATTGAATATTGTTATGTGAACAAAAAATCTTTCATTTAAATTTGTCTTTAAATGGGTTGTCTACGTCAGACACACTTAGGTTTATATTCTCAATCAATATAGCTAGGTTTATGTTTCATGCCGTGTCTTACGTATTTGCTCGTTTTATTTTACACATTTATATACGGTCACGTAAATACAAAAAAAAAAAAAAGAAAGTTTATTCTAAACATATAACAAATGTGACAAATTTTATCTTCTCGCATATTCGATAAATAATTTTATGAGTTAATAACCAGATAATTTAAATTTCTCTCTTATTGACCTTCAATCATCCTGTGGTCCATTATTGTTTGATAAATGGTCGCAAAACAAAAGGGCGTGGTCTAATTTCTCTATCAGTATTCGACTTTCTCCTCTCTCTCATTCATCTCTCTTGCAGTCATCCTCACATGTCGTTGTTCTGTAATTGCTCTGGTACTGTGGCCTTGATCGTCAATACTAATTGATAGCTGGGTGTTCCCCCTTTTGCTAGTAATGATGTACGTACTTGTGCTTGCTCTATTTTTTATTCCAAAGCCTAGAAATATCTCAAGTGCACGGTTAACGGTTTGCGATTAAACCACCTATATAACTTAGAGGATGAGAACATTCGAACTTTGGTGTAAAGAGCAAACACACTGCCTTGATTTACTGCATAAGAGCATCTCTATTGTAAGAGGCAATTAAAGTAGGGAAAATTGTACCACAAAAGTTGACGAGACATGTCTACTCAATTGTATCTTGTGAATTTTTTTTTGTAATTCCAATAGGTTAGGCAAATCAAGTGAGTATTTTATTTTATAGTTTTAATTTTTGAGTTTTGTTATCTTTTGGCATATGAAATATTTTATTATAAAAGAATTTATTCACTCGATCACATGTGTTACTTTGTATATACGAAGGGCTAAAGAAACACTACGGATCTCAACCGTACAACCAAAACGAAAAAAATCAACCCGTAACTTCTTAATTATTACACTTAATATGAATAATTCGATTACAAGAGTTGGAGATTTAGTCAATACCACCTAAAATGAATTTCCAAATTAAAAGTTGTGGTATCACCAATCAATATAAAGTGTCATCTGTGTTTTGCCACGTGGCAGCACCAAACCAAGCTAGACCACCTTCTTCCAATGGCACTGCAACCACCCGATTTCATTTTTTTTTTACCCGATTTCATTTATGCGCAGAGGATTTGCATAGTGTATGTTGTGGCCGACCAGATCAAAACTCGCAACGACTCTCCCACGTGGATCTCTTTGCTCTCATTGGCTGGGGTCACTTCTCTTTTTGAGCAACAGAAGCAACCAGTAAGTCAGGTCAACCATGCTCACAGCCACGTGGCAAGATCTCCAACACGGTCCCCCATCCGGTTGAAGGGGAGCAAAGTATTCTATGCTCCTCCCTTGTCGTGACTGCATGGACTGCGGGACCCACATTAGGGTAAGTATAATTGTATACGATGAAAAACGATCCTCTCCGAATCCCTTTCCTCCTAATCTACCAAATTAGGGAATCCGTGCCGTTGAAAATTGATCAAACGGCTGAAGTTATTATAAGTTTAAAGTGGGTCCCTATTTGTAGCCGTTGGATCAATTTTCAACGGCACGAATTTCCTGATTTGGTAGATTAGGAGAAAAGGATCCGGAGCGTATAAGATAGTTAGTACGTGGAAATCAGCCTTCCTCGCCGATTTCTTGCATGCGAAAATATTTCAATGACCACAATAATCGCGAGGACGAAACTTATTTGGGAATTATACGCATTATTTTTGTTTAAGTTATTTAATTTAATTGTCGTAAATAAAGAAATATGTGATGGGCGAGAGAATTTGAAGAACTTTTTGTGAGGATAGTTTACATGCCTTTATCAAAAGAATAGTTGGAGATGCCAGATCTTTTAGGCTATATTTGCTCTAGGAAGTAAGCCATTCAGCCTATCTTTGCTCTATCAAAAGAATAGTTGGAGATGCCGGATCTTTTAGGCGGACAACAAGCCTTTATCGGACGTGCTCGCGTTGGGTCAATAAAGACAACTAAGTTCGATTGAAAGCTCACTCCGCAACATATTGTGATTCACTTGAAACGAAAAGAGTATATAGCACCATTATTCAAGTTTCAAAAAGTGGGTGATACTAGATTGATCATCTTAAATGTAGCGTTTTATAGTCGGATTTTTTTTTAAATCATTAAAAAAAGCATCAAACCATCAACCGTCATAGAAAGAACCCGCATGATCTAGCGTTTCATAGTTGGACTTTTTCTTTAAATCATTAAAGAAAAAAACCCAACTATCAACCTGCCATACAAAAAACCAATATAATGTAGCGTTGCATAGTTGGATAGGACAGATTGTCACTCGAATTAGAAGTTCTCATTAAGATGGATAGGATAGATTGATTTGTTGTTATCCTATTTTTGTAATTTATCTTATGTGTAAGATTGTTTTATCTTATGTGTGTAAGGTGAAGTTGATATTGGGGATAAACTTTACGTTTTCTAATTTTTTTTTAATTATTGTTATTATTATTACTAGCATATGGCACACACTTTGTGTGTATGAAGACATTTTTTTAGAAAATGAGAAGAAGAGAGGGAGAGAGAGAACGTGGGGGAGTGTGAGGTTTTTTTTTTTTTTATTTTTTTTATTTATAATATTGGAGGTATTTTAACATCACATGTAGGTGAGGCTTCAATAAAAAACTATAAAATTTGGACCTGTGAAATTACATTATTGCCCATCTTTTTTTTGTGTGATAGAAGACTAATTTGTCTTTTCACCATCTTTTGGTTGACAAAGAGGGTTTCATTAATTAGTAGAGATTATTATTAAGGGGAATGAGAGGGTTCAAAATTATTACAATAATTTAAAGAGACAATAAAGTTTCAAACTCGAAACGCATGAATAGAAACTCAACATCCTATCCATTATGATATTAAACCACATGCATAAGATAAATAACTTGGATATGGAATTATTCTCTAACAAGGTGCTTAAGTAAGCATCTTTGACCATCCTAGTTTTTTTTAGAATATAGGATGGATATATGTGTAATGATGATAGGGTATTAGGTTTCTACTTATGCGTTTCGGATCCAAAATTTATACTTTTCAAAATTAATGTAACAGTTTTGGACCCTCCCTTTTCCCTTAATAATAGTAACTGCAAAAATATATTTTACGAATGACACTACGCTGTGTTCTTGTTGTTTATCGAAAAAAGGAAAATGGAATCAATGTTCTTGTATGCCTTGTTTGTAAAATATTAATAAGCTCTCACATGGTATAATTAATTAAGTCATAACCCATAATTCTGCCATCTTGCTCTTATTCTAGTGGAACTTTTATTCTCAACAACAATATAGAAAAGTTCGAATTCCACCGACTCGGTCATAAAAATTGTTTACATTATTTGAAGAATGCATGTAAGTCATTGCCCTTTGAGAGAGAAAAATAGGTCAAAATTTAATTTGTGAGGTTAAGAGTTCGATTATCTTTTGTTCCAGCCAAAGAACGAATATCTTTTGTTCCAAAGAAAGTCATATAGAAATACCAAATGTTTGTTCTATAACAGCCATGTAAGTGGCAACAGAGTCACGTGTTAATCATATATAAAACATATTATATTATTATGAAACGCTTTAGTGTCGGTATATCAGTGTCATATCCTTCTCCTCCGCTATAGTGGCATTTAGTTGGGTGGCAAACAATGGAGTGGACAGTCTTGTTATTTTTAGTGCTTGACGACTGCTTTGATTCAACATGGAGAAGACAAGGCCATATGAATACAGTAGCTGGTGCTGTATGATTTATCTTATCCTCTCACCAGCAAACAGTACTGCTACTACTATAACTACTGCTTCTGAAAATGGCCTCTCCCCTTTTATTTGAGACCTGAATTTCTGTCTCTAAATTTGTCTCCATCTTTTTCTGGGTTTGTCTGCTGTGGTTATTATGATTTTGTCTGCCTAATGGACTCTCTGAAAATGCGTTTTGGCTTTCTCTTTAATTCAAAATATCAAAAACTGCTTTTGTTTTCTCCTATCAAAGACAATGGCCAAACAGGGAACAACTTCTGTTTCAACCTCATATGTCCTTTCCCTTCCAAACCAAAGCACCAAGCACTTGTTTGTCCCTTGAGTCTTTGACGGTTTGCGCCAAATCTCCGGATAAATATCAATGCCCCAATCCAAAACAAACACTCAAATACAAAATAAATAATGCCAAATTATTGGTGCTATTGCATGCAATTTTGTCACATGCATTATTGCACACTTCATAAATTTTGGTTTTCACCAGTCTATATATAAATCCAAACTTTGCAATATGACCATATACAGCCCTCATAGTTGATCAGATCGACCAAGAATTTTAGTTTATCCAATTTTATTTTCCTTCTATATACATCTTGAATTAAATTCCACGACATTTGCTTGGTCACTTTGTCTAGCAAAGAAATGGAATTAGTTTATCTTTATCCAATTCTATATTCATCTAAATCTAAGTTTGAAAATTGTACAGTTTCATTAAATTTAAGTACACATGGTGGAGTACAATACTATAGCCAACTTGGTTAAACAATATTGTCTTCGTTGGACTAATCTTAATATATTTATCATGTGATTACAATACTCCATTGGAGATGGTCTAAGTCACATAATTTGGTCACTTTGACTAGCTCGGGGAACAAGTCACTGGGAGGAATATGATAATTTATCTTTAGAAAAGTGTTATCTTTTTGTTTTTATATTAGTAACTCAATTACTACATATAATATGGGAAAAGTCTGTGACCCTTTTTCTTGAGTGAAAAAGAAAGGACTTGGATTTCTGAGACTCTTAGTGAGTGCCGTTATAAGGCACATGAGACTTCAGTGGGCAGGAATCCTGGCCGGATCTAGGAATCAAATTCCCAATGATTTTTTTTTTTTTTTTTTTAACAAACGATATTATTTGGTTGGGTTTAGTTTCACAATGGATTAATAATAATGTGATTCAAATTCGCATTTGACCTTTTGACGAGAATCGAACCTAAGACTTTTCACTTACAAGTGAAGAGAAATATCATTAAACCATGGTACAAAGTGACTATGAAACTTTTTTTTTTGAATGAAAAAAAAAGAAAAAAGTTTCATAGCCACTTAATACTACGGTCTAAATGGCCATGAAACTTATTAATTCAAGTAAATAAAAACAACTATTTTCCAAAAAAAAAAAAAATACAGCTAATTAAACAATAAATAAAAAGAGTTTCCTTGAAACTGGAACATTTTTTTGTACATGGTAGAAAAAGGAGCTAAAAACTTCCAAAAAAAGAAAAAAAGTAGTACTCTAAAAACTTCCAAAAAAAGAGAGGAGAGAGATGAAAATAAAAAAACATAAGGTTAACCTAATTAATTAAAATGGTAGTAGTTACTACACTTTCCCTAAGATGATTACAAAAGCACTTCTTGTGAACCTCCATGAAAGCAGCTTCTTCTAAAATCAGTGGGCCAAAAGCTACTGCATTCCCCTTCCATTTTATTTTTTAATCCCTTCCTAATCAATGTTGCACCATTGCTTGTGGCCTGGGACCCACTTGGGGCACTTGGGGCTATAGTAGTTTGAGACCACCCTTGTGGTCAAGAGCTCCACAATGGGTGCAAATTTCACACACCTAGGGGTCTTGTATTGGTTAATGGAAGCTCCCAAGCTAATGGCATAGTCCATGAGCTTGTCAAACGTCCCCATCTCGACAATCTTGATCTCCAGTGGTCCGATGGACTTGTCGGAGGCCCGGCCTTGCCGGTAGACGCTGTTCAGGGACTCTTCGACGGTGAGGCAACAGTCCTCAAAGACCGAGGGTGGGATTGGAGTTGTCCCATTGAGGCTAAGTTCCCAAAAGAGCACATAGTGTCCCGGGATTGTTGTTGTGTCCGCATAGCTAGTATATTCCGTCACGGTGGCATCGAAAGGGACCAAATGGTTCACGGCATTTTTCACTGCGTTTTGGAGCTCCACCTCATCAGTCTTGTCCGAGTCAATGCTCAGGACAACATTTTTCCTGCATATGAAGTTGAACTGCGGTGCCTTGTTCTTGAATGAGGCCACTCTTAACACATCCCCCACTCTGTAGCGGTACAGTCCTGCGGATTAAATAGTCACAGGTCAATCTTCAGCACCAAAAATAACAAAATTTGTAATTTCATGAATTAAGCCACTTAAAACACAAAAAATTAAAAAAAAAAAAAAAAAAAAAAAAAAGAGTTACCACTTACCAGCATATGTTGTGACAACAAGCTCATATTCTTGTCCAAGCTTCACATCTGCAAGATCAACTAGTTCTTGCTGCTCCTTCTCATTGAGTGATTTGCGGACAGAGACGGGATTAGTATTAATCCCATTGTTCCTCTGGACTGGGAGGAACTCAAAGTAGCCCATGGTGGGAATAAGAGTGTAGGACACTTCACTGGCTTTGCACAGAGGGTTTAGATTTACACCAAAGTAGCACTCCGAAGAGGCATACATAGTGCAAACCAGAGGCAGTCCGTTGCTGTAATAGTCCAGTGTCGGAATGTACTGTGACATAGTCCCGGTCACAATCACATCCACATACTTTGTGTTTGGCCAAAGCCTGGTAATAATCCCATGCCAAGAGTCCTTCCGGCACTCACCCTCAATGAAACTTGCAAGCTTCGGGTCAGGCTTAAGGATCTTCATCACCGCCTCGCGGACCGACGGGTCTGTAATCTGGGGGTTAAGAGTCCCGGAGGCTATGTCCTTGCACAAAATAGTCCAGTGCTTCTCAAGAAACCTGATGGCCCGGATGAAGCCAGAGGCGAAAACAGCACCGACTCGGAGGACTTCCTTGTTCTGGCAGAGGCCGCAGAGGAGTTGGGAGTACATGCTTTGGTAGGAGTCCGGGCAGAGGATGGTCTCATTGGGGCTGGTGTAGTTAGTGTAAGGGTCATAGGGTCTTCGTTTGAAATGTGAGCTTTTGTAGTAGCTGGTTAGGACCGGCCTGGCCACAAGTCCGCCGGGGGTATTGGCCTCGGATTTTATGAACAAAAAGTACATTCCTTTGCCCTTGTCCAGCCCGGGGACATACTGGCTCATCACAGGCATCAGCAGACTGTAAAGTAAAGACCTCCTCTCTACCTCCTCTTCAATTGTTGGCATCAGTTTTCTTTCCCCTCCGGATGTGCCAGAACTGCAACAAAAACAAGCTCATTTAGCCTAACCATTAAAATAACCAAGTTGGCTACAAAAGCATGCTCCACCCAAGTTCGAATCCCACTCCAGTTTTTTACTAATTATTTATAATATTAATATCGCTTGAATCAACAAAACCATCCAAATAATCAATTACGAAAGTTGATCTAAAGGCATGAAGAAATGTAAAATGTAAAAACCCACCTGGTCAAAAACTCAGAAATGGGCTTGGAACAGAGGATATGGGAGGTGTCACCATTGGCGATACGGTTGATGTCGGACTGGATATCTTCGTATTTGATAACGGGCATGATTTTTTTGAAAGTGTCACGGTCAGTGTGACCGTTGAGGCCGTGGCGCTGCAAGTACTCGACGTGAGCATTGCGGGCGAGGATTTCAGCGAGGACTCGTTTTTGAACCTCGTCGGGGTTTTTTGTGACTTCTTCGATGAAGTGAAGGATCTTGTTGTTCTTGTCTTGGAGGTTATAGTCCTCCGTGGGATTCTGAAATTTCTTCGGTGCTTCAGGCATGGTGTTTGTGTGCAGTTTGGAGAGAGAGAGAGAGAGAGATTGGTTTGATGAAAACTAGATGATGGAAACTGTATGAGAAAGAGAGAGAGAGAGAGAGATGGTGTGATGAAAACTAGATGATGGTTTAGGTGTGGGGGAGAAAGAAAGGGAGAACCGGTGTTTATATAGAGCAGGGAAATGAAGGTGGCTTTGCTTTCACCTGTAGTGTCATATGGGGGTGAGAAAGTAAACACAACAATATAATCAGGGGCATAGTTGTAAATATACACCGTTAGTATCATTTTGTATTCCTTTTCTCAACATTTGCTACTCTCACACATGAAAACATGTAGTTTCTATTCATTCATTCCCGTCATTGGTTATAACTAATTCCACCAACTATCTCACACGTTGCGTTATTGGACTAGACTGTGAACTTGAATCACTCATTTATTCAAGAGTTTCACAACATGCTATGCAAGATTGTTGTTCGATAAAAAAACACGTGTAAGATTGTAGCACATTACTAGACTAGGCTGTTAATTTGAATCGTTCATCCAACGAAGAGTACAGTAATATAAGATGTCACATCAGTGTTACATTACAACATCATATATTAGACTGTCGACGTGTTACACAATTAGCTGAATTAGACTTTTAAATTGTATTACACATTCAATAAAAAGTTTAACAATATAACATGTCAGACTATCGACATGCTACATTACTAGCTAGACCATACTATTATTCTAAATTATTCAGTCAGTCAAATTCTGACAACATAACACGTACAACAAGCCACAAAAATAAAATAAAAAAGTGAAGCAACTTCCTATGATGTACACCAAATCTTTGCAAACCTAAATCCCTTTCCCAATTGGACATTCTATTTCATGGAAATCCCACTAACTTTAGCTCAAAATGAAATCTTTATTCTCTAAAAATCTTAAAATAAAATCACCTTTATATGAAATTTGTCTTTTTGCAAGCTTAAGTTTTTAACCCATTTTAAAACCCTTTTTCCTCTTGCGTAAGTAGTGGACTACTTACTTACTTACTACAGTGCATATCAAAGGGTACTTGTCGTACAAGGAAAACAAAAAAACAGAATTATACAATTTATAACCCACCTTCGTAAGGTGTTTAAAGGCCATTGAAACTCTTAAACAAATATTTACAGCCGGCAATATCCGGTAAACCTGCAGTAGGTACACTCTTTACATGCGCGCATGTACCACGGATGTATCACAAAATACCGGCAGCCACTTCATTTATTTTATATCGCCGGTGGTTTTGCATTACTCGGTAATCAGAATTAAAAAACCGTGTAACGACGATATTTTAACGTGATACTCAATACTACTCTTACTACACATTTGTATCATCATTTATATCATTTGTCTAATAAAGATGATACCCACATGCATTTAGCTGACCCTACCTCCATTAAAAAGATGGCACACATGATGATACAAATAGATAGTAAGTGTAGCAGTACTCTTTAGTCAATGTTTAGTGAGTATAATCTGGGAGAAGAAGAATAGTGTGTGCAGTAGTGTAAGGTAAAAGACTTGGCGGGTTACTTGTTCAAGTATCCAAGTGGGATCAGTCAGTTAGTTCCCAATTTAAATACGAATATGTGGTAAATATAACATTACTCTTTAATCAATGTTTAACGCGGACAATCCGGAGGAAGAAGAATAGTTTGCAGAGTTGTGTACGGTAAAAGACTTGGAGGGTTACTTGTTCAAGTATCCCAAGTGGGACCAGCCAACTGGCTGCCAACTTGGTTTGTCGACACGTGTATGATTGGACCTCCTGTGCCTGCACGTTGTTAGTCTGTTGGGGAGTACATTTTTATTCGGCTGGAACTCCTCCAATCATGCAAAATGTTATTTGTCAACAAGTTTATTGCTAACCCTAATCCTAATCCTAATCCTAAGTCAATATATAAGGTTTTTTGCTTTGCGAAGTTCGTGAGGGTAGAACGTTTGTTGTACGTATCACTACCTTTACTTCGCAAAAATATTATTTCCACGACTCGACACCCTGTGACAAGTTAATCTTTGTTTTTTGTTCTTGATGTGTATGGTGAGTATAATTAGAGCATTAATCTCATTCCATTTGAAGAAGGGGTGAACCTGAAATATAAAAGGCACATCTATATTTCCAACTAAAGGTGCTCACTAAAGATGATGAATGATAATATATAAACCTTTTTAGATATTGATGGCCAACTACTGTTGTGACTATTTACTAATGAGATTGGATGAGCTTGACAAAAGAGTAAAGAAACTATATGATTTTGGAGGGAACAAAATCATGGGTGGCATTGAAATTTGGGGATTTCGACTCAGTTTTGATCCAATATTGGGACTTTCATCCATTATAAATGAATACAACAATTGAGTAAAATTCTATAGGAAGATATTCTTATATATAATTTGGGGATATATCACAGCTTCCGCTATATAGTTCCTCTCTTGCTGTTTTATACTACTACTGCATATGGTATCAAAATGTGACTTCTTTGGCATTACACGCTGAATGAATATAGTATTAATTAAACTAATAGTTGTCTCATTAGAGTGAGGATAAGATCAAAAATTTCCTACATTGGGTTAACTTCATTTTGTTTGAGACGACTTGCAATATTCCATGTCCTCCTTGGTAAGCCTATAATTCATGATGGATCCTCTAATTAAAAAAAATAAAATAAAAAAAGAGTACCTTATATAGAAAAGAACATTAATTGGTACATGGAATTGCATGTGTACACGCTTCTAAGATGTCTCCTTTAACGTTTTCCATAATATTCAAGGGATTAGGAGTACTATGCGATTATAGGAAGACTCGAGAGGGTTCGATTTTTGTGTGTTTGAGGAGATGCTTCCTAATTTGAAGCGGTAAGATGGTTGAATTTTGAACCTTTGATAATATGAACACAAAGTGATAAAAAGAAAGTTAACCTAACCCTAGTAAAAGGACTCTTGTCATTTATTTATAAAATGTTATTTTTGTTATTTCTTGAAGAACTATGATTGATTTAAGTGGGATATATGAAAAGAAAAACCTTAGAGATCGAAAGCCACAAGCTTCTTTTCTCTCTAACAAATTTGTGGAGAATTTCCATCATTTGTGAGTAGTTGGAGCTTGCCTGGTTCAGACTGTTGGGTGATTAGATTGGCGTGCATGATTTCTTTGCTCCTACAAAGAGAGAAACGAGAGGACACACGCACACGTCAAGGTGGACTTAACCTTTTCAAATGCCAGATTAGTGAGAAAATAATTTCGCCTATATTATTTGGTATGCCTTCTTAAGGTTTTGCTATTTGTTTGTATCTTATTTATGTACTTCTTGATTAGAAATAGGAGGATAAAGACGAAAGCACCAGCTGGCACTACTCGGTTAAGCTTAGAAAAAACATGCCTCCGCTCAATATTAAGCTTATTTATTCAAACACATTTCTTTGTCAACCTACAAGTGGAATCAGGCTATCTCAAAGTTGCACGTATGCAACGAATAACTCTTAAATCTTAGAAATAAATAACAATTAGTTTGGAAAAATGGGTTAGAACGTGATTAGCTTGAGGGTTCGATTTCTTCCAATGTAACAGAAAAGAAAGAAAACGGTTAATTATGCACCCTGTTGGAAAAAAATGGTTAACTAGGCCTGAATCCAAGAAAAAAAAGAGTTGTTTTGCAAACTTACATAAACTATCTAATTTATCACTAAGAAAATAATACATACAGCTCAAAGGGGTAGTTAGTCCTAACATTCGATGCCTAATGCATCCAATTATAAAGGAAGTTTAGGTCAAAGATAATCCTATTCATACCACAGGCAATGCCAAATTGCCAACGTTAGAGATTTTAGAGGACCATTTTGATCAACAGTGCTTTAATTTGACTTTAACTCAAGAACAATTCCTCTTTATCCTTAAACAAGCAAGGGCAAGGCAAGTTTATGATTTTACAAAAATGAAGTGTTTAAATAAGTGCTTTTCATAGTGCAAATTACTCTTTCAACTAACAAAGAAGTCAAGAGCATAGCCATGCGCACATATATAAGTAGAATATGACCCCTGGCAAGGGACTTATGCTCATAATTTTTTTTATACAACGATATATTTACATTAAGGGGTATAGGAGAATAAGCTGGTATCAAACTCATCATTCACGATATTTGAACTTAAAATACAAAATGACAAGTCTTGTCATTTGGTTGTATTGCTACCAAGTTGTCACGACTCAAGGAAGCACTCATTAGCTACTTCGTTACTAAATTTCAAGGGATTGAGGTCAATTTAGTAAGTAATGAATTATAAAACATTAGATAAGTGGAATTGGAAATGCACCATATGAGCATTACAAAGACATGTGATAGGTATATGCAAACCTCTTTTACATGCTTTAGCAATGCTCATATGGTGCATCTCTATATCTCTTATCTAACATTTTGTGATCCTTCTCTTACTAACTTGACCTCAATCTCTTGTGATTTGGAATCTGGAAGTTTCTCACGTAATCATAGTCAAAACAAACTAATTAATTGTCTAGCCCATATCGACCTAGTATTTCACCTATGGAAGACAACGCATTATACAACAATCCGTGATCATTATACAAATGCTGCCAAATATCTTTGAATTCGCAGCCCTAAGAAAGAAAATATCTTTGAATTCGTAGCCCTACGAAAGACCATGCACAAACTATGGAGGGTTATATACAAATGAAGTGAAGAACTTTTATATAACTGATAAGTTTCCAACTCAGAAATACAAAAGAGAATGGTTGTTATGAATAGAGTAACTAAATTAAGGTTTCTCAATTTGACGCAATTCCCCGTCACCATATACACTCCACAGTGAGATGTCTCGATCTGACCACGTGCCAAAGCCCCACCTCAGTCGTCGTTTGTTCACCCTTTTGGCCTAATCTAAGACTGGTCAAACCCCCGACCGGTAATATGATCGGATGGCGAGGAACCGAGCAAGATCAGGGTCAGAAAACCTTAAAATAATGGTGGGAAAATGTGATCCAAAGCTCTAGGGCTACTGTAAAGGCCGGAGGAAAGTGGTACCCACAGGGCATTTGGTGGAGAAAAGGGGGAGGAGAATTGGGAGAAGAGGGGTGCACCGAGGAAGCAGGTAGGCCCGCGCCCAAGTGGGACGCATGGTGCTTGGTGTGAGAGTGAGGGATTTTGGGAATGTTTATTTAGAGAGATTATATTCACATATTTTAATTTTTTAATATTTTCTACACATCACTAACATTTGATAAAAAATATTAAAAATAAAAAAAATATAAGAGAAGTAATTTGAAGTGTGTGAATATAATTTTTCATTTTTTTATATCAACGACTGACTGAAGAATGTGTCAAAGAAAGAGAGAGAGAGAGAGAGAGAGAGAGAGAGAGAGAGAGTTCTGCAATGCATACAAACTGAAACTACAGAGGAAGGGAATGTGGTGCCTGTGTGGGAGACAGAGACAGTAATGCAAATCTTTGACCGTTGACCTTTTACCACCGCAGATATTTTTCTGGACTTGCAAATAAAAAGTAATTTTTCATTTAACATCTCGAGGAAGACTGAAAGATGCATATGTTGAAAAGCATTATATATTGTATGATGACAATAATTAAAAGACATGAATGTGTACAGTATATCTATATTATTAAGAGAACACATTTTGTCAATCTTTTTACCCTTTTTTTTTTTTTAATTTTGCCCCTCATTTTTTTTAATACGCAATGTGGAGATGAGGAGGGTAAAATAGTAATTTTGTACCTTTTGACAAAATGGCAATCATATCTCATTTTTCCTATTTTGCCTTTATTTTTTATACACAATATTTCCATAAAAAGGGTAAAATAGTAATTTTGTATCAAAATATTTACATAAGATAAAAATATGCACTTATTAAGAAAAATTGTCCCATCATCATATACAGGTAAGTGAAATCATGATTTTTTTGGATAGATTGAATGAACTGAAGCGGTTGTGCTTGAGGAGAACTTGGGAAAAGGTGGACGGTTGTTCACACATACAAAGTATGTGCTCTCTGCTAGTTGTTGATTATACAAACATAATATGTCAATATATATCCACGTTTTACTCCAGTTGTGCGTGCCTTTTTTTCTTTTTCTTGAAACCCTACTCTACTCTCTTGTTAGGTTATTATCCTAGTTTTCTTTTTATATAGTGCGTGATATCAAAGGTCTTTGAACTTTATCTCATGTTTAGTTTTCGTTTATGAACTCTTATATTAGTTTTCGTCCATTCTGTCAAATTTGTCTTCTTTTCCGTCAAATTTAAAGGTATAGTGGTCTTTTTATACAAAAAGAATCTAATTTATTTAAAAAGAGAAGAGCTTGGCTCCTTAGGGTTAAGGAGGAGTTCCTCCTCAAAATACTTCATGGCTTATTCATAGAATTTCGTGCTTATGATCGAAACATTTCACATTGTAAATCACTATGTAAATATTATGAGTAATGCTAGGGAGACTAAATTTATAAACTAAATTTGCAAACTAAATGATGTGTCACCAATATGATGTGTCACCAATAGGAAATGAGCACGTTTATCAACATTTAAGTAATAATCCAATCATCAACTTCTATGTCATTTAGTTTACAAAATTTAGTCTACAAATTTAGTTTCTCTAGCATTACTCAAATATTATCTCTGCAAATAATCAATTAAGACTAAAATTATTTAGTCAATCCTCTAAACATAAGCACGAAGTTATGTGAATAGATCACGAGGTATTTTAAGGAGGATTTTCTCCTCAATCCTTAAAGAGCCTAAGTATTTCTCTTAAAAAACATTCATTTTCTTATTTTTGGATGAAATTCATATTTTATCCTTCAGCTTAAAGGAAAAGTTGACAGAGTTAACGAAAATGACTATTAGTGCAACAAATGACATAATTCAAGGATGGAAGAAACTATCAGTAGAGTTCAGGGACAAAAACTAAGCTCGTGGTATAAATCAGAGACCTTTGCTACAATTTAGCCTTTTATTTATAACTTGAGGTCAACAATGGTAGTTGTATTGGTTACGATTTTATTTCTGTGGTAGTTGTCTTCATTTACTCAAGACATATTTTATGTTCGACTCATGCAAAGAAATGATTTTGTTTTATAGAGTTATGTTGTCCCATGTAAATTCTTTCTACGTAAATATTCTAGTGTTTGTTCAAAAATAAATAAATAAACATATATACGTTGGAGTTATAGAAATAATTGATCAATGTAAATTCTTTTTATGTTGTTCCTTTGTAAATCTTTGCCAATAATCTTTTTCGATTTGGTTACAAGTCAACTTAAAAGACACTTCCAAATTGGAATTTGCAATTCCCTTTTGAAACCGAGATGTATACAATTGGAATATGTGGTAGCTAATATGTTCTTCTTGTTTATTGGTTAATTTGAATCATGCATTGCTCACATAAATCATTGGGATTTGTGGTTGTGATCTACCTGGTACTTCGGCGTGAAATTAACTGAATAAACGGAACCAAATTTTGGGCAATATAACATTTCTTGATTCAATAAGTAATGGAGTATTCGATCTATCACGAGTCCCAATATTGCTCCATTGAAAATGTACAATACTTCGAAAATGAGTACTGCGAGCTAGCTCTTCATCAACAAGTCAATGCAAATAACTACATTAGGGACAGAAAGACTAAAAAAAAAAAAAAAAAAAAAACTAATGAAAAACCGACCGGTTGCTTTTGTTAACTAATATTTTGGTACAAAAATCAATGGTATGACAAACAGGAAAAAAAATCACAAATATTATAATATATGGTGGGAATTGGTATTTGAGGCAGCTAGCATAAAATCATCTTTAGTTATCCGCCTTATTTTTAAGTTATTAATAGATGCCGAGAGTGTAACAATAGTTTTGCTACGTGATGTTATTAATTTGTATGTCATAAAATTGTAATACGGTGAACAAAGAATTTATATTTTAAGGTATAACATTAATAATAAAATACTATATGTTATAACGTGTAAATTGATAATGACATGTATTAGCGTTATAACTAAAATGAAAAACTTATCGATTAATTGGTTGGGATTACATTTCGTTCATGCATTTATAGGTGCCTCTACGTAGCGTGACTTAAAAAATGTGCATGCACAAGTACTACAAAAGGCGCAAAGCCACAACCATTCACATTGATCAATGATGGTACTGCAATTTGTGGGGCACGTATATGTTCACATGATGTTCTCTTGTTGCATGGCAGAAATGAGAAATCACTTTGACACATATATAGTACTATAAAACCAAATTCCAGCACAGAGTACACAGAAAACCTAAATCTTTCGTTTAACAGCTTTTTAAGATATGATTAACTTTAAGAGACCCATAATGTGGTCCCTAATATCATGCTGCCCTTTGGGTGTAACATGGAAAAAATTGTCACTGACAGCACAAACATGCATGGAAGCATTTTATTGGATATGCAAAAGGAATAATTACCGTATCGTAAAGCTAGCTTCCTGCTGCCCCAATGTGACAGTAAAATATTGGGTTTAACTACCATGATTCAATAAAGTGACACCAACTAAATTGACTCAAAAGTTAATTAGCCACAACAGATTGAAATTTTGATGCAATCTGTATAAACAATTAGTTATCACATGCAACTTATGTATTCATGGCTGATCGATCAAGGTAGACTTTCTATGTTACATTTGACAGTTCTTGAAAAGGGGCTTTGGAGATTGTGCATGCATGTTTTAATATCTTCTAATCAATTTTTAACTAACGTATATATTGATAAGGAAAACCTTTAATTAACAGGGTACAAAATCATATGGTTTTACATAGTGGGTAGTTTTTCGGCTATTGCACCCTGCCCACAGAAAATTAATAAGCAAGAATATTGTTTTCGCAATTCCTATTTGTGTAATGATGGAGTGAGGACCCCTGATGGGTTGATGGCAAGCCCTACCTTGTTGAATTATTGGTGGAATCTTATTATCTTCTTCAGGTGAAAAAGTATCAAAGTAACAAAATGATGAGGGGCTGTAAAAACATGTTTCAAAAATGTCGCACGTTGAAAGTTGTTGAAGAAAGTACAAGTTGAATTTGGATTTGGATCCCATCCGGATCCAAGTTATAAGATTCTAAGGATTCTCATATCCTAATCGTTTATCGTTCATCGTGTGGTTAGAAATCATTTTAATTTTAATTAAACACAAATAATATCTAAAATAATTGACTGCACGATGTACTATGAATGATCATGATATGAGGATCCCCACAAAGAGGATCCGGAGAGGATCCTCATCCGTTGAATTCCCCCCAATCCTATTGTCTGTCTCAAATTCTAACCTATATGTTCATGGAGAAATTTTTCAGTGTGCTGAAAATACGGTCCGGTATATCAAATGTCATAATATAAAGTGGTTGGCTACTAGAAAATTTTCTAACCATTTGTATTATGATACTTGGTGTACCAGCCCGTGTTCCCTGCACACTAAAAATTTTCTCATGTCCATGACCCCTAATTAACTGACTCTTGCATCTTGAGCTTTTTTTTTTTTTAATTTTTTTTTTTATGGCAAGGGTCCACAAGTAACCCCACGCAATGTACTAATAACGAGAAAATCTTAATTAGGTATAATTGATTGTCACAAATAATCGGTAATAAAAAATCTTTGATATAATCAGTTGTAATAGTCCTACATCTAGCGTAGTCAAGTTGAGGAGAAAAGACGTATGACAACCGATGATAAGAAAGTTTTGACGAAGTAAAGGTTCGACACCAGAAGAAATGTACCATACAACAATGCGTGCTATGTAGCCAAGTTTTTATTCTAACATATTGTGTTTCTCTGCTGGATGATATATTCATTGTAATTTTAACGAAACACTTCCGATACTGTTCACTTTTAATGAAAAACCACATTTTTACCTTTACCTGACACTATTCACTATACCTTTAAAAAGAGCTTTTCGTTAAAAGAGAAGTTTTTTTGAACTTTTCATTAGTTTTCCTTATATTCATTGCCATATATAACATTCATCATATGTATAAGGAAGGCAACATGGTTGTAGATGTCCTGCTGTTCATGGAATTTCCCAAAAATCTTTGTATATGGTTCTACAACTTTTCAAGTCAGTGATATCTTGTATTACATCAGACGTGTTTTTGTCATTTTTATTTGACTTTCTGTGCGTTGGTGTCCTATTTATCAAGGGGAATTAAGGCATGTATCATCATGCCATCTATAACGGAAGCATAGGAATACAAGTGATTCAAATTGTATGTTAGGGCATGATCTTTCCAATATCAGCTGTTACTGGTTAATAATAACTTAAAACAATTTAAATTTTGCAATAAAATCTTCAGGCTGAACAATGAGCAAACTAGGGTTAACCGTCAAATGTCAATTTCCTGGTGCCTGATTGGTACATATTAGGGTTTGGGTTTGCTCTTTTCGGAATTTTAGGGGAACTGAATTAATTAGCTAGAAGTTTCCGACTGTCTTATAAGTTGTAAGTCATCAATGCATATATGCAACGTTCAATCGTAAACGTCAATCTTAAGTCTAGAATTTTCGATATTCCACCATGACATTGACACTGACCCAAAACCGCACAGTCGAATTCCTATCGTCGGGAAAGATGCACATTGTTTCTTTTCAAAAACAAAAATAGGTATTACAAGCGATATTATTGTGAAAAGGGTCTTTTAATTTAGAGTAAACTAGATATAGGTTATTGTTTGTGAGTCTTATTACGGAAAGTTAGGCCACTTTATTGAAATAGATCCAATAATTGTGATTCCACGTCATCTTAGTGTTATTATCATTTTTAATTTACTTTCTTAATAAATCTTATCCCTTCATTTAATTGTAAGAAATTTTATATTTTCCTATAATTGAACATTCGACTTTGGTGTGGATGAACCAGCAAGTGTGGGCATTGCCTGGTGGTTCTTCACTAGAGTGATGAAGGATGGAGAGAGTTATCCTAAATCTTTTGAGTTTATAGTGTGTCTGAGCCCCTCTCTCTGTCTTGAAGCTCCGTATTTATAAGTCTCTTCATTAATTTTTGTATTAAATCAATTTACCAGACCTTGATTTATGGAATTTGTCTCCATAAATTGTCTTGACTAAAGCTTGATTTGAACTTGATTTGGTATTTGGTTTGAACTTGATTTGGTATTTGATTTATAAGTCTCTTCATAACTTTTTGTATTGAATCAATTCAACCAGACCTTGATTTATGGAATTTGTCTCCATAAATTGTCTCCACCATCAAATTAATCTGGTAATTCCTTTGCATTATGCCTTATGTCGACACGTTTCACTCTTGAACCCATGGTGTGTGCCACATAAGTCCTAGTGAGTCCACATAAGTCCTAGTGCTTCGATAGTAAATGGAGAAGTTTAATTTTGGGCGGCATTTCTTCGGTCAATTTCGTTATCCTCTTGAATGGATAGCCTGGATCCAAATTTGTGCCATCGAGGGGGCTCCACCAAGCTGACCCCTTATCCCCCTATCTCTTCCTTTTGGTCAGTGAAGTTCTCTCACTTCGAATCCAACAGGCTAGTGATCGGGATTGGATCAAGGGAATACAGATGAACACATCGAGGCCGCCTATTTCTCACATATTATTCGCTGATGATACACTCATTTTTCTAAAGGCGGAGGTGGAGAATTGCCGACATTTAACTCGATTGATCGATGACTATTGCTCGGCTTCTGGTCAACAAGTTAATATTTCTAAATCAAGTGTTTTTTCCGAATCTAATGTGCCTGACATTTTAGCAAATCAGCTGGCTGTCACTCTAAGTATGGTAAGGGTTAGGGACTCGGGTGTGTGACACACCCCGACCCAGAATGTCTACTAGGACTTCGAATCGAGCTGTGCTGGCCGACACCAGAACGGTGACGAAGTCATAAGGTAGGATGATGTAGAAAGTGTGAATAAATTTAAACCTAAAAGTGCCTAAGGACGAAAGTGCGTGGTGAGCGGGAATGAGCCCATTTCACACGCGATGTCAGAGCATAAGTAAAGTATAGTAGTATGGGTAAGAATCATACCCTCAAAGGCAGCCACCTATACTGAGATTCGCCAAGAATCCTCGTCGATACAAACCTTTAGCAATTAAAACCTAGAGTGGCGCAAAACAAAAAAATGTGAGTGGGCAAAAACAAAGCTTTTCAAAAACCATTTCTCTTTCCAAAAATAGTAAATCTCACTGTAAAACCCGTATAATTTCCCAGAAAATAGTAATACATACATATACATAAATCATACCCGAGAGTAGGGAAAACCAAGTATATGCCATGTCAAATATCTCAGAAATGAAATAAGTAAGCTAGGTGAAATAAATCAATGAAAAATGATACGTCAGCTGGAGTCACCTAACGTGACCTGTACGGCTGAGCCTATAGCTCATAACCCAATTCCTGCACATGAGTCGGAACCACCTAAAGCGGTCTGTACGACAGGCTAGGTGTAAATAGTTACGCTCAAGTGCTACGATCACGTGAAAGCTGTGCGAAGTATCGCAAGTCACCTACAAGTTGAAACCACCTAATGTGGTCTATACGACAGGCTGACACCTGCCTTGGATCCAAGGTGAGCGTGTGGTGCGAGAGGTGAACGATCACATGAAGGCTAGCCCCTGGCCTCAGGCGGAGCACTAACACCAGGGTGCAGGATATTAAGTACTAAATGCAACCCAACATAATCATACACACTACAATCACTACCATCAATATATACTCACCTGAAACTTACCTGAGCGTCCGCAGCGTCAAGCAACAATATGCATAACTATACTAACACATATTCTAAAATGTAATGCAATTGACATGGCATTTAAATCGTAAAACCATTTAAAACAATTTCTGGAAAAACGTAGAACATACATACGTATATATATAGAAAACCAAAAACCCACTCACCTGGAGTCCGCGCTACGACTCCCTAGCACAAACATCGAGGTGTCCCGAACAATCGGCGCCTAGAACAATTATCAAATTACATCTCAAAACGCTTATCAATAGAATACGTAACTCACATAAAATACATCCTCAAGGACATTTTAGAATGGTTTGAGACCCATTGACCAAAAGTCAATCGTCGATCAAAGTTCGAATTTCAATCCGTAACCTTCAGAGATCCATACTATACTTCTAGAATAACATATTAAAGTTTCGTTACGATCCAACGGTTGGATCTCCCCCAATTTGCCAAAACCAAGTGGCGGCTAACGTTTTATTTTATGAATTTACAAATCCAATTCGAGAAGATCCGTACGTCGGATTCCCGATCTGTAAGTTCCTATGATCCTTAAATAATACGTATTATAATATATCAAAATTTGGTGATGATCCAACAGTCGGATCATTGATTCATATATTAACCAAACCACGTATCGTAATGAAATTAGGTTCAAACGATCAACCTACGTCATTTGAATATCAAGACTGAATTCCAAGCATTGGCGGCCCATTGGCCACGCGCCGCCGTGGGTGGCGGTCGGCCGTCCTGACACGCCTGAAAATTCAACTATTTCTAAAAATTACCAAAATTTATAGAAATGAAGATCTCAATGAGTAGAGTAACTTTCATACGTGTGATCAAGGCCAATTAGGTCGGGAAGTGCTCCAATTTCGCTAAAACCTATCGAAAAACCCTAGAATGGGTGTCTTCGATCCGACTCCAAAACAACTCCGACGCTCCCAAACTTTTTGGGCTTTGTTCTAGGCCTTAAGGGAAGTCTAATGATAGTGGAGATGCAAGTAGTTAGCTTTAGATTTAGGTGATTCGGACACAAAGCCGATGCACCCCACCGTGCGTGTTCTCCCATTTTCAAGACCAAATCTCTCCAAATTTGGGATGGAATGAATAAAGCGAAGGTTGTGGAGTTGGTTTTAGGTGGTCAGGTGGTGTAATTCGCCAGAAAAATGGGTGAAAATCCATCGAAAAACATGAAAATATCGGGTCGGGTCGCGGGTCTTCAAAATGACCCGTTTCCCCTATTTTCTCCTTCCTCATTTCCCCTCCTTGCTCTCTCCTCCTATTGGCCGGTTCCATCCCCCTTTCTCTCCCGCATTCTCCTTTTCTTTTCATCTCAGCTACACACGTGGCTTATGATCAAAACTCCAACAAATCTGGAGCCTTCCAGATTAACAACAATTTACCATTTTATCCCTAACTTTAAACGTTAATAACTCTTTCGTTTTAACTCCAAATCGCTCTCCGTTTGCACCCACGCGTTCGTAGAGACGAGTACTACGAGGATATGCCAAGAAAAAAATTCTTACATGACAAGACACAACAGTCAACAAAGGTTAAAGCATTTACCTCGAAGGGCATTTTTGTAAATTCACTTATTAAAATTTTAAAAATCATAATTTTTAGGGACGGGTTGTTACAATCTTCCCCCTTAAGAAAATTTCACCCCCGAAATTTTAAATAACTTGTAAAATGTAAAATACTTGAAAATAGGAAAAACATATCTATATAAATACTTACACAAGGAAGAAATCAAGTTGCATAAAAGAGAGTGCCATTCCGTCATGATCAGATTGCAATTATTCCTCTTTCATGCCTCTAAGCTCATACCTTCTTCCTTCCTCGACAATATAGACAAACCGTAAAATTGAAAGCACTAATTATGACATAATAAGTTTGGTATCATAGCCAATCCCTGGCCGAAAGTGTGCCGACGAGGACGTCGAGCCCCTAAAGGGGGTGGATTGTAAGATCCCACATCGCCCATGATGGGTGACCTACTGGGAAGTTCTGCTTGCGTGAGTTCCCGGAAACAAAACCGTGAGGGTGTGGTTAGGGCTCAAAGCGGACAATATCGTGCTACGATGGAGCCGAGCCCAGGTTGTGGTAAGGGCCCGGGCCGGGTTGTGGTAGGGGCCCGGGCCGGGATGTGATAGTGTGTATATGAGGGTACCGGCCATTTGGGGATGCTCGAAGAAAACTGGGCTTGCATATGTCAAGTGAAGGTTATTTGGTAAGCTTCAAGGGTGGAAGAAATCCTCTATTTCCCAAGCAGGGCGAGAAGTCCTCATTAAAGCGGTGGCGCAATCAATCCCGATATACCCAATGAACCTTTTTCAAGTTTCCCACGACGTACTGCAATGAATTAGACACTTTGATTTCTAAATTTTGGTGGGAGCAAAAAGGTGGAGAAAATCGGATCCATTGAGTGTCTAGAGAGAAGCTGGGCTGTTTGAAAGAGGAATGAGGGCTTGGCCTGAGGAGTTTTGAAAAGTTCAACGATGCCTTGCTGGCAAAATAGTGCTGGAGATTGATTATGGAGCCCAATTCTTTGTGGGCGAAAGTGCTTAAAGCACGTTATTTTCCTAACTGCTCTTTTCTCGATGAAAAGCGCATGGGGGAAGCCTCATGGGCCTGGTCAAGCCTATTATTCAGAAGAGATATGCTTCGGGATGGAGCACACTGTCAGATAATGAGCGGTACTGATGTAAGAGTTTGGGTTTTCCTTTTCCCTTAGGCACGGTGTAGGTCACAAAAACTTAAAGATAAAGTCGTTCATTTGTCAAAATATCGGGACTTGGGACATTGCTTTCCTGAAACCTTTTATGGAGGAGCTGGAGTATGAGGCTATCCTGGAGAATCTCATCGGTGACCCGAAGTTGAGGGATCGGTTGGTGTGGCCTTTTGTGAAGGATGGAAGCTATACGGTGAAATCCGGTTATTATTGGGCCCTGGATAGAAATCAGCCAACTCAGGGCATCGGTCGGTCGCCTCCATTCCTAGGGGTTTATGGAAAAGTGTGTGGAGTTTAAAGGTTCCGTCCAAGATTCGACGTTTTTTTATGGAAGACACTTCATAGGGCCATTGCAACAATGGCCAATTTATATAAAAGACGTTCGTCTCCATCACCCACCTGCCTCCTTTGTAATCTACATGAGGAAATAATTGAACACCTTTTCCTTCAGTGCCCGTGGGTGGAAGTGTTTTGGTTTAGGGGGAATATGAATTTTAGGCTTAACATGATAGACACCACCACTTGGGCTATATGGCTACAGGAAACATTTAATACAATCATTGGCTCGAAGGAAGAAATGGTTAGCATATATTGCTTTTTCCTGCTGGCATATATGGTTAGCCATGTGCAACTTCTTGTTCAACCATAAACCTATTTACCCAAGCCAGGTAATGCCAACCACCTCCCACTCAATTAATACTTTCAAGAAGGCTATTTCTTCCACAGGTACTCAGACTCTGCCCTCTTTTCTTATCTCGGAGAATATCACCCATTGGTGTCCTCAGTGTTAGGGCTTCGTCAAAATAAATATGGATGCAAGTTGGATGACAGGGGGAAGTATGGGGTTTGCGGGTGTGGTGGCGAGGGATGGCGAGGGGAGGTTCCTGGTGGCATGCAAATATGGTATCAAGGCGAATAATGTAGCAATGGAAGAGGCTTTGGCTATCTTGTATGGTTGTAAGTTGGGGATTAATAGGGGTTGGAATTCAGTAATTATTGAGTCTGACTCCTCCGAATCCATTTCTTACCTTCGGGATAGGGCAAAGTTGGGCAGTTGGGCAGTTGGGAAGCTTTTCCCATACTTGTGAATTGCTACAGGATGGGGAGATCTTTTCAACATTGCCACTGGTCTTGGGTTCCAAGATTGGCCAACTCGGCTACGGACCTTTTGGCGTTGTGGCGTTGTAGGGAAGTATGTGATGTAATTTTGATGGATAGACCGCCATCTTCCCTGGTGCATGTTTTGTGTAATGACGGCCTTCCCTGTCCCCCTTAGATGATTTGGTAGTGTGAGGAGGGACACTTTTAGCATTAGATGCGGCGTCTTGTTTCCCTCTATCTTCTTACACTACTCTTTCCCAGTAGTTTGTGTTGTATGCTTGCCTCGGGGTAGGCCTTCTGTAATACTTTGGCATCTTTGCCCAGTCTATGTTATATTTTGTTCTCCAAAAAGAAAAAAAGAAAAAAGAAAAAAAAAAGACTAGGGCACAACATAAGCGCTAAAAGCTTGAAATAGCGAACTCTTTTGCACATTGCGATCTACCAAAACTTGCTCAACCAGAATGTACATAATCTCACTTACACGGTTACACTGCAGCACAGTTTAAATTTAACTTGGAAACAGTTGATCACATAAGCATTATTAGCTATACGGAAAGAACATAAAGATGTATAATTATACTCGTTTCAAATTATATATATATAGTGATCCATGATGATCCATGAGTTTCGCTGATTAATTGGCAGACAACAAGATGATCCATGATCATATGCAGAAAGGTAAAATGGAAGGGACGTTGAGATTTCAGTACTTGGATTGTACCACCCTGCCCTGGGGCATGTCCTCAATCACATGAATAGAAGGGAAAGAATGAAAATTGAAACCAAAGAGCAAATGAGATTTCATATCAAGGACAATATATGATGCCATGGTTTCCACGTCATGCATGATCCAAACCAAAATTTGAAAAGACGATGTATAATTACTCCATTACTACAAAAGCGTGAACTGCTATCAAACGTTCACTGCTCAACAGAAACTGTCACGCACCCACTATCACAAAAAGCTACTTCCCTAATCTGTAACTTTTGACATTGTGTTGGAGAAATAGAATCCCACGCTTAGAATTATAATTCTTTCATGCATTGTGGGTTGGTTGACCTAATTCTAACATGGTATCATAGCAGATTATCAATGCGCTGAGCATGAATTAGTTTAAGAAAAAAAATAATTTATATGAATATGTTGATGATAGATATTTCATATCGAAAAACTACATTGTTTTGTATGGTTGGAAAAAGCATACTAATTACACATTACAATAATCAAATAAAGAATCCAAAATAAGCATAAGAGGTTCCTCGAACCAAGAACAACAACTCCACGTATATAAAAGCAGATCATCTATAATACACACTGATCTCATGTGGAGTCCTTATCCACGACCTTCACTTTGTAACCACTAACCATTACCATATAAACAAGAAATACTGGCGTAACTGTGGCTTTTATGCTTTATCACTATCGTTCTTTTATTTTTTTGGTAATCTATCTCTATCGATCTTTCACTTTCATACGATTGAGTGATTTTACCCGTTACAGAAATGGGAACTTCACCTTCGTGGATGATGATGGATGGTGATTATGGGGATTGCAATAGCTAGCCTATAGTACAAGGTCTGTATCCACAAGAGCTTAAAGCTAGCTGTTTATGCACTCTTGTCGGTCTAGTGTCCCAAAAATTAGGGACACTGTTCATGATGTCGATGTTAGTAAGTCAATCCCCCACCTGGTCGAACAATCCAGAATTGTTAGTGTACGTGCGCATGACCTAGCTGGTATACTGCTACATAATTGTGTAATCTCCTTTATTCAAAGACAAGTCTTCACAGACTCAAAACTTTTAGGAATGCATGGTGGCATTTTATCATGTATAGCCTTCTCGATAATGCTAGACGACTCTTTTTTTCTTTCTTTCAAGTTTCAACTTAGGTGTCCTTCTTATGTTGGATAATACAATGTGCTATCTTTTTTATGCGATAATGTCGTGCTCATAACTTGTCACCTAGGTTGGGATGTGAAGTATTTTCCTAAACTTATTAGCATTTCACGTTCTTTTTTCTTTCGGTTGAAGCAATATTTTACCATTTTTGTAACTACATGCATCCTCCTTCATGATAATTGATCAGTGACTAGCTAGGGAAGATATATGAAGATAATTCAAGTGAAAATACAAGACCCCCTGATAAAGTAAATATTTTGACAAAAAAAAGGTAAATATGAAACTAATCTCAGAATCAAAGATTGTATCACTTCCATCATATTTGCCTCATCAAAGATTTGCCCTATATATAGTAAAGCACATTGTGTCTATAATGTAAACTTTCGTATGTCCATTGTAGAGTAGTGTCTCTCATAATAGATTGTCCGGCATTTATATATGACATGCTTCATGTTGCATGATTGAGAATATAGACTAACTAGATTTGCATTCAACATTAACTTGATCAATAATTCAGATTCAATTTAAGAACATGATAATCTTACGTTGACAGATAATCTAGAAATAACATTTCTCGTCCATTCTCCTCCTGTTTGAGCATGTGCTTGATATGATTTGATTGTTTCCTCGCTTAGTTTGTGTTTTTTATTTTCTTTTTCCATATCATTGACTACAAAAATCAGGAGAGGGGGCACTACTGTTAGTGTCCACCAAAATGTATAGTTTCTCGTATTAATTTATTAACCTCGTGATTCTGTCGATAATTGATATAACGTCACATTGTCTAGTGTTTTTTCTTAATTTTCCAGGCCAGCTAGCAATCCTTACGTTAAGATAAGGCAAACACTAAACAGTGCACCTAGCTAGCTATCACTAATTAAGCTGATATCTAAGTTGACTATAATTTCATGCAATCTATGCATGAACAGTGTTACTATTCAATAATTCAACCACTGTGTTGATAAGGAAACAGCAAATCTTTTGAAAAGCTAAAATGAAAAATGCTTAAATAGTTGATATCCAATTAAACTGGATTCTAGCTGGACTCAGCTTTCTAGGGGACCTTGGCGTCAACCGGTGACAGAATCTTAGCTTAAGCTTTATGGGATATCATTGCCATTAGAAAATATGATTAATTCTTGCTTAATTAATTTTAGGTTTACATTAATTAGATTGCAATCATGTCTGTCATGTCTCTGTGGAGCAGTTTACGACATGAACAAGGAAACTTAATCATTTTAATAAAGGAACACACTTCCTAGTTGGGAAGAACAAGTCATTTAACAAAATCATGATTGGTTTTTTTATTTTTCAAATATCTTACAATACTTGATCCATTTGAGAGTAGAGGGAAAAACAAAATTAAAGAATAACCAACCAAATGGGATGACTTGGTTGAGGCCACAAATCACATGGTGATGTCAATAAATATGAGTCTGTCGGCTACTTTACAAGGCCAGGATTGGATGAGGGATTGGTGATATTTAACACTTTGTATCTAAAATAAAACATTTTGATTATGGTCTAGCATGTAGGAGAAGAACATTTATCTAAAGTATAAAAAAAAAAAAACGAAAAAACAGAAGACATGATAAGATGGATCACAAATATATACATAAAAAACTATGGCAGAAAGATAATGAAGGAGACTAAAGACTAGAGAGAGAGAGAGAGAGAGAGAGCTATCTAGGGTTTGTGATTCCAAAGCAACGATTATGCATCGTTAAGCATGAGGTTAGATTCCTTATAATATTGTTTTTGGTTCCCTAATCAAAAGCAAAAACATCATTAAATTGATTAGGACCGTGGAGTTCATGTCCAATCCTCCAAAAGATGCATTGGCTTGGCTTTAGGTAAAACCTTTCAGCCCATCGTTTCATGTCGCTCGAATGGCAAGCTGGTGGAGCCCTTATGAAGCGAATACCCGCTTGACCACAAGTATACACACATATATGGATATTATTTATAAATATTTTTTTTTTCTTTTCTGTAAAGGAAGTGTATCTCTTTTTATCTTTTTAGTTGATGATTGAAGTCATATGGAGTAGTAGGAAGAATACTCGAGCTTACCGTTCAGTTTCTTTCTTTCTTTCTTTGATTTGGTTTCTTACTTTTGAGCAATAGCTATAGCTAGCTTTTCTCATTCGATTCTGAAGTTTAATGATGTGACAATTAAAGAGATTGACTTAATAAAGATTGCAGCTTGAGACCAGGCAAGGTGGGGAGCATATTCATATGAAGGTTGAAAAATATATATATACATATAAATATTAAAATATTATATATAATGTGGATATAGGCAAGTAGGTATGCATGACTGTGCTCCTTTGCTTTAAATGGGATTAGGGTTTGCTGCCATATTTTCCAATACAAACAGTTTTGTAAGTGGACCATCAATGTTTTCAAGAACTGAAAGTATGTCTAGGTAGTGCTATTGACAAAATGGAGTTACAAGCATGCTTTTATATATGTATATATATATATATATATGTATATATAATAATAATTATTATAATATATATTTAATAATTGGATTAGAGAAAAATTGTTGGTTTTTTTACTTGTTTTTTTGTGGGTTTGTGCTTTGTGTCTGTGTTTTGTGATTGAGGTGGTATTTGAAAGATAGGTGGGCGGTGGGGGGTGAGGGGTGGGGGGTGTTTGGGGTTTATAGGAGGAGGGGGAGGGGGGGTTTGGTCCCATTTGCAAATGCATCTAAAAAGGAGAGAAGTGGTGTGTCATGTCCCTCTACAATTGACCCCCATGAACAATTGGAAAGGGAATTGCATAATTGTGTCTTGTTTTAGTATCCTTGTTCGGCCCCCCACCCCACCCCACCCCACCCCACCCCACCCCACCCCACTCCTCACTCACCTCCCTCCCTTCTCTCCTCTCCTCTCTGATGGAAAGGGAAGTGGATGATGAACAAAAGCACAGTTTTGAGTATGCCCCCACACCTCCCCTCTTAGAGCAAGTCCAGCCATAGACTTAGCTCGGGGGACAGGGGACAGGAAAGGGCCCGAGGCCCGGTGGACTTAGCTCCAGCCATGGAGAGCCCGAGTGAGGGTGGGAGCCCGAGGGCCGGGGGGGTGGGGAATCGACGGGCCTGGGATTTTTTTATTTTTTTTGTGTCAGGCGCGTGCCCCTCACGAGCGAGTGGGGGCGCGTCGCCAGACCGGAAATCAGGCGCAGGGCCCGCGAAAGCAGCTTTGGCAGGTGACCGTTGGGAAGCCACGTGGCTTCTCACGGTCCGTTCGATCCAAACGGTCAGAAATTCAGGCCGTCCGATTTGCAATGGTAATAAAAAAAAAATCTTATTTAATATCAACCGTTCGATCTGAGATCAATGGTTGATATTCATCTGCTCTATAAATTTAAAAAAAAAAGAAAAAATAGTTTTAAAATTAAGAAAAGTTACTGTTGTGACACGTGGCACAATCTGGAGTGTTGGAATTCAAATTTTTTTAAATCCAACGGCAGAGATTAATTATTTGAATAAAAATTTTAAAAAAAATGTAAAAAATCCGAAAAAAATTGTAAAAAATCTGCAAAAAATATGAAATAATTTGTAAAAAATTCTTTTTACTTTTCTATAAATACCACTTCTTCTCCATCTACCTTACACCACAATTTCAGATTTTCTCAACTACTTTCAATCAAATTCCTATCTTTCTCTCAAAGTTTCAATCCAATTTTTTTTCCACAAAATGACTACTGATGCAGGTACGAATTGGTCGCTTGTTGAAGATGTTGCGTTGTGCACTAGCTGGTATGAAGTTACTCATAATTCCCTTACGGGTAATGAGATGCAGTTGCAAGAAATGTGGAGTTTCATACATATCAAATTTCTTGAGCAAGTGGGTGGGACAAGAACCAAAGAATCGGTGTCCAGTCGTTGGAAATTACTTAGCCATTCCTTTAGTATGTGGAGAAACGCCTTGACACAAGCTAGTAGTAATCTTCGAAGTGGGGAAAATTATGCGGATGAGGTAAGAATATTATTATTTGTTTGTATTATTTATTTGTATTATTTATTTGTATTATTTCATTATTATTATTTATTTGTGTTGTTTATTTGTCACCTAATTTCATTATTATTATTTGTTTGTATTATTTATTTGTTACCTAATAATTTCATTATTATTATTTATTTGTATTATTTATTTATTTGTTACCTAATAATTTCATTATTATTATTCATTTGTAGCAACTTCAAGCACAAGCATGGTATGCTGCCAAAATCAAAGCAAAACAAAAATCATTCAACCGGTGGGAATGTTGGAATATTGTTAAAGATTCTCCTAAATTCAAAGTTGTGCCTGTTGGTCCAGAAGTATACATGAACAGCACCCCTCTACACAGCACCCCTCTACACTCTACACCCGATCATGGCTCCCATGGTGATGAAGAAGATGGAGAAGAAGTAGTAATTTTTTGCAGATGCTTCATACGCAAGCATCCGCAACGCAGCAGTGATTTTTTGCTCAGGCAGGAGACCCATAGCACCACAACAATCCTTCTTTTGCACAAAGTAAGAATCATGGTTGCAAACATCAGTCGTGATTCTGTTGAACAAATGTCGTTCCATCCGAAAACGACGTCTGAAGTACGTATCAGGAAATGCACTGTTATGGACAAAGTAATCGTCCAACAGCTCTTGACCTCGTCGTTGCCTGCTTCTATCAAGGTTTTCGGAACGGCTGGGCCTGCATATCTGAGCAAAAGTCTGGTTGACTCGACGGGAATGTGAGGCTCTGGCCATTCTTGCTTCGTCATCTCTCCTTGTACGCTCCTCATCCTCTTCCATCTCATTTTGGGCTATCTGAAGGTTGAACATTCCTTCAGATTGGTTAAACAATTCTTCCTCTTGCTGATCGAGTTCCCACATCATCCTTGATGAAGAAGAAGACATTGTAAAAGGATGGATGGTGAAGAAGAAGCAGAAACTATGAATAATGAGATAGAGATGTTGAGAAAATTGGTGTGAGATTTGTGAGGATGAAGGGTGGATTATATGGACGATTCAGAAAGGATTGGATTGTAGATAGGGCCACGTGGCATGCCGTCATTCGTTAAAAATCTGATCGAAATCTATCCTCAAAGATTCTGAAAAGATAACGACACGTGGCACGATCGTATTGGATAAAAATCTTATCGAAATCGATCTCCAATAATTATCTTTTCGGATATTGACACGTGGCGCAATTTCGAACGAGTTAAAATCTGATCGAAATCTATCGTCAAAGATTCTAAAAAGATAACGACACGTGGCACGATCGTATTGGATAAAAATCTTTTATCGAAATCCTTCGCTAAATAATTGTTTTTTTGGATAAAATGACACGTGACGCAACGAGAACGATTTAAAAATTCTTATCCGAAATTGCAAATAATTTTATTTTGTATTTAAACAAACAAAAAAAAACTATTATTTTAATTGCCTATTGCCAGGGGGGAGGGTTCCATGGGTGGAGATGCAAATGACAATTATTGTTCATTAATGGCATTTACTATTCATTTAAGGCAATTACTGTTCAATTGGGTGGATTGAATAGTGGATTGCCAGAGGGAGGGCTCCATGGGTGGAGTTGCTCTTAAGTGAATCATTTCTCTGTTTCATCATGGTAGGTCTGCCTAAGTTAGAAGCACCTGCACAGTATTGCTATCAACTGCTCCACACTGTCAGATTGCCCCATACCTAACAGCTACGTATTTGAACTTCCTTCAACACCTTCATTTATTTGTTTCAAATCCTTCCAATATCGATCCTAGGTCAAGCAAATTTTTATTGTTTATTATAAGGAAAACTAATGAAAAGTACTTGAAAACTTTGAGTTTTAACGATAAGGACAAAATAAAGGGTAAAGTGAATAGTATCAGGTTTGACTTTTTAGTGTAAAAATGTGGTTTTTCGTTAAAGTGAACAGTACTGCGGGCTTTTCATTAAAACTCCCTTTATTATATGGCTTTTTTTATTGTTTGTTTAGTACTTAAATTTTCAACACATTCATCGAGTCTAAAAGGCCTTGCCTCTAATCAATTAGACGCTTACAATTTTCAACAATTACGTTTACCTTTCATCTTAGATAATATTCCATTACATGCACTTGGCAATGTTGGCGTATACATTTCAAGAGCCCCTTTTACAAAGGGGGACAACATGTATTAAAAGCTTTAAACTCAATGTTGACAAAAAAGAAAAGAAAAAAAGAAGCTTTAAACTCAAGCCCATAAACAATAGCAGCTCAAAGCCTCAAGGAGAAAGGGAAAACCAAATGCAACAACCATAAACAAACCCTAGATCAACAAAACTAAATACGTCGTCACTATAAGCTTCACCTTCACCTACATTGTCAACCACTACGAGGAAATCAACCAGGATCGTATAGTAGCAATGACAAGAACTTGAAAATGAATAGGACTAGAGCAAGAGGCACCAATCAAGTTGAACTAAAACATGAAAAACATAGAACCCAAATCAACCATGATAAATAAGAAAACTCACTCAAATTGGAAACACCCTAAATTTCCAAATTTATGGGAATTGGGGTAAAGGGAAGATGAGAAACTAATAGAGGAGATGGTGAAAAGATGAATGTAGGAACGATGAGATTAGGGTTAAGAATCAGGTAGTATGTATGAACCATGAAAATAAAAACCTAAGAACTCGAAAACAAGAGGCATGAAACCTCAAAACCCTAGAGCAAAATCTCAGGGACAACTACACCACCGACTCTCAAAAGCGATTTGCAGCTCAGTGGTTAACTTAGGATCATTGATCCCTTCCCTAGGTTTCAATGTCGATTTCCCTATCTGTCACATCCCGGGCTCGATTCCGCTGTAGCACGATATTGTCCGCTTTAGGCCCCGACCAAGCGAGCAGAACTTCCTAGGGGGTCACCCATCCTGGGAATGCTCTGGCCCATTCTCACTTAACTTCGGAGTTCCTACGGAACCCGAAGCCAGTGAGCTCCCAAAAGGCCTCGTGCTAGGTAGAGGTGGGAATATACATATAAGGCTTATAGGATCCACACCCTTGGGCGATGTGGGATCTTACAATCCACCCCCCTTAGGGGCCCGACGTCCTCGTTGGCACACTTCCGACCAGGGATTGGCTCTGATACCAAATTGTGACATCCCGGCCCAGACCCCTACCACATCCCGGACTCGACTCCGCTGTAGTACGATATTGTCCGCTCTGGGCTCCGACCACGCCCTCATGGTTTTGTTTCTGGGAACTCACGCGAGCAGAACTTCCCAGGGGGTCACCCATCCTGGGAATGCTCTGGCCCATTCTCGCTTAACTTCGGAGTTCCTACGGAACTCGAAGCCAGTGAGCTCCCAAAAGGCCTCGTGCTAGGTAGAGATGGGAATATACATATAAGGCTTACAGGATCCACACCCCTGGGCGATGTGGGATCTTACAATCCACCCCTCTTAGGGGCCCCGACGTCCTCGTCGGCACATTTCTGACCAGGGATTGGCTCTGATACCAAATTGTGACATCCCGGCCCGGACCCCTACCACATCCCGGGCTCGACTCCGCTGTAGCACGATATTGTCCGCTTTGGGCTCCGACCACGCCCCCACGGTTTTGTTTCTGGGAACTCACGCGAGCAGAACTTCCCAGGGGGTCACCCATCTTGGGAATGCTCTGGCCCATTCTCGCTTAACTTCGGAGTTCCTACGGAACCTGAAGCCAGTGAGTTTCCAAAAAAGCCTCGTGCTAGGTAGAGATGAGAATATACATATAAGGCTTGCAGGATCCACACCCCTGGACGATGTGGGATCTTACACTATCTCCTAATATTCGTAAAATTGCAATGCCTATCATTTTATCCTGCACAATTGCTACTGAGCACTAACCAAATTAATATCATAGTGAATAGGATGTTAAGTCTTCACTTATGCGTTCTGAAAAAACTCCAATCGATCTTAAATAATTGTAATAGTTTTAAATTCTTCTCCTTCCATAATAATAGTAATTAAAAAAAAACAAAACAAATACACAGCGTTAGCTGTTGGGTGTCAAATCGGCAAGATAAAAAACTTCCACAAATCATATCTTAAAAGTTTTTTTTAAAGCAGAATTTTGCGAAGCCCCAAACACATATTATCAAACATTACGTATGATGTGAAATATCCATTGTGACATGACCTCTTTAAAGCCAAATTTTTAGGAGAAAATATCTATTAGAGGATAATATAATTCCACAATAAGAATCCAATAACTTTCAAAGCTAAACAATAAATTACAAAGTACAATAAAATTACTAAGGACTGGTTTAGAAGTACTCTTAGAATTACTGAAAATACTTTTAGAGAAAATATTTTTAGGTTCCAAAAGCATTTAAAGTGTTTTCTATAAAAAGCACTAGTTATGAGCTTTTGCAGAAAACACTTGAAGTTCTTTTTAAGGATTCACTTGCATTTTAACTAAGAATTAGTCTAAAAAAAATTTTCACCAAAAACGTTTCTAAGCTTTTAGATAAATTGTTTTTGGGTTCCAAAAGCACTTGAACTGTTTCCTACAAGAATCACTAGTTATGTGCTTTTTACATAAAAGACTTTAAGTACTTTTAAATGATTCACATGTATTTTAACTAAAGATTAGTTTAAAAAACATTCACCAAAACGTTTCTAGGCATTTAAATAACACTTCCCAACCAGCGCTAAAACAAGTTAGTTGTTACTGGTCAATAAGCAAACAAACGCTTAAAAAACAAAGGAAATTTCTAATTAACCTTTCATTTTTGTTTCATTTATATCAGTTTCTCTTGTAACAAATGCAAGAAATTGCCTTCAAGTTTCAACGTACTCGATCCTTCTCTTAAACAACCAAACACTGTCTGGCAGTGAAATCTCACTCAAACATTACATTTCTTGCATGAAAAGTTTACACGAGAAACTCACTCGAACACTGAAACCTCTCCATTCCAACAGCACGAAGCAATCACATTCGGCATGACGGGATGGATAGCAACGTCTATGCAGGCCTGCTCATACGCCTTGATTTTTCTAACAAGCTCAGAAGACCTGTAGTCATAGAAGTATAAAAAACCATTGGAGGAGCCCGAGACTAGCTTTTCCCCATCCGAGCTAAATACACATTTAATGGGGAACCCTGATACTCCATGGCTTTCGTACCTCTTGTACTTGTTCAGCTTGAAGGGGGGACTTAAAGAGAAGATTGCAATATAATTACCATTTGACTGAGCAACAAAAAATGGTTCAAATGGGTGGGATCTCACACAGGGGCAGGTAAAGGCTTCCACATAAACCTGTTACATAGAAATATCAGTTTAACATAATTGCAGAATGGGACATGAATGAAGCAATGTGATTATTACGAGTAAATGAATGGTTAAACAAGATTCATATTGATGTAAGGTGGCAGAAAATACAATAAACATTAAGAAAAATATCGACATATAAAGACAAATAGGAGTAGCATGTGCAATGTCTCAAATGATAACAAATCATACTTCTGATCATACATTTTTTAACAACTAGCAACCTTAGCAAACCTCTAGCAATACATGGTCCTGTACGATTTACAATGTTAACTAACAAAATATTTTCAATTATAGACTAGAAAGGTCGTCTCAAGACATGAAAGCGATAAATTCCTTATGCCAAACCATTTTCTCTATAGAGAGGAATATTCAAAAGACAACGTACAGTAAATCTAATTTGGACTTACTCGGAACTAGTTAATGATTACTGTATTAGTTTCAATAGTTTGTCACCAAAACATGCCCTTGAGAACTTGATCATGACCATATCTCAGAAGACTTGTAAACGTGAGAGATGACTAAGATTGTACTTTAACATAATGAATGAAAATGAAATTAAGTCATTCAGAACAGATGTAACCAAACCGATCCCAAATCCCTGCACTACAAAGCAACCAAACCGATCCCAAAAAAAGTAATTCACTGTACAACTTGGTTAAACAATATTGATTTCAATATCTCTAAATTTTTAATAAGAATGGCTCCATTCTTCCTAATCCAATGAACTAGATGGATTTACATGATACGAAAATATATGGTTCCAACAACAATAGTTTTGTTCTGTCCTCAGAATAGAATTATCACCTTCTAAGCATTAAACAAAGCACATCAATCTCGAAAGCAGATACAAATCTATCAAACACTGGAGACTTCTATAACCAGGACTCTCAGGCTTTCAGCATGTTTACTTGAAATTGAACGGAGAAGGAATCCTAATGAAGCGTTGCAATTAAAAAATTTATGAACCACCAGGAACCACATTGAGAATGAGGCTCATTCCTTTAAATGTTTATTATCTTTCAGGAATCAAATCAAAATAAGTCTAATCACTAATTCTCTTGTACAAGAGAATTTATAATGGGAATTGTTATTGGCACTCCAAAAATCTAATTGTGCACTCCAAACTTTCTATATAGAGAAAGACAAACTCTTACGAGGAGTGCACAATTAGATTTTTGGAGTGCCGATAACAGTTCCCTTTTTTAATTTCTCAACTACTTATAATAAACATCTCAAATGCCAAAATTATTTTCCCATTAGAATGCTATCGTAGTTGTTTTTCAGTTCAAAATGTTTTTTGTACCTTCCATCATTTCTTTTCAGAAGATGTAGCATGTCATGCATTTTTTAGCCTCGTATAAACTTTATTCTTTGTAAGCATAACTGCATAAGTGCTTATAGAATTAAGAGAAAATAGTTTGGCAATTTTGTAGTATTGTAAGAACAATTGGTGGAAGAACTTGCCATACTCTAGTAAACTAGAGTTAAGAAAAAAGTTTATTTGTGCTGGGGTGGTTCCAACTGCAAAGTCTTCCATCAGGAATGCATAACTGAATAATCAGAAAAAAGATTCCTGATTTTGTGGATTCAGATATATTTTTATTTTATTGCAGGTAAACACAATAATAAGCAAAATGACTCTCATTCACTCCCTTACTGTTCCAAGAAGTCACAAATTTGACAGCAAAGCAAATTAAATGGCCTTGTGGAACATCCTTCTTCCACGTGAATTGTGTCACATATTTTAGCTGATGCAGTCATCACCTTTAGTATCGCGTGTCTTCCATCATTAAGAAGATGATTACAAATGGCCTTGTGTTATATCTACATCTTATTGGTGTATAAATGTATTTGCTGTGATAGTTTTATCATATGCAGGTTGTAGGATTTAATGTGAGCCTTTGGATCATATTCCATATGGCATCTAGATTAGATTATAATGAGTCATAGCTCATGACAAGTGTAAGCATCTTATACGATGACTTAAAAATGGATGGTTGTGATTGATTTGTAAAGGTGTGAGAGAGTGAGTGTGTTACTCACTCCTCTAACGGTAATATATGCTCTCCGAGCTTCTTGCTCGAGTGAGTGGAATCCAATGAACCTTGAAGCTCCCATGGCTCTCTAATTCTCTCTGTGCATTTTTCTGTTTTTACTACTCCATTGAAGAAACCCAATTCAGAAATCAAACATTATCACATCTTACTTACCATGCATTCTAAACAGATTACCAAAAGTAATGTAAAACAAGTTTACAGGATGAATGTAAATTCTTACAGGATGATGCAGAATTACAGTATATACAAGTTCAGCTCAGTATACAATCAGGATATGCAGGGGCAACCATATTTTGATATACAGATTGAACACCGCATTTGCAACACATATTGAAGCAAGACTGGAAGAGGTCTCTTACCTGGTTAGATAGTGGAACTTGTCGTGAAACATCCCAAACAACAATAGAATTTTCACTGAGGTTGCGTCCGGATACATCACTAGAGGATATAATCTGCTTGCTATTGGTGCTGAATTCTAAATCAAGGATGGGATCATGACCACGAATATATTCATGGACCACCTTGCCACTTCTAACATCCCACAACCTGATTCCGCCTTTTGAGCCCCCTGATATGAAGAGGTTGGAATTGTCAGGATGGAACTTAATAACACTGACAACTTGATCCTCCTTAAAAACCTGAATCTCTAACCCCTTTTCAACATCTACTAGCCTTGATGAGGAGTCATATCCACAAGAAAGAACAGACAATCCTTGCTGTGACCATTTCACATCTTTGACCGCAGCACTGTGAAAATTCAACACACGGGCTACCTTCTGATCACTGCTCCATACATTCCATATGCAGATTGTGTGATCCATTGAAGCAGAGGCAAGAAGATGAGCTGTTGACTAACTCCAATGAACAGATCAATAAGTACAATTGGTATATAAAAGTACACAATTGGCAAACGCCCTTCTACTCAAACTAATGAAACAATATATTAAAATCAAAATTTACAATAAAACAACATCCAAGAACCAATCTTTACGGAAATTTAGTGTCACGAGGCTATGAATCGAAAAGGGTAAGTCATAATTCAAGAGTTCATGAAAAAGTAGGGCTCACCATGAGTTGGTGACCAATGCACAGCATTGACAGCTTTGGTATGCCTATTTAGAGCTACAGACATTCTTTGGGGCAATCGGCCAAGCTGCGATGGACCCCTTTTCCCTTTGTTTCTCAACAACGACATAACATCTCGACGAACGTCTGAATCCGAAATACTCCCAAAAACTGCCAGCAACAACATGCATATATGAGTGGCATTGTCAAATTCAGTGAACTTGTCACGAGAATTTTTTTTTTCTTACAAATTGACAGAGAACAACTTATATGAAAGGGGTTTAGCACGACCATGACGTCCTGGTCCAAAATGCAAATACCGAATGCCGTTGCGGCAATGAACACGTTTCATGGAAGTCCTTGTTCTTCAAATTAACAGTCTATGTTTCTATAAAATTAAATACACAATAACAATAAAAATCACAAATATTTACAAATGAAATTGACAAAGTACCAGGCAAGGTCGTGACAGGAGCGTTCAGGTTCGGGTTCGGTTCGGGGACAGTAGGTTGGGTAGCCAATAGCGCCCTCTCCCTCTTGGATATGTATCGACCAGGAACCGGAGCTTCTGCTCGGGGGGTCGGAAACTGGGTTGACTCCGGCAGCGGATGGTGAAATTTGGTATGTGCAAACGGGTTATCGGGTTTGAGTCGCTTCGGGTTGGGGGGTGAGGTTTCTTTAATTCCTTCTGCTTCTGCTTCTTCGTTGTCGGAGGCATTAGAGTATGCGTTGCAGAGCAGATCCATTTCTGGGAAATCTAAAAGACTGAAACTTTTGTGTTGTTCTGCTGGAGAGTGGAGGAGACTGGAGGGGGTCTGTTTCTTCTTCTTACGACATGCGAGCTGAGAGCTTACTGGACTTGGACTTCAGCTTAACATGAACCAAATGGGCCATAAGCTACATAAGGATATGACTTTGCAGTTTGGACTTTGGAGGCTTTGAAGAGGGTTACAACGTAGGAGTTTTTTCTTCCATTTTCTTTTGAGAAAGACATACTATTACTAGAAAGTTTTATTTCTCCTTTTTTAAAATTTGGAGCTATAAAGCCCGGACAAGGTTTTTATCAAGACTCATTTATGTATTCTATCCTCTCTTTTGTACGTACTCCTCGTATCATAACCAATATTGTACTCATTTAAAAATAAAAAAATAAAAAAAAATTTGGAGCTACAACTCACTCAAAAAAAATAAAATAAATAATAATAATAATAATAATTTGGAGCTACAAGATTTGTAAAAAACAAAAAAACAAAATTCAGATTAAAATTTACCTTGTAAACTTCATATATATGGGGAGTGAAGGATTAACAAGTAAAGAAGGAGGATAAGGTAAGAGATTTTGATAGGATTTTCAAACCAACAGAAAATAAATACTTAGGGATTGTATTCAATTAAGATTTTGACAGTTTTTGAAAGGGTTATAAATTCATGAAGTTTGATGGAGTTTTAGTGGACTTTCGTAGACTCCTCCATGGGAATTCATTCAAAACCTTAGGAGGAGAGGCCTGACTTCCTAAAACCTAATTACGCTATAAAATCCTTCTAAATTCAACAAAATCCATCAAAATCCTTAACTTTTTAAAATACTTGAAAATCAATTCTTAATTGAATATACACATAGATTTTTATGGACTACTTTAAAATCATGATTGAATACATCTATTTGGAGTGAAATCTCAACTTTCTTCATTATTGAATCAAAGCGGGTTTGCTAACATGTGAAACACAATGATCACACGTGCTCCGCACCACTATGTTGAAATTGTCCATCCGTTAGATTAATATTTGGAATCTCCTTCATCAGCCATTGTCGATCGATAGGGGTTGGGTCAAGGACACACATATTTCAAGCTTAGAAATAAACATAAAATTGTAAAACGCATTGTTCTCTTGAGGCTGTGCAAACAAAGGTCGAAGTCGAGATAATGGTCATGTGATTTAGTTGGAAATTTGTAAACGACAAGAAGTTGGAGTATGAAAACTAGTTTGAACAGAAATCAAAGAAAAGGAGGCAGCCCCTGCCCTTCATCAGTGTCAATCATGACAACTGAAGAAAGGGTTTGTAAATAAGCAGGTCCACACAGATGCTTCATATATTCATCATGAAATCAACCTTTAAAAATATATCTGAAAGCTCCTACGCAATTACACTCATCGCTTTTGAAATCCATATTACAGTCCTATAAAGGAAATAAAATATCCTGTATGATTTCAATGACGCTAATCTGAAGTCATGCTGTGTGCACTTGCTGTTTGGATTAGGAACTGATCACCTTCAGTTAAAAAATAGTGTGGTAATTGAGAATTATGACTCCTTCTAAAGCATATGTAGGCAGTGCTCTTACCAATATTCATTACTTCATACTAACAGAGACTTCATTAGTCAGTTAAATTTTTTTTTTTAATGAGCAGAAAAATTACCAACACATAACAAATTTTAAAAAGGAAAGAAAAAAGAAAATCAATTCATTTTGTTGTTTGGGTGTGAGTTTTTTGTTTTTGGTTCACTGGAGAGTCTCAAACCCTAAACTTAGTCTATCACTGTGCCCACCCTCATCACTAAGCTAACCTTAACAGCCTTTGTGAGAAATATTTGATATTTCGAACTATAATTTGGTTTCAAAAAAACATAATGAAATGTCATAGTCATGGTGGTAGGTGTATATGACAAAACATGTGTTAATACGAACATAATTTGTACAAGAAAAAAATTATGTTTTTTCTTTTGAGTGAGATGCATGTTATCACTTCCTATTATTCACTTTAAGTTGTCAAGAGAATAAGAAATTTTCATACATAACATCAATCACAGCCAGAGGACAACAAAAATAATTGAATGGTTTTGAATAAAAGCATAAGAGGACAAGATATAAATCAGCATTCAACTTTCAACCCTAGTCCTCAAATATTGTAGGATTAAAAAAAGGTCACAATATAGATGGGGTGACCAATCATGACTTAGGGAATGTTTCATCAAAGAAGGTCAAGATCCATGTCAACCCCACCAGTTGGGGGAAGACTTATTTGGGAGACAAGGCATCAGTCACTAGTCATATTATTAATTCGTGATCATCGTCTTATTGAACATATACAGAGTGTATACAACTCTTTCTTTTTGTTTGAAATGCCAGTGAAATTTTCAACCCACGAAATTCAAACAAAGTCGATGAAAAGAGAGATGGTCGTATAGGGCACACAAGTAAACCCTAACAAAAATGTAAGGAGCAGACCTTTGATCTAGCATGGCTTACATAACGTTGTAAAAATGAGAAAATAAATAAAATAAATAGATGCAGGAACTGAATGAGGAGATTAGGGAAAGTTCGGTGAGGGTGACAAGAACTTGGACAAGTTTAAGAAGAGGATATTTCACATTCGCTGAATATCACCACATGTTTAAAACTTAATCAACCGACTTATGATCGTGATAATATTATTTTCCACTAAGCCATTTGTGTATCTTACTCGAATAATAAACTATATATATATGGACCAAGGTCTATAGCTGCCTCTCATTTTTTAATGATCTGATTGAATTATTTTTACTTGCTATATTTTAAAAAATATGATATTTATACATATCCATTGGAGCCTTTGTCCTTTGGAGAGCAAGCTTTTAAGAAAGTTGGTATACAGTTTCAGAGACCAAAGTGATGTGTTATACAAATTTCAAGGATCATTTTGGCTAAAAAGTCAAAATATTATACAGCTCTTGTACAATCTAGATGAACAGAGTGGAAGTCTTAGTTGGTCTTTAGGGGAGCTCATAGGAATGATGGGTGGGTCGATCATTGTAGGATAATAGTCCTCTCTAGTGGTTGAGTAAGCAGAAAACAGAATATAAAAATGAACATATATATACATGTTTAATATGTCTCCACTACGATATATACATAATTACATACATATGTATTTGAGCGCTCAAATGCGAACCAGTTAGTATTAATACAAAATTAACCACTCGTTTGAACTCATTGAACAATATTTCTCATAATTTGAACCGATCAATTTTTAGGATCATCGATGCAAAAATTCACTGGAATCAGAAGTCCTTTAGTTATCTAATTGTGGCATGACAAATAAACGAACACAAAGTTCTCAATAAACAATGAAATGTCCATAATAATAATAGTCAAAGAGCTAAATGACCTCCAATTCAAATGATTTTTTTGCAAAGATGACCTGGTAGCGATTATTATTACCTCATTTGCTCAAAGGGATCAAATGTGTGTAGACGGATAAAATGACATTATTCAAAAACTAATGAGGGTATTACAGGAATTGAAAATATTCATTAAGGGCTCAACTCTGCTTTTTATAAAAGTAGCTTATGAAAACAACCTACAGGTTGCTTTGAAAATTTGTTGTTGAGGTTACTGCTTTTAAAATAAGCATGATATTTATTTGGGTAAATTACACAGAACCACCTCCACTATTAGTCGTGAACATTTTCATACCTCGTCTTTAACAATTTTCAATGTCATACCTTATCTTCGAATTTGTTTCAATTTCATACCTTCCGTCAGCCTTCCGTCAATTCCTCCGTTAAATGCTGACGTGGCAAGTGACGGGACCCATTTTATATTAAAAAATTAATAAATTAATAAAAAAATAAAAAATTAATAAAAAATTAATTTTTTTCTTCTTCTTCTTCTCTCCTCTCTTTTCTCTCTCTTTCTTCTTCTTCTTCTTCTTCTTCTCTTCTCTGCCCAGACCGAGAACCTCTTTTTTTTTTTTTTTTTTTTTTTTTTTTTTTTCTTCTTCTTCTCTTCTCTCTCTTCTCTCTCTTTCTTCTTTTTTCTTCTTCTTCTTCTTCTTCTTCTCTTCTCTGCCCAGACCGCCTTCTTTTTTTTTTTTTTTTTTTCTTCTTCTTCTCTTCTCTCTCTTCTCTCTCTTTCTTCTTTCTTCTTCTTCTTCTTCTTCTTCTTCTTCTTCTTCTTCTCTTCTCTGCCCAGACCGCCTTTTTTTTTTTTTTTTTTTTTTTTCTTCTTCTCTTCTCTCTCTTCTCTCTCTTTCTTCTTTCTTCTTCTTCTTCTTCTTCTTCTTCTCTTCTCTGCCCAGACCGCCTTTTTTTTTTTTTTTTTTCTTCTTCTCTTTCTCTCTCTTCTCTCTCTTTCTTCTTCCTTCTTCTTCTTCTTCTTAGACAGAGAACCTTTTTTTTTTTTTTTTTTTTTTTTCTCTTCTTCTTTTCTTCTCTCTCTTCTCTCTCTTTCTTCTTTCTTCTTCTTCTTCTTCTTCTTTTCTCTGCCCAGACCGAGAACGTTTTTTTTTTTCTTCTTCTTCTTCTCTTCTCTCTCTTCTCTCTCTTTCTTCTTCTTCTTCTTCTTCTTCTTCTTCTTCTTCTCTGCCCAGACCGAACACATTTTTTTTTTTTTTTTTTTCTTCTTCTTCTTCTTCTTCTCTCTTCTTCTTCTTCTTCTTCTTCTTCTCTTCTCCTTCTCCTTCTTCTGGGCAGGGCCGAACCTGGGGTGGGGTAACAATTTTTTTTTTCCTTCTCTCTCCTCCTCTTTCTTGTTCTTCTTCTGGGCAGATTGGGGGTAAGAAGAAGAAGAACAGAGACAAAGACAGAGAGAGAGAGAGGAAAAAAAAAAAAAAAAAAAAATAACCGAACCAGTTCGGCATGCAAGAAGAAGAAGAAGAAGATGAGGGGAGAGAGAGAAAAAAAATATTAAATTAATATTTAAAATATTTTTTTAAGTTTTTATAATTTTTTAATATAAAATGTGCCACGTCACATGCCACGTCAGCATTTAACAGAAAATTTGACAGACAAGTGACGGGAGGTATGAAATTGAAACAAATTCGAAGATAAGGTATGACATTGAAACTTTTTAAAGACGAGGTATGAAACTGTTAATGACCCAATAGTTGAGGGGGTTCTGTGTAATTTACCCTATTTATTTTTACTAAACATTTTTTATTACTTAATTTTAAAGTGAAGCAACTTTTGGTGAAAATAAGCAATGCCAAACGGGGCATGGGTCTCCTGATTATTTTTAAAAGTTACTATGTGGGATGGTACAAAAGGGTCCTCGCAAACTAGATCTAAATTTTTTTACAATAAAGCATCACCAATCGCGCAACAATGAGCACTCGTCCAAGCTCATCTGAAAATCGCAAGATTACACAGATCAATAAAACCATTAAACCTCGAGTTACACAAATCATGTGAGAACAAAAATCTCAAATCTTATATTGGGACAGAATAACGATGCCCATAGGTCTAATTGCATCACCTAATCACCACCACAATCCCTAAATACCAAGTGAAGTAGATCCAACAAATCAAATAGCTCCCCCTTAACACATGGATCCAAAAGAGATGTAGTACACCAAAACAAAAATTAAAATAAAGTAACTCTCCAATAGAGAGCAATCAAACTAGCAAACTTGATCTCCTAAAGAAAGAAATCAAAACCAAACTCCAAGACAAATCCTGAATATTTTTCAATAGAAACAAAATAAAAGGATAAAACCATGTTGCTTCTCTACATTGTCCGGACATCTGAGAGCCATATCACCGTACCGGGCTAAACTCATAGTGTCGTACTGGCTAAATCCGATCCCGAGTCGACATCTTCCATGGCTCCCAACTTCAACCTCATATTGAAGGTGATACCTAGATCTAAAATCTTGTGTTTACAATGTACGTGTGCCTAAAGAAGACGACTATCACGACGACTTATAGTGATTCATGACGACAATTCTACCCCAAAAACAAAGTAAACAGAAAAAAAAAAGAGGAAAGAGACAAACAAAAGATTGTCATGCATGCAGGGTCAGCAACAGAGAACTTTTTTCTCTTTGGTTTTTGCTCTAAAAATGTGGCATGTTTGATATTAGGCTTTTTAGTCAAAATGATCATTGAGATTGGCATAACTCCTCACTTTGGTCCATGAGATTTGGAATCAATAGAAGTGGTCCCTAAGTTTGTCCACCATCAATTATTTTAGTCATTCCGTGAAAAATCTCCATTAAATAAGGATAAAATGATAAAAATACCCTCAATTTTTTTCAAATCATTTTGGCCCGTTGTTTATTAAATTGAGGGGTTTTTTTTTTGTCATTTTAGTTTTTATTTAATAGAATTTTTCACAGAGTGATTAAAATGATTGATGGTGAACAAACTCAGAGACCATTTCTATCGATTTCAAATCTCAAGAACCAAAATAAAGAGTTATACAATCTCAAAAACCATTTGGTCTAAAAAGTGTTATTATGTATATGCTTAGATAATATGCGTGTACAATCATTATATATCAGGGTTCAGGATTACACTGATTAGTATAGTATTAGTTTTGAGTTCGTGCTGAATGAAATAACAAGGATCCTCGTCTCGACAGATAATTTAATTATGTGACGACTGATGACTCCATTATCTTGGCGACAAATAAAGCAGAAGCCATTACCGTTAACATTGTAAAAGATATCTGACATCCTCAATAGGAAAGAAAAAGACTGATACGGCATCATTGAGGCATCTGTCCTTGGCATGGTCTAAAATATCCATAATATCCCGATATTTCCATCGAAATTTCCGTGTTTTTGGACTACCGATATTTCCGATATCATCGATATTTTAGACCTTGCTATGTCACTCATGTATCTTACCATGCAATGTATAAAGTGTAAAATATTGTACTAATTCATTATATATAAATGATTATGGTGTGTTTAAACTTCTTTCATTAATTACTACATATTTTCTACACTCACAATATTTGCCAGCTCGCTATATAATCAACTTAAATCAGTTAAATCTATCATGCAATGCATTTCCTTCCAATTTTTTGTGATAAACTAATAGATAATTGACTAAATAAACATCATGCAAAGTTTCAATAAAAATTTCCAAGTTTTTCTTACAATTTCCGTGGTTTTTATTCAATTTTTATCGATATCGATAATATCCCGATATTTCCATCGAAATTTCCGTGTTTTTGGACTACCGATATTTCCGATATCATCGATATTTTAGACCTTGGTCCTTGGACAGTTGTTCATGGTTGAACAGGAGGGAGGGGACGAAGTCGAGGGAATGGAAAGATTTCTCAATTTAATTTTCTTTGCAAGTTTTTTCTTTTTAGAAAGATGAATAATCTAATTAAAAATTTACAACAAAAATAGATTTAGGAGGGGATTTGCTGACAATCTCACATCGGAAAAGTGAAGTGTCTCTACATGTCTAATAGTATAAATAATTTTTGGCATGCAACTCTTTTCTATTGTCAATTGGTTTTAAGATTCAATGCTCACATTCTAGTATAGTATCAGAGCAGCAATTTATGTGTTGAGCTTAACATGCTTACGTGCCTTATCGTCACTCAATATTGTCCAAAATTAAATTTAAATGACTTCACACTTGAGAGGATGTGTTGGGACGGAGAAGTCTTATCTACCTATACTATGTTAAAAATAAGAGCCTAGGGTTTGCGAGAAATTTTCGTTACATATTCTTACCCTTGCATTTATACTAATAGAGATACAACTCTTGTAGGAAAAGAAAATTACATTAACTCATAATCTAATTACATTCCAATTCTAACTTGATCTTACATCAACACACTAAAAATTATAACACGTGAATAATACGTAGAGAGGATCCTGGGGATCCTCCAATCATATTTGTGGAGCAAAAAATAATCACAAGGCGACACGTGGATTTTCGGATTAAGAAGACAAAACTATCCTTGAGGTGCATCAGGATTCCTATGCGCGAGCAACGGGTAATTATCTTCAGTCAAGTCAAAGGTGCCCAGAAAAGGTAAACAATTCCGAATTATTTCATCCATCCACATTTTAGGTAGTTATTTCCTAACCTACCAATTATCCCACATAAATTGAGATAATTGACAAATTAATGGGATTATTACTCATTAATTTGTCAATTAAATTAGCCATTAAGCCAAAAAACTACCCTAATGGCCGGTCCCCTTTCTCCCAAAAGGGGCCGGCCACTTCCTTGATTTTTTCCCTCTTTTCCTTACCCCTTTTTCCCTTTTTTAAGCCAATTATTCAATTATTCATTATAACCCTTTTCATAAACACAAAAAACATTCCCTTTTGGTTTAATTAGCCAATAAATGGGCTAATTAAACCTAAATTATACTCAAAAACCCTAGCTAGGCCGGCCACCTCCTATCCCTATAAATATACTCCCATTCTCACCAAAAAGTGGATTCCACACTCTTGCGAAACTCCAAAAATTCTCTAAACACTCTTTTTCTCTAAATTCTAACTTTGGCATCGGAGGTTCTTCGGCCAAAGCACCCCCCCCCCCCAAATTCATCATGGGAGCGTGAGGCTCTTGGCCTTGACCTAAGGTGCTAGTTGTTTTGTAGGTGCAAGATTGTCCAAGATCAAGGAGGAGAAAATTTGCATCCACAAATTGGTGCTTTCATTGAGAGCAAGAAATCCACACTCGTAAAAGACTCTCGCACAAAAAGGTTTTTTCTCTAATTTCTAGTCCATTTGTATTTTTCATACGTTTTTATTATTAGAATTTTATTTGCAAAGGTTCTTTGATAAAACGTATAAAAAAAAATAAAAAATATACAATGGCTAGAAATTTAGAAAATTCCACGAGTGACAATTCAAATATTCAAGAAATGGGACCGCGACGATCCACAAGATTAAATGTGATCCTAAGTGGAACGGCAACACCACCACGAGTTTCCACCATGGGAACCACCGCGGTGGCTACCACGGTAGCCCACCACGGCGAGGTCCATGGCGCCATCACCACAGCCCGAGCCGTGCCATCCAAGGTCACGGCCCAAACCATGTTATTCCAAGCCCAACGCGAGCCCAATGCGTTGCCTAGCCTAGCCCAAGCCTCACACCCACGTGTGCCACACGTGAAGCAGCCCCCTCTCGTGGCCTAGCTTGCTCCCGCCTAGCAGCCCACCCTCGTGGCCCAGCCTGCTCCCGTCGAGCAGCCCACCCTCGTGGTCCAGCCTGCTCCCGCCGAGCAACCCATCCTCGTGGTCCAGCCTGCTCCCGCCGAGCAGCCCACCCTCGTGGTCCAGCCTGCTCCCGCCGAGCAGCCCATCCTCGTGGTCCAGCCTGCTCCAGCCGAGCAGCCCACTCTCGTGGCCCAGCCTGCTCCCGCCGAGCAGCCCACCTTCGTGGTCCAGCCTGCTCCCGCCGAGCAGCCCATCCTCGTGGTCCAGCCTGCTCCCGCTGAGCAGCCCATGGTCCAGCCTGCTCCCGCCGAGCAGCCCACCCTCGTGGCCCAGCCTGCTCCCGCCGAGCAGCCCATCCTCGTGGTTCAGCCTGCTCCCGTCGAGCAGCCCACACTCGTGGCCCAGCCTGCTCTCACCAAGCAGCTCACTCCCGTGGTCCATCATGCTTCCACCGAGCAGCCCACTCCCGTGGCCTAGCCTGCTTTCGTGGCCCGTCCTACCCCCGTGGTATTTCAAGCAGCCCAAGTCGGCCCAAGACTATTTCAGCCACCAGGACCTACCATCGAGCCAGGGGCATTCTCACCATATTTCTCCGCGCATTTGACATTTCCCAACTCAAATCTCGCGCCCAGAGTCTACCACCCTTCCATTGCTCAAGGAGGCACATTCCTTACAAGCTCTTCCAATCCAAATGGCGAACAACACTTGTCTCGACAAGTCATAGAGTTGACGAGCGCCCTAGCACAACGGACGACCTTGGTAAACCAGCTCTTGCAGCGCACCAAGATGCAACGTGTCCCAAACGAGGTGTCCCGAAGAAGGACAATGGCAGACGAAGAACCTCTTCCAGCAGCGTCCCGGCAAGCAGCCACTCAACCAGCCCCGAACCGAGCGTTTGGGCAGAGCACACTCCCAACTGGGCCCCCGAGACAGCGTATACTCCCGTCTTAGCGCGCGGAGGAGCGTGCACTCTCGACTAGGCCCACGGACGAGCGTACACTCACGGTTGGGGCCACACTCCGATAATCAACATGAGCAGCCTTCCAAGCGAAGTGTTCATTTGCGGCTAGGTCTGCAAGGAGCATCCTCCACATCACATCGGAGTAGGCAGCATGACCGGCGGAGAGAATCAGTCACTTAATCAGGATCAAGTTCAACCAGCAGCCTGCGGAATCCCTCGCCTGCTAGGAATCCACCACATGCACCGCTACCGCGGCATAGACGAGTTGAGCACGTAGAATAGCAGCCTAGACTAGTAGGTCAAAACTGGGGGCAGCCAAGGGCTCCAGTACCCCAACAAAGGCAAATCAGGAAGAGGTAAAGAGAATCTTGACCAAGCGATTGCGCGATTTCCAACGTAACGAGGTCACCGACGAGGCACTACGACGGGATGTGACCAACATAAGCAGGTCACCATTCACGGACGAGATCGAACAGGCAGAGCCTCCACACGAATTTAGCATGCCACATTTCACATCTTTCAAAGGAGATGGAGACCCAAAGAGACACTTAAAGCACTACCGAAGCGCGATGATCCTCTATCGAAACAATGACGATCTCATGTGCAAGATATTCGCCACTACTCTACAAGGCGAGGTGCAAGATTGGTTCTATACCCTACCACCACAATCTATCCGGAGTTTTGACGAACTTTCTTCGGTTTTCACCAAAGAATATTTATCCTATCGCTCGATCAAGAAGAAGTCCGACCACTTGTTCAACATCAAGAAGAACCCAAAGGAGTCGCTCCGCGATTATGTGAAGAGGTTCAAAGCAGAGAAGACAAAAATAGTCAGATGCAACGACTCGATAGCTAGAGCAGCCTTCCAAAAAGGACTTCCAGCAGACCACCTGCTGTTCGGAAAATTGATCATGAAAGAAGATCTGACTCTGGCAGACTCTTTCGCTCTAGCAGAAAAGCATGCACTTTGGGACGAGGCTCGCTGATCCAGATTCAATGACCGGAAGGAGTATCCGACATCACCTCCCAACTATCCAAACCGGAAGCAACATAGGACCTATTCACATGTTTAACAGTATCTGAGGCATCAATAAGCTCTACCATCATACGAGAAGAGCTGGGGGCCCGACTTCCTGTATTCCACAGTTCAAAAACTCTCCTCGATGCTACCAGAAATTCAAAAAGCGAACTTTGGCGATAGTTGTTGCAACCCGGAAGCTCAAATTTTACCTTCATACTCACGGTTGGGGTCCAATCTAGACGCGCGACGATAAAAGTGCAGACACTGGCGATGCAAAGTTTTCTGACGAACGCAACAACTCAGCCCAAAAGGTGCGGCAAGGGCAGACGAACACTAGAAGGACGCACTCGGAAGCAAGTTTAGTCCTTGTCGCCCCAAAAGATTCTACATAAGAGCAACATGTACCAGCAGTTGAGCACCACCTCCTGCTACGCGACACACGCTTCTAGACGATCCTTGCTCCATAAACTCAACTCTAGAGTGGCTTAATACCTGCAGTAGAGCATTTCATGTTACGTGTAACATGGGACCAGCTCTACGGCTCCCTACTGCGCCTTCACGCCTAGCCTAGGCAACGCAACAGAGCGGCCCAACGATGCCCCGGAGGCAGCTGAGCACACCTTAATTGCACATGCTCCCTCAATGGAGATTTCTGACATTTGCATGTTGACGATGCAACTAACTACAAAGGCTCGAGAGTAGGGGTGATCCTTGCCACCCCAGACGGTTCAATGCTCGAGCAGGCGATCGCCTTAGGCTTCAAACCATCCAACATCGAAGCAAAGTACAAGGCCCTACTAGCAGGCGTCCAGATAACAAAACACCTGGCGGTGAAAAAGCTTGCAAGTCATTCCGATTCCCAGCTAATTCAACCAAACTACTGGGGAGTATGCGACAAAACATCCAAGGATGACACAATACCTAGAGAATGTACGCAAGCAACTTGAGGCATTTCAGACTTACACTCTCACTCAAGTTCCGCAAGCAGACAACGCCTACGCAAATGCGCTAGCCGGCTTAGGCTCTGCCTTCGACCATCAACTCAAACGCTCTATTCCAGTAGAGTATAGAGCATAGAAGTGGAGCCAGCAGTCGAAGTGTCACAGCACAACTCCAAATTGGCAAAATTCCACTATAGACTACCTGGTCAATGACACATTCCCCATGGAAAGATTGGAGTCTAGAAAGCTCCAAATAAGGGCAGCACGGTACTACATGTGGAATGGCATTAACATCCGAAGATCCTACACCGGACCACATCTTCGCTGCCCAACGCCTCCTGATGACTTGAAGGCTACTACCGGCCTACCATGCACTGAGATGCTAAGGAGTTAATACAAAAGTGCGACCGCTGCCAACACTACAAGCCGATACTAGCACTGCCTGCTAGCGAGATACACCTGCAGACGAGTCCTTGACAGTTCATGCAGTGGACAATCGACCTAGTAGGACCTATGCCGCCTACTACTGGGGGCAGATACATGATGATCATGGCAACCGACTACTTCACCAAATGGGTAGAAGTATAGCCCATGACGACCACGACTCAGATGGACATAGAGCGCTTTATATGGAGGAACATCATTTGTCGATTTGGCATCCCTCAGTTCATCGTCACCAACAACGGCCCGCAATTCGCGGACTAAGATTTGACTAAGTTCTTCCAAAAGTACAACATTAAGCAGCGCATGTCCATGCCAAGATATCCTTAAAGTAACGGGCAGGTCAAAGCATCTAACAAGACGATCCTTGACTGCTTCAAGAGATCTCTCACCAACAAGAAGGGAAAATGGCCAGATGAACTCCCCGGATGTCTATGAGCATATCGCACCACCAAAAGACGAGCAACTGGTGAAACTCCTTTCTCTTTGGCATTTGGCTCAAAAGCAATCATTCATCCCAATGTCATCTTGCCAAGTATCAGCACTCTACTGCCAAGCATTACGTGGAACAGAAAGAAGATGGCCACAAGCTTAGATCTGGCAGAGGAGAAGCTCGAGCAGACCATCACCCGCATCGCAGCCTACCAGCAACAGCTCCTCTCCAGCTAAAACAAAAGGGCCAAGGTCCGGCAATTCTAGCCTGAAGATCTAGTCCTAAGAAAAACCTTCATCACTACCCACAGAGAAAGCTCCAAAAGATGGATCATATATGGGAAGGTCCGTACAAGAACAGCAGAGTAGGCGGCAAGAGTAATTACACCATCGCCACCATGAAACGATAAAAAGATCAAAAAACAGTGGAACGCCTACAATCTGAGGAAGTACCATGTGTGACCTCTCGCTACATCAAAAGCCCGAAGACTCAAGTAGCTCGATGGACACCACCTTACAAGCCGAGGACTATCCAGTTGTTATGCAGTTCCTACTTTACAACTAAGTTCTCGTTCGTTTCACTCGTTTTTCAATGAGGAATCCAGAAGTAATCACAACTTGGCTTGGCTGCATGTTTACAACAACTGATCACTCCTGCACTTCAAAAGAAGATCGCGCCCTTCTTAGGGACTCACCGCAGGAATTGCACCCCCCGAGGGACCAACCATGCTCTCAAATGCGAGAGGATAAACTAATTCCCCGACACCCACATGGGTCTACTCTCCAAAGCGAGAGGATAAACTCTACACTCCTAATATCCAGATGTGGATGAGCCTGGCTGCCCTAGTATAACTAGATGCACGATGGCTTGCGCCGGGATTCCTAAAAATGGTCTTTTTCAAGGCTTAGCTAATTGAAGGATTTTGGGTCTCTTGGCCTAATCCGCGGGGAACCGGGCCCTAGAGACGGTGGGGGCACATTACGCAGTACATCCGATGGACGGCTGCCCTGGAACCCTAAAGCTGCTACCGAGTGCACTAAGGTAGCCTACGGTTTCCGGAAGACTGCCTACGGCTTGCCCTTCAAGCAGTAAAGCTGCACTAGACTTATACAACCGCACATTCTTGTGAAAGGTTAAACAAGCTAGCGAGCATATACGAAGTTTTATCCACTGCCGACATGCTACGTAGTCGATAAGCTTCACTTTTGCCAAGCGCGGAACGACTTGCACCAAGTCTTAAAGTGTTATGATACTTGCTACGCAACCTACGGAATTGGAGAAAGCCAAGGTTAACAGCCTAGTGGTCACGCGAACTTGTCTACTTCTGTAAGTAAGGCGTCCGGCTGCCGACCCTATGGCTAACAACTTTGCAAAGTTATACACCAACACCTACGACTGCATAGACTACGCGGCCTGTCTGCTTATAAAAAAGTAGGACGCCTACTACTGGACTATAAAGTCTAAAAGTTAGGGCATGAACAAAAGAAGCGAAGATGGAGAAAAGCGAAGGAAGCAAGTTTATTAAATTTTCTAGCAAAATTGATAAACAACTAGCAAAGACCGAAGAAGTTCAAGCAAAGCAAAAAGCAATGAGGGAAACAAAGAAAATCCGAAAGACTACCTAGAAGACTACTCTTCAGCAGCTTGGGCACTCCACGACTACTCGGTAGCCACACCTTCAGCAGCCGCGACATTCTCAGCAGCGGCACCATCCGACGCTTCACCCCGGCTGCACCAGCCTGGGCACTAACATCTCTGACTACTTCACTAACGGAAGCCTCAAAAGTAAAGGTGAACGAGTCTTCCGGAGAAATAGAGAAGACTTTCGTTGATCTTCAGTACACATTGAAGTTTCAACACTTAGGGATCAAGCCTATCGACGATTCTCTTGAAGTGGATCACTTAATTACAAGCAAACCTTTCTAACACCATCAACAAACTTGGCACAAGCGTCAATGTCTTCAAGCAGGTCTGGTCTCAAGAGCACACAAATCTCATCAGCCTCCCCAGAAGCAGGCCTAGTGGATTTCTCATAGCTGCCCACGCAAGCAGTCTCTTCCTTCCCAGCAGGTGAATCAGTCTCGGTAGTAGAGGAAGTGGGCCTTGGCGCCACATTAACAACAGAGTCCATCTCATTGCTCTTTATAATAACAAGCTTCTCCAAATGTGAACCAGACTTGGCTCTCAACGGACGTCTTGGTACAGACTTCGGCACTGGGGGCATATCTAGCAGCCTCATTTCTCTTCCCATTGGAAGAAGTCATGTCAATCACAGACCTCTCGGCAGCAGGCGGACCCTCACAAGCAGCGGATGAAGTCTTCAGTTTTTCCCAACCGGCATCTCTTGAGCAGCCTACTTTTCTCCCGACAAAGAGGACTAAGCAGCTAATGCCATTCATGGTACTCAGCAGAGGAGCTCAACCCAGCATTCTAGCAGGCAGGAGGTCTGCATGCCTAGCATTCCAGCAGCCCATGAAGCCCGCAACCTTCTCATTTTTCTCAATCGCCAGCTTGGCCCCCGTCAGGTCCAAGGGCCTAAAGGATATGAGCCATGCGACTACCCTAGCACTGCACCCCAGCCCCTCAGTTCGCGACCCCAGCCGCTCAAGCTGCCCTTGGCTCTAGGCAAGCCGAGCTGCCCAAGCAGTGGTCCCCTGCCACGACATCTCCTCGGCCCCTGTCGAGCCAACTCCTGGCCCCTGCCAGCTGACGTGCCTCACCACCCCGACGGCTGCCCCGCAATAGCACTATCCAAGAAGAAGGCAAGAAAAATTAAATTTTTCTTACATCGGTGCGGCACGGAGAAGACGAAGAAATCAACGAAAGACGGTCCTTTGCACGGGCAAGATGTAGAAGATTGCTAGAGGAGGGGGAACAAATATCCTCTAGCTTTCTCTCTCTTGTAAGGTATAATAAATTGCTCTCCAAAGTTGATTTAATAACCCACTTAAGGTGGACTTAAATAGGCTTTGAGAGAAGTTTATTTCCCTTTCCTAGAAGGACCTAATTTCCAATTAAAGAGAGAATCAACATCAAAATAGGAAGCAATCCTATGTTTCCTGAAGCAAAAAGATCTTTACACCTGCTGCCCTTTCCTATGAGCAGCCCAACAGGTGTGGGGGCATTTGTGGAGCCAAAAATAATCACAAGGCGACACGTGGATTTTTGGATTAAGAAGACAAAAATATCCTTGAGGTGCATCAGGATTCCTACGCGCAAGCAGCGGGTAATTATCTTCAGTCAAGTCAAAGGTGCCCTGAAAAGGTAAACAATTCCGAATTATTTCATCCATCCACATTTTAGGTAGTTATTTCATAACCTACCAATTATCCCACATAAATTGAGATAATTGACAAATTAATGGGATTATTACTCATTAATTTGTCAATTAAATTAGCCATTAAGCCCAAAAACTACCCTAATGGCCGGTCCTCTTTCTCCAAAAAGGGGTCGGCCACTTCCTTTATTTTTTCCCTCTTTTCCTTACCCCTTTTTCCCTTTTTTTAAGCCAATTATTCAATTATTCATTATAACCCTTTTCATAAACACAAAAAACATTCCCTTTTGGTTTAATTAGCCAATAAATGGGCTAATTAAACCTAAATTATACTCAAAAACCCTAGCTAGGCCGGCCACTTCCTATCCCTATAAATATACTCCCATTCTCACCAAAAAGCGGATTCCACACTCTTGCGAAACTCCAAAAACTCTGTAAACACTCTTTCTCTCTAAATTCTAACTTTGGCATCGGAGGTTCTTCGGCCAAAGCCCCCCCCCCCCCCAAATTCATCATGGGCGCGTGAGGCTCTTTCGTTACATATTCTTACCCTTGCATTTATACTAATAGAGATACAACTCTTGTAGGAAAAGAAAATTACATTAACTCATAATCTAATTACATTCCAATTCTAACTTGATCTTACATCAACACACTAAAAATTATAACACGTGAATAATACGTAGAGAGGATCCTGGGGATCCTCCAATCATATTTGTGGAGCCAAAAATAATCACAAGGCGACACGTGGATTTTCGGATTAAGAAGACAAAAATATCCTTGAGGTGCATCAGGATTCCTATGCGCGAGCAGGGGGTAATTATCTTCAGTCAAGTCAAAGGTGCCTAGAAAAGGTAAACAATTCCGAATTATTTCATCCATCCACATTTTAGGTAGTTATTTCATAACCTACCAATTATCCCACATAAATTGAGATAATTGACAAATTAATGGGATTATTACTCATTAATTTGTCAATTAAATTAGCCATTAAGCCAAAAAACTACCCTAATGGCCGGTCCCCTTTCTCCCAAAAGGGGCCGGCCACTTCCTTGATTTTTTCCCTCTTTTCCTTACCCCTTTTTCCCTTTTTTAAGCCAATTATTCAATTATTAATTATAACCCTTTTCATAAACACAAAAAACATTCCCTTTTGGTTTAATTAGCCAATAAATGGGCTAATTAAACCTAAATTATACTCAAAAACCCTAGCTAGGCCGGCCACCTCCTATCCCTATAAATATACTCCCATTCTCACCAAAAAGTGGATTCCACACTCTTGCGAAACTCCAAAAATTCTCTAAACACTATTTTTTCTCTAAATTCTAACTTTGGCATCGGAGGTTCTTCGGCCAAAGCCCCCCCCCCCCCCAATTCATCATGGGCGCGTGAGGCTCTTGGCCTTGACCTAAGGTGTTAATTGTTTTGTAGGTGCAAGATTGTCCAAGATCAAGGAGGAGAAAATTTGCATCCACAATATCCGTTCATCGTACATCGTGCGGCCAGTTTTTGTCAGGTACTGTTTATATTCAATTTTAAATAAAAAATTTATAATGATTTATGACCACACGATGTACGATGAACGATAAATAGATGTAATTGAAGGATCATCAGAATCTTCATAAAGAGAATCCGGCGTGGGATAATCACACCTAACTTTTCGTGATATACGTGTAAGACTTTCACATATTAGCTTAGTGCAAAGCGTTCACACTTAAACAACTAGTGTTTGAAGCTAAGTCGTTAGCCATCTTGAATGAAACAACTAAAAAACACGGAAAATAATCAAAGTCAAAACCCATTGAATCTGAACCATCCAAATTGCTCGTGAAAGTTGTCCACGCCCCATAGTCAATCTCCAAAATCATGCCAGTTGACCTTGTTAAATAATTAAATAACTCTGACTTATGACTTAGGAAAACGCATGGCCGATGAAGATCACTACTCGAATCCATCACATCAAACTAAATCACATAATTAGCTAGCTACTAGTAATTAGTGAGTGTCAGTGTGTCTAGCTATGACATAATCCAAAAGTAAACCTTCAATCAGTTAATTTAGTTTAGAGAAAGAAGTGTACTAATTATAAGTTTGGTATATGTCTTACACAACTAAACCTACCCATTGAGAATGGAGGGTGCGTGTGTCAATCTAAGTTTTGGGGTTGACCTAAAAATATATATACAAATATATAAAGTATGAAAGATGAGAAAATTAGACATATTAAAGCAGCTTTGTATTGACAAAAACGCATGGACCTAAAATAAAGTGACAAAGACAGTATTAGTAGTCGTAGTGTTTGTTAATTTGTGAAAGATTTTATTTTCTTGCTTTTACATACTGCTCAGTGCTAATGTCATGTGCTTTGTATTTGCTCTCTCTCTCTCTCTTTCTCTCTCTCTCGATGGATGTCACTACTTTGTGTCTCAATCTCTGAGTAAGCATCTTTGAGTTTGTCAGCTTGCACACCTCAAGCTTACTGCGATATGACATCATTTTCTTTCATTTTTCTCTATGAAGCCAATGAGTTCCTCCCGCAGATCAAATAACACCAACCAAGGCTTCCTCAGTAAAACGTTGAGAGGTTTGAGGGAATACTGGAAATGAATTGTTCCAATTACTTCATCAAATCAATCCCTATGAGTCATAAACTAGTATCACTATGTTAAATCTTCATTCGTTGCATGTAATTTTCATGCTTATATTGAAGACACCCCTACAGTTTTAATATGAAAAACTTGTTTTTTTATCATGAATGACTATCGAGGCCATCATAAGTCCTAGTATTCAGTAGCAACTAATCGAAACTATGTAACTGTTCAGTAGACAATAACTGACAATTCCTAAAATATTTGGTTGCTTTTCGTTGAATCCTAGAACATTATGAGTCCCAGAATTCAGCAGCAACCAACCGAAAACTATGCAATAGTTAAGTGCAATCAACCAAAAACTATGTAACAAATCAGTAGTAGTCAACAATAAAAAACCCTCAAAATATTCGATTACAGTCTGTTAAATATTGGAAGTTCATCATGAATCCCAATATTAGATAACAACCAACAGAAAATTGTGCACATTTTCAGTAGCTCATAACCGAAAATTCTGAATATTTTTGGTACATTTCCATTGAACTCAATTTTAACACCATCGTCGTAAACCATCATGATTTCCAATGTGACTGAGATATCTAGCGTTGTCGTTATTTGCCATCTTTCTGGTCTCGCTTGCTATATTTGTTGCTTGTAATATTTACTCGATGTGTATCAAGCCAATGGGAACTTAGGCAAAAGGTTGGGGTACAATTAGTATTGGGAGCATTTTTGCTCACTACCATAACTATGGTGTATGCTCACCATACACTTAATCATCTATCACGTGTCATTTCACCTAACTCTAGTTAACTTTCACAATAGATGCTACTTTTTTATTTTTTTTTAAGTTAACTAAGGTTAAGTGAAACGATACGTGGCAGATCATTAGGTGTATAGTGAGCATACACCATAATTTACAGTAGTACTAATTCTTACCATGTTTTTATATCATATTTATATACCATCTTATGTGACATCTGATGTAGATAACCACATCATTTAAATTAATCAGAATTTAATTTAAATTAAAAACCATTTAATAAACCAATAATAATAATAATACTAAAAAGCTGGAATTAAATGGTGATTGTGGCATATGAGGATTCTTCTCCTTCCTTCCCCGTTCAATCCTGCTTCTTCTCTGTTTCTTCTTCCACACCAATTCTTTCACCCCAGTTTTTTTCACGTTAGTGTGGACTACCACAATCTCAACTAATTCTCATACGAAAAAAATTCATCCCCTATTTGGATTATTGGTAAGCATTTACCATTATTTTTCAATGAATTTATATTTTTTTAGTCTGTTTTATTCTTCTTCTTTCTCTCGATCTCCATTGGATTATTAACCTAAACCTTTTTGTTCATAGAAAAATGACACTGGGGGTTGAAGAAGAACCCGAAAAATTGGAGGACACTAACCACATGATGATTATTAGCAGCCTCATATATGAAGGTAATTATTTTTATTATTTATTGGCATTCAGTTTCTAGTGCATAATAATTTTAAGCAGGTTACAATTTTTCTATGTCTTATGAGATATTAGTCAGTGATTGTCAACAAAGAGGTTCCATGAATTCTGTATTCGCCTCGTTCAAACTTCTCCTCATTTTATTTTTTCGTATGGAAACTTTCTGTTTCAGCTACTCTCTTTGCTCGATTCGGTGCGTCGTCGAACTCATACGACACTTGAAAGAACTGGCGTGAAAGAAGAAACGAGAGAAGAAGCAGGATTGAACGGGGAAGGAAGGAGAAGACTCCTCGTATGCCACAATCACCATTTAATTCTAGTTTTTTTTTTAATTATTGGTTTATTAAATGATTTTTAATTTAAAATAAATTCTAATTAATTTAAATGAGTGGCTATCCATATCAGATGCCACATAAGGTGGTATATAAATATGGTATAAAAACATGGTAAGTATAGCATTATTGCCATAACTTATGGTGGTGAACAAAATTGCTCCCATTACTGTTAGTTGAGTTTTTTAACACATATTTTATGTAGTTTACTATTTTAAAACTTATTTTTATTGTTTTTATTTGTTGGTGTGACCTTCAATCAAATTTCTTAAAATAAAATTCACGATCAATATAATAATGATTTGCAATGCTTATGTCTCATCATTTCAATTAATGAGGCTCTTCAATTAATCTGCAAATATGATTAGGTGCGCACCAATTCAACAAACTTTCACTAATTTGGACTTACTACAATAACCGCTCAAGCACACCCTCGTTGGTTAAATTTATGATTTCTTCATCATGATCCAATTGTAATCAAACCCTAGAACCACCATGCACTTTCCATTTTAAGAGAGCATGTAAAAATTGTATACTTGTTTGACCCACTTCACTCTTCAAGTGCCCCCACTAAATCGTACCACTTCTTTCACAATGTTGATCGATACAGAAACCATTTTGTCTCTCTTTCACATACACAAACACAAAAAAAAAATGGGTTTAATGTGTGAATGATGTGTGATTATTAGAGTTCTATTAGGAACAGTCGCTCACAAGAATTTCGATGATCGATTTGGTTAATTAATATAATAATATTAGGAATAGGAGTTTGGGGTAGCCACATAATAAGTCATCAATTATGAGATTTTCTTAATTAGTATCGAACTGTTGATCAATTATGAGATTTCCTTAATTATTAAACATCAATGCGTGGACAATTGGTAGATTGGTAGTAGTATTATTTGAGCTAATTAACCAGAATAATTTACATGAAATAGTTAAGTTCATCGTCATAATTTTTTTTTAATTCATACTTTGATCTGGTGGTATTCCTCTTCATTTGGAAGTAAGAGGTTTTCGGTTCGAATCTCATGGATGGCGAATTCGATACCAAATTAGGCTGCTCATTGTATGGCTTTGCTGAACTCTCTCTCTCTCTCCTTAATGTAAAAATATCAATATACTAAAAAACAGAAAACAATACATTATTATATGTAAGTTTCTTTTTACATAATAATATATTATTAAACTATTAAACTTAAAATACAACGTAATAATGAATATGTTTCATACAAGTTGTTATCTCGATTAATTGATATTTTGATGACCACAGCGGATGGATGGCCATCTGGTCATGGTGGGTCCATGTGCCATGTCTCATGTGTTTGTGTGCGTTTTGTGTTGGGTGTTCGGGTAGGCCAAATGATTAGGATGGGAGAAGAATATACAATCCGGTCACTTTCAGGGCTCTGACTCCTAGGGTGGCCGGAAATTTGAAAAAGCGGGTCCCATGTGTCTTCGCACGCTTGCACGCTCCGTGGGCCCCCACTGATTGACTCTTGTTTCGAGAGTCATAATAATATTAAAAATCTAATCTTAATTTCCTTCTTCTTCCACACCCCCTGCCGTCTCTTTATCCCAACCTTGTTTTTAGTTTTGGTGATAAATTTTATATCCGTATTTCACACTGTATGTTTTGAAGTCGATTTTTGGCATTATTCAATTGCATGATGATGATTAGAAGAATATCGAAATACCTATGTGAGTTTTTCCGACCTCTAAAAAGATGAATTGTCTTAACGAAACTACTAGATCTCTTAAAAAATAAATAATATTACTTGCTCTTCATATTAGGAATTTGTTTTTATTTTTTTGTTTTTCCTCCAATTTAGTAGCATACTGAATATTGCATTACGCGTCAATTTTAAGAAACAATTAATTTTAAAAAAAAAAATCATAAAAGAGAAAGTATACACAAGCAAAATTGGACTTGTCAATGAATCGAATTCGGTCTGAATTCGAAGTATTTAATGAGATATGAATTGAGATTTTCAAATCGATAATCGAAATACGATATTTAATAATATATGGATCCAAATATGATTTAAGATTGATCCGATTCGATAATAATATGATTTGAGTTAATGTAAAATACTTTTAAAAATATTATAATTTTTTAATAATTATGTTTTTTCTGCATTTAAAATAACTATTTTCTTAAATTAGTTTCGATAAGGCACTCTAAATACAAGACATTTTGATTTCTCCTACCAATAACTCTCTTACTCTTTTATTTATTTTATTGTAACTCTTTGTCAATGTTGATTAATGTGTTTATTTCTTATTGGTGAAACATAATTTAATTTGTAAATTTAGTCTACCTAGCATTACCCTTACATGAAATTATATTATAAGCGTCAAAGTTGTACTATTCAATATTACATAATAACAAGAGGAGGTTACAAAATGATATTGTAAATTGCACAACCAATATTGATTGTTACTCCATGAATATCTTGTTACAATACGTACATAAGTTAGGTGTCATGGAACTACACATTATCGTTAATACTTTCATGTTTCGTGTGTTACAACATGGTGTTAAAATTTAATGCTTGAATTACAAGAAAGGTATGTTACAATTAGAGCTAGTTTCGGTTCGGTAATCGAACTTACGGAAAACCGAACTGAAAATATCAGAATAACAGGAAAAAAACCCGATCCCAAATCCAAAATTTTGGTTTACCAAAAATCGGAAATCCCAAACTTTTTTCACTTTTTTTTTTTTGGGTTTGGGAAACTGAATCCCTTAAACCAAATTAAAAAATCATCCCCCCAATTTGAAAATAAAAAACCCGAAAATTTTCTTCTAATTCAAAAATAAAAAACCCCAAATCTAGCTTGAAAGATAGGGAATGAGTTGCAGATAGATATAGAGAGGAGAGATAGACGAACCATTGATGGTCAAATCGAGAGAATTGGTTGAGAATTGACGGATCTCTATGTTGACGACTGAAACGAAATGGGCTTTCGTCAAGCTGTGGGCTGACGAAGAGAGAGAGGTGGACGACGGCTACCTAATAGAAGGATGGGTGGTGGACGATTGAGATGAAAAGAGAGAAGATGAATTTGGTGGGACTGGGCGATGAGATTAACGGTGCGGTGTCGCCAAAGAAGCTGAATTTGGAAGGGTGGTGCAGTGTAGAGTCACCATAGAAGAAACAAAAAGAGAGGGTTGAAGTCGTCAAGGAGAGGGACTGGGAGTCTGAGAATGTCCTCTAAGTACATTGATATTTTTACACTAAGGAGAGGGGGAGTTCGGCAAAACCACACAATGGGCAGCTTAATTTGGTATCGAATTTACCATCCACGAGATTCGAACCTATGACATCTCACTTCCCAGTGAAGAGGAATATCACCAGACCGTAGTACTTAGTGGCAGAGAGTCTGAGAAGGTTCTAAGGGCTGGTTTGGTATTGCTGTGCTTTGAAAAAAAGCTGCTGTGAGAATAAGCGGCTGTGCTGTGAGAATAAGCGGCTGTGAAATAAAGCAGCAGAGTGTTTGGTAAACTTTTTTGTAAAAGTGCTTTTAGAAAAAAAAAGCTGTATGATAGTGTTTGGTAAACTTTTATGTAAAACAGCTGTGACTGTGTGAAATGACCAAAAATGGTATAATACTCTAATAATTTAATTTTCTTAACAAATAAAAGTGAATTACTAAATATACTTTATTTTTAGAAGAAAAATATTTATAAACTTTATCTTAAATATTAATTAGTATGACAAACTACTTCAATTGAAATATTTTAGACTGAATAGCTAAGATTCATTAGTACAATATTGTTAATGTACTTGAAAGTAGTCTAATTAGATGCATTCATCAAACTTGTTGCTATTCTATTTCTTAATGCCTCTATCTCATGTGATCCTTCAACTTGATAATTTTGATATTCATTATCATCATCATCACTACTATCGCTCTCTTCACAAAAGTCTCTGGGGTCATCAAAATGACGATCACGTTCAGAATATCCTCACAGTCTTATCCTCACACTGCTGATTAAGCTGTAGAAAGAACAAAGACTTATCAACAACATTTCTTAGAACCATGCAATAGATTTTTCTACACTATTAAGGATTCTTCTCAAAGAAGCTATCCAGAAAATAAAGAGACCTCTGGAGGCACTCTAGCAGACATAATATTTTTCGAACAGATATGCAGGGCTCATATCAAGGCATGGTAATAAACTGTAAACTGTAAAGTCACACTTTTATCTTTCAGGAACCTCCAACCTTCTCCATCTTATTCCCTGTCTATAACTTTAGCTCTAGAAGACATATCCTCCCGGTGACGCACAATCTCAGAAACCTTACACAACATTTAGAACTACCCCACAAACTACCGCTCAAACACAGAAACTAAGATTAAGTTCCAACATTGAGAATTCACAATGTCTGGGCAAGTGAATTGATGTGCTGAGTATTTTGTGTATATAAATATGTGCTAATGGACATGATAGAGTAATCAAAACTCAAAAGAATCCCAATTGAAAATAGCATACCATATGTAGAAGGAAAGTTTTCGCAAATAGCATGTAAACGAGAGAAACATACCATGAGAAGGGACGGTGCGACCGAAGGGTCAACAGAATTGTACACGGCAAGCTTGGGAAAGACGTGATTCACTAACTGCTTATGGGAGCTTTTCTATTAACAATGAACAAGGTATACAAATGAATAATCAAACTCGTTTTGAAAAATTATTGAACAAGAGTTAAGTGAAAACTGAAAATATGGGAAATGGTTTACTTGATCGGATGCAGCAGCTAATTCGTGAATGCTCCTCGTCAGTTACGCATACGAAACAGGCTGCAATTCCACATTACCATTACTAACCAATTTGAGAACGATAAAAACAGAGAGAAAGGGGGGGGGGGATTGGTTTGGACCTTCTTCTGCTTCTGCTTGTGCTTCTGGGGCATGATGTTGGTGCGTACGGGAGTCAGCGCAGCTTTAGCGGCAGATATGGTCTCGTTTTGGATCTGCATCAGCGACGCCCTCTTCGACCTTTTCTCGCCGGCTGGCTTCTCCAAAGCCGTCGGAAGACCGGAAGAGCTGCTGCTTTTCGATGGTGAAGCCGCATAACCAGAGGGCTGAGTCGACGACGACGTCGTTGTGGAGGCGGAGGCTGATACAGTGGATGGGTCCGCCGTGATCAGATCCATCAGCGTCATCCCTGACGAGTCCTGAAGAAAAAGCACCATACGTTTTCAAATTGATAGAATCAAAATTACGAAATTATGAAAATCTGGAAGTGAGAATGGATCTCGGGATCAGGACTTACCGCCATAGCTAAAGCTATTGCAATCGCAGACAGAGAGAGAGAGGGAGTGAAGGCGAGAGGGAAAGGGGGTAATATTGGGTAATTGAAAATTTCATTAAACTCATCACTGTTCATCCGCGTTTTCAAAATAAGCTGTTTTTGGAAGCTGCAAATTGCAGCTTCTGGTGCCCTTCAGGTTTTGGGCTTTTTTTTTCACCCTTAGCTTTGAAATAAAGCTATTTTTGAAAGTTTACCAAACACCTCAAACCCTCACAGCTTTTTTTCATCCTAGCTTTTTTATTAATCACCTCACTCCCAAACAGGCCCTAAGTGAGAGAGTTTTATTTTTTATGAACATATGAGATGTAGTCTCAATCCAATCTAACGGTCACATATATTTCAAATATATATATATATATATATATATATATATATATAACTTACATATTATATAATTATATTCGGTTCAGTTCGGTTCAATATTATCAAATATACGGCGCTGTGGTCCCGATCCCTGTATTGAAGTTTCAGGAATTGTTCGGTTTCAATTACCGAATAGTTCGGGATTTTCGGGTTCCCTTTTTTTCCGATCGGGCTCTTTTTTTTTAGGGTATTTTTTTGGCCATGGTCACAATATTTCAAACTTTACAATCCTAAATTACAAAATAATAGTAAGATTAATGTTAACAATGCAAATATTAATGTTAACAATACAAAATGACATGCCACTTAGTACTATGGTTTAGTGATGTTCCTCTTCACTTGTAAATGAGAGGTCCTAATGAAGTTCGTTTATCGCCAAATGCGAAGTTGAACCACATTATTATGGCAAGCTCATTGTAAGGCTCAGTCCACTCACCCATCTCCTTAATGTAGATACTATCATTTGTTCAAAAAAAATATATATACACAAAATGACATTATTATAATGATGGTAACAAGGTCAGTTTTTAGGCAGTAGATGTATATCTACCAGTACCATTTTTCTTTGAAAAATGCTTGCAACCTTCTCACTTAGCCTCATTTCAACTTTCTTAGTTCTTCTCATGCAACTGTATTTCACTAGCACTCAAAACTAAAATTTTAATTATATTAAAATTACACCATTTTTCTTCCTTTGCTAGTATAATTAAAATTTTAGTTTGTTAATTAATTTTAGTTTTGTGTAAAATAAAACACATGTAACATGACTAGAAGTGAAAATTTTGAAATGAGAAGGTTCTGACATTTTTTTTTTAGGAAAACTAATAAAAAGTCCAAAAAACTTCCCTTTTAACGAAAAGCCCTTTTTAAAGGTATAGTGAATAGTATCAAGTAAAGGTAAAAATGTGGTTTTTCGTTAAAAGTGAACAGTACCGGGAGTGTTTCGTTAAAACTCCTTTTTTTTTTCTTTCTTTTGAGCGATAGTGCGAACTAGTCCTTTATTTTGTTGTTAGTTTCCAACTTTGTAGATATTATTTTATAACAATTAAAAAAATATTAGGACTCATTCCCTATAATACATTTTCATTTCTCCCTTGTATCTGTAATCAATTGACTCTCTATTTTTTCTCCTTTCTTTCATAAAAAGAAAAAAGAAGAAGCAAAGTTGCTACCAAACAGATGGCTTATAATAAGCTAAGTCTTAGAAGCTTCAAAGGTTGTCTCACTTTTTTTATCACAGTTAACTATAGAGCTCGTTAGGACGATTGTAAATGAAAAGTCCTTATTTCAGCCTCAAAGGGCTATTTCATTTTACAAAATGCCTAAATGTTCAGGGGATTATGCTTAAAACATTACGGACATCCATCTTGTTAGCCAACGATTTCATTATGGTGATAAGACTACGGTTTGGTGGTAATCCTCTTCACTTGTAAGTGAGAAGTCTTAGGTTTGAATCTCGTGGATGGGGAATTCGATACCAAATTAGGTTGCCCATTATGTGGCTTAGTCGAACTCCCCCTCCCCTTAGTGTAAAATATATCGTTGTACTCAAAAAAAGAAAAAAGCAAAAGAAAAGGAGAGAGCAGTAAGGCATAAGCCCATACTCGTTATCACATATTATTTTTTAGTAGACCGATAACATTAGTGAGTTAGCTGTTAGGGGAAGGAAAATTGTGGGAATTGATCTCACATCCGGGTGCATAGACATACTTTCTATCAATGTGACAAAACGCCATTCACAACCCACCATTATTTTAACCACTAGTAAAAAAAACTCTATGCGCGGCGAAACACATCGTCACACAAAGTCTTTGCGTGACGAAATTTTAGACTTCGTCGTGCAATATGTTTAAAAACTTTGCGCGACGAAATCCAAATTTTTCGCTGCCTAAACCCAATTTATTTTCTTTTTTAGTTAATTTAATATTTTAAATTGTAAAATAAATTAGTTTCATAGTTTTTATTATTTTTTTTAAAACTTGGAGCAACAAATATTAATATTTCGTCGCCTAAACCCTATTTAATTTATTTTTATTTAATTTTATATTGTTAACCTAAAATTATTTTCTTTATTTTTTATTATTTTCTTTGCGCGACGGATAGGGATGGCAATTCTAACCCTTAAATCCGATAACCGTGGATAACCGCCCGAATTGATTGGATTTGGGTATGAAAATTCGGGTATATTTTGGGTATGGGGAAAAACCGTAAATATTATTCGGTTATGGTTTTGGATATGGTTATAGGGGTCCCCAATCCATATCCGTACCTGAACCCGAACCGAATAATATATAATATAATTATATATAATATTAAAGTTTTATATAATATTAAAGTGTATATATATGTATATGTATATTCATTATTCACCGAATCTTACTTTGAGAATACAAAAATTGCATTGTGTGAGTTGCATTTTGTGGCAAAGTTCAAAAGTTTTGATATGAATCAAAATCTATGAGAATTCAATGGTGCTTATGGGAGATATCAAAGATCAATAAACATTATCAATGTTTAGCTTTAATTTTTATGCTCCACAAGATCCATTAATTAAATCATTTTATACATCAAATATGACACACCCCGACCGAGATCGAGGCATGTTGGCCGTCACGTGAGGGTGACGTAGCCATGTGCACAGTGCGGAAGCGATAAAAATAGCAAGAATTACGGATGAATAAAAACAACTTCAAAGAGTGCTAGAACCGAAATAAGTGTGACTACACATTCAGAGCATAAAAGTCTAGGTGCAGTCAATGCATAAGAAGTACTTAAACAATTAACACCCGAATGTGGTCCTACATGGGTGATGTATGTCAGAATCTCCGATATGTCCTCATGAGCCACCAACAAAGCTACCTAAGACCAGGAGGGGCGCAAAACAAAAGCGTGATTGGGCAAAAACAAAGCTTTTTGAAAATCATTTCATAAACAGCATTTCTATCCCCTCGCCGTAAAACCTGTATACTTTCCCAGAAAATAGTATATACATATACCAAAACTCATCTGAAATCATCATCATACTAATATGCCAATAAATCATGAATATGCCATGCCATGCCAATTATATCATCAGGTAAGTAATTCAAATGCAATAATAACTGCAACAGCTCGTCAGCTGACTCTAGCTCATACATCATGCATGCACACAAGTCGAACCCACTTATAGTGGTCTATACGACAGGACTAGGTGTATAACAATACGCTCTAATGCTACAATCACGTGAAGACTGTGCGAATGATCGCGGGTCACCTACGAGTCGAACCCACTGAAAGTGATCTATACGACAGGCATGTGCACCTAACTTGGATCCAAGATGAGCGTATGGTGCGGGAGGTGAACATCACGTGAAAGACTATGCCCCTAACTCTGGGCGGGAGCACTAACACCGGGGTGCAGGTTAATGAGCTCTCAATGCATCTCATCATACTCTTCATAACTCAACTTCTTATTAACCACACATAATCTTACCTGAAACTTACCTGAGCGCCCGCAGCACCAACAGTCATGCGCATACAATTCATAATGCATATTCATAAGTTTGTATGCATTGGCATGGCATTTCACTAATTAAAGCATTTAAAATGCAATTTCTGAGAAAAACACGTAGTATATAGGTATATACGGAAAACAAAAGCCCATTCACTGATATGTAGATGGATCGTAGCCCCCGTGCTTAGCCTGGCTACGCTCGTCCTCCGGATAGGTCTCGCCTATGTGAGAAACACCTATTTTAACGTTATTTTAAAGCACATAAATGCAACTAAGAAATAACTTCTCATACATTGCTCAATTGAGGTGTGCGAATATACCAAAATGATCTACACAACCTCAGAAACAGCCCCATATTTTTAGAATTTTTTTCCGACCACCCACGCGCCCTCACGCGCAGGCCAAGGCACGGCCAGACGCGCCCCACGCGCAGACACGTGCCTGGCACACGGACAGTAGCAATTGACGCCGTCAGGAATATTCCATCTAATCCTAACAGAAACCGTCCAAGTTAACTGACGGCGTTAGAATATTCCGTCAGTTTTGACGGAATATTCCTTGTCTTCTTCCTCAGAACTCCGACGACCGTTGCCGGAGCCGGAAACTGGGCAAAACTTTAAACTTCTTATTCTTGCTCGATTCTCAACCATTTTCTTCGACACTTGTACTAAAATGAAGCTTAGGGTATAGAGAATCACGTTATACCTGTTTTAAACCTTGAATCCCACGAAAACACGTTGGAAAGAGTTCGAAACTCAGGCCACCTCTGCAACTCTTCGTATCTGGGCTTCCCGATGTCCAAATCTTCTCAACGATGCACTCCGAGCATTGTGGGAAGGTCCTTGAGCTTGCTATGGTCCTAGAAATCGAAGAACATCACGGTTTTAAAAGTTGGTGAATAGTAACCAACTCGGGATTCCGGTTTACGGGGTTTTCCGACGTTCAAACTCGAACAAAACCAACCCAAAACACTTAGGAAGAAATGTAGGTTGAGCTTTAGAACGACGTGAAACCTCGACAATCACCTCGGGTTCACTGTACACTCGACGGTGCCTTTGGATCCTAGGGTTTTCGACGGTGCTACGACTAACCAAGGGTATGGTTGTGTCCGTAGGCTTACCAGGATCTCGAATCTGGTCTCAGCACCTTCGATTTGTGAAGGTCAACACAACTCGGCCGTACGAGTTGCAGAGAAAGAGAGAGTGTGTCCGAGAGGGAAGAGAAAGAGAGTGAAGAGAGAGAAGGATTTCAGATGGGTGTGTGTGTGTGTGGTCTTCAAACACCAATCACACTACACAAAAATCCAACTCTAATTTCTAATTGGTCCAAAACTAACTAACCCTATCAAATAAACCCTAAACTTCTCACACTTACACAAATAGGGTTCCCACTAACTTGGAAACAATGTCATTGGTCCAAACCCAAACTTTTGGGCCTTGAAACTTAGCCCAAAATAAAAATTAACCCAACGCTCGAGGGTAGATCCGTCCATTGACATTTTCGAGGATAAAGTAATTACATACTCCGGGAAGGGCTGTCACAAAATATTTAATTAATGACGAAATTAATATTTACTAAATTATCATGCGTCAATTGGGCGAATATATATTTTTGTATTGACAAAGATGGATATAACTGTTAACCGATGAGGAATCCGTTATCCAGTGGTATGGTTATGGCTAATACCCGATGTTTAATTTGCGGTTATGGATAAGGTTAATTTTCGTGGTTATGGGGATGGATAAAGCATTTCCGTCCCCAAACGATCCATTGCCATCCTTAGCGATGAATCAACATTTCGTCGCCTAAACCCTATTTATTTTATTTTATTTATATTTTAAATTGTAAAATAAAAATATTTTCTTTTTTATTATTTTTTAAGAACTTCGCGCGACGAATACTAATATTTCATCTCATAAACCCTGTTTATTTAATTTTTTATTTTAAATTGTCTAATAAAATTTATTTCTATAAATTTTGAGCGAAGAACCAATATTTCATCTCGCAAAATCGTTAAATTTGGGCGGGTGATGAAAATGGAACTCGGGAAATTTATTTTTTAATTTTTTTTAAAACTTTACATGACCAATCTTTCGTCGCGCAAAGTTTTGCATGACCAATATTTTGTTGCGCAATGAACAAATGTTTCATCGCGTAAAACCTTAAAAATTTGGGTGGGCGCCAAAAATGGGGTGCATGAATATTTTTTTTTTAAATTTTTTTAAAGACTGTGCGACCAATCTTTCGTCGCGCAAAGTGATACAGTTTTTAAAACCAAAATAATTCATCCACAATTTTCTCAATGTATTTCTCTAGTTCTCTTACCTCTCATCTCTTTCCCTCTCCCCAAATCCGATCCCGTCTCTCACACTCAATCTCTCCTTTCTCTCCATATATCTCTCACTCTCACTCACTCTCTCACTATGTCTTCTCACTCTCTCACACTCTCTCTTCTCTCCCTATCTCTCCCTCACTCTCAATCTTGCCAAAAGGTATTTTCTCTCTAAATTTTAATTTATTTTTTAATATGTGTTTTTGGAGTTAATTTTGGCATCGGGTATAGGGTGAGGGGTGGAGTTTGGGGTATGCCGATTTTAGGGGAGGTTATGCCCATTTTCTGGTATTATTTTATGGTTTTTTTTTTTGTGTGTAGGGAATCGTCGAGACTTTGACAATGAAAGTTGAGAAGTTGAGGATTATGATGCTATCGGACCATATCCCCGGCCACCACCACCACAATAAACTTGCATTAGGATTTTATTATTGTAATTTGTTAATTTATAGGGAGCTTTAATAAAAAGGGCTTGAACTAAGTTTATTTTAACCAAAAACCATCCTATAACAAGGTAAAACCATCTCAGAACAAGGTAAAACCCACCAAACCATCTCAGAACAAGGTAAAACCCACCAAACCAACAAACAGCTCGACTACCAGCCAGTCACTCATGGGCTCTCCCTTGGCCATTATCCTCCTCCTCCTCCTCCTCCTCTTCGTCTCGCTGAGTACTACAACTTTCTTTTTTGAATCACCCTATTTCGTTGAGTATTGAAGAAGTTATATCCATTTGAATCTTACCCAGTTTCCTGCGACCTCTGAGGCTTTCGAGGAATTTTTCGGCCAAACCACAACGAGTTAGCCATCGTGCAAGGTACCATTCTCTTCGTCTCTTCGAGAACTACGATTTTCGTTTTTTAATCACTCGATTTCATTAAGTATTGACAAAGTTATGAGCGTTTAAAGTTTGTCTAACTTTCCGGCCGAAATCCGGCCTTCCCTTCTGTTTAGCTCCGGCGAGCAGTAACCACACCAAGCCCTTTGGGTCGTGCACAAACAAACACTGTATCTGGAAAGAAAATGAACATTAACACTGTCGCTGGAAAAACATAACACTGTCTCTGCAAAAAAATAACACTGTCGCTGGAAAAATAACACTGTTGCTGGAAAAACTAACTGTCGCTGGAAAAATAACCCTGTCGCTGGAAAAATTAACACTGTCGCTGGAAAAACTAACACTGTCGTTGGAAAAATAACACTGTCTCTGGAAAACTAACACTGTCGCTGGAAATAAACTAACAGTGCAGTGACTTAAATTCCATAAACAGTGACTTAGATTCCAGAAACAGTGTTACTTAAAATCCAGAAACAGTGACTTAAAATCCAGAAACAATTTATTTTTACATTCCAGAAATAGTGTCCGTCGAAAAGAACCAAAATCTAGAAACAGTGACTTAAATTCCAGAAACAGTGACTTAACTTATAACATGGTTTTTGATTAAACAAAACTTATAACATGGTTTTTTATTAAAACTAAAACTTATAACATGGTTTTTTTATTAAAACGAAAACTTTTCAAGCCCTTTTCATTAGTTTTCCTTTATATATGTGTCACATCCCGACCCGGGGTCCACCACATCCCGGGCCCGCTCCACCACCGTAGAACGATATTGTCCGCTTTGGGCCCCGACTACGCCCTCACGGTTTTGTTTTTGGGAACTCACACGAGAACTTCCCAGTGGGTCACCCATCATGGGAGTGCTCTCGCGCGCTACTCGCTTAACTTCGGAGTTCCCATGGAACCCGAAGCTAGTGAGCTCCCAAAAGGCCTCGCGCTAGGTAGGGATGAGAATATACATATAAGGATCACTCCCCTGGGCGATGTGGGATCTCACATATGTACATTTTTAATAAAATGTATATTTTGGATAATTTGATCACTATTTTTCATATGTAATTTTATTTTGAATATGTCAATTTAAATTAAAGTAATTAAAAAATAAAGCTATAGAATTAAATTAAATTAAAAAAGTAAAAATTTAAAAACTCTTGCGCTACCAAATATTTCGTCGCCCAAACAATTACTATAATTAAATTAAATAATAGAAATAATAAAACAAAGTCAATTTAATTAAATATAAAAATAAAAAATAAAAACTTCTGTCACGCAAAATCTTACGCTACCAAATATTTCGTCGCGCAAAACATTAAATTAATTTAATTTAATAAAAAATAAAAAACTTTGCGCTACGAAGATTAATTTCTTCGGGCAAAGTGTTTTTTGTAGTAGTGAACGTAATGGGAAATAAACCATTCGAGTTTATACAACAATATGGTTAACAAGGTTTGAGATCCAAATCAAAGAACGACTTGTAGTTAAATAATTAGACAAACCCTAGCCGCAAGAGGGAAAAAAAACCAAAGAATCCATCCTAGCTATTTAGCAAATAGCCTTTTTTCAGAAACCAATTTATAAATTATTCGTGCAAAAAATTAACTAATTGAAAACCTATCCTATTTAGCAAATAGACAGAATACAATATTTTTAGGCTAAAACACTATATTCTGAATCTCTGATAATTAAATGGCCAATTAATTTCCAATTATGGTGAGTTTCCTCGGAGAATTTGGTTTTTGACGTACGTTAGTTGAGCAGACCTTACCCTTTTGTCTTGCTCTATAATTGGAAGGTTGTGGATCCCCTTGAGAGGCCAACCAAGCATACATGATTAATTTATTGATCAGACCAAAACAAAAACCCTAATTGTCACAGGATTAATTTATCTACTTTTGTAAGTGAAAGGTCTTAGATTCGATTTTCATCAAAGGCAAATTTGAACGGACAATACTTGGGTCCTCACTGGGGAGGATCCAAATTTTACTGACCCCCAATGAAAAAGTGACACTTGTCTTTTTTATTCAATTTCAGATATTTTTTATTCAATTTCAAATATTGGTGGGTCATTTTAATGATAGATGACTTGATTTGATTGGTTTTGAACCACAATATTGTTAGCTCATTGTGAGGCTAAGCCCATGTAAGATCCCACATCGCCCAGGGGTGTGGATCCTGTAAGCCTTATATGTATATTCTCATCTCTACCTAGCATGAGGCCTTTTGGGAGCTCACTGGCTTCGGATTCCGTAGGAACTCCGAAGTTAAGCGAGAATGGGCCAGAGCATTCCCAAGATGGGTGACCCACTAGGAAGTTCTGCTCGCGTGAGTTCCCAGAAACAAAACTGTGAGGACGTGCCCGAGACAAAGCGGACAATATCGTGCTACGGCAGAGTCGGGCTCGGGATGTGGTAGGGGCCTGGACCGGGATGTGACAATTTGGTATCAGAGCCAATCCCTGGCCGGAAGTGTGCCGACGAGGATGTCGGGCCCCTAAGGGGGGTGGATTGTAAGATCCCACATCGCCCAGGGGTGTGGATCCTGTAAGCCTTATATGTATATTCTCATATCTACCTAGTATGAGGTCTTTTGGAAGCTCACTGGCTTCGGGTTCCGTAGGAACTTCGAAGTTAAGCGAGAATGGGCCAGAGCATCCCCAAGATGGGTGACCCACTAGGAAGTTTTGCTAGCGTGAGTTCCCAGAAACAAAACCGTGAGGGGGTGGCCAGGGTCCAAAGCGAACAATATCGTGCTACGGCAGAGTCGGGCCCGGGCCTGGATGTGACAGCCCATCCCCTCACTTTTAGTGTAGATAATATCGTTTGTTGAAGAAAAAAAATACAAGTGGAATTATTAAAAAGCATTAAAAGACAAAATAAAAGAATGAAGAAAGTAAATTTAATTAGAAGGAGTACCATGATCAAGGTCCAAAAGTTTGAGGAGTTGTTGGATTTAGTAAGTTTTCCTATTTTTCAACTTTAATTAAATTTTTTGATTAATGCATATTTACTTTAAATTTTTTATTTGAATATTTAAGTATTAAAATCTGACCACTTTCATGGAAAATAGTTAAAAGAAACTTTATATGTTAGCTGATACATATAAAATAGGTTGATAAAATGCGTTTAATCTGAGATAGGTGTATCAACATAAATAAATAAAAATTAATCTTCCTATTTTTTATCAAAAAATTTCAAAAAATTATCTGATACATATAAAATAGTTTGATAAAATGCGTTTAATCTGAGATAGATGTATCAACATAAATAAATAAAAATTAATCTTCCTATCGTTTATGAAAAATTTCAAAAAAAATTCCTTCTTCCATATTTTATAAATTCATACTAGTATATATGCTGAAAAATGTAGTACCTACAACATAGATTAGTTAACACAATTAACCTGTGATGGAGGTAGAAAAAAAAGAAGATACGAATAGGGAGTAGGAAAAGAGAATATTTAATTCTAGAATTGAGGATAAAATAAATAAAACCAATAAATAAGCTCGTTTGGATGTGCTTTTAAAATGAATGAAAGCGTTTTTGGTAAAAATGTTTTTAGAACCAATCCTTAGTAAAAATGCAAGTAAATTCTGGAAAAGCACTTTAAGTGCTTTTGGAACCAAAAAATATTTTCTTTAAAAGCGCTTTCAGTCATTTTAAAAGCACATCAAAACGAGCCCTAAGATATTGTTGCAGCCACTCAGTACTACGATATGGTGGTATTCCTCTTCACTTGGAAGTGAGAGAACTTAGGTTCGAATCTCGTGGATGGCGAATTCGATACCAAATTAGGTTGCCCATTGTTCAGCTTAGCCGAACTCCCCCTCCCTTTAGTATAAAAATATTGATGTACTCAAAAAAAAAGAAAAGAAAAAAGACATTGTTGCAGTCCTATTAGATTAGGAATGTGATTGTGTAAATCCTAACATATCTAGGATATCCTTATGGGATTCTACCATATCTCTTAGACTAGATATTATCCTATTAGAGTTGTAATCTTATTAGGTTAATGAATTAACCTTCCCTACTAATATAAATAAAGGCACAATGAAGTGGAATAGAACACATCTCACAATTACACATCTCTCTTCTCTCTCTACTGTGCTGCACTTCCTCTCTCTATGACCTTCATAATCATAATTGTTCAGTAAATTATGCCTACAACAAACATGATATTTATCACAATTTAAATTCTAGAATTGAGTATAGGATAAATAAATCAATAAATAAGGCATGATATTTATTACAATTTAATAAAAAGATAATAAAAAAACTAATTACTGAATGGACCTAATTCAACAAAGTGAACTAAGCCCAATGACTCACCAAATTGGAGAGTTTACTCTAATTAGAAATGGTCCTTTCATTTGTCTAATCATCACCCCCCTGAAATGTCAACTACATTCCGGTTACTTCTTTCATTCCTTCACACCCAAACGGTTGAACTTCACCTAATATAAATATATATAAACTTCTGAGATGCAGCGAACCGCTTTCATCATCATTTTATGAAACCACAGCTTTGTAGATTCCACACAAACAAGTAGCGTCCAAGAGGTTGAAGACAACAAGAACAAAAGTAAAGAATACCACTCCAGCACTCCAGCAACCGTTGGTCATCAACCAGTATAATTATTTTGATTTGGAGTTAGCCATGGCAGATGAATTTCAGACACCTGGGAACTGGTGGGACTCATCTTCAAGAACCAGGTTCGAGACGGGGGCATCGCCCCCATCTTCAAGCCTGAATAAATTGGGAAGCTTTGGATGGCAACCTGACATGGTTGACATCAAGGCTAGGTCTTCTATGGATTCCGGGTCGGTCTCAGGTACTTCTTCTATGGTCTTCCATGATACTCACAAGCTGCAAGAAGGGTCCGACTCTGCGTGCGGCGGCGACCCCAACTTGCATATGATGGGTTTAGGGCTTTCCTCTCGGGCCACAGATTGGAACCAAGCCTTATTGTAAGTCCAAAAATAACAGTTCATAAAATTACTATTATTTTATTTTATTTTATTTTTTGGATGAACAAATATGTACAACTTGATCATGGTGCTCAATATATAGAAACCTAAAAGGGATTTTGTCTTTCACTTCATTCATTTTTGTATAACTTGATATATGTACAGTCGCGGTGAGAAGGCGGAGACTAGTTTTCGATCAATACTACAAGAAAACATGAACTCCAGTACTGCGAACTTTCAGCAAGAAAGTGACCAACAGCTCCAATGGAGGGATAAGTTGTTTGCTGGTGGTTGTGGGGACTCTTCTAACGAGTTTAAGCAAATGAACCGGGGATTTTCTTTAGACCAAACAGAGTTTAGCCCTCAGTACAGCTCCGGGGAAAGCACAGTGACATGTCAAGGATTGCCTTCTAGTTTTCAAATGGATTCAGCATCAGCGGCTCTGTACGGAAGCCCGTCTACAATATTTCAAGGAATACTGGGACCTCATCATGATAATCAGCCTCAGCAGCCTAATTCAGCAACCATCAATTTTCCTTATCAAGGAAATTATGGAATTAATAATTCTAGTGAGCTATTGCCTTCTTGGTCTAAAGTCCCCCAGTTTCTGAGAACATCACCTCCCAAACAACCTCCTCATAGCCATTTACAATTTTCTAATAATGCTCCCTTTTGGAATGCACCTCATGAGGCCGCCATGAAAGACGTCCGGCCAAGCTTGTTCCCCTCATTGCAGCCACAATTTCCCACGGCACGATTTGATGAAAAACCAAAGGTATGCAAGTGTTGTTAAAGACAATCAGTGGAATAAAAAACTTGTTAAGGAATGAACCAACATTATACATTGCAACATTATACGTCAAGCAACAGTTACACGAGAATTGCGTTTCATAATCATCATAATTAGGGTTTTGATTGTAATGATTGGAGTCATTTAACATGTTAAATATTGGGCTGAGCAGAATATATCTGAAGTTCAGGAATCGGGTGCAGTGGGGAAGAAAAGTGGGAGTGAAGTAGTATCCAAAAGGCCTCGGAATGAAACCTCATCGCCTTTGCCAGCTTTTAAGGTACACAAAATGAGCAATCAACCTCTTTTTTTTCTTTCCATTTTTTCATTTTGGTTTGACAAGAAGCTAGCGATGAATTGTGTTGAGCTTTTTCTTTTATCATAGACATAGATGAGAACTTGTAGCTTGGTTTTAGGTGAGGAAAGAGAAGATGGGGGACAGAATCACTGCCCTCCAACAATTGGTTTCACCTTTCGGAAAGGTAAGTAAATTTAGCTCCAAAACGCTATCTATCTTCTTTACTTTCACAAAGAGCTAGCTAGCTAGAGAGTGAGATGTCATTCTCTTTCTGAATTTAAAAAGTGTGCGTTACTTTATTTTTATCTTTTCAAAGTATAAAATGAAAACTTTGATTGTGTATGATGATTTTAAATAATCATGTTATTGTGTGTCAGACTGATACAGCCTCAGTACTCTCTGAAGCCATCGAATATATCAAGTTCCTCCATGAACAAGTTAATGTAAGTCTTATAAAGCTATAATGTATATGCACCTTAAGCATACATAGAACTTCGATAAACTAATGACTTCAATTAAATAATATTTTTGACCGGTCTCCATTTGGGATAACGTGTTATTAATAATTCAGTTAATGCATTATAAAAATTTCATGTAGGTCCCATATAATATATAAATTAATAATTTTCTGATACATAATGTTTATGATTCTACTATGAGACCTTCCTAAAATATGACTTAATCATTGTTTGTTTCTTTTTGAAATTGATGTCACCTTAGATCTCATCTCTAATTTTTTTTAACATGATAAGAAGTTTAAGTGTGGTTTTCTTATATTGCAACAAAAAGTTATCAAGGTCATCACCGCTTTGAGAGCCTTTTTTTTCGCAAAATAGCCTCGATTAGTAGAACTATCATCCATATTTAACTAGATTTTTTGTTTGGTTAAATGTTCATCAAATGGAATAAAATAGTACACGTCCTGAGTTCAATTCCTGCCGTTGGTGAATCGCACGATGATGGTCAGGGGGAGGTTGAAATGTCTTTGTGAGTTTTTCCGGCCCTTGGAAGGGTAAATTGCCGTGGCGAAGCGACCAGCTGATCCCATTTTTTTTGTTAAAAAAAAAAAACAATGTACACTCTATTTTTGAAAGAAAATAAGTAAAATTCATGAATTTACTTGGTTAAACAAATACATAGAATTGTTTGTTCGTAAAATGAGAAATGAAATACATGTACAATATTTAAGAAAATAAGAAATACCTTGATAAAGTAATAAGCGAATAATTTATTGTTTATTTAATATTCTGTTAAATTAATAGATTTCTTTATCCTAAAGCTATTAGTTTATAGTGGTTTAGCTAAATAATATTGTATATATAATATGTTTTGATCTTATAATATCAGGTTTTAAGCACCCCATACATGAAAAGTGGAACTGCCATACAACACCAGCAGCAGGTATATTGCATTCTCCTTCTGCTACCTGAAAAAATAATACCTATGTACTGATTCCAAAAGGTGCAATCAGTTTCTTGGTACGACTAAATATATTTTTTTAATCTACTGTAGATTAATTTGTACCTGCACATTTTCTTTTACCTGTCAATACAGATGTCTGATAAATCTAAGGACCCCGATGGTCCAAAGCAAGATCTTAGAAGCAGAGGGCTGTGTTTAGTACCGGTTTCGAGCACATTCCCGGTGACACATGAGACAACAGTTGATTTTTGGACACCTACATTTGGAGGAACTTACAGATAGAGCAAAGAGAAATGGTAGATTAATTATGTATGTACGTGCGTATGACGCGTACTTGTATATGTATCTTATTAAACCGTAACTGAGTAGGGAATGATAAGGCGAACGAGAAAGAGAGGAGGGAAACAAACAGAGATATGCTTACATATGTGACCTGGTCTGGGATGGAAAGAAGTGATAAAACTGGTGAGGGACATGAGAACAGGCGAATGACCCTCCAAAGAACATGAAATTGTTGGGCCAGCTACAGGTAGAATGATGCAGGGTTGGCCAATAGGGACCAATTGGAGCATATTAATTGTTGTAATAATTGAAGAATTATGATTAGGAGGTGGATTAAGAATAAGAACAGATGCTGAATTTAGGGAAAGTTTATGATGAATTAGATTTAGAGAGAAAATTGTTGTTATAGGAGCTGATTTTAATATAGAAAGATAAAGAAGCTTTTATTCCTTGTTGCTATATAGTGAATAGACTATAGAGCTGGCACTACCTTTAGTTTAACACCAAAAGGAAGATGGAGAAAATTTGGAAGGAATAATTGAATTTTTAGAAAAATGGGAGTAAGTGTAGGGATGGCATTTGCTTGGAGATCTCACTTTTTATTATTTTATGTGATTGGAATATGTTAGTGGAAGTCAGAAGATGGCCCAGTGCACCTCCTTTCAGGTTTATTTACAATTTGTTTTTGGATTTTAATTTTGTTATTAAAACTAGATGTTTTCTTTTAGATGCTATCAGTCATGATCAGTGCTTTTTGTCGAATGGTCACATTGAGGGGCTTCCATTGGGAGGTAGAGAGAGGTCCAAACTTTCTTCTTTTTCCATACGTAGATATAATTTCTATCCTCATATGGTCTTCTGTAAATTGGGAATGGTCCCTCCCCCCCCCCCCTCGCATCTAATTCATGTGGTGGGCTTTTAAATTGTTTTCCCATAATTGGATTTTTTTTTATTTCATTCTAATGTGGGTTATACAGGGTTCTTTTCTTTTAATTCACATATATGTTGAGTGAATCAGCATGAGAGGACTTGTTGAGAGTGTAAATCTCATATCGGGAATTAAGGGCTTGTTTGGAAGTGTGAATCTCATATATATGGGACTTGTTGATAATGTGAATGTCGTTCATGATGTGATTTAGATTAGATTAGAATGCCGTTCGCTTGGATAAAAACAAATATGCTATTACAAGGTTACTTATAGAAAATATTTGACTCACAATTGTCATCCATTAAATTTGAACTCATAAGTCCTAACTTTTTTTTAACGAAATAGAAATTGAATGTTTCAAAGCCAGATTTCATTGGTAATTTTTTTTTTTTGATCAAATGATAGATTTGTTAGGTTAAATATTAGAGTAGGGAGTCGACTTTGAACCCACTTCGTGATGTCAGGACAACACTCATCTTCACCACTGTGGTGGAGGGCCACTTGCTCATTGGTAACTGTTTGGACCCAAAATGACATTTTGGAGGCCGAGCTCAGAAATATTCTCAGCCCAATGTTGTTTAGAATAGTGTCATGGGCCGGCCTTGTCAAGGTTGGCCGAGTCCTGATATGAGAAAGATTACTTTGGATAAAGAAAAAGAAGTTGAATCTTGATACAACGGGGAGTCTCAAGGATGGAAGTAAGAATGAATCTAGCTCATTATAGGGCTTGGTACAGAGGCCTATTGGAACTAGGATTGGCCGAATCATAATCAGATTGGGATAAAGGGTTCTAGTTTGAGTACATCTCTGATTCGGCCAAGAGTTTTTTAGCCACTATAAATACAAGAGGTCGTTCGACATTCTAAGGACCTCCAATTCAACACACAAATCTGCCCTGCACAAACTCTCTCAACCTTTTGAGATTTTTTATTTTCTTGTCCGCCAACACATCTTCAGTTTGGATAAACAGCACTGTGAAGGCAACCGGTAAACATCTTCAGTTTGGATAAACAGCACTGTTGCCGTAGAATCAGCCGACCGCGGAGCACCTTCAGTTTGGATAAACAGCACTGCGTCGGGGCCGACTGGTTATCTATCCAAGTCTCGGCCGAGAAGGATTTTCGAATTCTTTTCGACAGAGGTCATCTCACCAGCCTTCTCGGCGAAGTGAGGTGTTACAGTTTATTACATTCGGCACATTGAAAGCCGAAATTTGATATTGAACTTCGCAGAACTAGCAGCCTTGTCTTCAGGCTCTAGGACCCAAAGGCCGAGGCGTGTTCCTTCCTCGGCCGCAGTCGCAAGATCAAGAAGTCAGCCGCGCAACACAACACCACATCCACATATTTTACTCACTGGCCGAGCTCGGCCGCCGAGTTGGCACGCCCCGCATTCAACCGAAGGACGTAGTTAGCTTATAGATTACTCGGCCTGCGCGCCACGTAGGCCTTGTAGTTTTTAGGGTCAACAGTAACATATTTGTCTTTGTATTTGTAGCAAGAGTTCTATTGTTGCCTTCTCTCCCCTTGAATAGAACACCTATTTTAATACATAAAACAAAATTTGCCAATTGGGGATACCATTTTAGTTTCTACATCTCTTTCATCAAACTTATTTCAGAACAAAATAAATATACTGTAAAAGAAATTTTACTCAAAAAATTCTTCATCCCCTTGAAAAAGAAATCTCTGCACGGTTCGAAATCAAAATAAAGTGAACCATTTTTTAGTTGACTATTGCTTGGGATAAAGTATCACCTTCAAGTTTCCAAAAAAAAAAAAAAAGTATCACCTTCTAACACAAGTAACTAAAAAGTCTCGTGTAAGCTGTAACACAAGTAACATGCTTTTGACACCAAAAAACTACATAGAGAGAGAGGATATTATTATCATTTTGGTTTCTTTTATATATGGACTTTCGAATTTAACAAAACATTGTAGAATTAGAGGTTTTCTGCTTTGTTTTTCAACCACGGTTTTAGTATTTTACAGCACAAACACTACTACTCACAACCACAATGAATGCATATCTACACTTAGATGGACCCCCATGTAACTAAATGGATACCTATTGACCATCTCTACTCTTACCCTATGAGCGATAATTTTATGAGAGTTTTAACGAAACACTTCCGGTACTGTTCACTTTTAACGAAAAACCACATTTTTATCGTTACCTGATACTATTCCCTATACCTTTAAAAAAGGCTTTTCGTTAAAAGGAAAGTTTTTTTGAACTTTTCATTAGCTTTTCTTAATTTTATTAGTCTTATAGACGAGAGGGTTCTAGTCATAGTGGTTATAGTATTTGGCAATGTTTATGTGTCAAAGTAAACACGATAACATTGATAAATAGATTAGTTAGCATCAAATTTTTATCCAACAAGAAAAAAAAAACGCATGAAATGTTTTGACTCAACACCTACATGATATTGAGCAGAATGACCTATAACTTATAATTAAGGTGTCTTATATCTTCGCAAAATAAAATATGGCGAATTACAAAGTTGCTAACTTCACATTCTAGAGCATTTTCAAACGTTTTGACAACAATCTTCATCATTTACATGTAAAGAGCTAAGTATTATTCTTTTTGTTTGAACAACTTTTGTCGTTATCTTCTTCTTTTACGCGTCTCAAGCTTTTTCCTCTAATTTAATAGCTTTCTTTTCAAGCATTTTGTACAAACGAGTGAACAATTATTTTTTTGAGTGTTATAATAGTAACTTACGAATTTGTACAGTTTTAAGGAATGCAAAATCATCCTTGAATTTATTAAAACAGTGGCAAAACAAAAAGAAGAAACTTATACTTTTAAGAACTCTCCAATAGCATCCACTTTAGTAAGAAACATCAATGAATGTAGAAAGGAAAGCATCTAAGCATTGATCATTATTATTTATTATAGCATAACATGTCAAAAGAAGATTATAATATCTTGCATCTTACTTATCTACTTTTGTCTCTTTCTTGGTAGTTTACCAATTTTTTATTCGAAGAAGCTTCCCAATTTTTAATAGAGTGAATCCGTAGCACCATTTTTTTCACGTAATTTTTTATACACTTTTTTTTGGGTCCATGTTACATTTCGATCCGGGCTCAACTTCATCGTAGCACGATATTGTCTGTTTTAGGCCCCGACCACACCCTCATGGTTTTGTTTCTAGGAACTCACGCGAACAAAACTTTCCAATGAATCACTCATCCTATGAATACTCTGGCCCATTCTCGCTTAAATTCGGAGTTCCTACGGAACCCGAAGCCAGTAAGCTTCCAAAAGGCCTCGTGCTAAATGAGGTGGGCATGTACATATAAGACATAGAGGATCCACTCCCCTGGGTGATGTGAGATCTAACAGTCCACTTGTAATGTATTTTAATAATTCGAACCATCTATTTTTAGAACGTCATTTATATGTCATCATTGCAAAAATTTAGATAAATAAAAAACCATTAAGACATTCATTTTGAGTGAAAAATAAAATAAAATAAAAAAGACAAATACAGTTCTATAAAAGAAATCCTAAACCCTTAATCCAATGGTTATATGGTTTTAGATTTTGGTGACTTTTGGTAGACATGATCTTTTAGGAAAGATCTAAAAGATAGACTCTTTAGATCATTGAAATAGATTACGAAATGGGCCCCATAAATACGTGTGTTAATAATTCTGTAAAAAAAAATAATAACACGAATCCGTCCTCTTCTTAATATGTTACTTTCCATTTTTCATTAGCATTGAATCACTTGTTAATCAAAAGTAAAAAAAATCATCAACAATGAATCAATGATGCATAGGCTCTACTTGCACGCTTATGCAAGTGGAGAAAAATTATCATGCATACTCCTTTTATTTTCTCATCACATAACTAAATATGTGGTGAGAGAAATTAAGAGAAATGTATAACAAGATGGAGTATATAATTTTTTCTCCAGTGAGAGGAGGGACTGAGTATCATTTTACATACTCCTCAAATCTCAATATGAAATTAATTCCAAGAGAAATGTTAAATGGACTCTTTTAAAAGTAGGACTCTCTGTCACATCATGGTTTTTTGCACAATGTTTTATAATGTTGGCACGGAAATTAGCGTTAAACTGTGAGGTAACAGAAAATCCATGGAGAATCCTACTTTGAGAAAGTCTCCCCAGTATCTGTCCAAGATACATTTTTTTAGGTGTTCCAATACATGTAACTATTATAGGATTCACTCTAATGAATCTAATTATCAATGGACTATGAAGACTACGCACACAAGCAATCACAAAAAAGATAGATAATCGCACACGCAAAAGTAACAACACCACAAGAATTTATAGTGGTTCGGCCAATCTGTCGTACATCCCCTCCGGCGATCCTCTTGATAAATTTCAATAGCAAAGAATATAAACTTTGGTTTACTACGGAATTCACTTAGCCCTATCAAACCCCAGGCGTTAATCTATCTATTTCACACCCTCTAACTCAAAACTCTCTTTTGATGCCTCTTTTATTTGTGTAGGAAGCAAATAAGCTCGATAAGCTCTCTCAACTGCGTTTGAATCTAATCATTGAAGCAGAATGAGGATCCTCGATGTCGAATTCTTCAACAGTCGTCTTCTTCGACATCTTTATGTTCAAAATCCATACATGGCCACAAACGTCAGAATTAGGAGTCAACTACAAACCGGAGTTCTTCGGCGGAGAGGTCTTCTCTGCCATCCTCCTCTCCGCCATCATCGCACCTACTCAACGTACCTGTAACTCGCTCCAAATCTCATCCCGGAACACAGTCAAACTTACTTTGCTGACTCCATAGTAAAGCTTGTCCATCAGTTCAAACATTTTGAGAAATGAGATGGGTATCTTGGAGTTGATTTTGGGGGATAAAAACTTGAAGTCGTTAATTTAGTTAAAAAGCAAGCGTTCTCGGGCGGTAGTATCATGAGCAAACAAACCTTTATAATTATGAATAAATAACTGTAATTCATAAAACACATAGAAAACACAAATATAAGATACAGCAAGAATTATACTTGCAGACAAATAGAAATCGGAAATTTAAATTGAAACTATAGGGATAAAGAATCGATAAGGCATTCCATTTGAGTATATTTGTGCACTTTAAGCAGCTCCCTTGAGCTTCTTTGTGATGGTGGCAATGTACTTCCCTTGGTGGAATGCTTGCTCCAGCTCAAGCTGAGATGGCTGTCTTGAACCGTCCCCAGCATACGTTCCTGCACCGTAAGGACTTCCGCCCTTGATATTCTCCATTTCAAACATGCCAGCTCCGAATGTGTAACCGATGGGTACAAATATCATCCCGTGATGAACCAGCTGAGTGATGGCAGTCAATCTATTTACACAAAAATAATCCCAACATTATTAATATCTCCACCTAAGATGTAGACAAATTTTCACTGTTCGTATAATTGATTAAATGTGATAAGACTCACGCAGTAGTCTCTTGCCCGCCACCTTGAGATCCTGTGCTGTAAAAGATCCCAGCAGGCTTTCCAGCAAGCTGTTGTGTTCTCCATAGACCGCCTGTTGCATCCAGAAAGGCTTTAAATTGGGCAGCCATCATACCAAACCTTGTTGGGAAGCCAAAAATGAATCCATCTGCATCAGCAAGTTCATTTGGCGAGATGATTGGTACATCACTCTTTGGTGGAGCACTCATTTTCCCAAGCACCTCCTCTGGGAGTGTCTCAGGGACCTGTTTTATAAGCCTTATGGTCAGTCTTACTGTTCAATCAAGTTAACCAGATAGAGAAGACAAACTAATCATGGTACAGAAGAGAATCAACTATTATCAAATCCATGAAAAAAAAATAATCAAAATTTCCTTTACTAAGAACCCGGATCTTCATACCTAGCATCTACAGGGAAATAGATGGGAGGTGCACGACTGTGTGTATAAGCAAATGAGAAAAGGAAGATCATGATTTGTAAGAGTTGCCGATAAAATTAAAATAAAACTAGAGAGAAGACTAGACAAGGATTGATACTAGTTTTGCCAATCTCGAAGCTATATATAATAACTAGCATACCAGAGGCAGTTTGAGACAGAGAACTATAGATGAGAGGGGAGCAAGACGCAAAGAAAATGATGGAATACAATGTACAGGTGCGCCAAATATAGACAAGTAAACCTGATACATCGGACAATCAGTGAGAACCAATCTTTACAATGCCGACTTTTCAACACAACATAAGAACACTAATCTGGCACTCCAAAGAGAGCATAAGAAAGCTCTATCACCCATGCTGTATGTGGATTTAAAGGAAGGTCAATTTTAAAGCCCAAAACTAGGCATAAAATGTTGAGACATGTCGTGGAAAAATGTCTGTCATGATGTTGTGCTAACCACTACGCAAGGTGGAACCCTAAAACTTTGGCATAGGGCTACTAGGTGTTTATACTCATGCAAAAATATGAAGTTTGAATTTAATTTAAAATGGCTTGTTTCCCAAAATCAGCAGTCCAAAGTTTATTCAGCATGCTCAATTAAACATACGCTTCAATTTCTTGAAATGTTCGTAGTGAAATGAATGGATTAAAGAAAATGCACACTCACCTGCCATAGGGCGGCTTCTACACCTTCGACAGATGAAGCCCCTTTCTTTATTTCTTCTGCTAATCTCCCGACATGTCCATACATGGAGTAGTACCTGTAAAATCGAACACGGATTTTGATTAAGAGGGTTGCATTATTTATGAAAAAGAAGTACAGCATTCTTGAAAATCAACTGGATGTAAAGCTTTTTTGGAACTCCAAAAAATCATCCTACACAGTATAAGGGAGAATATTCATTTTGCAGTCCTCCAGGCAGAATGAGTATTTTTGGTTGCCAATAACAGCTCCCTTTTCTTTTGTATTACACATTCTTTCCATGGGACCCCCACACATTCTGTCAGCATTCTCAGTTAGAAATTACTGGGAAAAATATTTTCACAAAAGTGACTCTAATTGAACTGCTGTAGTCTGTCAGTTGTTCCAGAACCGATTATTTCATTATTGCACCAACAGAATCAATGAACAAATTTCATATATATTGTCCCAATTTTGAGTCTTAATATGCATTCATATCCAAATTTGACATTTGAACCTTTCCAGTGAGGAAATTCTGAATCTGTAGAACAACTATTCAACCACCTCTAACAGTAGTCTCAAAGTCAAAATATTCAGTGTCCCAAATTGCCCGACTTATCACCACTAGTAACCAAAGTATGATACCACTACCTCCAAGAATCAAGGTCAACTATCTTCGACACACTATCTACCAACCCACATGCATGTGAACAAGCTCAATTCACAACCAAACAAAAACTTATAAGGTTTAAATCTCAACCACAGACGCCCACATAACCAAAAGCACGCTGAATCAAGATTCCATGCCAACCTAAGCATTATCAATGGTGCCATTGACCACCTAGTTCGGCCTGAACTAAAAGAGAGGGTTGGAGAATAAAAAATCCAAGGCATTAAATTGTGGCAATATGGGACCTAGAAAGAATCAATTTGGCAATAAAAAAACAGATGCACACGAAATGTGCGTTTAACAACACAGAACTGTAAGCATTAACGCAGGACCTCTCCATTTGATGGAAAATGTTGAGAATGGCTAGCTACCTCTTTCCAAAAATACATGCAATGCCTTCATTCCTTAAACAGGGCACATGGAGCATTACCCAAGTATACAATAATTTCAAGTACGCAAGAGAGGTTAAAAAAAATCAATTAATTCCACAAAGAAATCAGGATAGAAGAGAATGATGTAGCCAATCAAGCACACAACGAAATGTGAGAAAGTAACTCCATAATTCTGCACTGCAGGAGAGACAGTATCACCGCATTCCATCAACAACAATCAAAACAGACAAAAGCAGTTCGTACTATATGTGGACTTTTCTTACTAAAATTTCGAAACCAACTGAATTGACTTTCATAAAAATGCCAACCAACTCTGCCTTTCCCAGCCAATCACCTCTCCCATCTCACCTTTCAATTCCTACCCTACCACAGGCAATTGTTTGGACTTTATATTGACCATCAAGGTTTAATCTAGTGCAACAGAGTGGAATGAATATTGACATAGACAAACAGTAGTGGGAAATGAATCAAAAATAATAAGGGAACTATAGGTCAGAGTGTGGAGTATACAGAAGTACTACTATTCCAAATTTCCAACATGTTCATCAGATCTCTAACTTTACAGGAGTATTGAAATTTAAATCTAATAGATCTTTCTTCCGCAAATGATTAGTAAAGATTCGCTGGGAAAAACAAATCCATATTCTAGACGGTAACTTACTTAGGTTTCAAAATGCACTATAACATCCATTAATTAAAAAGAATTGCCTCAGCAAAGCAAACAATTTTTTCCCATTCCTTCAGAAATTTCCTTGTTCTATTACTTTACAAAACTACTTTCTTCTGAAGGATTCAAAGCAAGCGGTTTTCAACATTACAAATCCCACAACAGGAGGAACACATTAAAGAAACAGTTTCTTGAATTAGACTGACCATAACCATTAATCAATCACATTTCCTACCACACAAAAATCAGATCTTGGGGCAATCAAAAGCTCCAAAAAATCGTCTACACGGTAGGAAAAGAAGAAACTAACAACCCCTTAGCTCTATCTTTACCTATATTCGGTGCAAGAGTGTAATTCACATAACGAAATTATTTAATTCACTTCAACCATTATATTTTTCACCGCGGCTGAAATTCTTCGATGATGGATTCAAAACAAAATAAAACAGGACACTACTGATCTCTTTGAATAAATTATCAGAAATGCGCAAGTTTCCTAAGCCTATACTGGCTCTTACCTTCCCACTCTTCAGCAAAAAAATACAAAAATAAAAAGAGGAAAAAGCCAGAGCCTCTGACTCACCACTCCAAAATCTTCCTAAAAATATAAAGATTCAGCCTTTAAACACTTTGAATACGAAAAATAACACCCAATTCAACAAAACATCCAAAAACACAAAGATCCAATCCAACAGAAAGATAATCAAATGGGCTCCTTCTAATTCAAAATTCGGAACCATCCATATTCCGATGAAGCTCTCACAGGCTACAAATCACCATTACCCAACAACAACAAAATCAAATTTAAAAAAAAAAAGGATCATTTAACAACAAATTCGCAGTTCATACTTCATGGTGAATTGGTATAAAATTAAAATAAAGAATTGGGACTTACACAATATACACTTTGGTGGCCATGAATGCAGTCCTCCGGAGTCTTGTGTGATTTTACTGCGTGTTGTGGGCTTTGAGCTAAATGCAGGGGGGGGGGGGGACGTTGACGATTTTGCACGCCTAGTGGAAGAAGCCAGGGCCCGTTTTATAGTGGAATATGGGGTTAAAGTTAATTAATTATTATTTAATCTCTCTTAAGGGTGGCAGATTCTTTTGATTTTTTTTTGCTGGCAAACAGTAAACGGCGTCGTTTCAAGGTGAATCATAGTCGTGACTGAAGTAATGGGATAATGATGCGAGGGTGGTGTCATGCTCATCACCATTGGAGTTTCTAGCAATGGATCTAGAAGAAGTCATTTTCTTAAGAATTTTAATTAATACTTTATCATTTATTGGATATAATTTGTTTGGCTTTTTAGAGGAAAATATATAGAAGAGGACAAATGGAAGGTATTGATACGTGGAGAGGGAAGTAATAAGATGTGGGGTGAGTTGAGCATTCAATAATACAAGAAAAACTAGACCTAAAAAAGGCGAGTCTGGGGAAGTTTTGTTTTCTGTTAAATTTTATTTTTTTTGTTCAAATAATTTTTAAATCCGACTATATAAATATTGTACGTGTTAAATTTTGAGTGAAAGTAACATGTACGGATATGGTAATACTATACTACTAAATAATTTCTCGTATGAAAGATGCTATCTAGACTTGTTCAAAGAGTTTATATAGATATGTTATCCCCATGTGGCTTCATAGTTTTTCTTGAGAAAGGGTATTTATCAAATATAGCCAAATATTAGCTCCTAATATCAAAAATGTCAGTTTTTATAAAAACTTTCAAATAAATATATCCAAAATATCACTTAAATAAACACAAATATCCTTAAACTTTAAACCTAATAAATTAAAAAAACTAAAACTCTATTAGATGAAGAGTTCTCACGGCTAAACCTAAAAAATGGTGAAGACCTAGTAAAAGCATCGACTGTTGGTGGAGACTTGTGCACCCCTAAACGAAGGTGAGTGTAGATTGTTAATTTTTTTGCGTTTTTCCTCGTCTACGTTTTCTCTTTGCTTTTGTAGTTTCTTCCTTCAATTGAATATTTATGGAATAATGAACTGTCAATTTTTGTAACGTTATTTATCTCAATTTTCCTTTGGATTATATGTGCTTCATATTTAATTTCCACACCTTTGCATTATTAAGGGTGTTGTTCTTGTCCATATTCTATTTTGAAAGTTATCATTGATTGTGGTAATGAATCGAGAGTTATGTTGTGTTCTTAGAAAGTGCAAGAAACATATTTTTAGGGTTTACGGAATAAAAATTCTTCTGGTGCATATAAGAAAAATTATGTTTCTTTTGTCAAGGGAAGATTGACAAGCCCAATACCATTTGCCGATCTATTAGAGGAAAGCTAATTGAAATTCATTTAGTGCATATTAATTGTACTTACGATATAGAAATTTTTCTTTCTTTGTGTTTTTATTGTTCTTATTTTGATCTACGAATTGTCAATTAATTGTACTAATAAAAAAATGAGAAAATAATTAGGGAAAACACCACTTGATTATCGCACAAGAATCTTTTAATCAACAACTAGTTATTTGTACGAATTAAGGGTATTTGTGTCTATTTAAGGGAGATTTTGAATATATTTGAAAGTTTTTATAAATATTGACATTTTTAAAACTAGGGGCTAATATTTGGCTATATTTGATAAACACTCCTTGAGAAATAATGTTAAACTACACAATACACCATATTTATGTGAAGACTTTTTTTAGCAAATCTCGTTGTCATTCCTCACACTTCGTGGTTGATTTCTGAGATATTAATTTTGTGAATTATCATAAAAAGGAAAAGGTTTGTGAAAATAGATTAAAAGGAATGATGCTTGATTTTAAGGGGGGTGTAGTCAAATTGGATTTCAGAGAATTTTAATGGATTTTTTTAAGTGATAGATTTCAAAGGATTTTAATAAACTCTACAAATCTATATGGATTTTAACAGATTTATATGGATTTTATTACAGATTTCTATGAATTTGTATGGACTTCTTTCATGGATTTTTATGGATTTATAGTTGACTCCTACAACATAAACGATATAGAAATTTGAGACACAAAGTAGAAATTCAGATAAAGTAACCACAACAAAAACACATTGTAAAAGCTCAAGGTCATGTACTGATCTGCTATGTATCAATATCCTCATCACCCAATATTTGTCAATGGAAATGCTAAATAGATAAACACACAATCAACCATTAATTATATTCTACACACAACTTTCAAATGGTGAGAAATTCAACATGAAAGATGCTTTGAGTTAATTGCTCAAAGTAAAAGTTTGTCTTCATTTCCTTTGAGGAAGAGTTGTGAGCAATTGGCAAACCTCTGTTGTCGGTTACCCTTGCTTGCACTTTGATTCCTCTGCGACCACATTTAAATGGATGTCCATAGTTAGGTTTTTTTTTTATCCCTCAATGACCATGTTTCAATGTGAAATATGTTGTTAACACTTTAAAATCAAATCCAGCAACAACTGCAACGATACCTCTCCTAGACGATGTCGCACCACACCTTGACTACTCCAGTCTTCCTTCCTCACTCCTTCAGTATAAACCCCTGCTAAAACCACGCCGTGGTGCATACACTGCCAGACCCCTGAAATCCCGCGATGGCAACTACCAAGCTCAAGGCCGAAGATGTAATTTTGCCATGGTGGATGCCTTGGAGAAGAATAAGGTGTCGCAGGAGTACGGCATTGAGAGCGTGATAAGAGAGAAGTTAGTTTGAAGAGAAGCTTGAAAGAAATCCTAGGTTTGGAGATGAGATTCTTCATAGCCTTTGTTATGCATAAATTGGCTCTCAAATACTACAAAATCCATTACTTAATGAAATCCTTCAAAATCTATAACATTTTGAATACCTATAGATTTGTACATTAGATTTTAAGTCATAATTGACTACACCTGGATTTGAATGTATTCTTTTAAATCATGTTAAATCTTACTCTGCTACACCAGGATTTTAAAGTCCTTTAAAATCCTTTTTAAATCCTAATTGACTACAAGCTGATTTAAAAATCTTTAAAAATCTTAATTTGACTACACCCCCTAAATATTGATGATTGATTTTGGGAAGTGTTATTGGCATTCCAAATATCTCATTCTACACTCCTCACAAGTGTCTTTTTTTTTCCTAATATAGAAAGTTTGGTGACACACCCCTACTCGGTATGTCCATTAGGACTCCGAATCGAGCTATGCTGGTCGACACCTGGAAGGTGATGAAGCCATAAAGTGAAGTGATGTGGAAAACGTGAATAAATTTAAACCTAAAAGTGCCTAAGTATAAGAGTGCACTGGTGAGCGGGAATGAACCCATTTCACCCGTGACATCAGAGTATAAGTAAAGTACAGTAGAGTGGATAGGGATTATACCCTCAAATGTAGCCACCTATACTGAGATTCACTAAGAATCCTTGTCAATACAAACGTTCAACAGCTAAAACCTGGAGGGGCGAAAAACAAAGAAGAGTGGGCCTGAAAATAAAGCTTTAATAAAAACCTTTTGAAAACGGTATAACCCCTCGCCGTAAAGCTTGTATAGTTTCCAGAAAATAATACTATGTAGGTATAGAAAACCAATGCACAAGACCAGCGAAAACTGAAGTATGCCATGTCATAAAATTTCAGAAATAATAAATGTAAGCCAGGTGTAAAATTAGTTTAAACTAGTATGCCAGTCGGAGTCACCAAACGTGACCTGTACGACTGGACCTATAGCTCATCAATCTAGGCTAGCACACGAGTAAGAGTCACCTAGTGTGACCTTTACGACAGCCTGGGTGGAGATATGTACGCTCTAGTGCTACGATCACATGAAAGCTGTGCGATAAATCGGGGGTCACCTACGAGTCGGAACCACTTATTGTGGTCTATACGACATGCTGGAACCAGACTTACATCCAAGGTGAGCGTGCGGTGCGGGAGGTAAACAATCACGTGAAGGCTGTGCCCAGGCCTGGGGTGGGAGCACTAACACCAGGGTGCAGCAATGATGAGCTCTAAATAAATATAGGCATGCTCATATAATGCAACCATTTTCAATCACATAATAACTCACCTGAACTTACCCGCGCCTCCGTAGAATCATTTAGCACAAACACATTTCATAACAATGCAACATTTAAAAATAATACCTTTTCTAGACATGGCATGAAATGCAATACTCAATTTAAAATATCTCTGGAAACCGTAAAGTTTATATATATATATATATATATATATATATATATATATATATATATATATATATATATATATATAAACACACACACACACATATACTATAAAAAGGGAAAAAAAAGACCCACTCACCTGAGGTCCGCGCTACAACTCCCTAGTACGAATGTTTAGTCGTCACGAACAAACGTCGCCTAGAACAAATATTCAGTCACATCTCAGAATTCTTATCGATAAAACACATAACTAACATAAAACAAATCTCCAAGGACATTCTAAAATGATTTGAGACCCATTGACCGAAAGTTAACCCTTGGTCAAAAATTAACGGTAGGGTCCACAACCCTACATAACTCGATCTAGAAGATCTGCATTTCAGATTTCTGATCTGTAACTTCCAAAGATACACATTATGCTTCTAAAACATCATACTAAAGTTTCATTACGATCCAACGGTTGGATCCCCGCCAATTGCAAATTCAAGTGGCGGTTAATGTTTTATTTTATGAACTTACAAATCCAATTCAGGAAGATCTGTACGTCGGATTTCTGATCCGTAAGTTCCTATGATCCTCATAAATTACGTAATAGTATTAAAGTTTGGTGACGATCCAACGATCGGATCGTCGAATCATAAAATGGTCAAGTGACGTAATATTCTATACTAGGTTCAAACTATCGAACTATAATAAATGGTTATCAAATTGACATCATAACATCAAATTTAACTCAAATAGGCAGCGTCGACCCACTGGTCATGCACCGCCACACGCGCCGCCCCGTCGTTAGAAAATTCAACTATTTCTAAAAATTCTCAAATTTTACAGGAATGAAGATCTCGATGAGAGGAATAACTTTCATACCTGTGACTAAGGACAATTTGGCCGAGAAAAGCTTCAATTTCACTCAAACCCGTCGGAACCCTAGATTTGGGTGCTTCTTGATTCGTCCTCAAATTGACTCCAACGCTCCAACCAATGATTGGGCATTGTTCCTGAGCTCAAGGGAAGGCTAATGGTGGTAGCAATTGAACGGAATCGTTGCAGGAATGGTGGATTCACAACGCCGTGGGTGCCCTCGAAGCCGTGCCTTCGATCTTCACACATTAAGGCCCAAATCCCTCGATTTTTAGGATCAACATGAAGAAGGGAGGTCATGGAAGGTTTTCCATGTGGTGGATGGTGGCAATTTGACGGAGAAACCAACGAAAACCACCGGAGAAAATGGATTGTGTTATCCATACATTTTTTTAGGCCATCTTAAAAGAAAATGTCAAACTATAAAAGTCAAATTACAATTGATGGTTGATGTGACAATATGAAGTCTTATATCAAATTTTATATTTCTCCGACCGAGTTGTTAAATGTTATTTAAATAGAATTTTTAATGGTTGTAATTATTAAAAAAAATGTTGAAACAAAATTCTTACTAGTTGAAATGTTAGTGGAATAAGAACTCACTATTAAAATAAATTTGACATTGATGTCAAATTTGACTCCTAATCACAAAGTCTTCTAATCCAGACAACAAATAATATTTCGGTTGGATAGATGCACAGTGACATTCCACCTACGATTTAAATCTCCTTTGGAGATGCTCTTACCTTTTACACATCTTTCTCAATCTTCAATCGTCGAATTGAATGAACTGAAGAAGATCAAATGACATAATTAACAAGAAAAGTGTGAGACAAATATGACTACCCTTTATAATTGCGTAATGTTAGGGAGACTAAATTTGAAGATAAAAATTTACAAACTAAATGATGTGTCACCAGTATGAATGAACACTTTTATCTACGTTTAAATAATAAATAAATTATAAACTTTCATATCCTCTAGTTTTAAAAATTTTGTCTACTAATCTTGCCTCTCTAGCATTACTATTTAGAATTAGATGGCAAACGAAGTTATCGCCAAAAAAAAGGTAGAAGAAGTTGATGGCGTTTGACTCATTGCAAAATTAATGGGGACGAAAAGAAGTCGACAAAAGAGAAAAAGAAATTAGGGAATAAAGAGATGACGCAGCAGACGCTGCATGCTGACCCAAACTAGAAAATCACCGAAATTTACAGAAGTAACCTAACCTACCTTACATACCTACCAACTCCTATATGATCTTATCTTACCCGTTAATTAGTAGTAATTAATTTAGTTTATATTAAGGTTACAGGCCATACCAAGTTGGCATGTCACATGAAAAATCATATTAATCAAGTCTGCAAAGTGCAAAACAAATTATATATTCAATGTTGCAATGGAATTTTCCAGCCATTCACATCTTTGTTGAGTGCTTGAGCTAAGTATCTAATGATGCTTAATGTACTTATTAAGTCCTCCACTTAATACCTTAAGTTTTGTTGGATAACCAGTTGAACGGCTCACAAGTGTATCAAGTTTGTTTAGTCAAAGCAACAAAAGATGCAACTCATGTATGCAAGTTTTCTTTATGTTTAAACCTATAAATTACCCTCAGAAGAACAAAAATATACATTCAAAGATTGATCTATCTTATACGCTTACATAACCTCATGATATTCACAATACAAATCACATTTAGTTAACATTGCCTAAAAATTGTTTGAAAATTTTGGACAAAGAAAATCCAACTTCTAGCCGTTGTTTCTAACTTTCTATATCCCCAATCCAAATCAAGATTAAAGTAGGCTTGACATGGTGTTTTAATCTCTAACTAGCTTTTCTGGGTAAATTTTTTATTCAAATCGAATTGAAGAACCGAAGAAAATTCTACTGGTTCGTGGTTTTTCAGCAGGGAAGCACCATTGTTGGTAATTCGTGAGAGAAAGATCGAGAGGTTGGACAACGAGAGAAGGCGACGTTTGGGAGCAAAAGAAGACTAGGTTTGAGAATGAGAGAGAGAGAGAGAGAGGTGAAAAGGAAAGAAAAAGTGGAGAAGAAGTTGAAGTAGAGCCTTTAACGATGATCGACGTGTGGGTAACGTGGACAAATATGTCTTTCCACTGTGCCAAGGAGGAGAAAGAACGAGGGATGGGAGAGCAGCTTGAGGCCATTTTTGTCATTTTACTGTTTACGAGCAATACTTTTATGTTGAGTTTTAATATATGTATAATGTTGTCACCCAACAACAGACATGATGATGTGTGGCTAGCTACTCTTGGAGTGGAATTCAGTAAGTAACAATTCACAACTTCTTTTGCTTTTGTGCCAACTTCTTTTTTCCTTCAATCTATAACCTTTTTCTTGCTTTATCAGATAAAATTATCAAGCTGGAAGGAGAGATCTGAAACATTTCTTGTTCTATCGAGGCATACATCAATTAGTGGGGAAACAAACAAAAACATGTAGCTGATGTGTATGTGGCTACATTAGCCAGAGCATATGTACTTAATACTCCCCTTAGGCCATCTCGAATTGGAGATGGCTAAAGGTCCAAAAACCAAAAAATGGTCTGATTTGTCCAAAAAATCATCTCCAACCGATAGCTAGGCTATAATTCTATGGAGCCTACCAGGTCATTATTTGGCGAAATGAGCATCAGGCGCCAAATGTAGCCCCCTCTTAGCCTTTTTTGGACACTCAACTCCTAAATTGCAATAACTGATTCAAATCTAACGGCTAGATATGAAAACATTCAACGGTAGTTTAATTAAATTAATAAATTATTAAGAAGGCTATGTTTAGCCCATTCGATTTGTTTAGCATTTTCGGTTGAAAATGACCTTATATATCTAAATTCGAAATCTCTTCTTCAATTTGATGTGCTACTCTTGGCCAACAATAAAAAAAAAACTAACTTTTCATATGAGAAAAGGGATGGGTTTCCCTTGATCTATCAGAAACATCGATGTCATGCCTGCCTTTATTTTTATTCATAATTCCTCGAATAGGTCCATAGATATAAAGTAAAAAAAGAAAAAGAAAGGGAAATTGGCTTTTGCTTCAAGAATTCTATACCTTGTCTTGCCCATAATGCTGAATCTCACATCACTTGTCCTAAAAGTTCCACATTTTCACTCTTGATATTAATTATTGTGGTTCAATTAATCATCTATAACAAGCAGGCTAACACGTATATGATATGTGTGACGCTGTGGTTTAAATTTTTTAATGATTACTCGTTGTTAGATCTAATCTAAAGATGGAGGCTAACTTTGCACCAATAACAATTTTTGTTTAATTTTATTGAAAGTAATTCTTTAGATTATATCCAATTGTGAGTGAATAAGAAATTTCTTGAGCTATGACGTTCAGATGAACGTGACTGATGATGATATGTGTAGTGCTCGGGTCACAAGTTGTCCTCACATGTCCATGCTATCTTAAATTGATGTAACAAAAGATCTTTTTTTTTTTTTTTTTTTTTTTTAACAAAGACATATGATATGTATGAAAAGCTTCTGTCCACCACAATCATATCCCTTACAGCCACAGCCAAGTATTGGATAAGCAGCTCTCCGCACTTTTTCTGTTGAGCATACTTTCTCTTAACCTCATGATACTGCATCCATAACCCTTACCAAAGTATTTTTAAGGAGATTAATTAGTATTTTTCAAATGATTAATCATATGGAATTACTATCTATTTGTCTTCCCCTACAATGCAGCAACCAAGAAGCATTACAAGATTTCTGTGCTGAAGTTTGGGAATCAGAAGAAGTTCATATACTCGAGCTCATTCAACCCTTGTCCAAAACTCGTTGAAGGCTCCTTTACACCGATTTCCTCTCCATCTGATAGCTAGTTTACCTTATAAAGTGATTATACAGGTCCAAACTTTGTTGCATTAAATTTTATCAGTGGCATTAGCAATCATAGATAGCTCGAAGAATGGCAAGTCGCTTTCAGTTCAGGTCTCATCGCTTTGATTTTTGTTCCATCGTTCTCTATGTTCCCACGTAAAAGAAAGGGCCAAGGCGAGCTTCAAATGTTAGAATTAAGAAGGGAACTGAACTACGCTGTTTGAACTTATCATTATTTGATCCATCATCAAAGATAAACATCAGCTTCTTGTTACGTAATCATAAGAAAGTAAGCTTAGCATATAACTTGCTAAGCATTCTGAGCTCTTCATTCCTTGAGAACATATTTTTGCCTCTATGTCTTGGCAGCTCAACGAATGGTTGCGCAAACATCCTTCGGATCAGTCCATTAAGTTTTCGGGTGAAACTGCAGGTTTGAAGCTCTTCATGCATTTTTTGGTTACCACATTGCAGGTGTAGAGTTCAAGCAAGTCATTGATAAGATCTCCCTTTAACCTAACCTAGTCAAAACTCATTTCTCCTGGCACCCTCCATAAGGGCTTACTTGCCATACTCATATTGAACAAACAAAAATTGGTTACTCATGACATTTTTAAGTTCACTGTCCTTTGGGCCAAACTCCCCTTCCCTTTACCTCCATGATCAATCCGCTCCATAACCTTCTTCATAAAATCAATCCCTCATCGATCTCGTCCGGATCTGCACGCACAAATCTTCAACGCGATTTCTCGCGATCTCCCTGGAAGGTGCGTAGAGCTTCGGCTCGGGTGTTCACACCACCACCTCCTTCCTTCTCTTTGCTTTCGTTGTCACTGGTATTTGCGGGCTGGTTCTTCCCGTGTGTTTCTTTCGATTTGTGGTGGAGATTTCGGTGGTGCTCTTTGGAGGATGTAAGTGTTTCTTCTTCATCCAGTTCGGGGACCATGTTTGGCCTGATTTCAGGCATTGGGGGCGACGATCTGAGATGGTGGGTAGGAGGCGGTCCGGCGGCGATGGAAATTACAAGTTGTTAGGCTTTGTTTCTGTTTTTTTGGTGTTGGGCCCATAACCTAGTTTTGGGTTTTTTGTTGTGACTGGGCTTCTCTCTTGTAATTATGTTGTCTTAGTAATGACCTTACCTTTCATAAAAAATAAATAAATAAAAAAATAAAGAAAAAAAAGAAGAAAGGCCATGCTCCATTTTTATGGAGTATGTTGGTGAGCAGAGAATCCAAATTCTAAAAAATATTAGGAAAATTGATGAAAATGATTTGAAAATTTTGAGTTTTAATCAAAAGGACAAAAAAATTTTGTAAGTGAATAGTAACATGAGTAACTTTTTAGAGTAAAAATGTCATTATCGTTAAAAGTGAAGTATCAGAAGTTTTTCATTAAAACTCCAAAAAATATTTTGAGAATTGTGTTTCAGGGTAGGGTTGGAGGAAATTTATGCATGAAAATGATGTTTTAAAGTAGGGTTAGAAATCCTTTGACCAAAAAAAAAAGGTAGGGTTAGAAATGCCCTTTTGTTCCCAATGTTAGTTAAGGTCACAAATTTGAATCCTCACACTATTGTTGATTGAAAAAACAACGGAAAAGTTATTTTCGCATGCAATTTTCTTTTGATATATCCGTTGTTTTTTATTTATCTTTAAATATTGTTTTTTTTCTTTTTCTGATCTTAAAAAAAAAGAAGTCAAACAGATTATAAAGGTAAGAGGTTTAGAATTTTGGTGCATTTCATTGAGGCAATGTGAGTTCAAATAGAGAGGTTTCATGTTTCATAATCATAAAACGCACAGGTATTAAAACATTACGTATTAAATTTCAACCATGAAAGCGACACGCAAACAAGAAAAGAAAACCAAAATTGTTCTAGATGGTTGTGTTCCTTTTACATCCTGGATTCGGAGTCGGTTGAAAAACCTGAATTCAGAATACAAGCTAAAAATGAATTAAATAAATAAATAAAAAGAAACTAAAAAGGGTGAAAAATAAAATTTTATCTTATAAATAACTTCTTTTATATTTAATTTCGAATTAAAATAATTATAACAGACATAATTCAATTGGTCTAATTTGGGACCGGCCAATAGTTATCCATCCTACAAACATATCAAGATTCAAAAAAGAATATTGACGCAGTCCCTATATTTATTTATGGCCTTCAAGGAGCCGTATGAGGTTAAAATCTCGTGTACGGTTCTGTAATAGCGATGGTATCACCGACAATAATTATCTAACAGTTCAAGTACAATTGATAAATACTACTCAAGAATTATTTACAAGGCTAAATTAAATAAATAAACTTCTAGCCTCCCATCTAATTTGATCTCATCCCGCCTACTCTCTTGATTGTCTAATTTGTAAACCTACATGAACAATGAGGGGTGAGCTTCAACAACTCGGTAAGGACATAATCTTTTCACAATAAATTGACCTAACTAATTTAAGTGGCATCATACAATCAAATATCAAATTATTATCAATAACCAATGCATGATTGCAATGCGATTTAACGTCCTTTACCCAACCCGATAATCATTTTTCTTGGGCCTTTTACTTTATTTGTAGTTGGCTTAATTAGATTAATAGTTCCCGTGGTGATAGGGTAGTCGGAAGGTAATCCTTGTGGTAAAAAAAAAAAAAAAAATTAGGATTTAAGCCTTGTGGTGAGGTCTGTTAGGATTTCGGCACAAAATTGAAAATTCCGTCAGTTCTTTGTCAATTGAGGCTCACATGTGAGGCTAAAAATATAAAGTTAGCCTCACATGTAAGCATCACGTACTAACAATTAACATAAAGTTCCGTTTTAGCCTCATATTTGTGGCTCATGTGCTAATAATTAACAGAGAATTGACGAAATTTTTAATTTTAGGCCTAAATTCTAATAGACTTCACCGCAAGGGCTTAAATCATATTTGTTTACCAAATGACTATCTTTTTATCACCACAAAGACTAATAATCTAATTAGGCCTTTGTAGTTAGTTGTTTACCTACTTTTTCATTTTTTTAGCCTTGTATCAGTTTTTAATGTAATGAAAATTATCTTGCTTGACAAAAAAAAAGAACCAAAAAGAAAGGGAATTGTTATTAGCATTCCAAAAATCTCATTTGGCACTCTAAACTTTCTATTATTAGAAAAATAAATACACTTTAAAAGGGTGTAGAATAAGATTTTTGAAATATTAATAACAATTCGCAAAAGAAAAAAGAGGATTTTCTAGAAGCCTAATATTTTTCCAACAATGCCAACCTGAGCTATATACAAAACTTGGCGAATCGAGCGTGGACAAGTTTTCTTTGGGGTTAGTCAAAAAAGCCAATGGAAACACTATCACATTTATGTTATCGGACTGCCCTGAAAGTAACATTTCACCTAGCTTTCTTTCTTTTCTTTAGATAATTGAGCACATTACACTAATTCCATCTATAGGGTTTAATAGCAAGGACTTTGCCAAATGACATAATCTTAATGACTTTAATGGGATACAGGACGCATCTGTAGTTGTTTCGTCTTAAAATTATATTATCTTGCATGCAAATTTCAATTGATTGTGGCATTTTACATCTAGAATAAAATATTATACAAGAGAATAAAAATAAGTGATATTATAGTATTGGTTTTACCAACCAACCATAATGCCTTAAGGGTGTACGTAGTCATTTCCAAATTAGAATATCATGAGAACGACAAATATACTCGAGTAGTTTTAAACGTTAATCTTGATCATTGTAAGCTTTGATGAAATATTAATGGTGAAAAATCCTTTTAAGTTCAAAATCTCCTAATAATTCAATTTTAGCTCAACTAGTGGGGCCAACGTGGACCAAAAGTCAACTGACATGTGGTTCCTGGTTAAAGCCCATTTAAGATTCACAAATGTTATCTAACCTTGTTCTTAAGTTTATTTTCTTCTGGCAAAAATTTATCTAAATCTGCAAAACTTCAAATTTGCAGAGTGCAGTTAGTAGCAGTAGTATATAGATTATACATACAACTCCAAGACCAGAAACAATGGACACCATTTTTTCAGTCATGTTCATTGCCTTTCAGGTGTCCCTCTCTTTCTTCAAACACTCACTTGCAGCTGAAGCTATTACTCGATCCCAAACCCTCAGAGATGGCAGATTTCAATTGGGTATTTTCGAGTCTGGTGTTTACAGAAGTCTCTTGGCTTCAGCTTCAAATGACATCTGTGACAATTACAGCCGTTGCGGCCCCAACGGAATGTGTGACATTAGCAATTCACAAGTTTGCAGCTGCTTAAAAGGGTTCCAACCAAAAGACCCTCAGAATTGGAAATATGGAGATAATTCGGCAGGTTGCGTGCGTGTTAAGCCGCTGATGTGCCAAACCGGAGATGTGTTTTTTAAATATGGGGGGGTGAAGTTGCCGGATGCCACAAATTCTCGGGTGGAACAAAGTAGGAGTGTTGAGGAATGCAAGGCAAGTTGCTTCAATAACTGTTCTTGTATTGCTTATGCAAGCTCTAGTGTCAAAGGAGGAGGCAGTGACTGCACTGTTTGGTTTGGTGATATGATGAGCCTTAGGCAGCTTCCTGACAGCGGGCAGGATCTATATGTCCGAATGCTTGCTTCTGAATCAAGTATGTCAAACCCTTATTTTCTTTCTCCTTAATAAGTATTTAGGAGTGCTAGTGACATCAAATCATTGTTTAACTGTTGAGAGACTTTGGATGCGGTCCTTGGCCATGAATATTTTTTGATTGAAACCTTGTTGGTTTTTAATTTTTGATCGAGGTCCCTGAAATTAATGTGATAATTTATTTCTATGTACGTTACTATATTTTTTAAATTAAAAATTAGAAATTTTAGTTGTTTATATAAATGAGATTTTAAATAAAAAAACCCATAATTTGTGGGATTAAAAATATTAAAATATAAATATACTATTGTGTGTGTGTATATATAAACATGGGTACATTCATCAAAATTAACCAAAAAAATTATTGTATCAAAACATGGGTACATTCTTCAAAATCACAAAAAAAAAAAAAAAAGATATTAGGCTTAATAACATTAGTAAATTTCTTCGATTAAATTTGACAAGGATACATTTTAAAATCAAAGAAAAAAGAATGTACCCATATAAGTTTAAAAATGGATTAAAAAAAATTGAATAGATTTTATATAAAAAAAAAGGGTACATTTTACATATAACAAATTGGTATATTTAAGAATGAGTAAATTTTAAGATTAAAAAGTTTTACATGAATGGGTACATATAATTAGCATGGGTACATTTAGCAAAATAAAAAAAAATATATGGGTACAAATACAAATAAACTTTAAAAAATATGGGCATAAAAAGAATTAATATGTGGGTACAAAAGAAAATTGAAAAGAAAATTGGTACAAATTAAAAATGGGTACAAACTAAAACTAAAATATATGATAAAAAATTTATTCATAAATATAAATATACTAATTGTAACATTTTTAACATTAAATGAATATATTTAGAAATAAACAAATATTTTATTATTGAAATAATTAATGATGTTATTAATACCCAAGGACCTTGATCAAAAATTGAAAAGTAATAGGATTTTAATCAATGGAGTAGCAAAAGGAAGGATGAGAACCTAATTTCTCCTTAACTGTTCTACTTGCCCCGCTTTATGTTCGTCTTAACTTTTCGAACCCTATGTTAGAGTAAACAAGTATTCAATATAACCCCAAGAACACAAGGATTGATCAAGTAAATCACAAATCTTGAACTATATAAACAAGAAACAAATAAGATACAAAACGTGTTAATTGAAGCATACATGCAGACATGTTTGAGGATGTAGAGGCCATAAGTAATCTGCACACAACCTTCTTCTCTCTGCAAAGCACAATACCCTCCAACTTATAGGCTATTGGAACAATATGGGCGATATCTTTGTGAGAGCAGGGATTGTGATTTTATACTACATGCTCCGGACTACCTATAATAATCCTACAAGGAATATGAAACTAAATCCTTGTATAATTATGAGTACTAAACTCATGTCCCAAAACAGAGCTTTAATCCAAAACCAAATAGGATTCATTCTCATAAACATATTGAGACTTTTTTATGTTAATCCACAATAACTTAACCGTACGAAAACATACTCACATTCCAACACCCTACTCCCCCAGCTTTATGTTCTTCTCGTAATTTTTTCAATGATGATGAGGTTGAAGTTTTAACTATAGTGTTGCTTTGCCCTGTTGAATTGACTATGGTGCAGAAAATTCGTCTAAGACGAAGATAATAGCGATAGCTGTATGCGCTGTTTCCATTGTTTTGGGGATTTTCTTAGCCGTCTACTACACTTACAGAAGGAGGCAAAAGTTCAAAGGTAACATTTCTTCTCTAGCCACAAAACTGCATTCAACTTTGTAAAACACATGTCCGTTAGTCCATTTATATCATCGTGTTTCCGAATTGGGAAATTCAGGTTTAGGAGTTCCCGTGCAGTTTTTTGTAACTGAAGCTTCTGTTTCGACACTAATATGCATACAACAAAAATATGGAAAGTTTAAGAGAGTAGCTATACATGCGAGTATATTTAATGGAGCTCAGACATATGATCTAACTTCCGATTCACACATAACGTATCAAATTTAGTCCTCCACTGTTTCTTCTATTTTAGTTAAGACAACTTCTCTGATTATTGCATTTGATGATTACATTTGTCTTCTTCTTTGTATTAGAGAAACTGGAGAAAGATGGAAAGATGGATCAGAGCACTGCAGGACAGAAAGAGGACCTGGAGCTACCATTGTTTAGCCTGTCCACATTAATCACAGCGACAGATAACTTCTCGTTCAACACGAAGCTTGGAGAAGGTGGTTTTGGATCTGTGTACAAGGTAAATTTCTAACATTGTGCACATAAGAAGCGTAAACACGAGGAAAGTAACTGTTTTGTTCAAAACATTGTAATCCTTTCACTAAAGAGAATTTACAGGGTAGACTAGAAGATGGCCAAGAAATAGCAGTGAAGAGACTCTCACAAAGTTCCGGTCAAGGACAGGCCGAGTTCAAAAATGAAGTTATACTGATAGCCAAACTTCAGCATCGGAATCTTGTAAAGCTTATTGGTTGTTGCATTGAGGGAGAAGAGAAATTGCTGATTTATGAATACATGCCAAACAAAAGCTTGGACCTCTACATTTTTGGTTTGGATTCTTTAAATAATACTGTTCGAATTAGTTTTAGTAGTACAAATATCGTATAATAGGTTCTAATACGGTTGAATTTGCATCTTTGAGAATTTAAATTTTAGTGACATTGATTTAAACTTGCTAGATCAAACTCAAGGTAGAAAGTTGGATTGGTCTCAACGCTTCCACATTATCCGTGGGATCGCTAGGGGACTTCTCTATCTGCATCAAGATTCCAGACTGAGGATTATTCATAGAGATCTTAAAGCCAGTAATGTGCTGCTTGACAAAGATATGAACCCGAAAATCTCAGACTTTGGCATGGCTAGACTTTTTGGAGGAGATCAAACTGAAGCAATTACAAAACGAGTTGTTGGAACCTAGTAAGTATTTGTTTGAACCTAGTAAGTATTACAATGCATATCTGTCTATTATCTACTATAGCATACAACTTTCATAATTTACGTGTTTTGTTTCTTGTGACATATGACAGTGGCTATATGGCACCAGAATATGCGATTGATGGTCATTTCTCTACAAAATCTGATGTTTTCAGCTTCGGTATTTTACTGTTGGAGACACTAAGTGGAAAGAGAAGTAGAGGGTTTTATGATCCAAATCACAATCACAACCTAATTGGACATGTGAGCATCAACTATTGAATTCCTCATTTACTTGTGTTTGATTTTGTGATTGATGATTTGACATGATATATGTGCCTCAGGCGTGGCAATTGTGGAAAGAAGGGCGGTCTTTAGAGCTGATTGATGAATACTTAACAGACTCGTGCAGTCTATCGGAAGTCTTGCGTTGCATACATGTTAGTCTTCTATGTGTGCAACAACTTCCTGAAGACAGGCCAACCATGTCATTTGTGGTTCTGATGTTAGGTGGTGAGAGTGCATTGCCTCAACCCAAAAAGCCAGGTCTCTTTACAGGAAAATATTCATCATTTGAAGCAGAATCTTCGAGTAAGAACGAAACATTTTCCCTTTCCGGTGCGAAAAAAGAAACATGTTCAACAATTGAATCTTCCATATCCGTGTTGGAGCCTCGATAAGATTCACTAATTATCACATAACTCGCTTTTGCATTCTGAAAAATGCAGAACTAGGAGACGAGAATTCAGACAACTATTTCTATTTGTGGCAGAGATTTGGCTATCCTTTAGATACCTATTTACTAAGGTCTCGTTTGGCAGCCCGTATATGGGATCAGATATGATAAATAATACGGATCCAAGTGTTTGACACTGTTAAGTACTAAATAGCACCCGGATTAATTATACCGGCCCCACATGATTTATATGGTACACACCTATTAATTTATCCTCCCTAAAACCTAAGGATTATTAGTCGGGTGGGAAACAACGCTCGCTCTCTCCCTCTCTATCCCCTCTCTCGTCGCATTCCTTTCTCTCGCATCGTTCGCAAGACTCATTGATGTTGTCGTCGTTCAGTCGCCGTCGTTCTTGTTCTACTTTTCTCTATTCCGCCCTAAATTGGGGAAGTTATAGTTCCCTTCAAGTTAAGTTTTAGAACTCCATAATTTCTATAAAATTCTGTGAAATTACTGAGATTGGACAGCTGCTTCTTGGCTAAATTCCTACAGCTCTTGGCTCAATTTGTGCGCTTGCGACGACCCACCACAATGGAAATCCAATTAATCGATTTGGTTAACATGATCTGAAACCCAATGACCTATAATCGCCCTTTCGCCTAAATCTAGAGCAGATCTCATCGATTCCCAGAAAACTTCAAGAGCTAAATCCTCGCCGACGTGGCTAGACCGTCATCTTCGCTTGAAGCCGCACCTTCACAGTGCCTCGATTTGTCATGAAACACACCCTTAACTAATATGTGTTGTCTACAGAAGATGAACGATAAATTAAAGGCAGTGCCCTTTGTGGATTATTATATCATTATTTTCCTTTTCTTTTCTTTTTTTCATTTTATTAACAAGCTTTCTCTTAAATTTAATATGGATATTTAGCAGTACAACTTATACCGTGCGGTACCAAACGCAGTATTAATAGTCAATTTTTAGTCCGATATTGCACCAAACGTCCGACTAATTTAATCAATACTATCCGACGATTATTTATCCTATTCGATTGAAATAGTCATTATTGTCCAAGCTGCCAAACGAGGCCTAAAGGAACTGGGCAGCTGAGACTTAAAAGATTGGTCATAAGTTTTTATCAATTACCTATTAAGGTTTCAGACACCTGATCCAACGAATTACTACTAGTTATTCCAACACTGATATCGTCCTCAAATTAATTATATGCACGGCCCAATAGTCATGAGATTTTATATAAAAGGCCACAACAAATTAGTTGACACACCCCGACCTAAATCAAGGCGTGCTGGCCGTCACGTGAAGGTGATGTAGCCATGTGAGTAGTGCGGAAGCGATAAGAAGATAAGAATATGAGTAAACAAAAACCAACCTAGAACTTACTAAAGAAAACATGAAAGTGCAAGTGTAGAGAGTTAAGTGTCACAACACAATATCAGAGCATAAGTAGCCTAAGTGCAGTACAACAAGACGAATACTAGTTATACAGTACCAAAGGAAAAGACCTACAACTACTAGAGTTTGTCAGAACCGCCGAATCCTCGAGAACATCATAAAGTACTGCCACCTAGTACCTGGATGGGCGCAAAACAAAAGCGTGAGTGGGCAAAAACAAAGGTTTTCAAAAACATTTACTTCTCAAAGTTCTAACCCCTCGTTATAAAATCCTGTATAGTTTTCCCAGTAAAAAAGAACATATATATATATATATATATGTATATATACCACAAGAACAATCTCAAATCAATATCAAAGTAAGATGCTAGATGAGATGCCAATAACATAGTCAAAATCCAGAAATGAATAACTCGTATGAAAGAGAATGCACCAACAATAAATGAATATGAGTCAGCCGGATCCACCTAGTCTAGCCTGTACAGCTGAACCTATAACTCATCTGGTATGCCTACACACGAGTCGGAACCACCTAATGTGGTATGTATGACAGGGCTAGGTGTAACACATATACGCTCAAGTTCTACGATCACGTGAAGGCTGTGCGATAACTCGCGGGTCACCTACATGTCGGAACCACCTAATATGGTATGTACGACAAGACTGTGCACCTAACTTGAATCCAAGATGAGCATGTGGTGCGGGAGGTGAACATCACGTGAAGGACTATGCCCTGGCCACGGGCGGGAACACTAACATCGGGGTGCAGGTTAATGAGTACTAAATACGTATAATGCAACCACAATGTAACTTACCAGTCGGAGCTTATTCGCTTACCAGAGGCTTACCTTTACATCCACAGCGCCAACAGCAACACAATATAATATAGAAAGCACTTACCAATTTAATGAATATGCATCATGGCAATTAAGCGATTAAAACCATTTAAAACACGGTTTCTGGGAAAAACGCTATACATATATACATACAATAAAAACGAATGCCCACTCACTGATAAGTAGAAGGGTCGTAACCCCCAAGCCTCGTCTGGCTACGCTCGTCCTCTACGTAGGTCTCACCTATATGCGAAACAACTAAATAAACATTAATTAAACGCACATAACCAAGAACTAGGTAATAACTTCTCATACATTGTTCAATTGGGGTGTGTGAATATACCAAAGTGATCTACACAACCTCAGGAACCACCCTATATTTTTAGAAAAAAAATTTCGACCACCCACGCGCCGGCCAAGGCACGACCATAAGCGTCACCCACGCGCGACACGTGCCTGGCACAAGGGAACGGAACCCTAACGGGGTTAGGGAATATTTTGTCAGAAATACGGAATATTCTGTCTAATCTAACTGACGCCGTTCACTGTCGTTAGGAATATTCCGTCAAACTTGACAGAATATTCGTCTTCTTCTCCGACGAGTTGCCGGACGCCGTGGAAAACTTTCTAACCTAGTTTTCTAGCTCATTTTTGCACCATTTTCTACGAAATTTGCACCAATTGAAAGCTTTCGACAAGTAGAACAAGAATATACCTGAGTTGGGTCCTAAAACTCACGAGATCTCGCTGGAGGAAGCTCGAAACTCCGGCCACCTCTGCAACTTCTTACTTTCGAGCTTTCCGACGTCCAAATTACACCAACAATGTACTCCGAGCTTCGTGAGGACGTCCTAAAGCTCACTATGGTCCTGAAAATCGAAGAAACCTACACGTTAAAAAGTTGGTGATTAGTGACCACTTCGGAGGTGGGGTTTCCTTACGTTATAGCTCTACCAAAACATCCCAAAACACTTAAGAGGAAGAGGAGATACCTTTTTGGGCTTTAAAAACGCATGAAACCTCGACGATCGACTCGGTGGTACTGTTCCCTCGACGGAGTTCTCAGGTTCTCAGGGTTTTCAAAGTTTTTATGTACAACTAAAGGTATAGTTGTACTCAGGGACTTGCAGGGATCACGATAGAGGTCCTAAAGGGTTCGATCAGTGAAGTTTTGGTTTGGTTTGGGTGTGGTCCATACAGTTGCAGAGAAGAAGAGAGTGAGTTCGAGAGAGAGAGAAAGGTTCTGCTTGTGTGTATGTGTGTGGTCTTCCCCCAGCCAGCCAAACAGCACAGGGAAAAATCTACAACCTAAGTTCTAATTGGTCTAGAACTAAGTTAATACAAAACTAACTAAGCCCTAACAAGACCTAATATTCTATGCTCACCTAATTAGTTCCCAAAAGCTTGGAAGTAAAATAATTGGCGTAAAAACAATAATTTGGGTCTTTAACTTGGCCCAAAAACAAAAACGTAACCCAACGTCCAAGGGCAAAAGTGTAATTTCACATTTTCGAGGAAATTAAATGTACAATCTTCGGGATGGGCTGTCACAATCTACCCCCCTTAAGAAAATTTCGTCCTCGAAATTTCAACAACAACAACAGTACAACAACTACTAGTAACCATAAAATAAATGTGGGTACAAATCCCTCATTCGGTCCTCTGTTTCCCACGTGGCTTCCTCCACTGTATGATTTGTCCACAATACCTTTACCATTCGAATCGTCTTGCTCCTCAGCACTTTGTCCCTCTAATCTAAGATCGTCACTGGCTCATCCTCGTAAGTCAAGTCTGGATTAATCTCTAATGGTTGAGGAGGTATCACATGCGAAGGATCCGAAACATAGTGACGAAACATAGAGACATGAAACACATTGTGCACTCTAGCCAACTCTGGAGGCAACTCAAGCCTATATGCTACTTCACCAACTCGTTCAGTGATCTGGTATGGTTCGATGTACCTAAGGCTCAGCTTACCTTTTTTCCCGAACCTTACCACACATTTCCATGGTGATAGCTTTAGAAACACCCAATCACCTACCTTGTACACCCGGTCGGTAGCATGCCTATCATCTAGGCTTTTCTGACGATCCTAGGCCGCTTTCAAGTTAGCTTTAATCACCTGAACATTCTGAGTAGTCTCCTATCTCAGGGTCCATCAACGCTCTTTCACCAACTTCTGACCAACAAAGAGGTGTACGGCAAGCTCTACCATACAGTGCCTCAAAAGGTGTCATTCGAATGCTCGAATGATAACTGTTATTATAGGCGAATTCCATCAAGTCCAACCGCCTATGTCAAGCATCACCGAACTGCAACACTGAGGCGCTCAGCATATCCTCTAAAGTCTAAATGGTCCTCTCTGACTGACCATCTGTCTGAGGATGATATGCCGTACTATACAGTAGATTAGAACCAAGAGCTTCTTGGAATGCCACCCCAAACTTAGAAGTGAATCTGGGGTCCCGATCAGAGATAATAGTCACTGGCACTCCGTAATACTTCACAACCTTGGTTAAGAACAATTCCGCTAATCGGCTTAGAGAATATTTTTCCCTCACTGGAATGAAATGCGCTGACTTAGTAAGCCGATCAACGATCACCCAAATACCATCAAAACCATTTTGTGTACATGGAAGCTTATACACAAAATCCATGGTAATATTTTCCCACTTCCACTGAGGAACGGGAAGTGGCTGCATCAACCCAAACGGCTTCTTCCTTTCTGCTTTGACCTATTGGCAAATTGCACATCTACTAACATACTCTGCAATTTTCCTTTTCATGCCTGGCCAATAATAAAAAGGTCTAATGGTATGATACATTTTCGTACCTCCTGGATGCATGGCATAAGCCGACACGTGTGCCTCATCTAGAATCTCTTTCTTTAATTCTGCATTGTTCGGCACATACCTTCGACTTTCTTGCATAAGCATACCATCAGATTCTCGAATTCTAAGATCTTTCTTTTTCCCTTCTTTTCTGACAAAAATTAATTCTTGAACTTCTTCATCATTCAACTGAGCAGCAAGAATGCGGTTAATTAAAATAGGCCAAACCTGAAAACTGGCAAGTAGCGCTTCTTCTTTTTCTTTCACTCCCAATTTCACTCCAGTAGATCTCAAGTCAACAAGAAGAGGAAATCGGCTAGCATACAAGGCATTAACTTGGCCTTGGGATTTTCTGCTAAGTGCATCAGCAACTACATTTGCACGACCTAGATGATACTCAATCGTGCAATCATAATCACTCAACAGTTCTACCCACCTTCGTTGTTGAAGATTAAGATCTTTCTGAGTGAAAATGTATTGAAGGCTTTTGTGGTCTATAAAGATCTTACATTTCTCACCATAAAGGTATGCCTCCAGATCTTTAAAGCGAAGATAATGGCAGCTAACTCAAGGTCATGCGTAGGATAATTCATCTCATGCGGTTTCAACTGCCTCGAAGCATAAGCAATCACTCTACCATGCTGCATTAAAACACAACCCATACCATTTAAAGATGCATCACTGTAGATTTCAAAATTACTACTGTCATCAGGAAGTGTTAGAACAGGTGCATGAGTGAGACAATACTTAAGCTGCTAGAAACTTTGCTCACAATTCTCATCCCACTCAAACTTAACATTCTTCCTTGCCAATCTCATCAGTGGCAATGCTAACATTGAGAAAACTTGAACAAATCATCGGTAATAGCCAGCTAGGCCAAGAAAACTTCTCACCTCAGTGACGGTTCGTGGTTGTTCCCAGTTCTCCACAGCTGCTACTTTTTGAGGATCCACCTGAATGCCATGAGCAGAAATGACATGTCCCAAAAATGCCACTTCATTTAACCAAAATTGGCATTTACTGAACTTGGCATAAAGGCGATGCTCCCTCAACTTCTTCAATACCAAAGTGAGATGTCGCACATGCTCTTCTTTAGTTCTAGAGTATACTAGTATATCATCAATATAGACGATGATGAACCTGTCTAGATATGGCTGGAATACCTTGTTCATTAGACCTATAAAAGCTGCAGGCGCATTAGTTAGCCCGAATGGCATCACCAGAAACTCATAATGCCCATATCGAGTCCTAAATGCCGTCTTATGGACATCCTTACTTTTAACCTTCAACTGGTAATAACCAGACCTTAGATCAATTTGAGAGAATACACAGGCACCTCGAAGTTGATCAAACAAATCATCTATGCGTGGCAACGAATAATGGTTTTTAATCGTCACCCGATTCAACTGCCGATAATCAATGCATAACCTCAAGGTCCCGTCTTTCTTTCGAACAAACAACACTGGGGTTCCCCAGGGTGAAATACTAGGCTGAATGAATCTTTTATCCACTAATTCCTGCAGCTGGGTTTTCAATTCTCTTAACTCAGCAGGAGCCATTTTATATGGAGTTAGAGATATAGGATCCGTACCTGGAAGTAAATCAATGGTAAACTCCACATCTCTATCCGACGGTAGTCCAGACAAATCATCAGGAAAGACGTCAGGAAAGTGCCTGACCACTTCAACTTCATCCACACTACTGGGAGTATTATCATTCAGCACCACGTGGGCTAAGTATCCCTGGCACCCTTTACTTAACAACTTATTTGCCCTCAAGGCAAAAATCACACCATGCCTCACTCCACTACGTTCACCTACGAACGTAACTCCAGGTAACCCTGGGCGACGGAATGTCACCGTCTTCTCATGATAGTGGATATCAGCATAATTATAGTGTAACCAATCTGCTCCCAAAATCACATCAAAATCTGCAAGGTCTAATGGAATGAGGTTAGATGGCATAACTACATCCTCAATCAACACAGGACAACCCGGATAAACATAGCTAACATAACACTTTTCTCTTCTAGGCATGGAGAATTCTAACTCGTACCCCAGGGGTGTAGAATGAGGTTGAGTCAATTGAGCAAAAATATGAGAAATGACAGAATAGGTAGCTTCACAATCAATTAAGACACTAGCAAAGTGACCAAGAACTTTTAACGTACCCATTATCAAATCAGGCTGGTTCTGAGCGTCCTGCAGAGTAATGTTATTGATACGTCATTGCACTTGCTGTCGTTCTCAGCCTCTGTTAGCGTGAACACCACGCCCCTAAGTATTACGTCCCTGGCCTGACTGACTAGGCTGCCTAGAAGATCCGGCATTGCTGGAAGAAACCTCCACCTGTTGAGACTGTCCACCAAGATACCCTTGTGATCCACCTGCTGCATAAGGCGGATATGGTGTATAACCTCCAGCGTACTGAGGGTAACCACTCTGGTAATAAGGATCCTGGGAATACTGATACTGCCCAGCTGAGTACAGAGCCATCTCCCCCTAATAGTGGTAAGTACCTCCACAGCTCGCCTGGCTATAGCCGCTAGGTCCTGGAAACTGCTGAAGCGGCACTGGTGGTGGTAGAGTAGGTGGCTGAGGTCTCTGTTCATTCTGAGGGCAGTGTATTGATCTATGCCCCATTTGACCACACGTAAAACATCCACTACTGCCTCTTCTACACTCCCCATAATGCCGATTATTACATCTACGGCATAAATGAGCGCTTGTACCACCAAACTCTCTCGGCCTCTTAAAACGAGGTCCTCCAGTGAACCTACCACCTCTCATCTGACCAGTGGCACTATAACCCCTACTTGAAGAACTGGAGCTGGTACCACTTCTTTTGAAGCCTTGAGTCTGACGGGGTCCCTGAGACGATTGCCCCTATCCTTGCTAAACTTCCTCTGACTGCCCTCTTTTTCCTTTTCCTCTTCATTGTCATTGGGCATGTTTTCCGAGACTTCGACCCGTAACAACATCTCATAGAACTCCTGGTAAGAAGCACAAGGAGTAGCAGTGGCCATTGAACGTCATTTCTTACGAGTTCCCAACTTGAAACGACGAAGCATTTCCACTGGATTAGAAGAAATCTCAGGACAGTATCGAGACAAGTTTGTAAATCTCCTGTAATACTCATTTGCTGACATTTGTCGGTGCTTTAAATGAGTGAACTCTTGTTTCTTTCTATCAATGTACTCAGGAGGAATAAACCTTTTCTGAAACCATTCCTTAAAAACTTCCCAAGTAATAGCTTCATCAGGTGTCAACTCATAAGATTCTTGCCTCCACCACGACGCAGACTCCTCACCAAGAAATCAAGTTGTAGTCTCAACCCACATATGATTAGGGAGATTCCCCTGTCTCTGTATTAACTTGAAAGTCTTCTCTACATGGTTGAGCCAACGCTCGGCTTCTTCATGACCTTCATTTCCCACAAAGTTATTGAGTTTCAAATTGTAAACAGTCTCCAAATGAGTCCTCTGAGGAAGGCGGAAAGAAGACTGAATAACACTAGCGATAGCTTCCCCTAATTGAGCTATGTCGGGGAAACTAGACTCAGCTTGAGTTCGGAGTTCTCTCCGAGAAGGTTCGATCCGTGAAGTTTTGGTTTGGTTTGGGTGTGGTCCCGTACAGTTGCAGAGGGGAAGAAAGTGAGTTCGAGAGAGAGAGAGAGAAAAAGGTTCTGCTTGTGTGTATGTGTGTGGTCCTCCCCTAGCCAGCCAAACAACACAAGGAAAAATCTACAACCTAAGTTCTAATTGGTCTAGAACTAAGTTAATACAAAACTAACTAAGCCCTAACAAGACCTAATATTCTATGCTCACCTAATTAGTTCCCAAAAGCTTGGAAGTAAAATAATTGGCCCAAAAACAATAATTTGGGTCTTTAACTTAGCACTAAAACACAAACGTAACCCAACGTCCAAGGCGTAATTTCATATTTTCGAGGAAATTAAATGTACAATCTTCGGGACGGGCTGTCACATTAGTAGTGACATAACCTTACCATAATAAATTGACCAAATCTAATTAAGTGGTATCATACAATCAAATATCAAATTATTATCAATAACAATGCATGACTGCAGTTCGATTTAACGTCATTTACCCAACCCGTTAATCTATTAATAAAACAATGGGACCTGCATATCGCATACCATGTATAAAATCAATTCTTGGAGGGATGAGAATTTCACATAATGTCACACTTTTTCTTTTCCATTTTCAAAGTAGGATTTTTTCATATTCGGATTTTTTTTTTCAAAACCGAAATGAATAAATGATGACGTGGACAAATACTAAAGTTGGTTTTCACAAATCATCGTCTTTGGAGCTCTAATCCCCCAAATCGACCCCTTTTAGCCAAATTCAATCGTAAATTTGCTTGGCTAAAAATGGAAAAATTTGGAAATTCAAAGCTACATTGATGACTTGCGAGGTAAAACAAGCTTTAATATAGGGAAGTGTTATTGACACTCCAAAAATCTCATTCTGCACTCCTCACAAGTGTATTTTTCTTTCTAAATATAGAAAGTTTGGAGTGTAAAATGAGATTTTTTGAGTGTCAATAACAATTCCCTTAATATATGTCCATGTCATCATTTAATATTCATAAAACTAACATTTTTCAAAACTTTAGTTATTTGGAATGTTTTAAAATGTTAGGATCAATTTGGAATCACCCCTAAAGGTTGGGTATATTTTCATACTTAACCTATTATTTATTCAATTTTTATGCTTATAGTATTGTTCAATATCTGTCTTACATTGAGAAGAAATCAAGAAAATAAAATACAATAGATATGTGTGTGGTTCCACTCCTCATAACTTCGCGCCTTTTGTGTGAAACCGCCACGCATGCCGTTCTTTGCAAATGACAAATTGCAAGTTGGTTGACACTCTCGGTGTGGTTAGAAATGGCCAATGATCCACTTCTTTGTTTATCTGATACGGTAGTGGGTTTGACTGTGGTTCCTAAAGATCCATGTCCGAGTTATTGAGTTTAATGTAACACCATGCTTTCGCACTTAATGATCGATGTAGGGTTAGTGCATATGTTGCCCACTATGTGGCAGTCCTACGTAAAGAAGCACGTTGAATATATGTCCCACATCGGAAATTTTATAAAAATAAAATACAATATATAAATGTTTGGTTCCGCTTCTAAAATGATGTTATGTACAATTGGCAAGATGCAAGTTGAAGGACAATATCGTGTAAATTATAAGTGTGTCAATGACTCGTCTCTTTGAATATCTGACAAATATATCATCAAGATTTTCTATAAGCCTAATATCATTTTTTTTCTTTCTTAAAAAAAAAAAGAAAAAAAAAAGGATTTTCTAGAAGCCTAATATTTTTCCAACAATGCCAACCTGAGCTATATAAAAAAAACCTTGACGAATCGAGCGTGGACAAGTTTTATTTATTTGTATTAGTCAAAAAGCCAGTGAAAACACCGTGACATTTATGTTATCGGACTGCTTTGAAAGTAACATGTCACCTAATCTTCCTTTCCCAAAAAAAAGGTAACATGTCACCTACCTTTCTTTCTTTTCTTTAGACAATTGTGCACATTAGACTAATTCCCTCGATAGGGTTTAGTAGCATGGACTTGTCACTTAAGGTTTCACAACACGAGACACTCAAATCCTTAGCATTGATGCCAAATGACATAATCTTAATGACATTAATGTGACACAGGGCGCATCTGCAGTTGTTTCATCTTAAAATTATAACATTTTGCATGCATCCTTCAATTGATAGTGGCGTTTTACATCTATAATAAGATATTATATGAGATACAAAAATACGTAATACTGTAGTATTGGTTTTACCAACCAACCATAACCTCTTAAGGGTGTACATTGAAAAAAGTTGAGGTTCCACCATAAAATTAATTGACAATATAAGGAGTAACCTAACCACCTATAAGCACGTGCAACGTTCCTCCTCTCATCAACATGAAATTCATTCTCAACATACATAGTCATTCTTCAAATTAGAGTATCATGGGAAAGATAAATATCTACTTTAGTAGTTGTAACATTAAATCTTGATCATTGTAAGCTTCGCGGAAATTTAATGGTGAAAAATCCTTTTTAAGTTCAAAATCCCCCAATACTTCAATTTTAGCTCAACTAGTGGGGCCAAGGTGGACCAAAAGTCACCTGAACTGTGGTTCCTGGCCAATGCCCCTACAAGATTCACAAATGTTATCTAATCTTGTTCTTATGTTTATTTTCTTCTGGCAAAATTTTATCTAAATCTGCAAAACTTCAAATTTGCAGAGTGCAGTTAGTAGCAGTAGCATATAGATTATACATACAACTCCAAGACCAGAAAACAATGGACACCATTTTTTCAGTCATGTTCATTGCAATTCATGTGTCCCTCTCTTTCTTCAAACCCTCACTTGCAGCTGAAGCTATTACTCAATCCCAAACCCAAAGAGATGGCAGATTTCAATTGGGTTTTTTCAAGTCTGGTGTTCACAGGAGTCTACTGGCTTCAGCTTACAGAGACAGCTGTGACGATTACAACCGTTGCGGCCCCAACGGAATGTGTGAAATTAGCAATTCAGAGATTTGCAGCTGCTTAAAAGGATTCCAACCAAAAGACCATCGGAATTGGGATTATGCAGATAATTCGGCAGGTTGCGTGCGTGTTAAGCCGCTGATGTGCCAAACCGGAGATGTGTTTTTTAAATATGGGGGTGTGAAGTTGCCGGATGCCACAAATTCTCGGGTGGAACAAAGTAGGAGTGTTGAGGAATGCAAGGCAAGTTGCTTCAATAACTGTTCTTGTATTGCTTATGCAAGCTCTAGTGTCAAAGGAGGAGGCAGTGACTGCACTGTTTGGTTTGGTGATCTGATCAACCTTAGGCAGCTTCCTGACAGCGGGCAGGATCTATATGTCCGAATGCTTGCTTCTGAATCAAGTATGTCAAACCCTTATTTTCTTTCTCCTTAATAAGTATTTAGGAGTGCTAGTGACATCAAATCATTGTTCAACTGTTGTACTTGCCCGGCTTTATGTTCGTCTAAACTTTTCGAACCCTACTCCCCCAGCTTTATGTTCTTCTCGTAATTTTTTCAATGATGATGAGGTTGAAGTTTTAACTATAGTGTTGCTTTGCCCTGTTGAATTGACTATGGTGCAGAAAATTCATCTAAGACGAAGATAATAGCGATAGCTGTATCCGCTGTTTCCATTGTTTTGGGATTTTTCTTAGCCGTCTACTACATTTACAGAAGGAGGCAAAAGTTCAAAGGTAACATTGCTTCTCTAACCACGAAACTACATTCAACTTTGTAAAACACACGTCCGTTAGTCCATATATATCATCGTGTTTCCGAATTGGTAAATTGAGGTTTAGGAGTTCCCATGCAGTTTGTTGTAACTGAAGCTTCTGTTTCGACACTATATGCAATTATGCATACAACAAAAATATGGAAAGTTTAAGAGAGTAGCTATACATGCGAGTTTGTTAAATGTTCTTAATCACTTTAGCTACAAGTCCCTTGGTATATTTTCATATGAATGGAGCCCGGACATATGACCTAACTTCCGGTTCACATATATTGTATCAAATTTAGTCCTCCACTGTCTTTTCTATTTTAGTTAAGACAACTTTTCTGATTATTGCATTTGATGGTTACATTTTTCTTCTTCTTTGTATTAGAGAAACTGGGGAAAGATGGAATGATGCGTCAGAACACTGCAGGACAGAAAGAAGACCTGGAGCTACCATTGTTTAGCTTGTCCACATTAATCACAGCGACTGATAACTTCTCGTTCAACACGAAGCTTGGAGAAGGTGGTTTTGGATCTGTGTACAAGGTAAATTTCTAACATTGTGCACATAAGAAGCGTAAACTCAAGGGAAGCAACTGTTCTGTTCAAAACGTTGTAATCCTTTCACGAAAGAGAATTTACAGGGTAGACTAGAAGATGGCCAAGAAATGGCGGTGAAGAGACTCTCACAAAGTTCTGGTCAAGGACAGGCCGAGTTCAAAAATGAAGTTATACTGATAGCCAAACTTCAGCACCGGAATCTTGTAAAGCTTATTGGTTGTTGCATTGAGGGAGAAGAGAAATTGCTGATTTATGAATACATGCCAAACAAAAGCTTGGACTTCTACATTTTTGGTTCGGATTCTTTAAAACTTAATAATACTGTTCGAATTAGTTTTCGTACTACAAATATCGTATAATAGGTTCTAAGATTCTTGAATTTGCATCTTTGAGAATTTAAATTTTAGTGACATGGATTTAAACTTGCCAGATCAAACTCAAGGTAGAAAGTTGGATTGGTCTCGACGCTTCCACATTATCCGTGGGATCGCTAGGGGACTTCTCTATCTACATCAAGATTCCAGACTGAGGATTATTCATAGAGATCTTAAAGCCAGTAACGTGCTGCTTGACAAAGATATGAACCCGAAAATCTCAGACTTTGGCATGGCTAGACTTTTTGGAGGAGATCAAACTGAAGCAGTTACAAAACGAGTTGTTGGAACCTAGTAAGTATTACAATGCATCTCTATCTATTATCTACTATAGCATACTACTTTCATAATTTAAGTGTATTGTTTCTTGTGACATACGACAGTGGCTATATGGCACCAGAATATGCGATTGATGGTCATTTCTCTATAAAATCCGATGTTTTCAGCTTCGGTATTTTACTGTTGGAGACACTAAGTGGAAAGAGAAGTAGAGGGTTTTATGATCCAAATCACAATCTCAACCTAATTGGACATGTGAGCATCAACTGTTGAATTCCTCATTTACTTGTGTTTGATTTTGTGACTGACGATTTGACATGATATATGTGCCTCAGGCGTGGCGATTGTGGAAAGAAGGGCGATCTTTAGAGCTGATTGATGAATACTTAACAGACTCGTGCAGTCTATCAGAAGTCTTGCGTTGCATACATGTTAGTCTTTTATGTGTGCAACATCTTCCAGAAGACAGGCCAACCATGTCATCTGTGGTTCTGATGTTAGGTGGTGAGAGTGCATTGCCTCAACCCAAAAAGCCAGGTTTCTTTATAGGAAAATATTCATCATCCGAAGCAGAATCTTCGAGTAAGAACGAAACATTTTCCCTTTCCGGTGTGATGAAAGAAACATCTTCAACAAATGATTCTTCCATAACCGTGTTGGAGCCTCGATAAGATTCACTAATTATCACATAACTCGCTTTTGCATTTTGAAAAATTCAGAACTAGGAAACTAGAACTCAGACAACTATTTCTATTTGTGGCAGAGCATTTCTATTTGTGGCAGAGCTTTGGCTATCCTTCAGATACATATTTACTAAGGGAACTGGGTGAAGCTTGGCAGCTGGGACTTAAAAGATTGGTATTGAGTTTTTATCAATTACCTGTTAAGGTTTCAGACACCTGATCCAGCAGATTACTACTAGTTAGTCCAACACTGATATCGTTCTCAAATTAATTACATGCACTCAAGAGATTTTATAAAAGACCACAACAAATTAGTAGCGTAATCATTTATGTAAATGTTGTATTTTAATTTGTCAAGTTTCCAACGCGAGATTTTATCATTTCTCCAATCTCTCCATTATTACTTGCTTGTGCTCTACTCATGGACATGGCCCCCGGCCCAGAGCCAGTACGGCACTATCTGGGGCTCGAAATATCGGAGGCATACAAAAATGTAGGCCAAATGGGATAAATAGTCCTCGTGGTCCTAAGGTATTCGGATGACAGACCATGTGATAAAAAAAATTCGGATTTGAACCCTCGTGGTAAAGTCTATTCGGATTTATGTCCCAAAACTTAACCTCCGTCCTTAGCCTGCACGTGATGGATCCCAAAAGTAGATTGTATGCAATAGCTGGGATCCCAGAACCTGCATTCGCAGCACCCGTCGAAAGCTTTAAAGGTGCCTGGTTTCTTTTCTAGTCTTCCTTATGATGCTGGAGACATCTCCTTGAAACTGGAAAGCAAGCAAACAAAACAATTCCTGCATCGTTTCAGATACAGGATTCATGCGTTCATTACAAACAAAATTGCATGTTCCTGTATGTTGTTTCTAACAAATTGTTCTACCAAAGCAGCATTTTGATACTGATACGAAACCAAATTACCCATCAAACATATAATCAAAGAACTGCAAAAATTAGAGGTCCCTTTACAATTTCTAAAATATTTAGACAAAATTCCTACCAACATTTTCTTGGCACAATTCAAGAACATTAATAAAAAATAATAAATTGGGTTCGAGAACCGAATCAAACCAATCAAATCCACGGACAATTTGAATTGGCATAGAACAAATCATGAATTAAACGGTTTAAATTGTAAACAAAATCTGACCCAAAACACCCAACTTTGTCAAATTTCGATTTCTCGAACCAAACAATTGCAAACCCGAATCAGAGGATGCCCAAGCAATTCAATCACAACAATTGAAACAAAAACAAGAATTGGAATTCGTAAAAGAGGAATTCAATCACTACAACAAACGACTGCAATTGAAGAACCAAACGGAGAGAGAGTGGGAATCGATTTGGAGAGCTCCTTTCTATCTTGGGTGATCGCCGTCGATCTCAAGAGGCAGTGGAAACTGGGTTATGGGTTGGAATGCAAGAATTTGATACAATTGTGTTCAACGATTAAGGCGAATCAGAGGTCCAAAGGAGGAGAGAGAGCGCAACGGTTTGAGCGAAGAAAATCACATACAGACTAACGGAGGAAGAACGAAGGTTAAGTTTTGGGCACAAATCCTAAGACCATCTCCAACATTTGCGCTGAAAGCCAAATTTTTTAACCCAGAAAATTTAGCTTTTAGCTTAGAAACAGTTTTTTCTACTCTAACCCTTCTGGCCTAAAATTTTAGCCCGGGATTATTAAAGAATGAACTGAGGATATTTTTTTTCTTAAATTAAATTTTTTTTTTTAAATAAATAAATATGTAGACCATCTTAAATTAATTTTATGAACATTTTAATCTAACTACTAACTGATGGTATTTATCCTAGTTGGTCTACCTTTGTCAAAAGTTTTTCTCATCCCGATAGTGCAAAGAATCTGCGAAAGTCTTACCGGAAGGATGTGGAAAGAGCGTTCGGGATCCTACAAGCTCGATGGGCCATTGTTAGAGAGCCTGCATGATTTTGGCAGACCGAAGACCTTCATTCAATCATGATGACGTGCATAATTTTGCACAACATGATTGTGGAAGATGAGTACATCAAAATTGAAGAAGATTCAGACAAAGATGTGGATGATGACCAACCAACACATGTGAGAGCTATTGCAAGAGATGTTGAATATCTCGCTCCAACCACATATGAGACCTGACGGGATAGGGTCACCTTGAGTGAGTATATGAGACGTTTAAATAGAATTCAAGCTCCTCAATGTCATGACACACTCCGCAAGGATTTGGTTGAGCATGTATGGCGCCGAGAAGGTGAACGTTGATGATGTTGGTTAAGTATTTATGTAATAATTTTTAATTGTACTATGTTGTTATTTTCTAGTATTAAATTTAAGTGTCTTCTTGTGCAAAGTATTTTGTCTAGTACGTTGGATAAATTATTGAAGGCATCTATTCTACATCAAAGTGTGGAATAATAAGTACAATAATTATTGAAGGCATCTAGATTAATAGAAACAATAATTAATAAAACATAAATTTAATAAAGTACATAAACCACATAAACTTAATACAATCGATAATTCATAAACCACATAATTAATAAACTACATAAACTTAATACAAACGACAATTAATAAACTTAATTAATAAAGCACATAATTCATACACTACATAAACTTAATAATCATATCCACCATCTTCACTTGATGATGGACTTCGTACTGGACTTGGGATATAGGGTTCAGAGGATTCATCATCTTGAAACATACTCCTTGAGGCAGACTTTCGCAAAATTTCCTTTTGCTTACCACGTAAAAACTTCTTCCTATCTGGAGTGTATTTGCTGAGGTCCTCCATCATGAAATTAATTTCAAACCTATCTTGCTCCCTATCCGAGATTTCCTTCATCTGCAAACGCATTTGGGCTGTTTCTTCTTGGCGAGCGCTATGGGTTTTCGTTCAATTTTGCAATTCCGGTAGCAAAGTGTCCACTCATCGGATCTTGGGACTTCCCTTTTCTCTTTACTTCCTTTTGTTTATATCTTCTCGGGGGCCTTGCAAAAGAAGGAGATGGGGTCATTTCATCGACACCTTCATCTCCGGCATTTGTCTGTGCGGCTTCACGTTGAAATAATCTTCCCCATTGTTGGTCCGCATCGGTTCCCCACCTCGGACAATCCTGGAGGACGTCCCAAGCATGTTGCAACTTAAAAACTTGATTTTTTGGTGTTACTCTTGTCTTGTAAATTTTCATTGCTTTGTCACCCTATGCAAAAAATACATAAATATAATTAGTTGCAAAATAATATTATGTACATGACAAATAAAATATCAAGAACAAAACTCACAATTTCTGTGTCGTTCCTTCCACTAGCCATGCCAACCACGGCTCTCCAAGCTTCCCTTCCATATAGTGCATGCTTTGTTGATAGTCTTCAACCGATCATAAACACCACCACCATCCCGCCCGCAACCATTGCAATTTTCTTGAAACTTTGCAATGATTTTATCCCACAAAACCTTCTTATTTTGATTTGTGCAAACTGCACCATCTTCGCTAACAGAAACTCATGCCAAGCATAAAGCAACATCTTCCCCACAGGTCCAATTACGAACTCTAATATACTCTCTTGCCATGTTGAACAATTTGGAAATGGAAAGAAATGGTAGAAAGATAAATTGGAAGAATTGTAGGAGAAAATTGAGTTTTGTGTGGATGTTTGAACAAATACATAGGTATTTATAGAGTTTTTGGGTGAATTTTGAGTTAAATAATTTTTTTTATTATTTTAGCCGTTGGATTTAAATTTGGGTCGTTAGATCTGTTTTTTAACCGTTAGATTTGATTATATTTCATCTCAACCGTTGGATTCAATGTATTTTAAAATAACATATTCTAAAAAAAATTAAATTTCAATCTGGACCGTTTGATCAACCAACGGTCCTTAAAGCCTAGCCCTTGGATGTGAATTATAGTCGTTGGGAATAATTGGGTGGTCGACAAACGGCCTGACAGCAGGGCCCACCCTGTCGAGAAACCCTTGCAAGCCCACAGCGTGGGGCACGTTGGCATGTGGGCGGGCCAAGACTGGCCCAAGTGCCAGCGAGTCTCGCATGGGGGGGGGGAGGAATTTGGGGGGTATTTGGTCCAGCTTTAGCATTTGGCTTTTAGCCCAATGTTTTAACTTGGGTTGGGTGGTGTTTTGGGGAGGGGGGAATAAATGGGGAAATCTGGGTTTTAGCCCATTGTTGGAGATGGTCTAACAAATTTTACCATAAGGGTATATATCCGAAATTTTTTACCACATGGGGTATTATCCAAATACCTTATGATCATGAGTACTATTTAGAATGTGTGTGTAATTTCTCATAATGTCTCTCTTTCTTTATTTTTTTTTAATTATTTAACAGACACATGAGCATTTTTCCTTTCTACGGGCACCTAATTATTTCCCAATTATTTTTTTTTTTAAGAATTTCCCTATTATTTTTAGTCCATGTGTATTAAAAATGAAAAAAAAAAAAAAAAACTAGTAAATGAAGAGTCTTCTCATTTTTCAAGAAAATTAGTAAATGAACAGTGCCTCATTTCTAAAATGATTTAAATTTAAACTTTCTTCATCTAATTAGTGATTCAACGCCAAATTTTTTTGATGAATCATCAAATTAACATCAAAACTCAAAACCTTGTCAAATTTTTGCAACCGTGTTGCCACCACAAGGTGTTAGTGTTTTGTATTAGGATAGTTTATATGACTCAACTCAAGTGCACTACATGTGTACAACTTAAGACACACATCTGCTATAACAACTGTCATTCATATAGCCTATGAGCTATTTCTAATCTTATTTGTTCATTACAAACAATAACATAAGAACAAATAAACCATAAACTCAACATTTAAACAAATTGTAATATGCACAAATGCTTATATCTTTTGTACAATTTTAGGGTGTTAGCAGGTATTCATCTCTCAATCTTTAACTCTCCAATTTATTTTATGTTGACTTTTAATCTTGGCATCGTTTATTTATTTAGTCATGCTCTCTAGATCGCATAGGTTTCCTCTCATTCGGTTGTAATCCTTTTTTAGTTGACATACATTATTTTCTAATTGTTAATAAAGTTAATTAGTTTGTAAAAAGAATGTCTATTAACCAATCTACTAAATCACCTTTTGAAATTTTGCCACAAACATTTGAAAACTCAGGACCGACCCTGCTCATGGAACGGGGCAATTGGAACTCGAAATGTCTTTGCTTGGGTGCAAAGAGACTTGTGTTACAATTATAGAAATTTGCATCACTGGGGAGTCTGGTGTTTGCCAATGCTTAATGGGCTTCTAGCTTTAAAACCCCACAATTAGCAAGCAAAAAGAGGCTTAATTTGTGACCAGGTGGTTGCTTATTGATTTGTTCTCATGACGATTCCACTGTTTCATTGCATAGAGCTTATGATTGTATATCATGGGTTTCCAATAATCATAAAACCTTAACACATACGATAAGATTGCTTCCACTTTGTCAAGGTGATTTCTATTTTAAATGGCAGTGGTCCATTCAACCTTCATTTATTTTATTTGAGAGAACTTTACAATTAGTCTTGGAAACTTTTACTCTAGTTTATAATTGATCATTGAAGTAAAAATTTGTTAAATAACATCGTTGAACTTAATAAAATGTGCGTCATTTGGTGGCAAAGTCTGATTCCAATGATACACGTTCTGTTTGAAAGTGATTTTAAAATAATTAAAAGTACTTTTGACCAAAAAGGTAGAAGTGCTTTTGAGTTTAAAAAAAGTGTTCGGTGTGCTTCTTGTATAGGCAATTTTACTGGAAGTGATTTTTAAAGAAGCAATTACAAACGAGCTCAAAGACCTCAATTAACAAACTTTTAGTTTAAGAATCAAATCCAAATTACAATGAAAGTTCAAGAATCAATTTTAAATTTTATTTTATTGATTTAGACGAGAGATATTGTCCTACTGACAAAAGAGGAACCGCACACAGATCATTAGGAGCAAGAGTAAATGCTATTAACTACTTAAACTATAAGATCTTTGCTAACAACGAAACCTAATTTGCAATTTGAAAATAACAAGGCAGAAGAAAAATTGAACAATGAACCAGGTCCACGATGCAAGAATAAACGCTCTTAATTAAAGAGGAAATGATTAGTGAGCAAACTAATCAATCATAGCAGTTGATAATATCATCCTCTACTTATAGAAAAGAGATTGAAATTTAAGAAAAGACTTAGAGTGGGTCAAATAAGCAAAGAAGAATCTCCGAAAGAGCCCAAAAATTATTTCTAGATCATAAAATGGGCTCAATACACAAGACCTGGTCAAATATAAATAACACATTGGACCTTCAAAATTCCATAAACTCTGCCCCAACACAACACAAAAAAAAAAAGCACAACTTGGAGCACTTAAAGAATAAAACAAAGGGAAATAATGAAGTGAGACAGACCGAGACCAGAAAAACCCCCAAACCACCACCACCAAGACCACCACCACCAAGACCGAAAAATAAAAAACAATGGAGAACGGTCACGATTGGAAAATCGCGGAGAAATTCTCAGGGTTGACGGTTTCCGCCGCCGACCCAATTCCTTCTTCTACCCCCACCGCCACCCGAAACAATCAAGACAGCAGCTTGATTCAGGTTATGAACGCCATGGAAGCTGCGGAGGCCACAATCAAGCAGCAGGTGGAAGAGAACATCCGATTGAGGAATCAGCTCGAACACAAGATTCTCGAGTTGCACAGGTACAAGCTCCACGAATCCATGGCTGCCCAGTTGCCGCCTTCTGCCCGCGGATCTCAGGACCAAGCTCATCAGGTAGTTGCCCCCGGCGTCGACAATCGAAACGAGAGGACTGCGAATCACGGTTCTGCACAACATAGTCGCGGGGAATCGGAAACAAGAGAGACCCAATTGGGCGGCGGCGAAATCAATGGAGGAATGAAGGTGGTTCGGGTTTCGGGTACTCCGCGGGCGGCTGATAACGCGAGCAGCGGGATATCGAGATTGTCGTCGCCGTCCACCACGACGTCGTTTTCGCCAGGTAGGTCGAGCACGGAGGGGGATTACGGAAATGGGTTGATGCCATTGACCGAATCGAACAACCCTAATAGCAGCATGTGGAAGAAGGATCTGGTTGCTAGGGTTCATGAGCACGAGCAAGAAATTATGCAATTGCGAAAGCGTTTGGCGGATTATTCGATCAAAGAGGCGGAAATTCAGAACGAAAAGTATGTGCTGGAGAAGCGCATTGCTTACATGCGCTTGGCATTTGATCAGCAGCAGCAGGACCTTGTGGATGCTGCATCAAAGTCTCTATCTTACAGGCAAGACATAATTGAGGAGAACATTCGGCTCGCTTACGCCGTGCAGGATGCGCAGCAGGAGAGATCGACGTTTGTTTCGTCTTTGCTGCCGATTCTGGCTGAGTACTCGTTGCATCCACCCGTCCCCGATGCGCAATCAATTGTTGGTAATGTGAAGGTTCTGTTTAGGCATTTGCAGGAGAAGTTGCTTCTTACTGAGTCCAAATTGAAGGAGTTGCAGTATCAGTTAACGCCTTGGCGATCAGATTCGAATCAGCAGCCTAATAATGTTAATGTTTCTGCGCCGCAGTTATCACCACCGCCACCACCTCAGTCCGTTGCTGGAGCAGCATTGCTGAATGTAAGCAGAAATGCTCTTGAAATGGTTGCTCAGAATCAGCAAGCATATTCTTACATTGGTGGAAGCAGGGCGCTTGCTACCTCTGATGCTCAGACAACTCCAGAATGGAATCCTCATCAGCAGAGTGGTTTTGGTGGGGTTGTCGCCAGCAATGTGGAACACAATGACCTGGCCATGGGGAATAGGTATTCCCCTGTTCCAAACCGGACTATTGCTGCCCAAGATGTACCCATTAATCATGCTGTTGTTCCAGGTGATACGCAAGGAAATCGGCATAATGAAGTAACAAGCAATAGACAGGTGACATTTCGTGATCCCATCAGGAACACACACAGAGAGATGGATGATCAAGATGCAGAGGGAAACCACAATGAGAGAGATTCATCCAATTGGAGTGCAGGAACATCTCCTTATGCATCGCCACACAACGAATCCAGCTCCCCGTATCCCCATTTCCTACCGCCAGTCATGGAAGAGGGTTCTTCATCGTATTCAGAGGCTGCAGATGATGACCCATATCCAGCTATACAGGGCCTTCAAATATCGGGTGAGGCTTTTCCAGGACACGAGCTTCAAGCATGCGGATACTCCATCAACGGAACAACCAGTTGCAACTTTGAGTGGGTAAGACATCTGCAAGACGGATCAGTTAACTACATTGAAGGAGCAAAGCAACCGAGCTACCTTGTAACTGCTGATGATGTGGATTCATACCTTGCTATTGAAGTTCAGCCTCTGGACGACAGGAAGCGAAAGGGGGATCTCGTAAAGGTGTACGCCAACGACCACAAGAAGATAACTTGCGACCCCGAAGTGCAATCTCAGATAGAGAAGATTCTTCACAAGGGCCATGCCTCATTCAAAATATTGCACTTCACCGGGTACCTCGACATATGGGAGCCTGCAACACTGGCCATTAAGAGGGGAGCTTACAGCATAAAGGGCAGTGGAGGACCGAGTGGAAGCGGAGTTGTAGTTGCAGAGAAGTTTTCTCCGAACACAAATGTCACAATCCCATATGGAAGTCCAAACGAATTCATAATCCTTAGCGGCTCCGATAACGGAGGTGAGTATGTGTTGAAAACGGACAATGAGAGCTGTTCTAGAGATACAGTTGTGCTTACATTTAGATTGTTTATTCATAGGGCTGATGAGAGAAAGACTACAAAGAAAGGGAAAATAGGGACTTACTTTTTCAACAAGTATTTGTAGTAGGTTTTTCTTTAGGCTCAGAATTCGGCACGAGTGTCTGTTGTTATTTGTTTTTAGGCTAGTTTGGGTGTCCATTACATAATTTTTGGGATGTTGCGTGTGCAGTTGAAATCTGAATTTTTCTCGGTAGCTTTTTGAGCAATTTTTGTGTGTGATAATTTATGCACCAAGAAACGAAACAGATGAACTAAGAAACCAGTGGATAGTAAGCAGAGGTGTTACGCGTACTTACTAGGTTTCGACCACTTTTCTTGTCACTCCTTCAGTCTGATCTCCTCCGAACATTCTAGCCAGGCCGAAGTCTGAGATTTTCGGGTTCATCTCCTTATGAATGCTAAGTTATCAGTGGCCGTGACTTTTGCGCACGGACTAAACAATGGTAGCTCCGGGTCTTCTTCACGTCCTTCGTTTTTCTTCCCTGTTTTCTCTAATATAAAGAGAAACTGCGTATCTGTGAATGAGAAGAAAAAGATCAATACATTAGAGTAACTACATATCTATTGAGTAAAGCCATACCAGAGCAATTGCTCAAGCAAATGTCCCTGCATTCCGCGAGACTCGGACTTTGGTTGGCCCGGGACTTTGTGGTATCTGGCAATTTCACCCCCACCATATTTCACAAACCCATGTTTCTTTTGGCAGCTCAAAGGTTGAGTCCGCACACAACCTTCTTGGTACTCTCCAAAGCTCCATTTTTCTGGCCCTTTCGGCTCGAATCCTTGGAAGCAACAGCAAACTGGGGGTTTAGTAATGCCAACAGACTCGTACCGGATTGATAACCGAAACTTCGCTGCAGGTAGTTTCTCGGGTTTCCATGTTTTGCTTCTCGTAGGACAAGATTGCCGGAATCCAAGATCCGCAACACCGGATTCCGGGGATGTTTGGACAAAGATATTGACCAGGCAACAGCACTGCCTGAGGTGTTAATCTTAGAAAAACCAGATGAATGACTGATGGGGTTGCGCTAGTTTGCAACCGAAGTAACATTTGGGGGTGATGGGACTGGACTTTAGTGCCAAATTCCCAAGAAGCGCTTCTGGGAAAAGCCGAAATCTGGGGGACCGCAAAAACCCAGTACAAAACTGCCACCTTGGAAATCAAGGTGCAGCCATGGCATCTCTGAGCCGTTGGGATTTTTAAGTAATGGAATCAGCTAGAACTGAGGGTTTGAAGAAAGAGGAGCAAACAAATTCCAACAAAAATGAAGGAAAAAACATTTTTATTTTCCATTGATTTTCTAGTACATGCCTACTCATTTGAGTCTTTTACAATTGCAGATATTTTGAGATTGGTAGATACGTACGTACGTACATGCATACATACGTACAATGAAATTGTAGGGTGTGTATCTAAAGGAGAAAATAGAGTAATGTTAGGTCTTAAGCAACCAAATAAAGAAAAAAAAAGCTTCAAAAACTCTAACTTTAAAGTTTCACTTAAATATATAGCATGATTATATAATAAAATTGAAAAGAAAATCGTTTTTTAAGGTGTTGTTATTGGCACTCCTACTATCTCATTGTGCACTCCAAATTTTTATATTTAGAAAGAAAAAAATTTACATTTATAAAAAGTACACTATAAGATTTTAAAGTGCTAATAAAAGTATATTTTTAATATATAACATTATTACATATAAATATAAGATACCAAAATTTTTTGGGGGCCCTGTGCGATTGCACATTTCACTCCCCCTCAACGCCACCTTTGTGCTAGGCAGATCAAATTTTCTAGACTAAATTTATTAACCATGTCAATAGGAAATAAGTGCATTAATCAACACTTAAGTAATAATCAAATCATCAACAACTATGTCATATGATATATGAAATTTGGTCTAAATAGTTGGCATCACTGTCTAATATCTATTAGATCACCAAACCAGATAGTGCAGCCACTAATTCCATGTGATAGTGTACCTGCACCATGCAAGCCTGTGTGTGCAATTCCAATAGTTATTGCTTGGACTAAAAGATGAAGAATAAAATAAGAAAGTACAGAAAAAAACCAATACAATCTCTTTCTATATCCAGCATATTCTCTACGTCCATATTATTTTTAATTCAAGAATCAATCTCTCTTTAAATCGAATTCAAAACTTGAAGATCTGATTTTTGGTAGGGACAAAGGGGAGGTGAAGGAGAGAAGGAGAGACTGAAGATGGAGGTGTCGGGGATGCAAGGAAAAATGGGGGAAAAGTCCAGCATGTCAACGACTAACAAACCGAGAGAATGTTTGGAGCGGTGTCAAACTATCAGTTACCTAAGCTTTAACTTCTTACAAAGATGTTGTTGAAAACAGAATATAAAATAGGATCCATGCTGACGTGCACAAGAAAACTTGGTGGCAATTGATTTTTATTGTTGTGCGGCTTGTGCCCATGCTCCTCCATATCTGGCTCCTGCCCACGATTTTTACCGTTGGCAGTTGCAGAATGTCAAAGACACAAAAGGGGCAGCTTCGTTGTTGGTATGCTTTCATATACCTTTTCTGATTGAGTAATCTATGTTTCTATTATGTTGCTCTCCTCTCTGGGTTATACCGTAGCTGAAAGTTACTCGTTTCCCTTAACATTGGACAAAACTATGGCTGGAAAATAAATCCAAACAACCCGAACCCGAAAATCCCAAAACTTCGGTAACCCGAACCGAAATAATCTCGAACTTTTGGTACGGGATTCGGCTTCAATATATCTTTAGTTCGGTAATCCTGAACCGAACAACAATATATTTATATAATATATATAATTTAAATTAGAGGTTATAAATTTTCTGGACCGTTGAATTGGTTGAGACTTAATCTCAACCGTCCAATCTAAGTTAGGGTTTCACACAATCTCAGTCTCTCACATTTCTCACTGAAGCTTCAAGCCTCAGCCCTCTCATCTCTCCCGAGTTCTCATTTCTCCGCCTTTGTTCTATCCTCCACCTCTGCATTTCTATGGTCAGTGGCTACGACTACTGCCATAACAGCCGCCTCTGCATTTCCTGCCACCGTTGCCCTTTCTTCCCTCTCTTCCTCTTCCTCCTCCTCCTCTATATCTTTTCGATTCCCAAAACTCCAAAACAGAGCCCTTCTCTCCTTCGCGCTGTCTCTGCTCAACCCAACTCCTCCATTCCTAGCTACAAGCTTCGCCCACCTGCCTTCGTTGAATCGGAGCAAAAGCCATCCTTTCAGGTCTGTTGAAATTAATCAAATTTCTTGTTTCGTGATTAATTATGTGTTTTTTATTTTTATTTTTATTTTTTATTAATGGGTTGTAATCTGATTCTTTATTTGATTTGAATTTTGTTATAGGTTATGTTTGTTTGATGGTTATGAGTATTTTACATAATTTTAATTTTGTTTTGAATTGCAGAATGATGGTGCAATTTGGCTTCGTATGAATTGGATTTGTGTTTGACGGCCCAATCCCGATCCATGTCGATATCTTGAAAAAATTTCTGGTATTTCGAAATTCGGGAATCCCAAAAATTCGGTTCGATTTCAGGTTTTGAAACCTCATCTCGATAATTATCGGTTTGGGATTCGAACTTTGGATTCCGGTTCGGGATCTCGACCCGAACCAGCCTTAGACAAAACAATTGAAGAACTTCGAAGCATTTATTTGAGTTGATGGACTCAAATGTAAATTGCACAATTCCAGGGACTAGCACATTTTTATGACTTATTATATTAACACCCAACATATTGTTGAATAAACCCCACATACTTAATACACCCCACATTTACTTTTTCAACTAAAAATTATCTTAACACACTCCACATACTTCTCCATAATACCCTCACACCCCACATTCTCAACATACACCTTACATTTTCACATACACCTCACATTCTTTAAATTTTATTATATTAAAGTTCTGTTAGTCGATGCATCTGTTACCTTAAATAAAACATTATAAAAAATTGATCTGAGCCTATGTTCTTGCTTATGTTGTTTTCATTATTTTCCATGGAATGATCTTTCGTTTCCTTCTTTTTGTCCACCAGATAGTTTTGCTACTTTGGCTTTCTCCTTTGCTTCTATTTAACATGTTGAACTATCTCCTCTCGGTGACTCGTGTTAACGTAGGGGACTAGGTCTTGGCATCTTGGTTGGGGATGATGGTATTCACTTGCTTTGTTTAAATACCGATTTAGCCATGAAGATCATTTTTTTATTAGAGCTCATAAGTTACTAATCTATCTAAATGTCAAATCTGAAACGTTCAGTGCCCACAACCAATTTATCCATGAAGATCATTTTTTTACCAGAGACCATTTATACCCTGCTGTTCCTAGGTTAAAAATTCGGTTCTGCAATCATGCTTGAATGATATTGCACCCCATCCATCCTAAGAAATAAACATCAAGCATGCTTAAAAAAATTTAGCAAAAGAAAAAAAAAACACTACTAAACTATCTCAAAGAAGATTTGAATATTTCAGAATATATCTTTGCCTGTTATGTTGCAGAATACTTAACAGTTAATAAAAAAAAACATAATGACAAGACATTGTGAGTGCAGGTGTGTTCAAAATTATAAATAAACTTACGGGTAGTTTTAGGATTTTATTTTTCATGATTTGGGGTGTAGGGAGAAAATAATTGCTCTTTCTTTTTTTAAATTTCGTTTTTTTTTTTTTTTTTGAGAAAAATAGGGTTTAAATAGTCATTTTATACAAGTTATTTAACACTAAATATTAAGTAGGGTGTATTCAACAATTTGTGGGGTGTTATTAAAAAAACCCTATTTTTATTTGTTTATGTTTTATCAGTTCTGTTTGGGTAAAATTGCGAATGTGGTCCTTTTTCAACAAATGGTAGAAAGTTGGAATTTTGAATATATTTTTTTTAGCAAACAATATTATCAACACTAAAGGGATGGGGAAGTGAGCTAAGCCTCACAATAGGCTAGTAATAATGTGATTCAAATTCCCTTTTCGCGAGAATCGAACCTAAGACGTCTCACACATAAAAGAAGAGGAATATCACTAGCCCGTAGTACTAAGTAACAAAATTCTGAATATTTTTCATTGTTGTTATACTACCATGTAATTGTATTTCTCTTTAGTTGTATGTAAGATGCTTTAAGAACGTAGCACATATATGATTTATATTAACTTATTCTTTCATTCAGTCATTCTTGACGTAAATATATTATTGTATATAATAAATAACAACAATTATTTTCCATTGCTCAATGGATTGGGCTCTTTTAGAGTCAGTAGTTTTTTTTTGGGACAAATAGTGTCACTAATTTACGGGAAACTTTGGATGCGGTCCTTGGCCATGAATATTCTTTGATTGAAACCTTGTTGGTTTTTAATCTTTGATCGAGGTCCCTGAAATTAATGTGATAATTTATTTCTATGTATGTTACTATATTTTTTAAATTAAAATTAGAAATTTTAGTTGTTTATATTAATGTGATTTTAAATAAAAAAAACCCATAATTTGTGGGATTAAAATTATTAAAATATAAATATAAATATACTATTGTGTGTGTGTGTGTGTATAAATATGGGTACACTCATCAAAATTAACCAAAAAAATTATTGTATCAAAACATGGGTACATTCTTCAAAATTTCAAAAAAAGAAAAAGATATTAGGCTTAATAACATTAGTAAATTTCTTCGATTAAATTTGACATAGATACATTTTAAAATCAAAGAAAAAAGAATGTACCCATATAAGTTTAAAAATGGATTAAAAAAAATTGAATAGATTTTATATATAAAAAAAGGGTACATTTTACATATAACAAATTGGTATATTTAAGAATGAGTACATTTTAAGATTAAAAAGTTTTACATGAATGGGGACATATAATTAGCATGGGTACATTTAGCAAAATAAAAAGTACAAATAAAAAAAAATATATGGGTACAAATACAAATAAAATTTAAAAAATATGGGCATAAAAAGAAATTAATATGTGGGTACAAAATAAAATTGAAAAGAAAATTGGTACAAATTAAAAATGGGTACAAACTAAAACTAAAAATATATGATAAAAAATTTATTCATAAATATAAATATACTAATTGTAACATTTTTAACATTAAATGAATATATTTAGAAATAAAAAAATATTTTATTATTGAAATAATAAATGATTTTATTAATACCCAATGACCTTGATAAAAAATTGAAAAGTAATAGGATTTTAATCAATGAAGTAGCAAAAGGAATGATGCGAACCTAATTTCTTGTTCAACAAGCACTAGCACAGAGGGCCCTATTGCAAAACGTTGGAATCCATACAGCAAATGATTCATAAATCTATGCTCCTTAGGAAAGCATATAGTATAGATGTAGTCTGAGATGAATAAGATGATCCTTATCGAGCCTCCAAAAGCGAGATCGATAACTCGTTGGTTGAACATGACTGATTACCTGAATTAGGACCTGCTTCAGGTGTTCCCTTTTCCATGAAGAAACCGGGTTGTTTCGGCTGAGCCAAAGCAGTCTCACTTCCCAACATTACAACCACAGCCGCCATGCTTGGCCTATCGTCAGGATGATGTTGCGCACATAAGAGACCAATGTTGATGCAACGCAACACTTCCGATAGCGTGCCCGAGCTTCCTAAGCATGTATCAATCAGTTCTGAAGGCTTCCCTTCATTCCACAATCTCCATAACTGAAACAAATCAAAACTCCTTCGTCAATTACCCTTCTCAGTAGGAACGAAACAATTACTAGTGATACTTGCATGTTCAGAAAGGTCACTGCTGTTGCTTGGATCGGAGAATCCTTTATTTTTCCTTCCAGTAATGACCTCCAGCACCAAAATACCAAAGCTAAAGACATCGGATTTCACAGAAAATTGCCCGCCCATAACATATTCGGGTGCCATGTAACCGCTGTAGAAAGTAGAGATATCGTAGAGGAGTGAGAACAAAATAAACAACTGATGGGGACTAGTAGTTGATAGGGGAATATTATACAGCAAACTTACCACGTGCCAACTAATCTCTCTGTATTTGCTACAGGCTGATCTCCTTCAGTCAATAATCTAGCTAGGCCAAAGTCCGAAATTTTCGGATTCATTTCAGTATCAAGTAAAACATTACTTGCTTTGAGATCTCTATGAATAATCCTTAGCCTAGAATCCTGATGGAGATAGACGAGACCTCGAGCAATGCCACATATAATGTTGAAACGTTTAGGCCAATCGAACAGTTCTCTTCTCGTTTCATCTGGCAAGTTAAATCCAAATTCAACTTCAATTTTCAATACACATTGCTTAACGGCCTATATATGATTATTATTTTAAAGCAACCAAGCAATAATTAGTTTTGCATAAACTTATAGGGTCCAAAGGTTCAAACCAAAAATGAAGGAGTCTAGGCTTCCGTTGGGCATGTATTCATAAAGTAGCGATTTCTCCTCTCCTTGAACGCAACAACCAAGAAGCCTTACCAGATTTCGGTGCTGGAGTTTGGCAATCAATATAACTTCATTCATGAACTCGTTCAATCCTTGGCCAGAACTTCTTGAAAGCCTCTTCACAGCAATTTCTTGTCCATCGGCCAGCGTCCCCTGGAAAGTTACTCAATTTCCAAAATTGTGAAAGTCCTTATGGAATGATTCTTTGTTAGTCTGTTCATTATTGTAGAGTAAATTAGAAATCTACCTTGTAAACAGGGCCAAATCCACCTTCTCCGAGCTTTTTATTGCTTGAAAAGTTATCCGTGGCGCTAGCTACTGTCATCAGGTCAAAGAGTGGGAGCTCCATGTCCCCTCTTGGAGCCCCTTCATTGTCCTCATTTCTTTCCCTTATTTCTGTGATGGGGTTCCTGTTAGCTATAGCCTAGATGCAGTAACCAAACTAAAACTTAAATGTGCAGATAGATTACATATACGGTTCCACCCAATATAAACTCGATAAAAATCCCGTTGCCCTCAAAAACGCATATCCAAACACAAACAAAATTGACAAATGCTTGAAGGATGGTCAGGGTAAGCTAATATACCTTTATTTTTTCTCTTTCTTCGGCGAATGACATAGCCAACTAACAGCACTCCGGAAAACACTATTGCTATGCCAACAACTATAATTGCAATCTTCACTTTTCTGCTGTTTTCTCCTTCATTGTTGACTGATTAAGTAAAGCAGACAAATTCAAAATGGAGAAAGCAGAAAAAAAATAGCAGGGTCAGTTCAACTTTGCGAGAAACAAAAACAACTTCTTATTGGAACATGTTGAAAAACAATAGTTGAACTACAAGCGACTTAAAAGTACAAACACGAAGCTTGTATTGTATAGTTCGATACCTATATCAGCAGCTGACGTTCGAATATATATTTCCTTTCCAGCAACAGGAACCTGTCTGATATCTATTAGATCACCAAACCAAATGGTGCAGCCACTACTTCCTTCTCCGATATCTGAGCTCGTATAAGCAGTACAGGAACAGTTTTTCAAGCATTTGGTTCTGCATTCCTTGAGATTCATACTTTTGTCCACCCAAGAATTTGTAGTATCTGGCAATTTGAAGCCATCAAATTTGAGAAACTCATCTTTATCTCTTTCGTGGCAGCTTAATGGTTTATTGCGCACGCAACCTAGAGACCAGTCTGCTAAATTCCACTTTTCTTGAGACTTGGGGCTGAATCCTTGTACACATTTGCAGGCCGGATCCTCATTGGTACAATTTCCATTGGCTCCACAGAAGCCATAATAATCACATGATTCTGTAGGTCTTGATGAAAAATCCTGCCAAGCTTGATCTCCCACCTTCCACTGAAACCGAGCACATGTCCTGGTGGTTTGGTTCAAAACCACTCTTGAGAGTATCGACTCAATCTTCGGTTTGTATGTGACGTAAACTTCATCGTCATTGTAGACAAAATTGAAACTATAACGAGGACTAGGATCTTCGGGTGAACCACAGATTGTGATTCCATTCCATGCGCTGGTGCGAAAGAATTTTGTACTTCCATTCAGAATATATGCCTCAGGATATGCTTGAAGTTCCATTTCAATTCCGTAAGTAAAATCTCCGGGACACGGGTCTTCTGAATTTTTCCACGCTGACAAATGCCGTTTTAGGCCTGTTCTCAAGTCCCACCCCAACTTCATTCCTCGTAATAATGTATCTGAAGGATAGTCGAAGCTTTGCCACAAATGAGTTGCTGAATTTCCATCTTTTGCATCTCTTAGTACCAAATTCCCGGAATCCAAGAGCTCTACCGTCGCATTTTGGGCCTGTTTAACTAAACCCGTCGACCAAACAACGGTGCTGTTCTGACTCAAAAGCACAAGATTACCTGTGCTGCTTATCATCAACACGCCGGAAGAATCATTGATGGGGTTGCATCTGTTTGCAACCCAAACAACAGTTCTAACCGGGGCATTCGTGAACCAAATTCCCAAGTAACGGTTCTTGGAACTACCTGGACTAAAGAAACCGAGCTCAAAGCTTCCATTACTTGAAACCAACGTCGTTCCATCAACGACAGACCGCGAAGGTGTAATGCCGTCAACGGAAAAGGAAATTGTTAATAACAAGAAGAGCAAGTTAGCACTGATCATAAACGAAAAACAAAGACCACCCATAAAATATTTGTTCTTGTGCTCCCTCTCCTTGACCACCGATTTGATTCAAGTACAAGATAATTGAGAAAACCTCTTGTGGTTTCATTCATCAGAAACAGAAGGGGAACAAGTAATGAACTATGTTATCTTTACAGCTAAGTGCGGCTCAGCATGACAGGAAGGATGATCTGATGATGCTAAGTCGTGGTGGTTCAATAACTGTGGAAATAATGATCTCTGTGAATTTAAAACTCATTTTTTATTAGTTTTTATTCTCCTGTTTCATCCATAGCAGTGTTAATCAATTCATACATAATGTTCAGGACCTACCGGTCAGAGATTGAAGGCAAAACTCGTTTTGTGTCAAGCGCCGAAATAGACTTTCTGTGAAGAAAGGGTGTAGATGTAGTTTGAGACTCGGTTGAATAGTCAACATGTCGATATTGGTGATGTTGACATACAAGGCTACAATTGAAAGCCCTAATTCAGCATTTTGGAAAGTTACAATGGAGGATGAATTGGCTTCAATGGCAACCATAGGGTCTGGACTTTAGTTGAAGGTGGCAGCAACGTCAAACCAATTGATTGTTAGTGGGGTAGGAAGGATTGAAAGACTTAAAGTTAGGCTTGTGGCTAAAAATTACCCAGCACTCCGCCTAACACCGCATGCCCAGCACCGCATGCCTAGCCCCTCAAAGATGATCTATCATGTGCCAAAAAGTCGTCTCCTCTTAACTCCTGTGGTCTTAATCCTCCTTTCATCCTTTGAGCTTTGTCTTTTCTCCTTTCCATGGGCCTGCATCGTTCTGAGTGTCGGAAAAGACCATGCACTAATAGTTTGGAAAACTTGGAAAAATTTTGGTTTGGAAATTAGAAATTTTCGAAATCTCTAAAAGTACTCCAATTTCCATTCTAATTTTTCAAAAAATATTCGAATACACTAATTTTAATGTCTGAATGAGAAACACCATTACACCTTTAGAAATGATAAATAAAGGGAGTGGCAACATATGACAATAGTAAACAAAAGAAATAGCTTTCTGCATGTCCTTGGATATTTTTATCTGAGCCTTTTTCTTATAAATATTTTATTAAATGCACTAAACAAAACTCTATACACTAAACCGATGGCAGAAGAATTTGGGCTGCATTTGGTTGAGGAAGCAGAGTTCTCACTATATGATTATCCAGGTTATTTATGTTGTGTTTGGCTCATATACCTATGAGTTGACAACAATTTTGATAAAGTAAATTTTTAACTGCTAAAATGGCACCAGCCATTTTGTGACTTTGTGTTTGCTTGCGCGCGATTGTGCATGTTGTATTTTCTATGCATTATATGGCAACAATGAAGTGATAAGTGCTACAAAGGAAAAGCAAAAGTGGGTTTGCTTGTTGACTTTGGGAGTTGGAAATGTAATGGCTTGGCCTTTATTTAGGCCATCTCTAACCGATGGTTGGTCAGATGATTTTTTTTAGTCATCTGACCCTCCAAGATACTTCAAGATATTAATATTTTAAAAAACAGTATATGGCTATATTTGCCTTCATCTCCAACCGAGGGCCAAAGGGCCAAATGGCTCATTTTAGCCCTATCACAAAAAACCGTCTCCAACCGAGGGCTAAAGGGCCATAGGGCCAAACATAATTTATTATTCAAAAACTACAACTTAAATGTTGTTTAAGTTTCATGTTGTTAAATGTTTTTTTTTATGTTGTATAATTTTTATGTTGGTTAATGTTATTAATGTTGTTTCATATTGTTTAATGTTGTTTCATGTTACTTAATTTAATTTAATGTTGTATAATGGCTTAGGAAGTTATAGGAAAAAAATAGAACTAAAAAAAATATGAAACAAATTTTGTGAAATAGAAGTTATAGGAAAAAAAAATAGAATTTAAAATAAAATGAAACAAATTTTGTGAAATAGAAGTTATAGGAAAAAAATGGAATTTAAAAAAAAAATATGAAACAAATTTTGTAAAATAAAAGTTATAGGAAAAAATATAATTTAAAAAAAATTTGAAAAATAGAAGTTATAGGAAAATTTTTGTAAATAAAAAATAATAATAAAACTGTAAAAAAAAAAAATTATTCAAAGCAACCGACAGTAATACACTTATATTAAGTAATGGAATGTATTCCGGTTATAACCGACAGGAAAGCCAACAAAAAAAAATTATGGCCAGCCCTCTAGCCCTTTGGCCCTTTAGGATTCTGTGGGGCCCTCTCAGATTCCAGAGCCATCTGGCCTAGCCCTTGGTTGGAGACAGTTTTCGGACTATTTTCGGCCCTCTAGCCCTGTGGACCCTTCGGTTGGAGATGACCTTAATGCAAGGAAATGTTTGCATTAGTATGCTTGCCGAGTGAGAGGGTAAGCATCAATGAGCATCCGGAGGAGAACACAAAGGAGAGAAAATAGAGAGTGAGAGTGAGAAACTCTTGGGGTAGAGTGAGGCTCTTGGGAAAATTATGTGAGTGTACAAGGGATTGGGGTTTGGGTTATGTCGATTTAACTCAAGTGTATCTTGTACTAGTTATTCTCATGTGAAGAGCAATATCTCTCCGATGACGTAGGCAGGATTTTGCCGAACCTCGTAATTCTCTCGGTGTCTTTATTTCTTGTATTTTAAGTTGTTCAACTGTGAGTTTGTATTTTTGGTGAGATAATCTTAATTTGGTTTTGCACTGACCGACCAAAGCACAACAATTTAAACATAAGAGGAAGTGGGATCAAATGCTCTATGGAATTTCATGTGGGAAAGTGTAGCACCTTCAAGTTTGCCATGCAATCTGCAAAGAATGAACTTTGAGGCCTTTTTGACTGTTGATTTTGTTTGTTGTTTTCTTTAAGACATCAGAATTTACCAAAACAAAACTGTCCCAATCAAGTTTACTTCAATATTTTGAAGAAAAAAAATGAAGAAGTGAAGATGTTAATTACTATGCGAGGGAGTTTGTAGTTTTGTGTGCATAAATAAAAGGGTTTTTATCAGAAATGGTCCCTGACATTGGCTTAACTCATCATTTTGGTCCCTGACATTCGAAATCAATAAATTTGGTCCCTGACATTCGATGCTACACATCAAAGTGGTCCTTCCGTTAATAATCTGTCAAATCATCCGTTAAAAACCATGTGCTGACCCATGTGACCTTTGAATGGAGGACATTTTCATAAAATTGCCTCACCCATTACTTCCCACCTTTTCGCTGATACCTTTTCCATCTGATACATTTTCCTTCTTTGGTTAGAGAGATGTGAAAAGGCTAGGGCTTGGCAGTAGGGATTTTGGCGAGAGAGAGTGATTCAGTTCTACTTTAGATTAGGACTCTAAAATTCTAAATTTCTGGCGAGGGATCATTGAACTTCTGTGGATTGTGAGAAATTTTAGTGACCTATAAACATGTCGGATAAGTTTCGCAAATCTGGAAAGCCTCCAAAATATGGTGAGTATTTTGTTTCTTCTTTCCATGATTTTTTTTATACTTTTGATGGTTCCAATAGCCCTTCTTCATACCTTTGGTATCTGGTGGTGGGGTTTGTGTAGTTTGAGATGGTGTGGGGTTAGGGTAGGTGATGAATATATGTACTGATGTGGTCTTGTTCCCTTTCTTTTGTCATTTTGTATTAAAGATTGCATAGCTTTACTGATTTGGAGTTATTCAATGACATTGGAATGGTTGTTGTTGTGTATTTTTATTGTTTTAGTCTTCATTGTATGACATGGACTTAGGGTTTTGACCGTAAAATGTGGCAAAAATAATTGACTTATATTTAGAGGTTCAAAAACTAATTGACCATTGGATTTACTAATGAATTAAACAATATTTTGCGGCTAATCCTGATAAATTCACATATAAAATTTATCATGGGGGGTCAGATTCTCAAGAAGGGAAATAAGGAACATTACAGTGGAGGTGAAATTATATACTTAGATTGGGTTTTTGGTGACTGTCAGTCCTTGGTTGAGTGTCATAACATAGCAAAGGAACTGGGGTACAAGGTGAAGTTGAGCCACTATAAAAAGTTGCAAGTGGGTATATTTGAAGAAATGGTATGTGATGCACAACTAACAAATTTAATCGATGATATGCCAAAGAATAAGGTAGTTGAATTATATATGGTTGACAAGAATGAGAAGGCAATTACTGAAGGTGACATGGGCACTGCTTCAAGTAATGTGGTGCAAGAATTTGAGATAGCACAATTCTTAAATTGGGATGACAGATTTGATGAATTTTGGCAACATTGGGAATTGACAACAGAAAAGCAAAGAGAAAAAGGAGATTTTACTATAGACACCCAGGGAAAAAATGGGGATGATGAAGATGTTGAGGAAGATGAAAGTGAACAAGCTGAAAATGAGGAGGAAATAATCAAAGACAGTGATTATGACCAAGATTCAGAGCAAGAAAATGAGCATGTACATGAGAATGAGTTGGATGATGATTTGTTCGAAAAACATGTCGACAACCCAATTGAAGAGGAGCCTGATGAGATGGGGTTTGCTGGGGAAATTTCTGACAATGAAGCCATTTCTGGGGACCTTTATAGCTTGGAAGCCCAGAGTTCTGAGGAAGATGGTGTAGAGGTGTCCAGCAAGGCAAGGAGGAAAAAACCTATGCCAAAGTTTAAACAATGGCATAGAGCTACAGATTTGAAGAATCCAGATTTTTGCATGGGTATGTTGTTTCCTAACAAACAACAGTTGAAGGAGGCAATAGTGTACTACACTGTGAAAAATGGGCGGAATGTTTGGTTCAAGAAGAATGACAAGGAGAGAATCAGAGCAATTTGTATGAAGGGTTGCCCGTTTGTGATTTATGGTTCAAGATTACATGAGTCAACAACTTTCCAAATCAAAACCCTTGAAATGAATCACGTTTGTACAAGGGATGAAAATGTTTTTTGGTTGAATTCTAAGTTTCTAGCTGAGAGATATGCAAATGAATTGATGATTGACCCTGATTGGTCTATTGAATTATTTAGAGCTACAATTCAAAAGGATTATGGACAAGAAATGACCACCCAACAGATTTATCGGGCAAGGCAAAAGGCTGAGAAACTAAATAGAGGAACTTGGGTGGAACAATACAACAAACTTGAGCAATATACTGCTATTTTAAAGCAAACTAATCCTGGTTCAACGGTGTTAATAAAGACACAAATGCGTGGTGATATACGCATATTTCAGAGAATGTACATTTGTTTTGATGCATGTAAGATTGGTTTTAAGCAAGGATGTAGGCCTGTTATAGGATTGGATGGTTGTTTTGTGAAAGGGCAGCATCCAGGGCAAATTTTGGCAGCAGTAGGCATTTATGGCAACAATGGGATGTTCCCAATTGCTTATGCAGTTGTGGAAATTGAAAATCAGAGTACATGGGAGTGGTTTATGGAGATTTTAATAGATGATTTGAGTATGGAGAATTTAGCAACATATGCTTTCATTACAGACAAGCAGAAGGGGTTAGGGAATGCAATTCAACGACTAATGCCCAATGCAGAGCATAGGCATTGTGTGAGGCATTTGTATAATAACTTCAAGAAAAAATACAGTGGTCTTGCCTTGAAACAAACTTTGTGGGAAGCAGCAAGAGCTACAACCATTCCTTGGTGGCAAGACATCATGGATAACCTGCAACAAGAAAATAAAGATGCTTGGGACTGGTTACATGCTAAACCAGCATATAATTGGAGTAGGTCACACTTTAGGACATATTACAAATGTGACATCTTACTTAACAACTTGTGTGAGGCTTTCAATGCATCAATTGTCAAGGCAAGGGACAAGCCAATTTTGACAATGTTGCAAATCATAAGAAAGAACCTAACAGTGAGGATGGCAAATAGAAGAGTTGCTGCCTTGAAATGGAAAGGATCTGTGGGGCCAAGAATTGAGAAAATTATTGAAAAATTCAAGTATGAAAGTGGACATTGCATTGCATATCTAGCTGGAGATATGAAATATCAAGTCTCACACCTTTCTGGAAAAGAGTTTGCAGTTGACTTGGGTGCTAAAACTTGTTCGTGCAAGAGATGGGATCTTTGTGGAATCCCATGTCCTCATGCTATTGCCTGTATTTTGAGGAAGGGACAAGATGTTGCCTTGTATGTTGATGACTGTTACAAGAAAGCAACATACCTAAGTGCTTATGCACCGGTTATTTCACCACTGCCTGGTCAAGATCAATGGGACAAGCCTAGTAATGAGACCACCAAAATTGATCCTCCCATTTACAAGAGCAAACTGGAAGACCAAAGAAAAAGAGGACAAAAGATCCTGGTGAAGAGCCCCCAGTTACAAGTCATGAAGGGAAGAAGTTGAAAAGATGGATTTATACCAAGCCATATTCATGTAGGTCATGTGGACAAGAAGGCCATACTTCCAAGACATGTGGAAAGCAACAAAATCAAGCATCTACTAGTCAATCCACTCAAGGAGTAACTCAATCTACTAACAACAAGCCTACATCAACTCAAACAAGACAGATATGTGTGAAGTTTGAAGAGTAGAAATCTTTGTATTTTTTTTAATTGTAATAAGGTATGTGGAAGATGCGTAAGGTGTGGCCTAATTCGTTTTTATTTTCAATTTTTATAATGTGAAGTTGTGTATTGATATTTTGAGTATGTAGGTGGGAAGGGGCAGCGGAGTGGTTAGAGGAAGAGCCATGGGAAGAGGTACATGCAGAGAAAGAGGCATGGTTTCAAGCTCACAACCCACCATTCCACCAATTCAACATGTTCGGTCAACCCAAGGATTTGGTGCAAAGAGAGGAAAGCCATGGAAGCCTTGAAGGATTTGGTGAAAATTTGGCAGCTTAGTTGTGTTTTTAAAGTCTTTGAAAACTATCTAAATATTTAAGGTTTTTTGTTTTTGCATTCGAAAACATGAGATGTTGTTGTTGTTTAATGCTTTTGGAATTGAATGGGTATGTTGTTATGAACAATGGTTATTTCTTTTGGAACGATATGCTATTGAAGGTGAAATATGCAAATTAATAGATGTTGTATCTTATGTGTTTGAACAAATGTCATTTTGGAATGTTATATTTCTTTTGGAATGATATGCTATTAGCATTTTGCACAAAAACATTTACTGGCTGGGCATTTTTTTTACTGGCTCGCCAAAATCCCTACTGCCAAGCCCTAGCCTTTTCACATCTCTCTAACCAAAGAAGGAAAATGTATCAAAGGGAAAAGGTATCAGCGAAAAGGTGGGAAGTAATGGGTGAGGCAATTTTACGAAAATGTCCTCCATTCAAAGGTCACATGGGTCAACACATGCGTTTTTAACGAAGGATTTGACAGATTATTAACGGAAGGACAACTTTGATGTGTAGCATCGAATGTCAGGGACCAAATTTATTGATTTCGAATGTCAGGGACCAAAATGATGAGTTAAGCCAATGTCAGGGACCATTTCTGATAAAAACCCTAAATAAAATTAACTTAATAATAAGGATAAATTGTCATTAAAAAAAAAAGATGATTCAATCAAATGATGTCTTTGTTCAAACAGAATCCTCTTCGGATTTTTTTGGTGAAGATTCGTAAATCGTGTCCGTTCATCGTAGATTGTGCGATTAATTTTTATCAAGTATTGTTTGTATTTAATTTTAAATATAATTTTTTGATAACACGATGTACGATGAACATATATGATTTATGGATTCTCAAAATTCTTAAAATGAGAAGCTGAATTCATCTTTGTTAGAGCAAGGAACAAAATGCCGATAATATCGGCGATATATCGCCGATATTATCGGTTTTTCGGGTGTGCGATATTTTTGTAAGTATCCAAAAGGTTTTCGTGATAATATCGCGATATTTTCGAAATTATCGGGATATTTTTTGAAATGGGTTATTCGGAGAAGAACGCCGGAGCTTCTACAGCTCCGGCCGACTGTAAAACAGGACCCTAGACTCCGATCTAGGTATGAAAATGAAATAGAAGACGAGATGAACGTTTTTATATATTCCGTTTGCCGTGAAACGGTCGGAGGTGTTCGGAAAGTTCGTCGACACCCACGGCCTCGCCGGAGATAGGTGTGCCGAGCCGATTTCGTCCCAAAAACCTTGCAAAAACATGATTTCGAGAAGGAGAGGGAGAAAGACGAGGTTGCTGATGAATGATGATGGGTGTGCGTGTGTGTATGTGGGTCTCGGACCCTAGGTGCAGAGAGAAAGGAGAGACGGCGCCGACAAGGGAGCTCATCAGAGAAGAGTCTCAGAAGGAGGAAGAGAGAAGGTTCGAGAGAGAGAGAGGTCTCTGTGCTGTGCGTGTGTGTGGGAGATGGAGGAAGAGAGAAGGTTCGAGAGAGAGAGGTCTCTGTGCTGTGCGTGTGTGTGGGAGATGGAGGAAGAAGAGAGAATGTTCGAGAGAGAGAGGTCTCTGTGCTGTGCGTGTGTGTGGGAGATGGAGGAAGAAGAGAGAAGGTCTCTGTGCTGTGCGTGTGTGTGGGAGATGGAGGAAGAAGAGAGAAGGTTCGAGAGAGAGAGAGAGAGACTGTATGCGTGTGACTGAGTGAGGTGAGGAGGTCTTTGTGCTGTGCGTGTGTGTGGGAGATGGAGGAAGAAGAGAGAAGGTTCAAGAGAGAGACAGAGACTGTATGCGTGTGGGAGGTGAGGATGTCTGTCTGTGTGCGTGTGTGGTGGTGACTGTTGTCACTCCTAAAAAAGCTACAATCTTTTCTAAAATGAAGAAGCGAAAGAGACAACATAAAAATAAGAAAAGTCTTTTTTTTTTTCGAAAGCAGAGCCTGGTGGCATGTCCGTGTGTGTGTGTGGTTGGGCTTGGCCCTTGGGTCATGTCATCTGATGATTTTACAATTATTTTTGTACAATTTCAGACCATGGACAACCACTGTTCTAAAAATCCCCGCCTAGCGCCGCCTAGGCCCCGCCTAGCGCCGCCTAGGCCCCGCCTAGGCGCTAGGCCGTTGGCCACCGCCCCGATTAATGCCTAGGCGTTTGAAAATTAAGAAAGGGCGCCTATACCTGCTGAGGCGCCCGCCTAGACCGCCTAGGCACCCGCCTAGCCCGCCCAAACCGCCTAGGCACCTGCCTAGCTCGCCCAGACCCACCTAGGTTGCGACTCACTTAGGTAGAAAATAGATAACTTTCATTTTGCATTTTATTTTTTCCAATAAATTGTAAGAGACTTGTTGAATACTTAAATGAATACACATTATATGCATGTTCTCCATGTTTTCATTATGTTCTAATACCTCCTAATATATATGTCATTATATTGTGTAGTTTATAATAAAATTATATATATATATTAAGTATAAATAGATACTTATTTACACAAAATATAATAGATTTACTTAAATCCGCCTAGTTCGCCTAGGCGCCCACCTTGTCCCCGCCTAGCCGCCTAGGCGCTAGGCCCCAGCTCGCCGCCCGACTAGCGCCTAGCGTCTTTTAGAACCTTGTGGACAACAAATAATAGTGCTTTCATAATGAAACCGTGTGCCACTGTGAGTCTGTGATATTCTTTCACATGCAAAACCGTGTGCCACTGTGAGTCTGTGATATTCTTTCACATGCAAAACCGTGTGCCACTGTCTGTTATATTCTTTCACCTTATCAGAGGTGGAGTATCAGGGGCATTCAGAGCATTTTCGTTTCTTCTTCTTCCCTTACCATTTTCAAAACCATTCCAGATCCATTCCAAAGCTTGAACACAAAGGGTTCCATATTTAAGGTAAGTTTACAAACTTATATTTATATTATTGTAATTTATACAACAACAAATAAATTTGTGTGGACTCGTATGTTAATTTTTTTAAGTAATTAATACTTGCATGTTAATTTTTGTAAGTAATTAAGTAATGTTAACAATTACATGTTAATTTTTTTAAGTAATTAAGTAATGTTGTATAATTATTCCCTAGGATAATTTTAATATGTTTAATGTTATTTATTATTTTATTAATATTAGGTTTTATTATCAAATTGGATTATTATTCATTAAATTGGATTATTATCAAATTGGATTATTCATTAAATTGGATTATTATCAAATTGGATTATTATTCATTAAATTGGATTATTATCAAATTGGATTATTCATTAAATTGGATTATTATCAAATTGGATTATTATTCATTAAATTGGATTATTATCAAATTGGATTATTATTCATTAAATTGGATTATTATCAAATTGGATTATTCATTAAATTGGATTATTATCAAATTTGATTATTCATTAAATTGGATTATTATCAAATTGGATTATTATCAAATTGGATTATTCATTAAATTGGATTATTATTCATTAAATTGGATTATTCATTAAATTGGATTATTATCAAATTGGATTATTATTCATTAAATTGGATTATTATCAAATTGGATTATTATTCATCACTATGTTTTATATTAGGATTATTTTTTTATCAAATTGGATTATTATTCATTAATATTAGGTTTTATTATTCCATATTATTTTTATAATTACTTAAATTTTTACAATCATTTTCTTTACTTCGTATTTAATTCTTCTGTAGAATAACTTTATTATTTAGGTTCTCTTATATAACCGTCATCACTACTATATTTTTTGGCCAAAAAACAATTGTCTAATTTTCATGAAAAATAAATATAGGTACGTTTAAGATGTCCAGTGGAGTTACTAAACGTGATCCAGCTTGGGAACATGGAAACCCAATAGACGGAAACAAACATGGCACAATTTGCAAATATTGTGGTCGGGTAATGAAGAGTGGCGGAGTGACACGACTTAAGTACCATCTTAGTGGATTAGATCCAGCAAAAAATGTCCAACGATGCGATAATGTCCCCCCAGAAGTGAAGGCATTCATCAGCACATTATTAAAAAATAAAAAACAGCAGAAGGAAAAGATAACACATGGAATGGAAAATATTCGAGCTGGGCTACGAGGAGAAGTCATTGGCCAAGAGGTTGACAGTGATGATGATGACGATGAGGACGAATGTGATGATGACATGGGACCTGAAGAACGACGCAGTTTGAAACAAGCATTACGTGCCTCCAAACAGTCAGCATGGGAAAGAGAACACCTTCATAAAATTCCTAATAGAGCACAAGGTTCCGGGACAAGTGGTGGTGCACAAATGAGACGGGGAGGCAGTCTTAGAGAATCACAACCAACACCACCAATAGCCCCAAGTTTATATAAGTCATCCAAAGCACGTCAAAAGAGTGTTTGGAGTTATTTCAAGGGAGGTAATGTGAAGGAGGGAATGGGGCGTCTAATTAGCAAGTTCTTTATCTATGAAAATGTCCCTGGTGAGAAAGCATCATCACATCATTTCAAAAATATGGTAGTGGGATGTCAACAGGCTGGTGTTGGAGTACAACCTCCCACTCCCTATGAGATAAGAAACAAATTTTTGGATATGGAGTATAAAGACATTGGCGAGTATGTTAACAAGTTGAGGTCAAAGTGGGAAACTAATGGTTGCACAATCATGTGTGACGGATGGACTGGCCCGACCAGATTGTCTATCATAAACTTCATGGTATACTCCAAGGGAAAGACAATTTTTTTGAAGTATGTTGATGCTTCAGACCATTTAAAGAACTACAAGTATATTTACAAATTATTGAGGGACGTAATCATGGAGGTGGGAGAGCATAATGTTGTCCAAGTCGTGACCGACAACGGTTCTGCATTTGTCAAAGCTGGAAAAAAGTTAATGAAGCATCATAATGTGTTTTGGACATCATGTGCAGCACATTGTATTGATCTCATGTTTGAGGCAATGGAGAAGAGAGAGAATGTTGCTACTGTGGTAAAAAGAGCTAGAACGATCACAACTTATATTTACAATCACGGTTGGTTGTTGGCAAAGATGCGTGAATTTTGCAAAGGAGAAATTATTCGTCCAGCTACCACTCGATTCGCCACCAACTATATAGCATTAGACAGCCTACTTAAGAAGAAAGCAGGGTTGAAGCAACTATTCACTAGTGACGATTGGGCCAACCACAATTTGAGCCGCTCAAATGCAGGTCGTATGGTGGAAAGTATAGTTCTTGATCATGCTTTTTGGACTCAATCAAAACATGTGTGCCAAGTGTTTGAACCTCTTTACAAAGTTTTACGGATCGTTGACACAGAAGTGTATCCTACTATGGGGGCAGTATATGAGTTGATGTGTGTAGTAAAGGATGAATTGGAAAGAAAACATGGTGCAAGGTGGGTCATAAAGATAATTGAAGACCGATGGTATAAAACATTATACCACGATTTGCATGCAGCAGGTATAAATTATGTCATAATTTGCAATTCATTTCTTCAGTTGCATAAGTATTATTTCTCTTATTAGAGTATGTGTTTCTTTGAACATCATATTATTTGAATCCTCGATACCAATACAAACCCGGTGTTGGAGATGATGGTACCCTTATACGTGCTGTACATAATGTATTCTCTAAATTAGACCCTGCATCACCAGCAGTTGGCCAATTTGGAAATGAGGTACACAATTACTTAAATTATAATATTACTTTGTTGGATTAAACTAACACGATTTATTGCATTCAGCTAACATGGTTTAAAGATGCAAGAAGAACTTTTGGAGAACCAACATCAGTTGCTGCTCGAACAACAATGTCTCCTAGTGAGTGTAAACATATTTCACTATAAGTTTATAATATAATTTGTTGGAGTTATTAGGCTTATCAACATTGTTTTTCATTGTAGCTGAATGGTGGATCATGTATGGGACCGATGCACCAACTGTGAGAAAGTTAGCAATCAAAGTATTATCACAAACAGCTTCCTCATCTGCTTGTGAAAGAAATTGGAGCACATTTGCACTCATACACACAAAGCAAAGAAATAGGTTGGCTCATAGTAGGTTGGAAAAATTAGTTTATTGCTACTACAACATGAAGCTTCAAATTCGAGATAAGGAAGCAGAAATAGATCATGTCGACCGTGGTGACCCACTAGATGTGTTTGATATTGTTGCTGAAGATGATGATACAGAGGGTAATCAACTTTATCAGTGGATTAGACCTCTTCATTTAGATGATGATGAAGGCAACCCAGCTCCCAGAGTTGCTGAAGAAGCACGTAATGAAGGGATAAATGTAGAAAGAGTATTAGAGGAGGAGGTGGGATCTAGCAGCGCTGACTCTTTCGAAGAACTTTTGCGCCCAAGACCAAGAAACACTGGAATTCCACCTTCTTCCAATCCTACACAACCACAACATCGTGCTGATACTAATGATAGCTCTAGTACAAGATCAGGAGACTCACCTACCAGAGGTGGGAATGATGAAAGAGGTAGTGGAGCTGGAGGTAGTGGTGGATATGGAAACTATTATGGACCACCTCCCGGATTTATGAGCCCCTTCACTGGTGAGGCAAACTTCACGCATGCAACACAGGATGAGGACCATGGCAGTAGGCGGGCAGGACCAGGAATTGGTGCCATAGGGAAGGACTATACTCGTACAGAAAGAGGCAAGGGGACTTTGTCAAGTGAAGAAGGAAGTAGTAACTATGGTTATACTCCTAACCAACCATTTCCCTACCCTTCATATCCCATTCATGTTGGGATGGAATCGAGCGACTCATGGAAAGAATCCGACACTCAATCTTCAAATGATTTTGGTTATGGACAACGTCAACCAATCTCGGATCCATATGGGTGGCATGTTAACAATTACATGCAAAACTATTTTGGGGATTTATCATTTGATAACTACTCTTCACAATACACTCACTCTACACATAGAGATGATGAAGATAGTGAAAATTTTGAACCTCATAGGAACTCTATGTGGTACTAAGTCACTTATGTATCTTACCATGTAATGTATAAAGTGTAAAATATTGCACTAATTCATTATATATAAATGATTTTGGTGTGTTTAAACTTCTTTCATTAATTACTATATATTTTCTACACTCACAATGTTTGCCAGCTCGCTATATAATCAACTTGATAATGTTAAATCCATCATGCAATGCATTTCCTTCCAATTTTTTGTGATAAACTAATAGATAATTAACTAAATAAACATCATGCAAAGTTTCAATAAAAATTTCCAAGTTTTTCTTACAATTTCCGTGGTTTCCATAGAAATTTTATCGATATCGATATTATCCCGATATTTCCATCGATATTTCCGTGTTTTCGGACTACCGATATTTCTGATATTACCGATATTTAATACCTTGTGTTAGAGTAGCTTTCAAATTAATCCAAACTCCAACGCGCTATGGTTTCCAGAACCTTCCTAACCGAGTTGACATGTCTCTTATCCTTTTCTATTTCATAAGTCATATTCCAAGAATTAATTAGTGCTGACTAGTCTTCCAGCATTTCTTGGCAACTCTCTTGGTCAAAATTTTTATACTAAAAAAATCCATTCAACGTTCATATTTTTCCCTTCACGGCTGCTACTGGTTCGGAAAATTAACGGTGAAGACTTACATTGAGATCTGGTAGAGTTTCACAATAATTAAATCTTATATAAAACTCATATCATTAAATAATGTAGCGAAATCCCAACATTTGACCAAAACAACTGATTTTTGATATTTCAGTCAATTAAGAGGGACACTATCCCGATTACATGAATCTCTCCCTCTTTTTTCTCGTTCCTTTCTTTCTCCTACTATTTGAAAGATCAAGGTTAAGTTATGTCAACTTCTTATATTAATTTTTTTTATAGAAAAAGAAAGACAAAATAGAGCATATAAGAAGAAGGGATAAAAAGAGGAAAGAAAAGAATTTTAGTCCTAAAAACAACGCTATTTTCACTTTCACAGTACTACAAATTTAATTAAATCGTTCAATTTCTTAATTACGATATAAATTATTCTTATTAAAAAAACTAATGATATAAAGACTAAATTTGAAAACTAAATTTACAAATTAAATTATGTGTCATTAATAGTTAAATGATGTGTCACTAATAGGAATAAGCACGTTTATCAACGTTTAAGTAATAAATCATCAACTTCTATACCTTTAGTTTTCAAAACCTTATTTTTAAATTTAATTTCCCTAACATTATCTTATTAAAAAAAATTAAAATTAAAATCATTTAACATTCTAAACGCATTAAATAAAAATAAAAATAATGCAATGTTTGAAAGATTCATCATTCATTCAACATTTGATCAAAACGGCCCAATCACCCGAGAATCAAGAACAAAGTATGTGTCAAGTTGTCAACAGTCAATTGCATTTCTGTATTTTCTTTCCCAGGAATTCCATAGGGACAAATTACAATCACCGAAAATAAAAATACAAAAAACCCAGATCAGAGAATCTCTATATATCTAAAAGAACAAAAATCCAAATCAATGACGATGTTTAAACTCCTGTTGAAGAGCATCTTCAAGCCAGAGTCTGGACTCGTCCATGAGCTCAGGACTCAATCTAAACATGAGAACGCAGAACTCCATCTGATTGAGAGCGCCATCTCCGTCGAAATCACCTTCGTCCAACATGGACCGTAGATCGTCGTCGCTCAGATCCTGCAACCCCAGAAGAGCAGAGTTCCTCTTGAGACTCTCGAAGGTGATGACTCCCTTGCTAGAATCCACCAACAAATTGAACCCATTACAGAGCTCGCCTATTAAACCGTCCCCGCCAAGCTTGTCGGCCATGGTGGGCAACAAGTCTTGGAAATTGGATTGCTGGTTTTGCTGGGAAGCCATTGACAATTTGGAGGGGGGAGGGAGAGAGAGAGAGAGGAGTGAGAGAAAGGGTATGTTTGTTGGTGGGGAAAGAGAGAAGTGGGGGAGTACATAAAGGGAGGGGGGGGGGGGGGGGGGGGGGGGAGGGGGGTTGGGTTTTCCAAGAAAGAGAGGCCATGCGAGACAACTCAGGTACAGAGAAGGGGGAGTCGGTGTGTTGTTTTGTCGAAGCTGCCATTGGGGTTTCTGAGAAAGTGACGAGGGGGTAGGATTGTCATCAAAGCGCGTTTAAGGAGTGGATGAGGGGAGTGATTGTCTTTCTGGTTTGAGAGAGAATATTGGTGGAGTCAAAAGAGGAAGGTCCTCAAGGGTAAATCCGTCGCTTCGGAGGAAGGTGTCTCAATCTTTCTATTTTCCTTAAATTATATAGAAGAAAAGAAAGAGGGTGAGATCTTGGAGTTAGTAGGGAAGCTTAGTCCATAAGGTCATTTACAACCCAAGGTTGGTCAGATTACTCGTTTTAGTCCTCTGACCTCTCTAAAAAATTAATATTTTAATAAACAGTGCATGGTCATATTTCTTACCATCTCCAACCGAGGGTCAAAGGGCAATATGGCTCGTTTTAGCCCTGTCACAAAAAACCATCTCCAACTTATGACCAAAAGACCATAGGGCTAAACATAATTTATTATTTAAAAATTACAACTTAAATTCAAATCCAACGGCTAAGTTTCATGTTGTTAAATGTTTTATTTTTATGTTGTTTAGTGTTATTTAATGTTGTTTCATGTTACTTAATGTTATGTAATGTTTAATGGTTTGGGAAGTTATAGAGGAAAAAAAGAATTTTTACAATTTTCAAAACAAATTTTGTAAAAAAAAAACAAAAAAAATAAATAAAAATAACGGCTAGCTGATGTCAGCAGCTAGCCGTTGCAATTTGAATTTCAGCCCCGCCCCGGGCCGGCTGGCTGGCTAGTTGGTTTGGGCCGCCCGGTTGGCCCTTTGGCCCTTTTTTGTCCAGTGGGTAGACCCGACAGTTTCTGACACGACACAAAAATAACGGGTTTCGGATCAACACGATAACTTATCGGGTCATTATCGGGTGACCCGTTAAGAACCCGTTCTTAACAGGTATACACGTGGGTAACACGTGGGTGACCCGTTTCGACCAGTTAAGAAAAAAATTATTTTGATAATTTTAAAGTTTAATTACTAAAAAAATTATTATAAAATACAATAGCTATATTAATATATACAATATATTCTATATTAAATATATATAGTTTTGTATTATTATTCTATATAAGTTTAAAAAAAAAGTTTTAGTCATTATTTATTTTTATTGTGAGAGTTCTTTATTATCATTATTAGGATAATAAATTTTACTTAACATGTTCTTGTCCAAAATTAAAATAAACTAGTATAGTATTTGTATAGGCAAGAACTAAGAAGACATACATACAAGTATGAAAAATGTGAAAGAATATATAAACACTTGTGATTCATCATTATTTCTCTACGAGTAGATAATTGTTACACTTACATTATCGTTTAGATTTTTAAAATCCTCCAAACCCTCATAAATAATGGTTTTTATTTGAGGGCAAAATTAATAAAATTAATAATAATTATTATAGAAGTGTAAAAAATGTAAAAAAAAAAATATCAAATCACTCATAATAACAAGCTTTACAACTTTCATGAAGGGGTCAGCTTCGAAATCCAACACTATAATCCATAAACCTTAAATTATATTTAACCGTCGATTGTCATTTGCGCTTTATTCTTGTTACTGAATTTCATTTTTAAAATTTTCTTTTTTGAAAACATGATCATCTGGAGGATGTAAGAAGATGAACGGTTCAGATCTTTAATATCACGTTTCGATATTTACGGTTAACTGAAATATGAGTCGACGTCATATAATTTGTAGAAACTTTATAAACATCAAGCAATATTTTCACTAATCGTAAAACTCTGAACATAATATCAACGATCCAAATCGTTCATCTTCTTGCATCCTCTAATAGATCATGTTTTCAAAAAAGAAAATCTGAAAAAACAAAATTTGATGAGAAAAATGAAGCGTAAATGTAAACAATAATCAACGGTTAAACTTTGATCTATGATTTATATGATTATAGTGACGAATTTCGAAGTTAAGCACTTCACGAAAGTTGTAAAGCTTGTTATTACGAGCATTTATATATTTTTTTCTATATTTTTATACTTCTACATTGAAGGGTTTGATTGGAAGAAAATGTGCAAGATGTTCTAATGTCCTTAATTTTGCAAATCTTTTGAACATTTGATATTTTGAAATGTTCTAATGTTTTTTTTTATTATGCTCTTATTTTGGATATGTAAATATACACTTAAAAGAAAAATGTGTTTTTATGTTTTGGATGTGACAATACTTAAAAGAAAAATGCGTTTTCACTCAAAAAAAGTATTATGTTTTTTATTTAATTATTTATTGGTTTAAAATATATTTTCCTTAACGGGTAACGGGTCGGGTCATATTACCCGTTAATATTATCGGGTCGATTTTGGATTGGGTCATTTTACCCGTTTATTTTAACGGGTGTTACACGACACTACCCGTTAAGATATCGGGTATGACACGAAAACGACACGAACACGGGAAACACGACACGAATGCCAGGTCTACCAGTGGGGCCCACGAGCCTTTTGGCCTGACCCTCGGTTGAAGACTGTTTTCGGACTATTTTCAGCCATCTGGCCTCTGGACCCTTCGATTGGAGATGACCTAAGTATTTGCCTATTTCCATCCTCTTTCTCACGTAATACCTTTTTTTTTTCTTCTCCCAAACAAACGAAATTATTTACACTAAGAAGAGGAAGAGGTGGGCTTAGCCTCACAATATGCTAGCAATAATGTGGTTCAAATTTACCTTTGGTGAAAATCGAACCTAAGACCTCCGGCTTACAAGTGAAGAGAAATACCACTAGACTGTAGTACTAAGTGGCCACATAATACCCTTTTGTTATGTGTAGGGTGGAAGTTTGCGACCTGCAATTGCATCATAACCTCAAATAAGTTGCTGACAAATTTAGGGTTTGTTTGGTATTCTATTTGAATCTAACTTTTTACACTCAAAAACACTTTTCAAGTTTTAAGTGTTAAAAACTTGTTTAGTAAGACTATTTTAAAAACTGGACTCAAAACTAACTTAAGAATTAGCCTATTTCTTAAAAACAGCAAACGTGTGTTTTTTAGAGTTTTTAAATTTGAAACTCACTTTTTTCTCTTTTCCCTTTCCTCTCACACCTGATCCATTCTCTTTTTTCTTTATTATTTCTCTCACTCCTCCAATTTTCTCTCATTCGATCCTCTCTCTTCTCTATATTCTCTCTCTCTTTTTCTCATCTCTCCTAGCTTCTCTCTCCTCCGATTCACTCTCCTATTTCTTTCTCTTTCTTTCTTTCTTTCATTCTCTCTCTCATATTCCTCTTTGCCCTTTCTCCTCTTTCTCTTTGTTGAATTTAGAAGTTCCCATTGTAGGATGAGTATATTTTGTTCTTTAAAAACAATTGTGAATTTCATGCAAAACAAGTTTTTGAATTTTAAAGGAAATTGGTCTTAAGAGATGTTCTGACACACCCCGACCGAGATCGAGGCAAGCTGGCCGTCACGTGAGGGTGACGTAGCCATGTGCACAGTGCGGAAGCAATATTAGAGAGATTTACGAATGAAAAAAAACAAACTTCGAAGAGTGCTGGAACAGAAATAAGTGTGATTACACAATCAGAGCGTAAAAAGTCTAGGTGCAGTCAAGCATAAGAAGTACTTACTTAAATAACACCCGAAGGTGATCCTACATAGGTGATGGTCTGTCAGAATCTCCGATATGTCCTCGTGAGCCACCAACAAAGCTACCTAATACCTGGAGGGGCGCAAAACAAAAGCGTGAGTGGGCAAAAACAAAGCTTTTTGAAAATCATTTCATAAACAATAGTTAAATCCTCTCGCCGTAAAACTTGTATACTTTCCCAGAAAATAGTATATACATATACTAAATCTCATCTGAAAATCATCATCATACTAATATGCCAACAAATCATGAATATGCCATGCCATGCCAACTAAATCATCAGGTAAGTAATCCAAATGCAATATTAACTGCAACAGCTCATCAGCTGGATTCTAACTCATAAATCATGTCTGCACACGAGTCGAACCCACTTATAGTGGTCTATACGATAGGACTGGGTGTAAAACAATACGCTCTAGTGCTACAATCACGTGAAGACTGTGCGAATAATCACGGGTCACCTACGAGTCGAACCCACTGAAAGTGGTCTATACGACAGGACTATGCACCTAACTTGGATCCAAGATGAGCGTGTGGTGCGGGAGGTGAACATCACGTGAAAGACTATGCCCCTAACTTTGGGCCGGAGCACTAACACCGGGGTGCAGGTTAATGAGCTCTCGATGCATCTCATCATACTTTTCACAACTCAACTTCTTATTAACAACACATAATCTTACCTGGAACTTACCTGAGCGCCCGCAACACCAACAATCATGCATAAACAATTCATAATGCATATTCAATAGTATGAAATATATTGGCATGGCAATTCTTTGCTAACAGCATTTTAAATGCATATTCTGAGAAAAATATTTAGTATATAGGTATATACGGAAAACCAAAAGCCCACTCATTGGTACGTAGATGGATCGTAGCCCCCGTGCCTAGCCTGGCTACGCTCGTCCTCCGGATAGGTCTCGCCTATGTGAGAAACAACTGTTTTAACGTTAATTTAAAGCACATAAACGAAACTAAGAAATAACTTTTCATACATTGCTCAAATGGGGTGTTTGAATATACCAAAATGATCTACACAACCTCAGGAACATCCCCATATTTTTAGAATTAGTTTTTGAGGCCCCACGCGCCGGCTAAGGCACGGCTAGACGCCCCACCCACACGCAGGCACGTGCCTGGCACACAGACGGAAACCCTAACAGCGTTAGGGAATATTCCGTTTAACTTAACTCACGCCGTGAGAATATTCCGTCAGTTTTGACGGAATATTCTTCGTCTTCTTCCTCTGAACTCCGGCGACCGTCGTCGTCGCCGAAAATTGGGAAAAACTTTAAACTCACTATTCTCACTCGTTTTTCAACCATTTTCTACGAAATTACCACCAAAATGAAGCTTAGGGTCCAAAGAATCACGTTATACCTGCTTTAAACCTTGAATCCAAAGAAATAACGTCGGAGAGAGGTCGAAACTCCGGCCACCTTTGCAACTCTTCGTATATGGGCTTCCCGACGTCCAAAATTCACCAACGATGCACTCCAATGATCGTGAGGACCTCCAAAAGCTTGCTATGGTCCTAGAATTCACAGAAAATCACGGGTTTAAAAGTCGATGAATAGTGCTCTTCTCGGAAATTCGTTTTCCGGGGTGTTCTTACGTTAAACCTTAGCCAAAACTCAACCAAAACACTTAAGAGGAAGAGAAGGTACTTTTCTAAGCCTTGAAATGAAGCAAAACTTCCACGATCGAGTAGGTGCTACTATACCTCGACGGTCCTCTCGAGTTCTAGGGTTTTTCGAAGGTTTCACGACCAAAAAGAAACATGGTTGTGCTCGTGGACCTTCGAGGATCACGCTGGTGATCGTATTTTGTTCGATCTGCAAGCTTTTGGGATAGTTTGGGTGATGCCGTACAAGATGCAGAGAGAGAGTGAGAGTCCGAGAGTGAGAGAGAGGAGGGAGAGCACGGGTAGGAGAGAGAGGGAGAGTTTCAGATTGATGTGTGTGTGTGGTCCTCACACAGCCAACCTACACACCAAAACAACCACAACCTAGCTTCTAGTTGGTTTAGAACTAACTACAAACCAACTAAACCTTAGTTGATTTCCCACAAGTTAGGAAATAATACCATTGGTCCAAAACCAACAATTTGGGCCTTGAAACCTGGCCTCAAAACAATAATTCAACCCAACGCTCAAGGGTAACAACGTACTTTCACATTTTTGAGGATAATAAAAGTACAATTTTTTTCGGGACGGGCTGTCACATGTTCTTAAGAAATGTTTTGTAAAATGATGAAATTAAAAGATACCAAACAGACCCTTAGGGTTTGGGCTAGAACTATTATTTTCACTTTAAAATAGTTTTTATGCACTTCTCTCTACAAATATTAGAAATAATAATAATTGCAAAACAATTATTTTAAACTGCAAATAACAATATTTTATCATGATTTGTGTATAGTATTATATATAGTTACTAGCAATTATCATGGAATGTTTTAGCCCTAAATTTTTAACGATTGATTTTTAGCCTAATTTTTCCGATAACTTTTTTAAAATAAAATTTATATAGATTATTCTAATTTTTTATGAACATTTTAACTTAAATATATTTAAATTTTGATAAATAATGAAAAATCATTAAACCTACTCTACTTTTAAACATAAATACATAGGTGGGTAGGAAGGAAAAAAGAAGAAGAATTGTTTGACGAAAGTGAATTTTGTGTTGATGTGTGAACATATACGTAGGTATTTATAGAGTTCTAGGTGAATTTTGATTTAAATAATATTTTTAATTATTGTGGCTGTTAGATTTAATTTTTGGTTGTTAGATCTTTTTTTAATAGTAGAATTGCTCATATTCGATTTCAAACCGTTGAATTTAATGAATTTATAAATTTGCTTTTAAAAAATGAATCTAGACCGTTGGTTGTGGGCCATCAGATAAAAAATAATAATCGTAAATTTTTTTCGCAAGTAGGCAACGATGTTAGCAATTCGGTCACCGTGTTGGATCCCAACCACTAATTTTGGCTCATTTTTGAGCTAAATTTGGCCAAAAAAAATAAGTTTTAACTCAAAACCTATTTTTAGCCGGATGATTGAGAAAGTTTTGAGAGTATAAAATTTAAATTTTGAACCAATCATTGTAGTTGCTCTTAACATGTTTGGGTATGTTTGGAAAATTAGAAAGAAACAATGAAAACTCTGATGCATTTTTATAGGAAAAAAAGGGGTTCACACATCCCAATTTCAGTTTTCACATGCTAAAGCCAGTCCGGTCCACTTTAAATCATGTCCTCCGTACCTATTGGCGGCTTACTGATCATCCAGATCCCCATCATTGGCTTCTCACTTGACGGCCCTTTGTGGCTTATGCAATGCATTGGAAAGGATTTTTTTTTTTTTAGATAAACGATATTATCTATATTACGTATTACGGAAGAGGAGATAAGTTTAGTCTCACAATGAGCTAACAATGATGTGCTTCAAATTTGTCTTTGACGAGAATCGAACATAAGACCTCTCACTTATAAGTGAAAATGAATACCACTAGACCGTAGTACTAAGTGGCTTATTGTGAAGTATTTTGTTAGTTGCTAATGTTATTTATAATTTTTAGATAACGATAAAAAAAATGAACGATTTTGATTACAAAAATGTTACTCTTATCATATGGTTTTACTACATATTATGTGTGGCATTAGTCTTTTGATTATAACATTATACAGTAAAATGATTACATTTATGGCAAAGGAGGATTTTCCTCCATACTTTATTAATTATACACTTACTCAAACCCAAACAGACTACAATTTTAACAAAAGACCTCAAACAAATATTATAAGAAGCCATAACATAGCAACCCCATGCATCTAACCAGTGTTCTAAAAAGCCCCGTCTAGGCACTAGGTGACTGATCATCTCCACAATTAACTTTTAGCAGTTTAAAAGATAAAAAATGGCACCAAGACCACCCCCCCCCCCCCCCCCCCCCAAAAAAAAAAAAAACCAATGGATAGAAGTAGATAAACTGAAATTAATTAATCATATGCGCTAGGTCCCTACTCGTCGCCAGATGAGCCCCTAATGCCTTTTAAAACCTTGGTTCTAACATCGTTAGACTCATCTCATTTATGGAATAGGATTCGTACTTGCTTGGCAAAGAAGTATTTGCTTCAACCGAGTTCCTTTCAGTAAAGAAACCAGGTTGCTTGGGTATAGGCAATGAACCCTCCCCACCCAACATTAGGACCACAGATGCCATGTTTGGCCTATCTTCTGGTTGTTGCTGCACACACAGTAGAGCTATATGAATGCATCGTGACACTTCTGGTAGCGCACACGATCCATCTAACTTCTCATCCATTATTTCTGTTGGTCTTCCTTCAATCCAAAGCATCCAAGCCTGAAATTAATTCACGAAATTTATATATGATGATTCTCCATGTACGATCCAAATATTTTATTGGGAAAGTCAATCTTTGCTTAAGCTTACATGTCCTAGAAGGTTAAGCTGGTGGTCTGGATGATGAAATCCCCTGTTCTTCTTCCCGCTAAGTATCTCCAGCACCATCACACCGAAGCTATAAACATCCGATTTGACTGAGAAGAGTCCATCGACCACGTACTCAGGAGACATGTAGCCACTGTTAAAAATGAAATTGGAGTTACAAGCACATTTACAAGCATAACAATGTAAAAAGCAAGTTTCGAGCTACCTACTATGTTCCAACCACTCTATTAGTATTTTCCTCAGTTTGATCTCCCCCAAATTCTCTAGCCGTGCCAAAATCAGATATTTTTGGGTTCATATCTTTATCTAGTAAAACGTTACTGGTTTTGAGATCCCTATGGATGATCCTCAGTCTAGAATCCTGATGAAGATAGAGAAGTCCTCGAGCAATTCCTCCGATAATGTTGATGCGCTGATCCCAACTGAGGAATTTACTTCTTGTATTGTCTAACCAATGAATCATAAATGTTAGTTTAATCTTCCCTTAATTCGACAACAAAATTATGAGTCCTTTATGAAAAGACTCAAGACACAGATTAATTCACGAAATTTATATATAGAGGGTCAAACCAAATATGAAGTAGTCCAAGCTTTTGTTTGGCATATATTCATAGATCAACATCTTTTCATCGCCTTCAATACAGCAACCAAGAAGCTTTACAAGATTTCGGTGTTGAAGTTTAGCGATTAATACTACTTCATTCATGAATTCTTTGGTTCCCTGCCCAGAACATTTCGAAAGCCTTTTCACTGCTATATTTTGCCCTTCATTCAGGATTCCCTAGAAACCATCATTCGATAAGTTGATATATATATATTTGTTGAAGGAAGCACCAAATTCTAATCGCATTTTACTTTTTTTTAATACCTTGTACACTGGTCCGTAACCACCTTGTCCCAGCTTGTTATTGTTTGAGAAGTTATCAGTGGCTCTAGATATGGTGGCCAAATCAAATGTTATCAACTCCATGTCCTTGCTTCCACCTTCGAAACCAAAGTTGTTTCCTGAGACAGTAGAAGAATCAATCAAAAACTTGACCATAATGTACTAATTTTTTAACTTAATAATTTCTACCTCGTGCTTTCGATTTCTTCTTCCGTATGTAGAAAACCAATCCTAGCATTAGCACTCCCATGACTACTGCCCCAGAGCTGACTATGATTGCCACTTTCCTTCTTACATCAGAGTGCTTGCTTGTCTTAGCGCCATCTGAAAGATCATAACAGATTGGTTATAGTATTCAATTTTCGATCATGGACGTTTTATTCCAACTAAGTTCAAATCAAACAAGTGCCAGAACTCGAAGTATCTACATAAATTAGGAAAATCCTTAATGCTGACATCCGTTTGTGCTCAACAAAACTTATTAACAATACCAGAGAGTAATGAAGCTTGAAATCAAGTAGAAATATGTACCTAATTCGGAGGGGGGGATCCGGACAAAAAGATCTTGCCCAACAGAGTCGAATTCTTTTATATCAATGAGGTCGCCGAACCAAAGCAAACAGCCAGTTCCTCCTCCCCTAACATCCAAATTTGCATATGCTGTGCAGGAGCAGTTTGTCAAGCACATTTTCTTACATTCCTCGAGGGACATGGTATTATTGATCCGTGAAGAAGATGTGTCCGGCAATTTCACCCGTATCAACTTCTGAAATCCATCTCGATTAGTACAAGTCAATGGACTTTTACGAAGACACCCTGAAGACGTGTTTTTCAAAGTCCCGTTGTCTCTTGGAGATTTTGGTACAAAGCCTTGCAAGCATGAACATAGAGGATCAGAATCAAGCTTGCAGAAAGCGAATGCACCACACAAATTGTAAGTGTCACAACGATCTGCTGGAGCAGAGTAAATCATGTTCCGGCTATTTTTTTTATCAATCCAAAAGAACCGCTGCAAACTTCCAGACAGGTTGAGTACCAATCTCGAATGCACCGAACCGCTCATGAGGTCGAATTTGTAATAGGCCTCACTATCATTGGACACAAATTCGATTTTAAATGCCTCATTAGGAGAAAGTTCAGGACTTCCAGTAAAGCCAAGGCCATTCCAAGACCCCAACCTATAGTGTGGAACACGACCTTTCCGAAGGACTAGTTGGGGGTATCCGCTATGATCTATGGAATACGAGAATTCACCTGGAGATGGATCTTCTGCGGCTTTCCACGAAGACAAAGACCTGTTGATACCTGTTGCTAAATTCCATCCAAGTTTCATTCCTGGTAGTAAGGTGTTGCCTGGATAATCAAAACTCTGCCACACAAGGTTGCCCTCCGAGTTGTCATCATTTCCGTCTTTCACAACAAGGTTGCCGGACTCCAGGAGCTGAGCAACCGGGCTCCTTAGGGTTCTTGAAGTGAAATAAGGTGACCACAGACTGCTATTTTTGTCACTGAAAAGAACAAGAACTCCTCCATCAGTGATGTTCAAATATCCAGAGTGATCAGTAAGTGGAGTTTCTCTGTTGGCCACCCACACAACAGTTTGAGGAGATATTCCATTGTACCATATTCCAACGTATCGATTCTTCGAATTACCTGGGCTAAAGAATCCTAGTTCGAATGTTCCGTTGGAGGAAACAAGGGACTCTCCATCTCTGAGCGATACTGTCGGAGTGATGATATCTTTCGTAGTGGAGATGCTTGGAGAGAAGAGGAAAGATGATAAAACGAAAAGCATTGTAAAGATTTCCATTGCTCTTAAGGCAGAAAAACTAGTATTGGTCAAGGTTTAGATACATGAAAGATTTAAGAAACTTTTCTTCAGTTCACTTCTTAAAAGTAGAAGAAACATTTGCTAGGGACGCAACAAGGACAAGAATTAAAGGTGTCCTACGCTAGGCAGGTCAGTATTAGAGCAACATTTATTAGACATGTTACCAATGTTCCATGATAATGATACAAAACCATGCAGAAAAAAAAAAAAAAAAAAAAAACAAAAACTATCACGTGTTTTTGAGTTATTGGCATTAGATGTCACGATAATATTGTACTCTGTTTAAGTCATTCATTAGAATTCGAGGACACGGACCTTATTATTAAGACTATATATGTTTGGAGAGAGACTCTAAGTCCTAGGGGATTTAGCGCAGAGGTTTGTGTGCTAATTTTTTGTTTTTTTATTTTTTTTATTTTACTCAATTCTCATGTTTGTAATAACTCTAGAAACTTAGTATGAGTTTTGGTCTCGTCATAGGCAAGTTTGGTATTCTCGCTGGAGGCAAATTTTCTGCCCTCCTAATACCGTACCCTTTCCATCCTCTTCTATTTGTGTGGTTATGGTTAAACTTCGTCAACCTTTTATATTCCTATTGCTTTTTGTCTTAGTATCTCTATAAAAAAAATCAACATAAAATGTTGACATAGCTTAACCGTGACTGCACAATACAGAAAGGGATGAGAATGGTATGGTAAAAGAAGGGCAGACAATAATTAACCATTGTGTGGTCGATATGGTGGTTCACCAGAGTATAGATGGTTGAGTTTGTTAAACGTACTTTTTAATGGCGACGTAGGATCACAAGGTGATTTAAGACCATGATATCCTCAATAGAGTTCAAATAGAAGTATGATATTTTCCAATCTCACGGTTGATTCGGTAGCTTTCATCACCCACATATTAGGATTATATTCTTCATTTTAGATTGAATCTTGTATTTCCCTCTACACATCCTTCGTCTCCTTCAAATTTTCATCGGACAAAACTTCATCCAATTCCAACATAAATGTTGTGAAAAGCCACTTTCTTTTAACAACATCAAGATCAACAACATGCAATTGTTGTCTTGTCTATATAGCTTTCAACAACATTTGGTTGCATGTGTTTTATCTTGAGATAGAGTAAAAGTATATGAAAAAAAAGGGATGAAGAAAGGTGGTGGGAAGGAAGGAAAATGAACGAGAATGTGTTTCATGCACAATTCCATTTAGCTCTTACCATTTGTTACCTTTCCTTTTTCTCATGTATTGTCTCATTTCTAAAAAGTAAATAAATAAATAAATAAAATTTAAAATTAAAATTAAAGCAAATGTTTGTCAAACGAGTCTTAAGTTTCTTTAACTTGGAACTTTCTTTGGTCGCATTTTGAAATTGAACTCAAGTCATTAAAATTCAGCACTTAGTCTAATTTATTTTTTCTCTTATCAAAAAGTTTGAACAAGTCCATTGTACTGCAACGAACTATGTATCGAGCATACCTTTCTCTGCGTAGTAAACATCGAAGACTTGCATTCAATGCGTCAATGATGATGGTAGGATTGAAAATGATACGATTGAATTTTATTACATTTGCGGAAGAACAAGGCAATAATAATCCTATTCTGAGACATTTTCAATGTGCCGAAAACACGGTTTGATACACAAAGTGTATATATAATTAGTTGAAAACTTGAAAAAAAAATATTCAACTAATGTACTAATACACTAAGTATATCAAACCGTGTAATTAACACGTCCAGTAACTTCTATTATTATAATGCTTACATACAGGTAGCTGGAGCTAACACAGAGGCTGAAGTTATGTTTCCGTACCATAAAATGCAAAGACATGGGTCTGTAGTTTGGGTTTTGTAGGACCATACATAAAAGCTAGGCTGGCTTTAAAATTGGAGGTGTGTGAGTTGGCCTTCTTTGGCAACTCAAGCCCGAATCTGTTATTTTCACGTAGTCGCAACTGTCTCCTAAAATATCGGTGCCCTTTTAATGCTACAAGATCCACGTCTTCCGTCAATTCATTAACATAATAATTTTTGGTCTTTGTGAGATTTTTAGTATGGTTGAAATAGGATCGAACACCATAATGTTGATGATCCAATAACATACAAGGCTACAATTGAAAGCCCAAATTCAGCATTTTGGAAAGCTACAATGGAGGATGGATTGGCTTCAATAGCAACAATAAGGTCTGGACTTTAGTTGAAGTTGGCCGCAACATCAAACGAATTGGTTGTTAGTGGTAGGGCTGGTTCGGGTCGGGATCCCGAACTGAAACCCCTAACCCGAATCCCAAACAAAAAATTTCGGGATGGGATTTTATATCCCGAAACTATTCATTTCCCAAAATTCGGGGAATTCGGGATTCCTGAAGGTGTTTCGGGATTTTTGGGTCACTTCGGGATTAGGCCTTGAAGCCCAAAATGTTGGGCTTTTAAATTTTTTTACAATTTTAAGCTCTTTAACAAGTAAGTCCACCTATTTTTCAAGAAAAAAAGAAAAGAAAAAAAGAGGTTAACAATTGCAGGCTTGCAGCCCACTGCTCGCACAACACACCTGTTTTAGTTTCACAATATCACATAAATTCAATTCAATCAAAGTTCAACACAATTTCATTCATATCGTAATTTCAATTTTCATACCAAGGAAGCAACAATTCACAAGTTAAGCTTAAGTTCACAATTGTCTACCAAACTAGTTAATTAAATTTAAAAGTGCATGCAACCAAAATGAAATAAGTTAAGTTTTAGAAACCAAACTTCCAAATGAATTTAGATTAAGTTACAAACCAAAAGCAAAACATAGTTTATAAGCAAGAAAGTGCATGCAACCAAAATGAAGCTTAAGTAAGTTCATTCCCTTTAGCCCCTTTCAGCCCCTATATCAACATCCATATGATCATCATCACAATAATCTTCATAGTATTCAGTTCGAATGTATTGTGGCTTTCGTTTTACTAAAACCGAGATCCTAGGTGTACTAGTAGATCGTGATTGGCTACCACTACCACTACCATACCCGTCCATCCTGACAATGCACAATAATATATCACAACACAGTTCAGCATATATATAATATTCATATATCTCATCTCATATACTGATCAAACACATATATATATCAATATCACATCCATAAATTGATCCATAAACTGACAGAGTGCACACATTCCATGAACACACACACACACACACACACACACACACACACACACACACACACACACACACACACACACACACACACACACACACACACACACACACACATATATATATATATATATATATATATATATACACACATATCAAAGTCAAACAAATATTTATCTCTGATCCATAACATGCCCCAAAAGACAAACGGATTATTAAATTTAAACATCCTCCTACAGTTACAGCAGGGTTAAGCTTCAACATTACATATACTTATGATGTTTTCCACTACGCGTACAAGAAAAGCATGCCATAAGCCCTGAAACAACTTTAAAAGCATATCAAACTAAGAGAAAATTGATGTATCTTCTGCTTCCTAGCTCCAAAAAAAATATCAAACTAAGATTCACTTTGACATTCGCTGTTTAACTCAAAAGAATATGAAATATAAAAGCTTTCAAACTAGCAGAACCTTGCTTAAAGACTGCTGCTTCATGACCAAAATGTTCCAATTTTACACAAGGGTTAGAAAAACTTGTTTCGAATTGATGTTCAACGGATACCAAAAATCTAATCACACTGGCAACATACAAGAAGCAATTCATCAAGCTTTTGCAATCAAAGAAGAAACAGCAAACCCAAAAAGCAAACCTTTTTTTTTTTTTTTTTCTTTCCAGATAAGAGAACCACTACAATCACTAACTCACCAATAAACACAACAACTTGAAAATAGTGAGTACATATGTCACATCTCGACCCGGGGTCCACCACATCCCGGGCCCGCTCCACCACCGTAGCACGATATTGTCCGCTTTGGGCCCCGACTACGCCCTCACGATTTTGTTTCTGGGAACTCACACGAGAACTTCCCAGTGGGTCACCCATCATGAGAGTGCTCTCGCGCGCTACTCGCTTAACTTCGGAGTTCCCATGGAACCCGAAGCCAATGAGCTCCCAAAAGGTCTCGCGCTAGGTAGGGATGAGAATATACATACAAGGATCACTCCCCTAGGCAATGTGGAATCTCACAATCCACCCCCTTAGGGGCCCGACGTCCTCGTCGGCACACCACGGCCAGGGTTAGGCTCTGATACCAAATTGTCACATCCCGACCCGGAGTCCACCACATCCCGGGCTCGCTCCACCATCGTAGAACGATATTGTCCGCTTTGGGCCCCGACTACGCCCTCACGGTTTTGTTTCTGGGAACTCACATGAGAACTTCCCAGTGGGTCACCCATCATGGGAGTGCTCTCGCGCGCTACTAGCTTAACTTCGGAGTTCCCATGGAACTCGAAACCAGTGAGCTCCCAAAAGACCTCGCGCTAGGTAGGGATGAGAATATACATATAAGGATCACTCCCCTGGGCGATGTGGGATCTCACAACATAAAAGATATCCTGCATGCAGGTCCTGCATTTAGTTACCCACCCTAATTCGAAACCCACAGTCCTCAAACCCTCACATATTCGACAAAATACTCAGAAATCAAGTTAATCAACATGAAATTTGACCCTAAACACCAAAGAACAAACCCCCCCCAGTGAAAATCAGAAATTTTGGGACTCGATTGGTGTCGGATTCGAGTCTTCCTTCCTGCGTCTGCGTGAGTCGATGAAGGACGAGAAGCGGCTTGGATTCGATTGACGGAGGAGTGGAGCGGCGGGAGCACGAGCGGCGGGACTATGAGTGAGAGTGTGAGACTGTGAGAGAGACTGAGAGAGCGAGCGACTGAGAGAGTCTGAGAGAGAGACCTAACAAATGACCTAACTCAATGGACGGTTGGATTAGATCTTAACAAATCCAACGGTTCAAGTAATTTCTAATTAAAAATTAAAAATAAATAATATATATATAATATTCGGTTCGGTTCGGGATTACCGAACGCTTTCAAAACTGTGGCCGAATCTCAAATCGAAACTTTCGGGACGTGTTCGGTTTCAGGTACCGAATTTTTCGGGAAATTCGGTTCGGGCATTTTTCGGTCAAATTTTGGGACGGGTTTGGGACGGTTCGAGATTTTTGGGAAAAAATTCCACCCCTGGTTAGTGGGGTAGGAAGGGTTGAAAGATTTAAAGTTAGACTTATGGCTAAGAGATTTACACAAAGAGAGGGTTTGGATTATACAGAGATATTTTTTCCCATTACTTTAGTCTAAAGAAGGCTTTTCAATTGCACTGTAGAAATGAACAGTGTTTGGATCCGAATTTCATTTTATTTACGAGGTTGCGACTGACTCTCTCTACCGCTGGTCTACATGTCGCGTGTTGATAATTGTGGAAAGGCAGGGGTGCGATGGTCATTTTAATCTTTAGGGTTTCGAACAGATTGGGTGGGTTAGAGACTTTCATTTCTTTTCTTTCTAAAAAGGATGTATTCAATTGAGAATTTGAGAGACTTTAATGGATTTATAAATCCATAGATTTTTATGGAGTTTAATTGATTTGTAGAGATTTTATATAAAATTTTGATACAATTCCCTCGAAATCTCATTGGGAGATGTGAGATTTATGGATGCTTAAAATACACTACGAAATCTCTCCAATTCCCTCTATTTCCTCAACTTTCTCAATTCTTTAAAATCAATTTCTAATTGAATACACCTGGAATGTTATAAACTTCTTTAAAATCCTAATTAAATACACCTGAATTTTAAAAAATTTTAATAAACTATCTTAAAATTTTAATTAAATACACCTTAAATTTTAGAGAATCACTTAAAATCTTGAATACTAAAAGAATTAAAATCCCATAAAATCCCTATACACCCTCTTAACGCTGTAGTGGGACTCGGTGAGACTATGCTGTCGGGAGAGAGAGAGAGTGAGCGAGCAGAGAGAGAAGATAGAGAGGGAGGGAGGGCGAGAGAGATAAGGATTTGGTGAGAGGAAGGCATGCTGCTTGCAGGCAGACAGAGTCACATAGGGTGTACGATTCGAGGGAGAGAAAGAGAGGGGATTGAGTGGTGATGCTCGATTTGGGAAGAGAAAGAGAGAGAGAGAGAGAGAGAGAGAGAGAGAGAGAGAGAGGGAGAGCAAGATTTTGGGGTTAGGCGAACTCCTTGACAGCTTGCAGCTCCATGCTCCGCCTCCATAGTTGTCGCATATACCAGCCGAAATGGCTAGGGCCCTGTGACTAGGGATTGCAGAGGTACAGAGAGAGGGGGAGTGGGTGGGAGTTGGGATGGCGGTCGAGTTCAGGTCTAGCTTGGACGACGCCTGGTACGACGTCCTGATAGTGAAGGACGGCTGTGATCGACTGAGAGTGAAGTTCGTCGGCTTCTGCGATGACCATGACGAGGATTATGAAGGTGAGCGAGTTGAGTTCGTTCAACGACATCGACGAGTTCAGGCAGAGGTTCAGACAAGTGTCCGTACAAGTTCAGGACACGGAGTGCATCTCTGCCTCCACTAATACGGCGCCATTTTCTCAGCACCACCACCACCAATGTCTCAAAGAAATGGGCCGTGAAGGAAGTGACGAAGTCCAATTTTCCCGAGTTCCTGGAGGAGTTCAAGAACCACCTGTCCACTTCCGACTTCGTGCCCATCTCGCTTCGACACCGCCGACAAGTCGTATTGCAAGGCTAACTACACCGCCGAGCGGTTCTAGCTTCTCCAGTTTGCCGCCTGCCCTTTCACTTTCAAAGCCTCCAAGCTTAACCCTTAACCTTCTGTACATTCTCACTATGCCTATACATACACATATAAATTTATATATATGTATGTATAGAATGTGATTTGATGATGTGTGTTTGCTGATTTTGGTGCATATACAACTTCGTATTGTTCCCAAGGGATGTATTGAAGATTGGGATGCCAACTTATAGCTTTTCAATTCAAACATCACATTTGACTTCCATGGCGGAAGAAGGTTTTGATTTCAATGCCTGCATATCTAATGGGAAGTTTTGGTGTTTAATTTCACTCCCCAATTTCTAATTTTGTGGAATATGATTTTACCCAAGTTAATAATTTTACGAAAACTAGAGAAGTTACATTAGTTAAGAAATTGTCTTGATGAATTTGGGAAAGTGTAATTTGGGATTCTACAAGTCTGTAACTTTTGATGTTGTTCTGATATTTTGTGTTTTTCTTCCTTCACAGTAGCTATGTTGGTCTCTCCTTACCTTTCCTTTTTGGCGTAGAAGCGTGGATTAGATTGTGCAGATTTGATTTCATTCCTGGTAGAACTTAGTTTTCATGTTAATGGCGAGGTATTAGTTATATGCTCTTTATACATGACTATTCTCTTGCAGTAGCATATGCTTTATTGAATTCCCCCATATATTTTTTGGCTTATAGTTATTTCCAACTAAAATATGAATAGTGCTGCAGTAAATGTTGCCATAAGAACTTTTCATGGTATTCACTTTTTTATTTCTTTTGTAGAAAAGTGTTTTCTTCCATATGGAAAGTTTCTACCTGGAATTAATCTCTCATCTCTTGATTCTGTTCTCTTTTTTTGTGTGTTAGGCATATAACATGAATACATTGAATGAGAGGCAAAATAATATGGTCAAGGATCTTGCAGATTTGGGACTGATCAAACTTCAGCAGGTTATACTTTTGTGATTTATTTTTGGTATAACGTGCATTAAATTGGTAATAATTTCCCAGATGACAGTTTAACCATTTCCTGACCCCAAGTTTTAAATTTCTATCTTTTTGTGTACTTATCCAGGGAAGGAAAGACAGTTGGTTTACACCTACTAACGTAGCTACTAATCTTTTAGTTAGCGTGACAGACTCATCATCGAGGAAACAAGTTGGTTATTTGTACTCATTCTAGCTTTGTCTCTAATCGGTTATTCCACAACTAATTCCTAATCATCAAGAAAATTGATGTGCATCCATACATGCTACTTAGGAATTTTTTACTCACCTTTTTGTTCTGGGATTTGTTGAAGTGGAAACAAACTTCAGGCTCTATGCCTACTCAATATCTAAACTACATTGTGAAATTTTATGTCTTTTCCTAGCTGCTTTCCCCTTTTAGGTACAATTTCATGTTTTAGTTTGATTTTAGGGAGCTCTTGCTATGGAATCTTCCATTTTTGCAATATATTGAACATAAGACCTACCCCTACGTAGGGGTAGATCGACAGTGCGTCAAAGTTGGTCAGTTGACCACATGGACGCTGGAAAGTTGGCTGGGGAGAGCACCCATATTGTTTCTTGCATCTTGGTTAAGGTCTGTATTGAATCTCGCTGTTTTGGAACATTTCTTTTAGTTGTAAATAAGAAGTGTGTTAATTGTTTATGAGTGTTGTATTGATGTGCATGCACTGATGGCAATGCTGTCTCCTGATTTCAGCCTTTGTCTCTGCTTAATTCCAGAAAGAGTGGTATAGTTCTCTCATTTGCTTTCCCCTTTCAGTTTATTACATACTCGGCTACAATTTCTATATTTTCTTTCACATGGGTGACCGGGGTTTCAAATAGGTGGTGCACTCTGTGTGTGCGAGCCAGAATTGTAGTATGGTTTTCAAGTTGCATGTTTATTCATATCTCATTAGTTTCTGGTTCTCTCTTTTATCATCTCGACGAATTTCGTTATCAAAATTTGAGATATTTTTGGATGTTGAATGTTATTCAATGTTGGCCAACAAAGGTTATTCAGCTAATTCCCTCCGTTGTTTACTCTAATTCTTTATTAGCAAATGGATAAGCAGTTTAAGACACTAATTGTTTTATCTCACTACTTGGAATTATGTTTGTCTTTGTATCCAAACATTTGGCATGTTGTTAGTTTAGGTCAGAGGAAAACACAGCCACACACCTTACCAGCAACAAATAATTTTCATTTTAATGGAAAGAGCTTCAAAACTTTGCATTTTAATAAAAAATCATCTAATAACTTTATTTAATGATAAGGACAAAAAGAAAAAACATAAAATATAAACATGTGTGCCTAGCGCGCGTTAAGTTAAACAGTGTAGTACTATTCCTCTGTCATCTTCTTTGCTAAGGATTTCTTTTGAACCTCGCGGAATCAAAAAGACAACTTGAGAGCTCAAGTTTGAATTTTTTGCTATTTAGTAGTGAATTTGTAGCACAGTGGAAATATGTGGAATGCTATTTTTGCCTTTCAATTCTAATTGGCAATATGCTACGAATTTAATCTCAGGTTGCATTGTTTTTGTTATTATGTATATTCTTGATTCGTGATTGTAGATGAAGATGGTTGATATTGATCAATGTTTTAAAGAACTCGCCTCGGGGCGCGCCTAGGGCGCCCTTGAGGCTGGGCGGTGAGGCAAACGCCTCTGTTTTGCAGGAGTAGGCGAAATGCTTCGCCGGAGACGCCAAGGCGGCGGAGGCGCGCCTTAAGGCGTCTAGGCACTTGTCTGCCCCTGTTTCTTTTTTTTTTTTTTAAAAAAAAAAAACCATCCAAACCCAAAACGACGCCGTTTGGGTAAGGATTTTTCAGTTCTAAACATCCTACCTTCGATCTCCTTCATCTGCCTCTGCCTTCTTCGCCTTCTTGCTTTTTCTCCTGCTCGCCAGAAGCCTAGAATAGAGAACACAGCTGCCGCTTGGAGCAGCACCGGTCGCCACGCCGCCGCTCGGAGCAGCACCGTCAGCAAAGTTAGGGATTTAGTTTTCTGGGGAAGGTTTTCTGGGGAAGACAGAAAGGCTTTCGGGGAAGGGAAGACAGAAAGATAAAGCTTTCTGGGGAAGACAGAAAGGTTTTGGGGAAGACAGAAAGATAAAGCTTTCTGGGGAATTGTAGAAATGTTTGAATAATTATAATATAGAATAGAAATATAGAATAGATAGAAAACAGAAAGTTAGAATAGATATTATAATATAGAATAGATAGAAAGTCAGAAAGTTATATATGTATAATATATAAAACATATATATATATATATATATATATATATATATAAATTAAATCCCCACGCCTCACGCCTAGGCCGGGCTTCGTCTCAGACGCCTCGCCCACGCCTCACGCTTTTAATACATTGATATTGATACACACTATCTGTCTGTTTTTGGTTTTCCGTTTATTTAATTTGGATAGGGTTTTGGAAAATTATCTTTGGTTGCTGCATCGACAGCTCAGTTGGCTGCGAGTGTAGTCCAGGCAGGCACAAAAGAGATCACTACTAAGGTATTTTTCTATCCATTCTTAAATTTGTTAGATGCTAGACGATTGCTTTGCTACTGCTAGGCATTTATATTGGATATTAGATAGGTGGTGTTAGCATTTACAAAACATATTGATGACGTGAGGGTGAGTATTCTGAATTTGGACACATTATGCTAATGGTGTCATTAATGTAATCCCATCTTTTGGACACATTATGCTAATGGTAATCTCATCATGCTTAATTACCATTCTTTCTTCATGTCATTATTTTCAAAGCATTACCATATTAGATAGGTAGTGTTAGCAAAAAATCCCATATGTATCTTAGACTGTACTATTAATATCATGATCTGAACGTAAGGGATTAGCACAGTAATCATACTCAGTAATCATGTTATGTATGACATCAAGGCCTGTACTATTAACTTCCAATCGTTGACGAATTGGGAATTTGTTCATCGAATTGGGTTTTCTGGAGGTTAAGTTCTTGGATCGATTTGAGATTTCAAATGAACCTCTGACCTACTAACCTTGATGGAGGGGCAGATGATGAAGAAAATTGCGGGCAATGAGCTCTAACTGTCTAATTCTTTCACATGAATTAGCATATTTCATTCCCTCAAAATTAATTATATGGCTGCACTCAAAATGGGTTAAATGTTGAGCTCTGACTCTCTAATACTTTCACATGAATGAGCTATGACTATCTGATATTTGTTTATAAGTTTTTGGGTTAATTTTACATTGTAATTGTTTTCCCTTAATTTGAATGATTAATTGTTGAACTTTTCTTTCCTCCAAATCCTCATGTTTTCATATCGACAAGCCAAAAGAAATTGAAGATGCAAAACTGGTAATTGAAGCTTTAAGAAGTAAAGGTGTTTCTGCAATTGGTGTTGTAGGCTTTTGTTGGGCGGTGAGTTCATTTTCCTGCTCTCCATAATGTCTATCTATTTCCTGGTTTATTAGTATAATTCCAGTTTAATAATGTCTCATATGAGGAAGTGCTTATTTTCCTGCTCAATTCATTATGGCATAGGTTTTCATATAACCTTGAATTATGTATGCTGTTTCTAGGCAATGCCCGCGCGATGTTATCAAAATATTATATGTAAAATATGTTGGGTGGCAATCCATTGGCAATATATCACAAAAATAATAATTGAACGTGTTTCAGTTGCCTTATGCATATATTATCTTTCACCCCTTATATGCAACTGAGACCTATTGACCCTTATGGGGCCGGGTATATATGTGTTATTTTTTAAAATTAATACCATGATTTATTAGGTACATGGTAAAAAATTGTTCCCCACCTGTCATGAAGACAATTGTATGTGGGATTTGTAATCACACTTGAAACATCACTGAAAAAATTAATATCCCCATTACGTTTCGATGAGACCGAATCTGTGTGTTTTGAGTTCTTAAGAAAAAAGATTAACTGAAAAATTAAAATAGTTCGCATTTATATCCATATCGAAATTTCAAAGAATGTGTGTTGTATTATTGTCATAGCTTTCTGATTAAGTAGATATCAGAGAGTAAGTATGAGACAATGAGAATAATTAGAGGAAGTTAAAGACATCTTTGCAAGTAAGCAAAAATCTGACCATGAGATAATTGGGTTTTAACAAAGAGTTTAGAGAGAAAGAAAGAGTAGTATCATATTTGATGATGGTAATGGCTGCGTCCCAATAGTTTGTACGCTAATATTACTTTAGTCTAAAGAAGGATCCTAAATTGCTTTGGCTGCTGAAGCCAATTCCAAAGAGGGTGATGTCTTCTACTTGCTCACCCAAAGGTTCCAATTTTTCGCATTCTTTCGGGGTTTTTTTTTTTTTCAAATTTATTAATGAAATTTGATGACTAATTTTTAAATAATGAGAAATTAGTTTTTCGCTGTGAAATGTTAATTTTTCGATATTTCTGTTAAAACAATGAAATCTTAATCTTCTATCAAATGGGCTGTAATTTCATATGTTTTAATGTAAACTGTTCACTGATTATGGTTATAGTGGGTTGGTCTGAATTGCAGGATTATTAAGGTTTGGAAAAGTTGCAGCCTAAGATGGACCAACTATCTGATGCCAGACTTGAAGAGAGGTCTTTTATCATAATATGAGGAGAAGATATGATGGACGAAGAGGTGAGTGAGAGAAACAGTGAAGTTTTATTTTCTGACTTGGATTTTGAAATCGAGTAATTTTCTGCTTTGTGTCTTTTGAGTAGGTGTGGGATTTAGTTTCATGCCAGGGGTTGTAATGGGTGGATCGGATGTAAAATTTTCTTTTCGAATTTCAATCCCCCCCTAAATCTCTTCATTCCAACCAAACATTTGAGGATTTGGTTTTAATTGTTTGTTTGGACTTTGAGCTTTTGACCAATTATTTGGATGCTAGGAAAATTTACATGCTATTTGGATACTAGGAATATTCATGGAACTCAAACAAGATTGTTTTCATAATTTTTTGAGAAATGTGGAATTTCGTTTCAGATGGTATTAACTATTTTTCAAAATCCTATAATCTGGTCAAAGTTCTGAATTTCTTTAAGATCAATATTAGTTGTTTTTGGTTCAAGAAATTTTGTAAATCGTTTTTGGTTCACGAAATTCCAACATTCTTTGTTGGTCCTTGAAAATTTTCATTAGTATTGAGTATAGTGGTTTTTGGGGCAGGTTTGCATGGAAGATGAGAAGACGATCTCTGTGTCCCTCGAAACAAGTATTTCGCGAAGCTCGATGATTCGTCCATGTTTCGCGAACAGGTTTGTTCATTTTCTATATGTTTATATTTAGTCTATTTACACTCAGGTATTAAGCCATACGTATATAGATGTATGCATGTTATTTGTTTTCCCCATAATTTTCATATAATTTATGAAGAATGTATAGGAACGACAATGATCGAGTGGATTATGCGAGTCTCACCGTATAAACTGTAAATTCCACATGATTGTTCCCCTTCCCCCCTCTCAAAACATAGTTTGGGTGGATTAACTAAGATGTGTAGTTAATCTTTTTTTTGTCTACAAGTCATGGTTTTGAACTTTTGATGCTTGGTGACTAACAATGTAACATATAATTAATGGGGCAGGCAGTGGCACATATTTAGGCAGGGCTTGGAGAGGTAGACCCCAGATGGTGTATGCCTACACCAGCATGACCAAGGTGGTTAACCCTGCCGGCTAGAGCGATGATAAGCACCCTGAATGTAACAAGTAAGCAGACTATGTCAATTAAATTTAAAACATGATTAAACATTTTCATATAATTAGTTTTGAGAGTTAATAATATAATTTGAAATTGCAGCAACGTGACCTACGAAGAGTACAAGTGCATGGTTCCAGGTTCAAGTACATATAATGAGAGAAATTTGAGCCAAGAACTGACTGACAAACAAGTGCATAGGTACCTTCTACACCTATTACATGTCAAAATTTGCTTCGTGGTCTTCTATGAGTTCTTCGCCCGATTTGGGTGGCAATTATGTGTTTTGCATATTATGTTTTAAAAATAGGTTTTGTGTTCGAATTTCGTTTTTGTGATTTTGGGGGTTTTGTTTCTAATCAGGGGAGGGTGACTGATCATCTAAAAAAATTGAGGTATATGGTTTTTCTCTTCGAATTCCATAAGCATGCATGTATTTACATCTAATATTATTGATACAAGGAATCAAATAATTAAAATTTGACCTAGAAAGAAATTAGTTAAGTAAGCCAGTTCGCAAGTGTGTGCCACACATATCAATTTGTTGAAAACTGTCTTTATTTTGCAGATTAAACTGAGAAATTTGAAAAACCCTGTTCGAGATTTTGCTTGAAATCGTGGTTTGGGATTAAATAGCAGGGTCAGATCCAGTACTCTGAGAAGTACTTCGATGGTATCTACGAGTACAAGTATGCTCCTTTCTGCTTCGTTTTCTTTCGATTTTTCTTCATTTTTTAATAAATTTTTTGTTTGTTTTCAATGTTGGTACATGCATGTGGCTAAACTGCTCCCAAAAAATGGGTTTTCGTAATATATTTTGATTTCTATAACCGTAACTTCAGATTATTGCCCCTTCAATTTTTGTCAGTTTGGATCAAACACTAACCGTTTGGTTTTGTGTTCAGTTGTAGTTTTTGTTATCTCAGTTCATAAATCTCGGATTTGGCACGAAATGGAATGTCGCTATAATGTGGTTCTTTGTTTACTAGGTGTAGCATTAGAAAGAACCCCTGTCGTGAAATCGATTACTTTAAGTGTGCTTGGTCTAAGTTTGAAGATTAAGAAGTTGCACAACAATTGTTTGATAGAAGTTGCGAATGAAAAACCCAAAGAATCAAACATTGAGCAATCAATTTTAATCGCTATCTGAGGGTCAATTTTATATGGGATAATTTAGTTCAGCAGCCAAATTAAAGTAAAAACCCAATTTTAATTTGGTGTATGTACCAAAAAACTTTCCGAGGGTTAATTTGTTCATCATTGGTTTTACCTTTCTTGACCTTATGCGCTTTAGTGCAGAATTAAGCTGTTGCTCTAAATTCTGAAGCTCTTTGAGACTTAAGATTTGGAGATCTTCTCGCATATAATAACTGCAAACCAACCAAGATCAGTGAAAAGTAGTATGCTTAGTACTGATTAGTTGACCTTTATATTATCATTTATAACGGAATGAAAGAGGAAAACTTATACTTGAACTTGGTATACCTTTGATTTCTTTGTAAAACTATAGCCTTGAGCTTTGCATGTTCCAGAATCCAGTTGCCCTATAAAACAAGAATAAATATATGGCATGAATTATCTGTTTCAAATAAAAAGAACACGAGAAAAGTAACGCTAGCTAGGGACACGTTTGATAACCTCTATCGACCCTTCATGCAAATACCTTTGACTTAGAGGCATGCAGTTTTCCCTTTCAAAATCTTTATACATATTATGCACAATCGCATTATACGTACTGATATACGTACAAGTAATCAGGTTGCACCACCAATTAGCTACATAGTATTACATGACAAGATTATTAAAATTAATCTCACCAATCATATCTATGCAGAAGGAATTCTTTGAATTTAGAAGGCCATCATGCGCAAACTGATGCACTCAACAAATGTAGGGCTATCCTTCCTATGTGCTGAGAAGATTGTCTCGACATAAATGACTGGATTAAAACCAATTCCTGACTAATTTGTCTTAGGAATCCGTTTAGGTGTTCATTAAATCCAAATCCCTGTTGACATGTCTTAGGAATCCTTTTAAAGTCTGTTGATCAAGAAGTGTACAAACTGAACAGCTTTTCTGGATGTATTTTATTAGACTTCGGTTGACAAATGTATCTTTGTTGATCAATCTTATCTCCGTGTGGTGATTCTCTTCGTGTTATGTGATTCTCTTCGTGTTATTTAAGGCTGCAATTTTTTTCTATGTTTGTGATATTAAATTTTTTTTTTGGTCATGATTGCAGGTTTTTGAAAAAATTGGCCTTCACAGACTAACTAAAAATATTTAAAGGCTGTTGCTGATCGGTATAAAGACAAAATAAAAAAAGTAGCATCTCTTGACAGTATTTATACAAGGTTTTGCATCCCATGTCACCCAGGTTAATTATTCCAGCGACCAAATTAAAGTAAAAATCCAATATTAATTTAGTCTATCCACCAAATAACTTTCTGAGGGTTAATTTGTTCGTTGTGCTTTTTGTGTTTTCGTTTTTTTTCCTGTTTGGCTACCCATTGGTGAATGTTGGATTAAAATGTGGTTACAATCTTTCGTAACAGATTAGAAAACTGACTGAAATTTGGCAATTGCTTAGTTTTATTTACTGAGATTTGAGTGGTTAATTTGGATCAAACTCTAATGATTTTCCTTTGGAACAGTTGTGGTCCTCTGTTAGGATTTTCCTGGCAAAGAGTATAGAGCAAGGGAAGGGGAAAATGAGAGAGTTATGATCTCATTTGTGATTATCAAGTGCATAATGGTTAATTGTAATTTTCAATTCTTTATGCTGTTAGTGGTTAAAATTAGGGGAATGGCTCCAATTTTGTTAGTCAAGTAATTTAATTTTTTGTGTATCTCAAGCTTTTAATTGATTTCCTGCATCATTGCTTAGTACTGAGATTTGAGTGGTTAGCTTTTTTTACCTTATGATCTCATTTGTGATTATCAAGTACATAATGGTTAATTGTAATTTTCAATTCTTAATGGTTAAAATTAGGGGAATAGCTCCAATTTTGTTGGTCGATTAATTTAATTTTTTTGTAAGGTATAATTTGTTAATCCTCCTTTCCTTGGAGTTAATTTTTAGTGATGTGTTTTTAATAGAATTGCATATTTGAGCAGTGAGTTTTTTCAATAGTGTTTTTTTTTAACAATTTATAATGCTATTTGTAAAATTTAGTCAGATTTTTTTAATGACTATAGTATCGTTTGATTTCAATTTGTAATTACTTCTTTTGATAAATTTAAGCTTAATTATGTTAGTAAATCTTTATACCTTATGTCCAAATACGCATACAATATAGTATATGATACATATACAATATAGTACATGATACATATACAATACTTGTCACATCTTGGCCCCTGGCCCCCCACCACATCTCGGGCTCGACTCCGCCGTAGCACGATATTGTCCGTTTTGGGCCCCTGTCATGCCCTCACGGTTTTGTTTATGGGAACTCACACGAGAACTTCCTAGTGGGTCATCCATCATGGGATTGCTCTCGCGCGAACTCGCTTAACTTCGGAGTTCCGATGCAACCCGAAGCCAGTAAGCTCCCAAAAGGCCTCGTGCTAGGTAGAGATGAGAATATACATATAAGGCTTACAAGATCCACACCCCTGAGCGATGTGGGATCTTACAATATTGCATGTGTATAGTTTTGACATTGTTGCTGACCATTTTCAATGCATGCATTTTGTGTGTTGACTGTAAAGGGTGAAAGTTGCATTCTTCACAAAGGCAAAATAAAGAACAGATTCTGCTTCATATGAAAAGAACAGGTTAGTTTGATTATCATTGCTTTTTTGATATGGTTAAATTCTAAGTTACTTGGCTTACGTCTAATTTAATCGTTTACTTGCCCAAATTGAAGTCATTCGTTTTATTAATGCTGGTGATCAAGATCAACCTGAGTTAATGTTAAAACAATATCATAATTTTCATTAGTCTTGATTGTCTTAACACTTTTCTTTTCCGTCTTTAACGAATTTTCATGAAATTTTTGCACAATTTTTTTTAAAGAAATTAAGTTGTTTTACTATTTTACTGTCTCTTGGTAGAATTTTTTTTTTCTTTGTTCAAAATTAGTATTGCAAATTTTAAGTGGTGGAGCAGACCCTTTTAAGATTAGCATCTAATATCTTCTTTAACACAATTTTTTATATTATATTATCAAAAGCTGTAATATCTCCATTTTATCGTTGTTTTGTAATTTCAGAATAAAGTATATGTACGCTTCTGATTAAACACAATAAAGAGTCCTTCAACATGGAACATAAAGATGTAATTGAAGTTTCTACAGAAGCTACTAAATACTTAATTAACAATGACAATGATGTAGCAAAGCTCATCCTCTCCATTAGCAATTCTGGACAATTTGAGATAACATCCTCAATTCATTTTATCAATTTTATTTGTTTGAGCTATTAATTATCGTAGAAACCCAATTAAATTTCAATACAAAAACTTGAATTTTGTTTTAATTTTAATAGTTGTAGTAATATATATCATTGATTTAACTTTGTACAGCAATTCTTCCCTGCTGGTTCCGCAAATCCATAAACGTCGCACCAGAAACCAATGACTGAGATATAGACAACTATATGTTAATTATTGTAAATATCGTTGTAAATAGATTTCCCATGAATACAAATAGTGTTTCATATCGTGGTATTTATAACTCTCTGTATGTTTAATATAGTTTTAAAATCCGCAGTGATATCTTTGTATGTTTAATTAAGTTTTAAAACTCGCAGCATCGCGTGGGCACTATTGCTAGTAAGTACCTAATTCGGAGGGGGGAATCCGGACAAAAAGTTCTTGCCCGCCCACCAGAGTCGAATTCTTTTATATCAATGAGGTCGCCGAACCAAAGCAAACAGCCAGTTCCTCCTCCCCTAACATCCAAATTTGCATATGCTGTGCAAGAGCAGTTTGTCAAACACATTTTCTTACATTCATTGAGGGACATGGTACTATTGATCCGTGACCAAGATGTGTCCGGCAATTTCACCCGTATGAACTTCTGAAATCCATCTTGATTCGTACAACTCGATGACTTTTACGAAGAAATGAGAATTGCGGAATAATTATTATAAACTGCTAATAATAATTTCTTATTATAATTTGTGTGCGTTACCAACAATTAATCATAAAATTAGAAATTTAAGATGGAATGCTTTGAGTGAACCGATTGATTAAGAGTAATAACTTTCACATTCCCAATCTCTTCTCATAACACTCATCTCTTTGTATTTGCCCAGCGATTCTAGTTTTTTATTCATTCGGTCCTAAAGGCTAAAAGAAAGTGTAAGAGGAATAAGTGAGAGTGAAAACCAATTGATCAATTGTTATTTTATTTAATAAGTATGTTAAAACCCTAGCCCACCTATTTTAAACCCCAGCCCAGTCCAAGTCTAAGAGCTAGACATTTTATACACCAGTATTATGGGGAATTCTGTTTGCACACCAAAGTTGTCTCTGGACACCCATAAAATAATATTACTTTTAAACAGTTCTATCTAAAAAATAAATTTGTTTCAGAGTAATGATAGGGAGACCAAATGTTGGGAATATGAACCCCGTCACTTAACGTACAAAATTCTTATATCCCAACTGTAGCAACAAACAAGCAGACGAAACTTCGACAACAAATAACAAGAAGAATGTCAAAACAGCTACAAAATGAGCGCTATACCTTGATTGACTTGTCCTATCAAACTAAATTACAAGCTATATTTATAGAAAGCAAAACATAAGAAACCCTAATACATAAAAAAACCAAAACTACCGAAATGATAAAATACCAAAAATACTAATATTTTCCAACAAGGCAACTGCCTAGACGCTTAGCAGCAAGCCCCTTCCCGTCGCCTGGCTACCAGCTAGAGCCTTTTAAGACCTTGCATCTAACAACGTTAAACTCATCTCGTTTATGGAATGGGACTCGTTTTTGCTTGACGAAGAAGTATCTGCTTCAACCGGGTTCCTTTCAGTAAAGAAACCAGGTTGCTTGGGTGCAGGCAATGAACCCTCACCACCCAACATTAGGACCACAGATGCCATGTTTGGCCTATCTTCTGGTTGTTGCTGCACACATAGTAGAGCTATATGAATGTATCGTGACACTTCTGGTAACGCACACGATCCATCTAACTTCTCATCCAATATTTTTGTTGGTCTTCCTTCAATCCAAAGCATCCAAGCCTGAAATTAATTCACGAAATTTATATATGATGATTCTCCATATACGATCCAAATATTTTACTCAACTTGGGAAAATCAATCTCTGCTGAAGCTTACATGTCCTAGAAGGTTAAGCTGGTGGTCTGTATGATGAAATCCCCTGTTCTTCTTCCCGCTAAGTATCTCCAACACCATCACACCGAAGCTATAAACATCCGATTTGACTGAGAAGAGTCCATCGACCACGTACTCAGGAGACATGTAGCCACTGTAAAAAATGGAATTAGAGTTACAAGCACACTTACAAGAATAACAATGTACAAAGCAAGTTTAGAGCTACCTACTATGTTCCGACCACTCTATTAGTATTTTCCTCTGTTTGATCTCCTCTGAATTCTCTAGCCGTGCCAAAATCAGATATTTTTGGGTTCATATCTTTATCTAGTAAAACGTTGCTGGTTTTGAGATCCCTATGGATGATCCTCAGTCTAGAATCCTGATGAAGATAGAGAAGTCCTCGAGCAATTCCTCCGATAATGTTGATGCGCTGATCCCAATTGAGGAATTTACTTGTATCGTCTAACCAATGAATCATAAATGTTAGTTTAATCTTCCCTTAATTCGACAACAAAATTATGACAAGACTCAAGACAAAGATTAATTCACGAAATTTATTTATAGAGGGTCAAACCAAATATGAAGTAGTCCAAGCTTTTGTTTGGCATATATTCATAGATCAACATCTTTTCATCGCCTTCAATACAGCAACCAAGAAGCTTTACAAGATTTCGGTGTTGAAGTTTAGCGATTAATACTACTTCATTCATGAATTCTTTGGTTCCTTGCCCAGAACATTTCGAAAGCCTTTTCACTGCTATATTTTGCCCTTCATTCAGGATTCCCTAGAAACCATCATTCGATAAGTTGATATATATATATTTGTTGAAGGAAGCACCAAATTCTAATCGCATTTTACTTTTTTTTAATACCTTGTACACTGGTCCGAAACCACCTTGTCCCAGCTTGTTATTGTTTGAGAAGTTATCAGTGGCTCTAGATACAGTGGCCAAATCAAACGTTATCAACTCCATGTCCTCGCTTCCACCTTTGAAACCAAAGTTCTTTTCACGTATGTTTTTCATGTTTCCTGAGACAATAGAAGAATCAATCAAAAGCTTGACCATAATGTACTAATTTTTTAACTTCATAATTTCTACCTCGTGCTTTCGATTTCTTCTTCTGTATGTAGAAAACCAATCCTAGTATTAGCATTCCCATGACTACTGCCCCAGAGCTGACTATGATTGCCACTTTCCTTTTTACAGCGCCATCTGAAAGATCATAGCAGATTGGTGATAGTATTCAATATTCGATCATGGACGTTTTATTACAACTAAGTTCAAATCAAACAAGTGCCAGAACTCGAATTATCTACATAAATTAGGAAAATCCTTAATGCCGACATCCGTTTGTGCTCAACAAAACTTATTAACAATACCAGAGAGTAATGAAGCTTGAAATCAAGTAGAAATAAGTACCTAATTCGGAGGAGGGCATCCGGACAAAAAGATCTTGCCCAACAGAGTCGAATTCTTTTATATCAATGAGGTCGCCGAACCAAAGCAAACAGCCAGTTCCTCCTCTCCTAACATCCCAATTTGCATATGCTGTGCAAGAGCAGTTTGTCAAACACATGTTCTTACATTGCTCGAGGGACATGATATTAATGACCCACGATGAAGATATATCAGGCAATTTCACCCGTTTGAACTTCTGAAATCCATCTTGATTCGTACAAGTCAATGGACTTTTACGAAGACACCCTGAAGACGTGTTTTTCAAAGTCCAGTAGTCACTTGGAGATTTTGGTACAAAACCTTGCAAGCATGAACATAGAGTTTCAGAATCAAGCTTGCAGAAAGCGAAAGCACCACACAAATCGTAAGTGTCACAAGGATCTGCTGGAGCAGAGTAAATCATGTTCCCGCTCTGTGTTTTATCAATCCACAAGAACCGCTGCAAACCACCAGACTGGTTAAGTACCAATCTCGAATTCATCGAACCGCGCATGAGGTCGAATTTGTAATAGGTCTCATTTTCATTAGACACAAATTCGATTTTAAATGCTTCATTAGCACTAAGTTCAGGACTCCCACTAAAACCAAGGCCATTCCAAGACCCAACCCTATAGAGTGGAACAGGACCTTTCCGAAGGAATAGTTGGGGGTGCTCGCTATGATCTAAGGAATACGAGAATTCACCTGGAGATGGATCTTCTGCGGCTTTCCAGGAAGACAAAGCCCTGTTTATACCTTTCCGTAAGCTCCATCCAAGTTTCATCCCTGGTAGTAAGGTGTTACTTGGATAATCAAAACTCTGCCACACAAGGTTGCCCTCCGAGTTGTCATCATTTCCGTCTTTCACAACAAGGTTGCCGGACTCCAAGAGCTGAGCAACCGGGCTCCTTAGGGTTCTTGAAATGAAATTAGATGACCACAGACTGCTATTTTTGTCACTGGAAAGAACAAGATTTCCTCCATCAGTGATGTTCAAAGCTCCAGAGTGATCAGTAAGTGGAGTTTCTCTGTTGGCCACCCACGCAACAGTTTGAGGAGATATTCCATTGTACCATATTCCAACGTATCGATTCTTCGAATTACCTGGGCTAAAGAATCCGAGTTCGAATGTTCCGCTGGAGGAAACAAGGGACTCTCCATCTCTGAGCGATACTGTCGGAGTGATGATATCTTTTGTAGTGGAGATGCTTGGAGCGAAGAGGAAAGATGATAAAACAAAAAGCATTGTAAAGATTTCCATTGCTCTTAAGGCAGAAAAACTGGTATAGGTCAAGGTTTAGATACATGAAAGATTTCCATTGCTCTTAAGGCAAAAAAAAAAAAGGGATGAAGAAAGGTGGTGGGAAGGAAGGAAGGAAAATGAATGAGAATGTATTTCATGCACAATTCCATTTAGCTCTTACAATTTGTTTCCTTTCCTTTTTCTCATGTATTGTCTCATTTCTAAAAAGTAAATAAATAAATAAAATTTAAATTTAAAATTAAGGCAAATGATTGTCAAACGAGTCTTAAGTTTCTTTAACTTGAACTTTCTTTGGTCGCATTTTGAAATTGAACTCAAGTCATTAAAATTCAGCACTTAGTCTAATTTATTTTTTCTCTTATCAAAAAGTTTGAACAAGTCCATTGTACTGCAACGAACTATGTATCGAGCATACCTTTCTCTGCGTAGTAAACATCGAAGACTTGCATTCAATGTGTCAATGATGATGGTAGGATTGAAAATGATACGATTGAATTTTATTACATTTGCGAAAGAACAAGGCAATAATAATCCTACTATGAGACATTCTCAATGTGCCGAAAATACGGTTTGATACACAAAATGTATATATAATTAGTTATAAACTTGAAAAAAAAATATTCAACTAATGTACTAATACACTAAATATATCGAACCGTGTAATTAACACGTCCAGTAACTTCTCCTACTATTATAATGCTTACAGACAGGTAGCTGGAGCTAACACAGAGGCTGAAGTTATGTTTCCGTACCCTAAAATGTAAAGACATGGGTCTGTAGTTTGGGTTTTGTAGGACCATACATAAAAGCTTGGCTGGCTTTAAAATTGGAGGTGTGTGAGTTGGCCTTCTTTGGCAACTCAAGCCCGAATCTGATATTGTCACGTAGTAGCGACTGTCTCCTAAAATATCGGTGCCCTTTTAATGCTACAAGATCCGCGTCTTCCGTCACTTCATTAACATAATAATTTTTGGTCTTTGTTGAAGGAGATTTTTAGTATGGTCGAAATAGGATAGAACACCATAACGTTGATGATCCAATAACATAATAATTTGGGCTACAATTGAAAGCCCAAATTCAGCATTTTGGAAAGCTACAATGGAGGATGGATTGGCTTCAATGGCAACAATAAGGTCTGGACTTTAGTTGAAGTTGGCAGCAACATCAAACGAATTGGTTGTTAGTGGTAGGGCTGGTTCGGGTCGGGATTCCGAACCGAAATTCCTAATCCGAATCCCAAACAAAAAATTTCGGGATGGGATTTTATATCCTGAAACCGAACCGAAACTAATCATTTCCCAAAATTCAGGATTTTCGGGTCACTTCGGGATTGGGCCTTGAAACCCAAAATGTTGGGCTTTTAAAACTTTTTACAATTTTAAGCTCTTTAACAAGTAAGCCCACCTATTTTTCAGGAGAAAAAAAAAAAGTTAACAACTGCAGGCTTGGAGAAAGCGAATGCACCACACAAATTGTAAGTGTCACAACGATCTGCAGGAGCAGAGTAAATCATGTTCCCGCTATGTGTTTTATCAATCCACAAGAACCGCTACAAACCACCAGACTGGTTGAGTACCAATCTCGAATGCATCGAACCGCTCATGAGGTCGAATTTGTAATAGGCCTCACTATCATTGGACACAAATTCGATTTTAAATGCTTCATTAGGAGAAAGTTCAGGACTCCCAGTAAAACCAAGCCCATTCGGAAGGACTAGTTGGGGGTATCCACTATGATCTATGGAATACGAGAATTCACCTGGAGATGGCTCTTCTGCGGCTTTCCACGAAGACAAAAACCTGTTTACACCTGTCGCTAAGTTCCATCCAAGCTTCATTCCTGGTAGTAAGGTGTTGCCTGGATAATCAAAACTCTGCCACACAAGGTTGCTCTCCGAGTTGTCATCATTTCCGTCTTTCACAACAAGGTTGCCGGATTCCAGGAGCTGAGCAACCGGGCTCCTTAGGGTTCTTGAAGTGAAATTAGATGACCACAGACTGCTATTTTTGTCACTGAAAAGAACAAGAACTCTTCCATCAGTGATGTTCAAAGCTCCAGAGTGATCAGTAAGTGGAGTTTCTCTGTTGGCCACCCACACAACAATTTGAGGAGATATTCCATTGTACCATATTCCTACGTATCGATTCTTCGAATTACCTGGGCTAAAGAATCCTAGTTCGAATGTTCTGCCGGAGGTAACAAGGGACTCTCCATCTCTGAGCGATACTGTCGGAGTGATGATATCTTTTGTAGTGGAGATGCTTGGAGAGAAGAGGAAAGATGATAAAACGAAAAGCATTGTAAAGATTTTTATAGCTCTTAAGGAGAAAAACTAGTATAGGTCAAGGTTTAGATACATGAAAGATTTAAGAAACTTCTCTTCCATTCACTTCTTAAAAGTAGAAGAAACATTTGCTAGGAACGCATCAAGGACAAGAATTAAAGGTGTCCTACGCTTGGTAGGTCAGGATTCAGAGGGCAACATTTATTAGACATGTTACCAATGTTCGGTCCATGCTAATGATACAATGCCATGCAGAAAAAAAAAAAAAAAAAAAAAAACTATCACATGTTATTGAGTTATTGACATGAGATGTCACGATAATATTGTACTCCGTTTAAGTCATTCAATAGAATTCGAGGACACGGACCTTATTCTTAAGACTATATGGGCCCGTTTGTTTGACCTTCTTAAGTTTCACTGGACTAGACTGGCTTACTAGTCCAGTGTTTGGTGCAAGCGGGACAAAGTTTAATGGGACCAAGTCGGACTCGCGCTGACTAAGTCCTTCACTGCGTCGTCTTAGCGAGGCCCCTCAAAACGTTTGGGATTGCTAATCCCGTCTCCGAAATTGCTTGTGTGCAACTGTGTCGTCTACAAGGATGCTCTCTGCAACTCCATTTGCCTCCATGCCCAGATCTTAAACCCAGATTTGAAACCCAGCCCACCCATGCCCATATCTGAAACAAAAAAGCAAAACGAAAACAACAATCCCAATAAAAATTCTTCCCTCTTCCGTCTACAAGGATGCTCTCTGCAACTCCATTTGCCTCCATGCCCATATCTTAAACCCAGATTTGAAACCCAGCCCACCCATGCCCATATCCGAAACAAAAAAGCAAAACGAAAACAACAATCCCAATAAAAATTCTTCCCTCTTCCCAGAAAATTCCGAGGCGTGAGAAACAGAGGTAGCAAAGTCCATGGCGATGGGTACCGAGAGGACGAAGCCTCTGCATAATTTCAGCTTGCCGTGGGATGTGAAGTGGGTGATGTTGATTGTAGGCGATTGGGATGAGCTTGCCGTGGGATTTGAAGTGGGTGTGGTTAATGTGAGAGGAAGTGAAGAGAGAGAGAGAGAGAGAGAGAGAGAGAGAGAGATTGACAAAAGAAAAGGGAATCCAGAAGTTTGAGAAATGTGGTTGGTTTGTATCGGGTCTCTTCTTCCAATGGTAGAAGATATTTTTATGGAATGATATAATAATATTTGTTTTTTAAGGGCAAAAGTAAATTAAAAATGACAATTGGCTAATGTTAACTCGAATTTTCATTAGTTTCCAAAAAAGAAGAATTTTCATTATCCTGCTCCTTAGTACGATACTGCGTTTGAGTTTCCAAAAAAAAAAGAATTTTCATTATCCTGCTCCTTAGTCCGACACTGCGTTTGAGTTTCCAAAAAAAAAAAGAATTTTCATTATCCTGCTCCTTAGTCCGACACTGCACCAAACGCTTCACTAAGTTAGTCCAGCTTAGTCTAATCTAAGTCAGTCCAGCTTAGTCCCTGCAGCTAGTCCAGTCCAAGACAGTCCGGTGCAACAAACGCACCCTATATGTTTGGAGAGAGATTCTAAGTCCTAGGGGATTTAGCGTAGAGGTTTGTGTGCTAATTTTTTGTTTTTTTTTTAAATTTTATTTTACTCAATTCTCATGTTTGTAATAACTCTAGAAACTTAGTATGAGTTTTGGTCTCGTCATAAGCAAGTTTGGTATTCTCCCTTTAGGCAAATTAGCCATTGTGTGGTCGATATGGTGGTTCACTAGAGTATAGATGGTTGAGTTTGTTAAATGTACTTTTAAATGGCGACTTAGGATCACAAGGTGATTTGGGGCCATGATATCCTCTATAGGGTTCAAATAGAAGTATGATATTTTCCAATCTCACAGTTGATTCGAGAGCTTTCATCTCTCACATGATCTTACAGCACTAAGTGCATTAGTTTCTACGCATCCTCCATCTCCTTCAATTTATTGCTACATTTGAGGTTATTATTTTGTAATTTTGGATCGAGCGCAATGCGACCACGGGACAGAGGTTCAGGGCCGAAGGGGTAGAGGAAGACCTAGGAAAACGTTGGAAGAGACTCTAAGAAAAGACATAGAATACTTGGATCTAACGGAGGACATGACACAGGATCGAGCACAATGACGTTCTAGGATTCATATAACCGACCCCACTTAGTGGGAAAAGGCTTTGTTTTTGTTGTTGTTGTTGTATTTTGTAATTTTGGATCTTTATTTGCAAGTACCCACATATTAGGATTATATTCTTCATTTTAGATTGAATCTTGTATTTGCCTCTACACATCCTCTGTCTCCTTCAAATTTTCATTGGACAAAACTTCATCCAATTCCAACATAAATGTTGTGAAAAGCCACTTTCTTTTAACAACATCAACATCAACATCTACAGCTTTCAACAACATTTGGTTGCATGTGTTTCATCTTGAGATAGAGTAAAAGTATATGAAAAAAAAGGATGAAGAATGGTGGTGGGAAGGAAGAAAATGAATGAGAATGTATGTCATGCACAATTCCATTTAGCTCTTACCATTTGTTACCTTTCCTTTTTCTCATGTATTGTCTCATTTCTAAAAAGTAAATAAACATATAAATAAAATCTAAATTTAAAATTAAAGCAAATGATTGTCAAACGAGTCTTTAAGTTTCTTGAACCTGAACCTTCTTTGGTCGCATTTTGAAATTGAGCCCAAGTCATTAAAATTCAGCACTTAGTCTAATTTATTTTTTCTCTTATCGATGTTGGGTCATTTGAAGCGCCAATTCTTCCAAAAGTCTGAACAAGTCCATTGTACTGCAACGGAACTATGTATCAAGCATACCTTTCTCTGCGTACTAAACATCGAAGACTTGCATTCAATGCGTCAATGATGATGGTAGGATTGAAAATGATACGATTGAATTTTATTACACTTGCAGAAGGCCAAGGCAATAATAATCCTACTATGAGACATTTTCAATGTACTGAAAACACGATTTGATACACAAAATGTATAATACAATTAATTGAAAACTTGATAAAAAATTTCAACCAATGTACTAATACACTTTATGTATCGGACAGTATTCTTGACACGGTTAAAAACTTCTCATACTATTATAATGCTTGCTTACAGGTAGCTGGAGCTAACTCACAGGCTGAAGTTATGTTTCCGTACCCTAAAATGTAAAGAGATGGTCTGTACTATGTAGTTTGGGTTTTGTTGGACCATACATAAAACCTTTTAATGCTATAAGATCCACGTCATCCGTCACGTTTATTAAAATAATAATTTTTGGTTCTTGTTGAGAGAGATTTTTAGTGTGCTCGAAATAAGATAGAACATCACGTGTCATTAAAGATTTGGAGAAAAATTTTGTTTTGTTTTTTCTTCCAAGTATTTCTCCAATTATATAATACATGTAGTGTTATATCTCTTATTCTATACATACTAAAAAATCTCTCCCTTACAGGGAATAACAGATATGAGGTGCTACAACTACTCTCACATATATAAATATGTTCTCCATTGTTTAGGGAAATAAATTAGTAAATTGTACAATACTACAAAAAACTGGTTTTATTTGTGAGTCATGTTGCTAGGACAAAAAATAGTGTTGCTGATAATTTATGGCTTTTGTTTGCGTCTATAAAATGAACATTTCTTTTTCTAACAAAGATTTAAGCCCATGAAAGCGTTTGCATGCCTTCATAGTGGCAGAACCAGAAATTCAAACTAGGATGGACCTTTAGACTGTATAAATTTTTTTTAAGGTCTTGTTTTTTGTATTGTCATGAAAAAATTTAATCAAAACAAGACTGGTGTCGTTTTAAATTTTTAGTATTGTATTAATTAGATCATAAGAACAAAAAAAATTGTATGAGCTTCGATAAAGAAAATGTTAACACATTTTATTCGAATTATATTTTTTTAACTCATGATTTAAAATTAGGTTTTGCTCTAAACTGTATAGGCCTTGTATATATTAATTAGCCAAAAAAGTGGATATAGTTTTTATGTGGTAAAACATAAGGCTAATTAAAAAAAAAAGTGAGTTTGGTTTTTATATATCGTAAAACAAAAGACTAGTTATAACAAAAAGAAAAGGGGACTTAAGTCTTATATGGTAAAAAAGAAGGTAAAATTATAAAAGTTTTTTTTTCTTGGGTAAATTACATTTTGCCCCCTCAAGTTTGGGTGCAATTACAACTTCTTACATGATCTGTAAATCATTTCAATTTCATACCTTTGCTATTATTTCATTTCAATTCCGTACAACCGTTTCAATTTCCGTTAATTTTTCCATTATCTGCTTACGTGGATCTCATGAGCCCACGTGGATTAAAAATTAATAAAATAACTTTTAATTATAGAAAGTGTCCACTCTCTCCTTCTCCAGCCCACCTTTCCCTGAGGTCATCTCCAACCGAAGGGTCTAGAGGGCCAGAGGGCCTAAAATAGGCCGAAAACCCTCTCTAACCGAGGGCTAGGCCAGAGGGCTCTGGAATCTGAGATGGTGTGACAGCCAGTCCCTGATTTTACGATTTTATAAATTTTTAATAAAGGATTTTACAAAAATGCCCCTTTGAGGCACGTGCGTTGTTCGAGGTTAATCGTTGTGTCGTGCCACCTAAGATTTGTTTTCTTGGTATATCCTCGTAGAACTCGTCGCTACGAATGTGTGAGCGCGGACGGTTCGTGATTTGGAGCTATAACGAAGAAGTTATTAACATTCGAAGTTTGGACATTTTTAGAAATTTTTATAAAATCTGGTGTGCCATTTGGATGGCCCAGATTAAAAGGAGTTTAAAAGGGACGGTTTAGATCAAAAGGAAAAAGGGAAATAAAAGAATGGGCACTACCTAGTAGGAAGAAGGGAGAGATTGAAGTGACCAATTGTGGGTTGGAGAAAGGAGGAAAGGAGAGAAGGCAAGAAGCGGAGGAAGAAAATCAGAAACGGGTCTTCTACCTGTGACCCGTTCGGCATCCATGATTTCTGACGACTTTTCACCCATTTTTCCGTCAAATTGTACCATCCAACTACCTAGAACCAACTCCATGACCTTCCCTCTATCCATTCCATCCCAAATTTGGAGAGATTTGAACTAGAAATCAAGAAAATCGCACCGGTGGGTGCGGTGGGTGTGTGTCTCCGATTCTCCCATTTTTTGAAACAATTTCTTCCAATCACTACCACTCCTAGCTTTCTCTTGAGGCCTAGAACAAAGCCTAAACAAGTTTTGGAGCGGCGGAGCTGTTTTGGAGACGGATAAAAAACAAGGGTTTTGTACGGTTTTGGTGAAATTGGAGCCCTTCTAGGCAAAATTGGCCTTGGCCGAAGGTATGAAAGTTGCTCCTCTCTTTGAGATCTTCAATTCTGCAATTTTTGAGAATTTTAAAAAACAGTTGAATTTTCCGGCGAGTCGGGGCGGCCCATGGCCAGTGGGCTGACAATGTCATTCTTAGGCTGTGTTTAACGTTCTAGGTTCAATTTTGTTAATTGATTGACGTAGATTGAGTAATTGAACTAAGTTCATTACGATTAGTGATTAGGTGAAAATATGAACTGACGATCTGACCGTTGGATCGTCACCAAACTTTGGTACGTAGTAGTACGTAATATTTGAAGAATTTAGGAACTTACAGATCGGAAATCTGATGTACGGATCTTCCCGAATTGAGTTTGTAAGTTCATAAAATAAAATGTGAACCGTCACTTGGTTTTGGCAATTGGCGGAGATCCGACCGTTGGATCGTAAGGAAATTTTAATATGTTGATCTAGGAGAATAATTTCATCTTGGGAAGTTACGGATTAGAGATCAGAGTTACGGATCTTCCGGATTGTGTATGTAGGGATGTGGACCCTACCTTCTATCTTTGATCGACGGTTAATTTCCGATTAAGGGTCTCAAATGATTCTAGAATATCCTCCAGGATATGTTTTATACGATTTACGTATTCTATGGTTAAGAGTTCTAAGTTGTAGTTTGATAATTCTTTTAGGCGCCGATTGTTTTGGGATGCCTCGATGATTGAGTTAGGAAGTCGTAGCGAGGACTCCAGGTGAGTGGGCATTTTGGTTTTCTATATATGTATATATGCATTGTGTTTTTCCCAAAAATGCATTTTAAATGACTTTATCAATGAATTGCCATGCCAATGCATATATATACTTTTGATTATGCATTATGAATTGTTTATACATGATTGTCGACGCTGTGGGCGCTCAGGTAAGTTCCAGGTAAGTTATGTTTTGATAATGAGGAGTTGTATTATGTTGATATGATGAGATGCATCAAAAGCTCATTAACATGTACCCCGGTGTTAGTGCTTCCGCCCAGGGTTAGGGGCATAGTCTTTCACGTGATGTTCACCTCCCGCACCACACGCTCATCTTGGATTCAAGTTAGGTGCACAATCCTTTCGTATAGACCACTTTCAGTGGGTTCGACTCGTAGGTGACCCGCGATCATGCGCACAATCTTCACGTGATTGTAGCACTAAATCGTATTATTTTACACCCAGTCCTGTCGTATAGACCACTATAGGTGGGTTCGACTCGTGTGCAGACATGATTTATGAGCTAGAGTGCAGCTGACGAGCTGTTACAGTTATTATTGCATTTAAAATACTTACCTGATGATTTGATTTATATGGCATGGCATATTCATGATTTGATTTCGTATTTTGATGATGATGATTTCAGTTGAGGTTTAGTATATGTATATACTATTTTCTGGGAAAGTATACAGGTTTTACAGCAAGGGGTTAGAACTTTTGAGAAGCAAATGTTTTTGAAAACCTTTGTTTTTGCCCACTCACGCTTTTGTTTTGCGCCCCTCCAGGTATTAGTAGCTGAGCTTCATATCGACGAGGAGTCGTGGCAAATCTGGGTGTAGATTATACTTTTGTTGGTATAATTCTCACCCTATCTTACTGCACTAATCGTATGCTCTGCCAACGCGTGTGAATTGGGTACATACCCGCTCACAGCACACTCTGATATCTAGACACAATTAGGTTCAAATTTATTCACATTTAACACTTCATCACACTTTATGGCTTTGTCACCTTCCAGGTGTCGGCCAGCACAACTCGATTCGGAGTCCTAGTGGACATTACGGGTCGGGGTGTGTCAGATGGCATCCAGCCCTAGGCTGGCTAGGAATTTTTTTTTTGTTGGATTTCCTGTCGGTTATAACCGACAGGAATAATTTATATTTTTTCAATAGTGTCGGTTATAACCGACACTAATAGTGATTCAAATATAACGGCTGACATGAATATTTTTTATTAATTACTATTAGTGTCGATTATAACCGACACAAATATAAGAGAAATTTTGAATCCAAAGGCTAGTTACCGTTGGATTCTTTTTTTTTTTTGGCCAATTTTTTTTTTAATGAATTTAAAAATTCCCCTTTTTTTCCTATAAATACTTAAGCCATTTCTACACTATTTCTCACATAATTTTCACCCTTTCTAAATGTAAGTTGTTATAGTTTTTAAATTTAAATAATAAATTATGTTTGGCCCTATGGCCATTTGACCCTCGATTGGAGACAGTTTTTTGTGACAGGGCTAAAACGAGCCCTATGGCCCTCAGTTGGAGATGGAGGCAAATATGGCCATGTACTGTTCATTAAAATATTAATATCTTGGAGTATCTTGGAGGGTCAGAGGGCTAAAACGAGCCCTCTGACCAGCCATCGATTGGAGATGGCCTTACTCTCTCTTCTTCTCTTGGCCTCCACCCACCCCTCACTTTCCTCTCTCTTCTTCTTTGGGAGCCACTAGACTCCATCGCTTCCCTTGACCAGCTCTGCCTTTTACGATTTGCACAGGCATGGTGGTGCTTTGTCTTTCTTCTCACTCCCATTCTATTTGCATTGCTCCCATCTCAGAGTCTCCACCTTGCTAGCACTAATCACTAAAACAGAAACTCCATTGCAACCCACCCATTTGCAAACCTAAAACAACCAAAAATGCTAGAAAATCTATGAATTTCAAAGAACTGAAGCAAAGATTGAAAAGTGGTTCAAATCATAAAAATCCATCGCGACCCACCAAACTGTAGGAACCTAGATCCGCACCACCCAAGGAAAACCCACAGCTTATGCAAGAACCCAGAAGACAGGACCAACTCGACTGCGTTCGACCATTACAGGACAGAAGCCGAAGGCAGAGAGGGAGGCTTAGACAAGGGATCTGATCGAGATTTGTTATTTCTCTTTAAGGATACTCCGAATTTCCTACGGGTTTGCTTCGATTTACCGTACAAGCCGACGAAATCGACGAGGAAGAGTCCGATGTGAGAGGCTGGATGGTGGATAAGCGACCATTGCTGGAGTACTGAAGAAGCTTCGAAATCGGCGTCACTGACCGTAACGCCATTGTTGGAAGTCAGAGAAAGCACAGAGAGAGAAAGAGTGGGGTGGCGGTTGAGTTAGTAAGAGAAGGAGAAGCGTGTAGCAGCGGGGAGAGAGATATGGGTGTGGTTAGATGAAGGATTGCGGCTAGGGTTGACAGAGTGGTTGAAGATGAATGTAGAAGTAAGGGCTGGACCCACTATTATTTGAAAACAAATTATATTTTAATTTATTTTCCTTTTTATATTAAAATTTCTTAATAAAATTATTTTTTTTATTAATTTTTAATCCACGTGGCACAAGTATAATGGGCTCGTGAGATCCACGTAAGCAGATAACAGAAAAATTAACAGAAATTGAGATGGTTGTACAGAATTGAAATGAAATAATAACAAAGGTATGAAATTGAAATGTTTTAAAGATATTGCAAGAAATTGTAATTGCATCCAAACTTAAGGGTACAAAATGTAATTTACCCTTTTTTCTTTCAGTTTAAATTTTTTTGGGTAAATTACACAAAACTACCTCAACTATGGTTCAAACGATACTTTCATACCTCATCTTTTTAAAATGACAATGTCATACCTCATCTTACGAATTTGTGACAATGTCAGACCTCCGTCAGTTTTTCTGTTAAGTGCTGACGTGGCTAAAGATGGGTGCCACTCACTAATCCAGCTGGATTAAAAAATAATTAAATATATTTTTATAATTAAATATTATAAAATTAAAAGATTAAGAAGAAGAAGGAGAAGCAGAAGGAGAGAGAAAAAGAACAAAAAAAAAAAATATAAACCTAGTTTCGGCCCAAGAAGAAGAAGAAGAAGAAGCAGCAGGAGGAGGAGGAGAGAGAAGAAGAACAAAAAAAAAATACAAACCCAGTTTCGGCCCAATAAGAAGAAGGAGAGAGAAGAAGAACAAAAAAAAAATTGCAAATCCAGTTTTGGCCCACGAAGAGGAGAGAAAAGAAGAAGAAGCAGGAGGAGGAGAGAGAAGAAGAACAAAAAAAAAAGTTACAAATCCAGTTTCGGCCCAGGAGGAGAGAAAAGAAGAACAAAAAAAAGTTACAAATCCAGTTTCGGCCCAGTAGGAGGAGAGAGAAGAAGAAGAAGAAAAAGAAGAAGAAGAAGAATGAGGAGGATGTGGAGGATGAGGAGGAAGAGGAGAGAGAAGAAGAACAAAAAAAAAAGTTACAAATCCAGTTTCGGCCCAGGAGGAGGAGATAGAAGAAGAAAAGGAAGAAGAAGAAGAAGAAGAAGCAAGAGGAGGAGAGAGACAAAGAATAAAAAAAAAAGTTACAAATCTAATTTCGGCCCAGGAGAAGAAGAAGAAGAAGAAGAAGCAGGAGGAGGAAAGAGAAGAAGAACAAAAAAAAAAAATTACAAATAAGCAGGAAGAGAAGAAAGAAGAAGAAAAAAAAATTACAAACCCAGTTTCGGCCCCCAAACAAACTTGCAACACAGAAGAAGAAGAAGAAGAAGAAGCAGCAGAAGAGAGACGAAAAAAAACAAAAAACAAAACAAACCCAGATCCCTTAACTCCCTCAACCCGAAACCTCATCCCCTTCATCATCTTCCCCATCCGCCCCCAACCTGCAACCTAGCAGAAGAAGAAGAAGAAGAGTAGAGAGAGAAGGAAAAAAAGAAAAAAATTTTGTTCGGCCCCCCAACCTGCAACCCAGAAGAAGAAGAAAAAGAAAAAGAAAGAGGAAAAAAAAAAAAAAGCCCAAACCCCAGTTCGGCCTGCAACCCATAAGAAGAAGAAGAGAGGAAAAAAATGGATGGGGTTTCGCGGGGAGGGGAGGTGGGTCGGGAAGGTTGGGGGGACGGGGAAGGGTTTGGTGGTTGTCGAATAGAAGAAGAAGGTTGGTGCGGGTGGAGGAAAGGGGAGGTCGCACCCCTAGGAATTTTTTTTTTGTTTTTTTTTTTATTCTTAATTTTTTTAATTTATAATATTTAATTATTTTTTAATCCAGCTGGATTAGTGAGTGGTCCCCGTCTCTAGTCACGTCAGCACGTAACAGAAAAATTGACGGAGGTCTGAAAGTGTTGTTCGACCCATAGTCGAGGTAGTTTTGTGTAATTAACGTAATTTTTTTTTTAAAGCTATTAGCAGCCCACACCAAGTCTCGAACCAAGGTCACTTGAAATTGCGAAACCCACCACTAGCCACTGATCACATGCTCATTGTTTCTAAAATTTTCATATAGTATATATAAAATTGTGAAATTTCAGGCTCGCCCCAGACATGTGCTGGCTTCTATGTGGCTCTGCCATTTTCCTTCGTTATCCTTTGGGAGGTCTACTCCCATAGAAACTGTTTACCTGAGATTGTTCCTCAACCCATAGGTCCTGGGAAACAATTTTCATTCCAACATCAAAAAAATAAATCTTCTTCGATTTAGGTCTGCAACACTTGCTAAAATTTACGGTTAAATCTCTATAAATTGATAGTCTTGAGACTAAAGAAAATCTATTAATTTAGTTGAGTATTAAATAATCGATAAATTAATAAGTTATTAATTAAGTAACTAACAATTTTAAGTAATGTACATTGTATTTAGTTTCTTATTTTACAAACTAACAATTTTATGTATTTGTTCAACCAGATAAATTCCTAAATCTACTTTGTTTTTTTTTTTTTCCAAAAATAATTGTACATTATTCATTTTATGAGCATTTAAGCAAGCAGAAACTCTATTTAAATAAACAAAAGCCATAGTATGTTTTTTATTTTTTATTTTTTATTTATTTATTTACTTCTTTTTTTTCTGGTCAAACGATAGATTTTGTTAGATTATATATTAGATTAGTCACCGATGGAGTTTGGACCCACACCATCATGCAAAAGCTCAACGCTTTTTCACCACTGTGACAAATTACCACTTGCAAAAAAAGGGGTATTTTGATATGGGTCCAAAGTAACTAAAAATTGGACCTATTTCAAAAGATGAGCTAGAAAATTGGACATATTTCAAATTTTTCCCCCAAAAAAAGCCATAGTATGTTAGTAACACATCACATCATGTACACAACAATGACTTCTGATCTCAATGGTGTTAGTAGCACATCACATCATATAAACAACAATGGCTTCTGATTTCAATGTAAAGAAATTAGAGAATTGTTAATTTAAATATTACGCAGAACTTATATGAATATTTTATAATGTATTATCTTATGAATTCAAAGAATTATTAATTTAGTATGTTGTGTTCAAGTTGGGACTGACCAAAAATATTATTTAACTGAAATTATTAATTTATTGTTTATTAAATTATCGAAATTCTGTTGTATTTTCGTTGGCCTCTCCTTAAAACTAAAAATAAATAAAATATGGGATACTTTGGATGCGGTCCCTAATCCTTAACATTTTTTTTTATTAAAACCTTAATAGTATTCAAAGTTTTGTCAAGGTCCCTTGACTTTGTACACCTCATTATATTACTATTACTATTTATATTTTTATAGTTTTGACATTAATTGTTTGAAATTTTATGAGATTTATAATCCTATAAATTTAAAATCCCTCATTATAATACTATTAGAAACGGTTACAATAAAAAAAAATTCAAACATTTTGATTGAATAAACGGATAAAAACTATGTAAAAATAAGAAATAATAAATGGCAAAAGAATGTATCCATAGTGTTAAAAAAATTGGTACATTTCACATATAACAAAGTGGTACATTAATAAAGAAGAATGGGTACATTATAAATAAATTAGGGTACAGATAAAAGATTAAAAATTATGAGTACAAATGAATTTTTAAAAATATAGGCGCTAAAAGAAATTAATATATGGGTACAAAATAAAACTAAAAAGAAAATACTACAAATTTAAAAAAAAAAATGTTGCAAATTAAAAGTGGGTACAAACTAAAAATATAAATATATGATACAAAATTTAGGCATAAAACATACCATATGTAATTTTTCTATCATTGATTAAATATACAATGTCAGATGACGGTATAAACATGGGTACAAACACAAATAAAACTTTAAAAAATATGGGCACAAAAAGAAACTAATATATGGGTACAAATTAAAAATGAAAAGAAAATTGGTACAAATTAAAAAATATTTGCAAATTAAAAATAGGTACAAACTAAAAATAAAAATATATGATAAAAAATTTAGCCATAAATATAAATATACTAATTGTAACATTTTTAACACTAAAGGAATATATTTAGAAATAAAAATATTTTATTATTCAAATAATTAATGATGTTATTAATACCCAAGGACCTTAATCAAAAATTGAAAATGAATAGGATTTTAATCAATGAAGTTACAAAAAGAAGGATGTGAACCTAATTTTCCCATAAAATATTCATTGACCCTGTGAATAAGAGAGCTCCAATATTCTCTTTATTAATATTTATTTTCTAACGTTGATGTTAGGGTTATGAGCATTACAATTTAGTATCATGTTATTATCACTTATAAGTGAGAGTTTTCAAATTGGGTAAATCTAAGCTTACTACCTTTAAATTTCGTAATTTTCAACATTTGGTACATGAAGTTTTTTCGTCCTAGAGTCATACCTAAAATGTTAATTTTGGGACAGTCTTATACATCCGTTAATCTGGCTGTTAAGTCTCCCGTTAACTGATGACGTGGAGTCCATATAGACAATAATTGAATGCCACGTGTCATTAAGGGGTTCACGTGGAAATTAAAAATTTAAAAAAAAAATTTCCAGCCCAAATTTTTAACCCATAACTGCATTCCTTTTTTCCTGCCTAAATTTTTTGAAAAAAAAAATCAAATTAAATAGGGAACGACCCAGAGCAATTTTGATTTCTTCCACATTGGCCACATTTCTAATGACTCCAGATCTGAGAAGTAAGTCGAGGTCGTGAAGCTGATTGGAGAGGGAAGATGAAGCCATATATCGAGGTCGCTCTGCATCAGTAGCTTCCCGTCGGTGAACTCGGCCTCGGTACATTGGTCGGCGAGGGCAGTGAAGCGCTGGGAAAGATGCTGATAAGTTTCAGGCCAATAAGCATGTTTCTGGGCAAAGGGTGGAGCGTTTGGTCAGAAATCTTGAATCTCTACATATTTAGACAAAAACCCACCATTTAAAAGAGCAAAAGAAGCTCCGAAAATATGGTTTTTGAGCTTCCAAGCCCAAAAACACACATGGGTTTTGAGAAGTTGAGGGAAAGAGCTCAGGTGGTCAAGGATGCAGTAGTTAAAAGAGAAAGCAAGGGAAAAAAAGTTGAGAGCTTGTAATAATATGAAGCTAGAAAACAAAAATAGGAGAAAGAGAGGAATGAGTTTGTTGAGAGATGAATTGGGACGTTGTTGTTGGTGGTGCAGTGAAAGCATATGCAATGGGGAAGGGAGGTGGCTGGCTATACTTCTCGGCGTCGGACAAATTTGATTTTTTTTTATTCAAAAAATTTTGGCGGGAAAAGGAATGCAGTTGTGGGTTAAAAATTTGGGCGGGAATTTTTTTTTTTTTTTTAATTTTTAATTTTCATGTGGACCCTTAATGACACGTGGCACCCAGTCATTGTCCACATGGATGTCACATCATCAGTTAATAGGAGACTTAACAGCCAGACTAACAGATGTATAAGACTGTCTCAAAATTTACACTTTAAGTATGACTCTGGGACGAAAAAAACTTCATGAACCAAATGTTGAAAACCACGAAATTTGAAGGTAGTAAACTGAGATTTAACTGACATAAACAACGAATTTGATACCTAATTAAGGGAATTTCATTGTAAACAAATGATTATCCTAAATTGAAAGAAGTCGCTATGAACATATCCACGACTATCTTCTGTGAACTGGCACAAAATAGACTTGGTCCAACATCGGTTGGTTATGGATATTTTATAAGGAAAACTAACGAAAAATGCTTGAAAACTTTGAGTTTTAACGATAAGGACAAAATAAAGGGTAAAGTGAATAGTACCAGGTTTGACTTTTTAGTGTAAAAATATGGTTTTTCGTTAAAGTCAACAGTACCGTGGGCTTTTCGTTAAAACTCCTTATTTTATAATCCCGATGTTGGTTGGGTAACATAATTAGCAGAACGAAAATTGCAGAATATGAATGATGCTTGGGATGTCATTTCGTATCTTCAATTATGCAGTCAAACACCTCGATTTTCTCTGCTCACGAAGTTGACTAGCTAGCATTTTTGATCAGAAATTATTTTCGAAACCGTCCTAATTCATCAACCATTGTCAAACTTGGACTTTAGACCATAGAAAAGAAGTACTTGGACATTGAAACCTGATAGAATATAGACTATAGAAATTGATGTATAAGATTTTGCCACTTGTAATTAGATTAGAAGATGTGTTAGTTAAGGGAGTTAGCTGTATAGTTGTAGAAATATAAATATCTCAACATTGTATTACTTCATGATTAAGAAATATATCAAGGAAATTATTCTTCTCTCTAAGTTCTCTCTCTCTCTCTCTCTCTAAGTCTACTGTGTTCTTCTTCTTGATTGTATAAGATTGATCTTGGTTAACATGGTATCAATCGCCATTGTTGCCTGCGCATAATCTTCGATCCTTTTTCCTCTGCTTCCGCTCGGTTCGAAGGTATCTTCGATTTGTCTTCGGTATCTCCACTCTCTTCGTCTTCTTGCAATTTGGATTTCTAGGGTTTCTTGGTTGGCTGTGATCTTTATTTGATCCTTTTCTCTGCTCCTTTCAATTTTGCCTCTCAACTGTTTTTTATAATTCCTCACTGAGATTCTCAGACGGAATTTCAATGGTGATTGCAACGCAACTTCAACTTTTACAATCTCCGATCACCGCCTTAATCTCTACTATCTCGACGTCGGTGAATGTCAAATTGGATGACTCAAATTACCTCAATTGGCACTTTCAGCTACAACTTTTGTTGGAAAGCAATGGTATTATGGGGTTTATTGATGGCTCGCACCCCTATCCTGTCCAATTTTCAGCTCCTTCTGGTGAATCTGGTATAAACTCTTCCTTTGCTACTTCTGTTGAAACAGATGAATTTGTGGTTTGGAAAATGCATGATAGGGCTATAATGCAATTGATAACTGCTACTTTGTTCAAAACTATCTTCACCTGTAATGTGCTCCAGTTGTTTAAAAGGCAAGTTTTGTAAACTTCCCTTTTCCCTAAGCACCAATAAGTCTGTAAAACCCTTTGCTGTTATTCATAGTGATCTTTGGGGTCCAGCTCCATCTGTTTCTATTGATGGTTACAAGTATTATGTGACCTTTATTGATGAATGTACAAGACAGTGTTGGCTGTTTCCATTGATCAATAAATCTGATGTCTTTGCCACCTTTGTTGCATTCTATTCATTTGTTCTTACTCAGTTTGCAACTGCTATTCAAACATTACAGAGTGATGGAGGGGGAGAGTATGTTAGTAAAGCTTTTCAGTCCTTTTTTCTTGATAAAGGAATTACTCACCAACTGTCTTGCCCTTATACACCAGAGCAAAATGGCCTAGCTGAGAGAAAGCATAGGCATATTATTGAAACTACTGTGACCTTGTTACAAACAGCTAGGTTACCTGCCAGTTTTTGGTTTTATGCATGTCAAACAACTGTCTACCTCATAAATAGAATGCCAACTTCTGTGTTAGGAAATAAATCTCCCTTTGAACTCTTGTTTGGCCATATTCCCGTTATTTCCCATCTCCGAATATTTGGGTGTGCTTGTTATCCATTGTTAAAGCCTTATACTACAAATAAATTACAAGCCAAGACCACTAAATGTCTTTTTTCTGGGGTATGCTACCAAATATAAAGGGTATATATGTTTTGATGTCTCTAAACAGAGAATTTATATCTCTAGACATGTAGTATTTGATGAGCATCAATTTCCTTACACAGATTTGGTCCACACTAAACCATCATCTTTATCTTCTGCACTTCCTAGTTCATCACTTCCAGTACCTGTAATTTCCAGTGATAATATTGTTGTGTCTCTACCTACTTCCTCCATACCAAACTCTACTATGCCTTCATCATCATGTTCATCTCAGTCCATTACTAGTCCTCCAGTCCCTGTGGCACTGGTCCATAGTTCTGATCCTTCACCAGAAGAGCCATTCCCTGAGTCACAGGTCCATGATTCTGATACTACACCAGAAGAGCCAGTTCACTCTGATACTTTGCAAGTGGTGTTGGAGGTACCACCACTTAATTTGCACCCTATGCAAACTCGGAGCAAAAGTGGAATTATCAAGAAAAAGGCTTTGTTAGCTAATATTCAGGAGTCTGAGTGTACTGATCTGTCCCTCATTGAACCCACTTCTTATAAAACTACAATGAAGGATCCTACTTGGTTGAAAGCTATGCAAGAGGAAGTTAGTGCTTTACATAAACAAGGTACCTGAAGTCTGGTAGTTTTACCTTCTACAAAGAACTTGGTAGGTTGCAAGTGGATATTTAAGATTAAGAAACATTCTGATGGTACTATTGCTCGTCACAAAGCTCGGCTTGTAGCTAAAGGGTTCAGTCAAGAACCTGGAATTGACTATGGGGAAACCTTCAGTCCTGTGGTTAAACCTAGGGGTGGGCAAACGGGTCCTGGACCCGCGGGTCGGTCCGGGTACATGCGGGTCGGGACGGGTACGGGGCGGGTACATATATTGTAAATTCAAAACGGGGCGGGGCGGGGCAGGTCCATTTAATTATTGGGGCGGGGCGGGTATAAATTTTAGAGAAAACGAGCCCCCGGCCCGAACCGTTTCCACTGGGAGATTAAATCTCCACCGTTCATTTCTTAGGTTATGGAGAATTCTCCACACACTCTCAGACCTCTCGACTTCTCCCTCACTCCCTCACGATCTTTCTCCTGAACTTAAACACTTTGTCCTGTCTCCGTCGATTGAGGTAGATCGTACCCACCACTTGACCACCATCTCCGGCGTCGATCAAGGTCCCTCCCACCCGCCATCAGGACGAGTTCATCGACGTTAAGCATTTGAAGTACAGAAATTGGGTATTGCTGTTTCTCTCTCTTCTCTCTCTCCTCTCTCTGGAATGGAAGATAATAGATTAGAATAGAATAGAAGAGAAAAGAAGGTTGTAATGATTGATAGGATTCTTCTTTCTTGTCCTGTGTTGGGCGGGTCAAAGAGGAAGATGAGGGACTGCGGGTGTTATTGGTCTGAAGGCTTTTACAAAGGAAAACGAGGAGACACAGGAGATGAGAAACCCTTTGGGGTTGTTTGGTTTTCTGTGGGTTTTGGGGGAATTTTCCGATATGGGTTTTGGTTTTCCTTTTATTTTATTTTATTATTATTATTTTTTTTTTTTTAGATCAATCAGTAAGATATGGGTTTTGGTTTGGGGGTATTTTTGATATGGGATTTGCTTGATTTTGACTTGATGTGAGATTTGCTTGATTTTCTGATAGGATTTATGTGATTGTACAGATCCCCCACTCCCACCCACTTTCTTTCTCCGTTCTCATTCTCTTCTTCCTCACACCCCTCGACTGCGTCGAAATCACAGCAGCGACCAGGCCCACCAAATGAGTCACGACTCGCCAAATCACCTCACGATCGAAGAAGACGATGGGCTCAACTCGGCTGCTGCAGATCGGAGAAGACGAAAATTGCGAGGCACCAGATCGGAGAAAAAGAAGATCGGACCCGTGGCCCCGGCCCGAATCGGCTTGTTTGAAACGGACCGGGTTAGGTCCGGTTCCAAAATTTGAAATTCCATTACCCGCCCCGACCAGCCCTGTTGCATTTTCATGCGGGTTCGGTCCGGTCCCTCCAAATTTGGGCCCGGCCCGGCCCGTGCCCAGCCCTAAACCAACCACTGTTAGGTTAGTTTTGGCCCTTGCAGCTCAGTTCAATTGGCCTCTTAGGCAACTCGATGTAAAAAATGCGTTTTTACATGGTCTTTTCGAAGAAGAAGTGTATATGGCTCAGCCTCCTGGGTTTGTTGATGTTCATCATCCTCACCATGTTTGCAAATTGCACAAGTCTCTGTATGGTCTGAAACAAGCTCCTAGAGCTTGGAATGACAGGTTTACAAAGTTCCTGCCACAATTGGGATTTCAAAACACTTATTCTGATTCATCATTGTTTGTCAAAACAAGTGATTCTGGTATTGTCATTCTGTTGCTTTATGTGGATGACATTATTGTCACAAGCAGTGCAGCTGAAGCTATGCAACAGGTTATTCATGCATTAACCACTGAGTTTGATATCAAGGATCTAGGGGATTTGCATTTCTTTATGGGTATTCAAATATCAAGGACTGGAAATGGCTTGTGTTTATCTCAGTCCAAATATATTTTGGATCTTCTTACTAAAACTGAGATGATTAATTCCAAGCCCTGTGAGACTCCTTGTCTGCCCTACACTAGGCTTCTAAAAGATGATGGGGCTCCCTATACCAATCCTACACTATACAGGAGTGTTGTAGGAGCCTTGCAGTATCTTACCTTCACAAGGCCAGATATAGCATTCTTTGTCCATCAGGTGTGTCAATTCATGCAAAACCCTATGATTGCTCATTTTACTGCTGTCAAACGCATATTGAGGTATTTAAAGGGTACCATTCATCATGGTCTATGTTATTCCAAATGACCACTGCACTTAAAAGCCTTTAGTGATGCTGATTGGGCAGGAGACCCTAATGATAGGAGATCTACTACTGGCATGGCTGTGTTTTTAGGAAACAACCCTATTTCCTGGTCCTCCAAGAAGCAATTGACAGTCTCTCGATCATCCACAGAGGCCGAATATCGGGCCTTGTCATCCACTACAGCTGAATTAGACTGGATTAAGCAATTGTTAGCATTTCTGCAGGTTCCTCTCCCCTCCTTACCGGTTCTATTTTGTGAGAATTTGTCAGCAATTGCCTTGGCTTTTAATCCTGTTCAACATCAGCGTACTAAGCACATTGAGGTTGATATTCATTTTGTGCATGAAAGGATTGCCAAGAAACAACTTTCTATTTAGTTTGTGTCCTCTAAAGAGCAGTTTGCTGATATTTTGACTAAAGGCTTGAGTTCTCCTTTATTTCATACACATTGTAAAAATCTCATGCTTCGTGCATCGAAACATGAGTTTGCGGGGGGATGATAAAATATAGAATATAGAATATAGAAATTGATGTATAAGATTTTGCCACTTGTAATTAGATTAGAAGATGTGTTAGTTAAGGGAGTTAGCTGTATAGTTGTAGAAGTATAAATATCTCAACATTGTATTACTTCATGATTAAGAAATATATCAAGGAAATTCTTCTTCTCTCTAAGTTCTCTCTCTCTCTAAGTCTACTGTGTTCTTCTTCTTGATTGTATAAGATTGATCTTGGTTAACAAAACCATCCTCAACCAAAATAACATGAATTTTTGGGGAAAAGAAAACTGGTGCCGCGGCACTCGGACCACGATAGTTTTGAGCAACTCTTGTGAAGACATGAAATCCTTATATTTTTGTCCCATCTGACCATTATACTAATCTCATTTGATTTGAGAATTTCCTTATTTATCATACAATTGTATTTAATTTTTTTCAAATTTATGAGGAGTGTGAACAACTAATTGGAGTTGACCTTACTCTTAGTATCTATTAATCTAACCTACATATTAATGAAATTCTTTTTGTTTTTTTGCTGTTTTTTGTTTTAGCCTCACTTACTGATGATTTTATCATCTTTAATTTTTCTTTCTTTTCTCTCCCTTCTCCCACGTTTTCTCTCACTTACTTCATCCCTCCTCCAATTTTAAAAACATAAGTAAAAAATTTGACATACTTTGTGTGAACATATGCTAGTTATTTGAAAATAAAAAGAAGAAACGAACTAGTTTCATAACCTACACATACAATGTTTTATTTACTTTTATTAATGAGATATATTGTAGCTAACACACACTCAGTTAATCTATAAATAATTTTAGATTTTTTTAACATTTCTCAATCCACCTTCCCATGTAGTGAGGCCAATCTCTTTCTGTGTCTCTTAGTATAAAAATATACATAGTATCCGCCATGTCGAATGTGTGAAAATCAGACCAATGAATCCATATATATGTTGGTTATCGAGCTACCACCGTGGTAATGGTAATTGAGCTTCCCGACTGGCTTCTACCTTCGTCGATTAAGGTATCGATGTCCTCGGAGCTTCTTTCAGTAAAGAAACCAGGCTCCTTCGGTTGAGGCAATGGCGCTCCCTCATTGCCTAACATGAACACCACTGATGACATTGCCGGTCTGTCTACCGGAAGCTTTTGAACACATAATAGACCTACTTGAATGCATCTTTGCACCTCAAACTCAACGTACGAGTACTCTAAGCATTGATCTATTAGTTCCGAACACTTGCTTTTGTTCCATAGTAACCATGCCTGGTTCAGTTGCAAAATTATCTATCTTTAGTCATACATACTCATCGAAAACTATAGTCTATAGCACTCAACATTTGGAAAACCCACAGAAGCATGTAATACTTACATGTCCAAGAAGATTGTGATCGTGATCTGGATGGTGAAATCCTCTGTTCTTTCTGCCGCTTATTATCTCCAACAAAAGAACTCCAAAACTGAAGACATCAGATTTCACTGAAAACTTCCCGTCAATTGCATACTCAGGAGACATATATCCGCTGCATGCAAACAACACAATGTCAGTAGTTATTTATGACTAGAAAGGAAGAAAGGCATGCATGACGTATTAATTGGTATAACTTACTATGTCCCAATTACGCGTTTTGTTTTTGCTTCAGTTTGATTGCGTTCGAAAATCCTTGCTATGCCAAAGTCAGATATTTTGGGGTTCAACTCATCGTCAAGTAAGATGTTGCTGCTCTTAAGGTCCCTATGAATGATTCTTAGTCTAGAGTCTTGGTGGAGGTAGAGAAGTCCTCGTGCGATTCCCATGATAATGTCGAATCGCTTTTTCCAGTTCAACAACACCTTTCTATTTTGATCTGCATAAGTCACCCCCCATATTAATTAATTAACTTTGAATGACATAAACAGAGCTGCAAAGGACTCAACCTAACGATAAATTGAACTAAATAAATATTAACAATTCTTGAAGATGGAGGGCAGAATCTGACCGAAAATGAAGCAATCCAAGCTTTTGTTGGGCATGTACTCATAAATCAGCATCCTTTCATCTCCTTCGATGCAGCAGCCCAAAAGTTTAACAAGATTCCAATGTTGAAGATTGGCTATCATCGCAACTTCGTTCTTAAACTCTTCAATTCCTTGGCCAGAATCTTTTGAGAGTCTCTTTACAGCAATGAATTCTTCTTGGGTTAAGTTGGCCTGAAAATTTTGTCTATTAGCTTAAATTCGTAGAAAAATATGAGCGTCAAGTATCATTTTGTTACCTTGTAAACCGAACCAAAACCTCCCTCTCCTAGCTTGTTTGTGTGGGAGAAGTGATTGGTGGCGGCTGCAATTGTATCAAAATCAAACAGTGGCAACTCCAAGTTCTCCTCACTGTCTCTTGGAGCTGTAAAATGAAAAACCAGAAAGTTAAAACAGAACGATGAGAAGAATGTGAAGGACACACAAGTATTCAAACACAATGTCCTTGTCAATGCATAAGAGTTTCCTCCAGCATATAATAGTTCCTAGAAACGTCACGGGGCATGAACATGAACATGATCATTCTCATATATTCTTTCACAGGGCACAATATATTGAAGCATCTTTTTTCGATATAATGTGTCCACAAATATAACAGCAGGGCGCATATGCATTTTTAACTTACCTCTTTTATTTCTTCTCCTCTTCAGAATTATACACCAGGAAAACAAAGCCAAACCGAGAAAAAGTAGCAAACAAACCGCTGATATGACTGAAATGAGTACTACTTTTTTATCATTCTTCCCACTCGTTTTCCCTGAAGGTCATATACAAGATAATATCAAATCGTTAAACCAACATTTCAATATTCTGATTTCAGCACTTCTTGAGTTTAGGCCCTAAAATATTGAATCATAACAAAATTGCCCCATTTTGACCTATTCAATTTGATCCCTGCAACATCCAATTCAAAAGAAATAAAGCAAAGACTGACTTACATGGCCCCCGAATGTATATATCCTGCTCTTGATCACCATCTTCTTCAACGAACTCGCGCAGATCAATTAGGTCACCAAACCACATCAGACAGAAACTGCTTTCAGTTTTGATATCTGAGTTAGCATAAGCTACACAAGAACAATTCTTCAAGCACTCTGCCTTGCATTCACTGGTGCTAGTGCTATTCTTGACCCAAAAATCCAATTGGTCCGGAAGTTTCACGTTTTCAATTTTCAGAAATCCTTCTCCCTTCGAACAATTCAGTGGGGTCTCCCTCCTGCACCCACGCGTCCAATTAAGCACCCCCCATTCGCTCGTTGATGTTGGAAAAAACCCCGGCAAGCAGTCACAAATGGGTGATTTGTTAATCGTGCAAAAGCCATTTGCTCCGCACTGTCCATAATTACTGCACTCATCATTCCGCAAAGTATACATAACAGCCCATTCAGTGCTTCCATTGTTGACAAGTAACCGCTGGATCTCGCCCAATTCAGTAAGCTTTAACCTTGTGATGGTAGAATTACTGACAGCCTCATATGCATAGTATAACTCATTGGAATTATACACAAAATATGGACGCACAACCCCTCCGTACGAAAGGGCTGGAAAAGGAGTACCTGTGATTCGGATACCGTTCCAAGGTCCAGTACGAAACTTTTTCTTCGATCCTTCTGAAATAACAAGCTGAGGCAACAAAACACGATCCATCCCATAAGTATATTCTCCAGGAGAAGGGTCGCTAGCATTTTTCCAAGAAGTCAATAATCTGTTGAGGCCGGTTCCGAAGTTCCACCCCAACTTCATTTCCGGTAACAAAGTGTCCGTAGGGAAATCAAAACTTTGCCATACATAATCTTCTGAATCAGTTGCGGCCTTGCCTCTAACAACAAGATTTCCGGTCTCCAAAAGCTGCGCAACAGGATCTTCTGCTGCTCGGGAAGAACTGGACGACCAAAGAATGTTGTTCATTTTGTCTAAGAGGATCAGGCTTCCGTTTTTCGATAATGTCAAGGATCCATTTGAATCTGCAAGAGGCTTTCCTCTGTTGGCCACCCATACAACAGTATCTGGAAAGTTCTTGTACCATATTCCTAAATACCGTAAACTGCCAGCAGAGAAGAAGCCTAATTGGAAGCTTGTGCCGGAAGAAACCAAGGTATTCGTGCCGGTGATGGATTCTGATGCAGAAATGGTATCAGCTGCTGTGGAGAATTGTAATAGTAGAAAATGGAGTAGAGAGGTAAGGAGGATGAAAGGAAAGGGCTTCATTCTGTGTCGTTTGGCAAGCAAATGGGAATGTTGGACCTTATGTTCGGAGTTTGCAGCCACCTTCTCTCCTTGACAATTATTATCTTGGAGTATTTTGACTTTTGTGTCATTTTCCACGCTATTCCACTTTGAATAATTCTTTCGACAATGATAGTTGATAAATCTAGAATTGTTCACATGTGCTTGCTAAAAATTACACATTCTAAATGTTTCCGCGTCTTATTGGGTTGAGGAGTTTGGCATAAAAATCATGCACTTATTGATAAGTATGAGTCTCCAACTAACTCCTACTCCCAAGTTGTTGATAATTGACAAATCTTCCAAAGCCTCCCGGTTCGCTCACCGTAGGGAACCCTTCGCATGATGGCCGTCAAAGTCCTTTGTCCCACAAGGTGCTGGCACCGGAAAGGAACGCTAGCCGGTTAGTTTGAAATTTGAAGAGAATATTTGTCAAAGAGAAAAATTGCAGAGAAGATAGCATATACATACAGTGCTATCGAATTATTTTTAAGTTTTTGAATTGGCTTATTTGACCTTACAAAATAATGCCTGCTTTGAGATCCCTACGAATGATTTGAAGTTTAGAATCTTGGTGCAAATAGAGAAGCCCTCTTGCGATTCCCATGATTGTTGGAAATTTTGAATGGAAATTTCATTGTCCCACATTGGTCATTCACAAAAGTTTTCTCACTTTATAAGGATTTGTCCCTTATAGAAAGTGATTGGAGTAATAGCTTTGGAGAATAAAATTGGGCTCATCCTTGGGGTTGGGCTTTGGGATGTGCCAATTAATTTAATTAGTAATTAATATATATAATTATAAAAAAACGCAGAAAAGCACAACATCCCTCTGAAGAGATGTCTCACATCCCATTCTCATACCACAAAGAAATTAAAAAATTCTTCTACAATCCAAAACATCCTTACTGAGTGAACCACAAATTCTCCTCAAGTTAAGTTTTCTAGTGCTGGAATTCTAATTTGATCGTTGAATCTTGTTTTCCATTCTAATTGCACTGAGTAGGGACGAAATTTCTGTTTCAAGGACATTGTGATACACAAGCCTCGATCTTATATAAGGACATTGCGATACACAAGCCTCGATCTTCTATATTTATGTTTAGTATTATTTCATTGTTCATACTATGTTAAGTTAGTTGTTCGCATTTATTATTTATTAGCATATATAAATTTATCACAGATTGTTGACATATATCCAATAATGATACTGTTAAAGCGCGTCTCCCATCCCAATAATGCACTTCTTCTATCATCCAAAACAATTTCAGACCTTGTGAATCTTAGATGCATGGAGGGTTTAAAGAATCTAGACATTAAGTGCCGAAGGATCAAGAGACCGTTGGACATGTACTCGTAGATTAGCATCTGTTATTTCTTGTCCAAAAGTGAAACAAGATTCCGGTGTTGAAGTTTTGCAATCAAAACTACTTCATTCTTGAATTCTTCTAGACCCTGACACGAGTACTTTGTAACCTTTTCGCTGCTATTTCTTGTCCTCCTGAAAAGCTGCCCTGTATTTGATCATATTGAACATGCATTTTGATTATAATCAGGTGAATGCAAAAACATACGCCTTCTTGTTTACTGTACATGAAAAATTGTTACCTTGTAAACAGGGCCAAAGCCACCTTCTCCGATCAGATTTTCAAAAGAGACATTGCCAGTGGCGGTAGCAATGGTTGCCAAGTCGAATAAAGGTAGGTCTATGTCTTCCTTGCTGCTTTCAAGGCCTATCAAATGGGAAGTAAGATCGGACTGCAGTACATGCTAAGAAATTCAAGCCAGATGGATGAACATGCTTACCTCTTCTACTAGCTTTTGCTTCCGAACTACGCAGCATACCATGAGGGCCAAGATTAAGAAGCCAGAAAAGACTGAAACCACTATGATAATTGTTCATCTCTTCTTCCTTTCTGAATCACGAATTGGTTCTAAAAAAGACAATAGCATCGAGAAAATCAACAATTTGTTAGCCTAGAAAAAAGTGGTGCAGAAATTATGTCTTACAGCAGATACTACTTTACCAATAATATAATAAAACAGTTCTAATGAAGGTAATGGTATAACACACAGTACCTCGTTCTGAAGGTAGCAATTTTGCATAGATATCCAGTTCACTCTCTTCATATATGAACTCTGTGATACTAGATCCCCAAACCACATTATGCAGCCACATCTCCCCTAATATTTGAATTTGCATAAGCTGTACACGAACAATTTTTTAAGCACATCTCCATACATTCCTCGAGATTCATACTCTCATTGAGTGAAAATTCTAACATGCCAGGCAGTTTCACCTCTATGCTGTGGCAATCCAACGGTGTCCTTCTCATGCATCCACTGGTTATATTAAACATTCCCCATTCTTCTTGAAACCTTGGAGTGAACCCTTGCAAACACACGCATATGGGATACCTGTTTCTTCAAATAGCATTAGCACCACAGTATCCATAATTGTCACATGGATCATCTTGTAACAAAATCATAACATCCCATTCTGTGCTCCTGGCATTCAACACAAGGCGTCGCAAAGAACTGGACTGATCTATCCTTAATTGTGAGGCAACCACATTCTTATTAGCCTCAAACTTGTAATACTACTCATCTTCATGCAATTCCATAACTGTATTGAAGACCAAATACTACTTGCATTTCGATTGAGAAGAACAAGATTTCCATCGGTGTCAATCACGAGTTTCCCATAGAAATCAGTAAGTGGACTGTTTTTGCTTGCAGTCCACACAACTTTGCTAGGTATGTTCTTGTACCGTATTCCTATGTACCTGTTCCTGGAGTTTCCCGGCAGAGAACAGAAGCCTAGTTCAAGTCTTTCACCCGACGAAGTTAAAGTCAGAGAATCATTGACAGACTGGCTAGAGATTATGGTATCAGCTGTATTCGTCAAGTTCAATAAGATTAACAAAAAACCAGGAAGGACAAGAAGGGAATGGAATTAAGCGTTTTCCATGAACAAATGATCTCAATGACTTTTCATTTCCATGAACAACGGATTAGTAAACGCGCCATCAGGTAATATAATGAATGGCCTCATCTACCAATCTCATTGGGCTATTGACTGACTGAGAACATTAAAGTCCGTACAGAAGCAATCCATGTCAAGCGTTTACACGGTTCTATGTGGTTTTTCAAATGGAAAATGATTTATGATTTGCAGAAATATCAGGTAGTTGTGGTGCGGACTACAAAAATTAAAAACAATATAATGCAAGTTAAGGTTGAAATTAGGCTACCCATTATAGCTTAGCCAAACTCTCTATTTCCGTAGTGTATAATATCGATGTAGTCAAGAAAAAAGAAAAAAAGTTAAGATTGAAATCATACCAGATCAATCGTATATCATAATACTCTCTACATATACTTTGATATGCTTGTTAATTATTGGATGTGGAAGGACAAAACCAGCAGAATAATCCAGAAAAACACCATGGTCGTCAGCATCAGCATCAGCATCCTTATTTCGTTTTTATCATTCTGGTCGTTTTGTGATGGAAGATTAATACCGTTTTAAAAAACTAAAAACAAGAAACTAAGGCAAAGTCTTGTCATGGGGACCCGGTCATTTCTCAATGTATATCAACTCTAATAAATTAGTTCGTCTGTTAAAAAAAATTTAACAAACTCTAGTAAATTAGAAAATACGCACAAATTCAAGAAAACAAAGAAACTCAAAAGCTATTAAACAAAATGAAAATTAATTAAAATGGGTCAAAATTTTGCATTTTAACTAAAATTTATCTAATAATTTTATTTAATGATAAAAACAAAAACAAAAAAAAAAAAAAAAAAAAAAACAAACCAAAGCGCGTGCAACACCCTCGCTGTTTTCTTCCTTGCTAAATATCTCACACTTCTGTTGAGCAGAAAGTAGGCAAATACCAAAGAGAAGACGGCCTTGGGCGCATCTTCGCCGGCATAGCCGGCTTTGCAAGTGTGGGAACCGAGGTCGAGTACAATAGCTGATACCTCATCTGCAACCATGGTCTTAAAAAATCGATATTATCGGCGATATTTCGCCGATAATATCGTTTTTTTGAAGGACCGATATTTTTTTTACTAAAATTAAAAAATCGTAAAAATATCGCGATATTATCGCTAATATCGCGATATTAGCGATAATATCGCTAAGATTCGTCGTCTTCCACTCGTCATCGCCGCCGCCGGGAGGTGAGAAAGGGAGGAGGAAAAACCACAGGTGGTGGGTATGAGGACGGAGACGGAGAGAAGGAGAGAAGGAGACCGGACCGAGGGAGAGAAGGAGACGGACGGAGAGACCGAGGGAGAGCGCCGGAGATGGATCTGTGCGAACCCGAGCCGATTTCGTCCCAAAAACCTTGCAAAAACACGATTTTGAACTTAAATTTCACATATAAGCTTCAATGTGGAACAGAAAGAGGTAAACCGAAGCTTACCTAACCGGAGAAATTCAAGAAACTCGCCGGAGTTCCTGCGTTCGCCGAGTTGCAGAGATGAGAAGGAGAGGGAGAAAGACGAGGTTGATGATGACGATGGGTGTCTTCCTGAAGCAGGTGCGATGGTGTGCGTGTGTGTATGTGGGTCTCAGACTCGGTGCAGAGAGAAAAGAGAGTTTCGAGAGAGACGGCGCCGACGAGGCTAAGGGAGAAGAGAGATCGACAGATCTCTGTGCATGTGTGTGGGAGAAGACAGATCTCTGTGTCTGTGTGTGGGAGAAGGGAGAAGAGAGATCGACAGATCTCTGTGTCTGTGTGTGGGAGAAGGGAGAGCAGAGAGAAGAAGGATCGAGAGACTCACTCTGTGGGTTGTTGTGTGCGTGCGTGTGTTGTGTGCGTGTGTAATGAGAAGAGAGAAGAAGGATCGAGAGAGAGTCTGTGGGTTGTTGTGTTGTGTGCGTGTGTTGTGTGCGTGTGTGGTGGCGTGTATGTGTGTGTGTGTGTGTGGTTGGGTTACCTCAAATCAGTTAAATAAACATCTTTTAAATCCATCATGTTTGCCAGCTCGCTATATAATCAACTTGATAATGTTAAATCCATCATGCAATGCATTTCCTTCCAATTTTTTGTGATAAACTAATAGATAATTGACTAAATAAACATCCTGCAAAGTTTCAATAAAAATTTCCAAGTTTTTCTTATAATTTCCGTGGTTTCCATGGAAATTTTATCGATATCGATATTATCCCGATATTTCCATCGATATTTCCGTGTTTTCGAACTACCGATATTTCCGATATTACCGATATTTAATACCTTGTCTGCAACCAAAGAAACCAGAAATCCCCAACCCAAAAAAAAAAAAAAAAAAAAAAAAAAAAAAGGGTAAATTACATAATACCCCTCATGTTTGAGGTCTATTACAACCTCATACATCTTTAAAACATTTCACTTTCATACCTCATATACTATTTTATTTCAAAATAATACATCCGTTAGATTTTTCATCAATTGGTCTGTTAAATGTTGACGTGGCTGCCACATTTGTGCTTATGTGGCTGCCACGTGGCAATTTTTTTTTTTTTATACATTAAAAATATTATAATATTAACCATATTTAAAAATTAAAAAAAAAAAAAAAAAAAAACCAGAAAATCCCAAACCCAAATCCGTTCCTCCCCCTCACCTCTGCAACTCCCATTTACAAAATCCACTACTCAGCCCGCGGTTCATCCCCATTGAAGCACTTCCATACCTAATTCTACCCACCAACCAACCCATTTACAAAATCCCCACTCCATTCCCTTTCCACGCGGAGAACCTCGCCGTTCTTCTCCTTCTTCATCAAAATCCCACTCCCCCTAATCTCCTGAACGTCCCGTTGTTTCTTCCGCCCAATTCTCTGCTTCCCTAAATCTAAACCGACCCCATTTTCTACCGGCACCGGCAGCTTCTCCATGGACAAAAGACTCGACCTTTGCACTATGGCTCTCTCCAACGACTCTCCGTCGCCGTCGTTTCCGGCGGTTTCCAACAAAGCCAAAGGAAAGCGTGGTGGGAGTCACCCGAGGGGGTCCTGAAGCACAAGCTAGACATGTATTCCATCCTTCCAGGCACGAGCAGCTGATCCAAGCTCTGAGCCTTTTCGACGAGGTCAGCAGCAATGGGTTAGGCTGCACCATTACAATGTTCTGCTCTACCTTTGCTCCTCCAATGGCAGCAGTGATGACGGTGATGTGGGTTTGAAGATGGCGTTTGAGATTTTTCGCCAAATGGTTGAGGATAAGGTTGTCCCCAATGAGGCCACTTTTACCAGCGCGGCGAGGCTGGCGATCGCGGCGTAGGACTGAGATGGGGGGTGGAGGGGATGGACGGATGGGAAGGAATAGATGGGTAAAGGAGTAGGGGTGGGATGTGGGGTTACGGGGAATGATTTTTGGGTTTGGGTTTTTCTTTTGTTTTTTTTTTTTTTTTTAATTTTTAAATAGGGTTAATATTATAATATTTTTAATGTATAAAAAAATTATTTTTTTGCCGCATGGCAGTCACATCAGCACAAATGTGGCAGCCACGTCAGCATTTAACATACCAATGGATGGAAAATCTAACGGATGTATTATTTTGAAATAAAATAGCACGTGAGGTATGAAAGTGAAATGTTTTAAAGATGTTGTATGGGGTTGTAATAGACCTCAAACCTGAGGGGGTATTATGTAATTTACCCACAAAAAAAAATTATATATATCATCAAAAAAATGAGAAATCTATGTGGCATGCCGTTAGATTTTTTATGAACTCGTCCTCTCCGTACATAATTGAAGCTAAATATCTCACACCTCCAACCTGCAAATTTGATTCCCATACTACGAACATTTGGCTTTCAAATTTTCTAGCAATTCTCAAATATATTAAACCAAAATATTAATCAAAGAATTTTAGAAAATAGAAAATTAGTATTCAATTACAAAAATATTGTAGTATCTGATGAGTTGATTTCATATTATATATTTTACCTCATTCTTAGTATATTTTGTTAATTATTTTGGTAGAATTTTGATACTTTGATTTATATTTTCAACACAGGACATTCGAATTCATCTGGAGCAAAATGTACTCAAACATATGAATTTTGGAGTGATTCAAATTGGAGGACGTTCGTGTGTCTCTTGGCGTATTCGTATCAAAATTTCAGAAATTTCTACCAAGCGGTTATTTTCTGGCGATTAAATAAAGTAGTAGTGCGTGTTGCTGGAAAGTGACATTTTTGGGCTTTAGTGTAGTTTTTGGAGCCCATCCCAGATGGGTTCGTGGCCTTTCTGGAGAAGTGTTCAGAATAGTCCAAGCTTTAAATCCAGCTATTTTGATCCAGTTTTGGAGCTGATATGGGTCCAAGACGTGGTTGTGAAGGATTATGGATCCAGTTTTGGTTTCCTAGTCTTATTCTAAGGCCTTTTACTAGGAGGATTTAATTAGAGTAGTATAAATAAGCCTTTTTGGCCAGCCCTAGGTTTTCTTCTTTATGCAATATTTTGAGAGAAGATTTGGGGGCAAAGCTTAGAGATTTCAAGATTTATACTTTAAAGGTGTTTTCATTTTTTTTTTATTTCAATAAAGACTTTGTGATTTTTATTATGAATATGCGTAACTAATTCTCTTTGCTAGGGCGAGGCCATGAGCCTTAGCATGAATACATAACCTTTATTTAATTACTTATGATATTATGCATGCATGCTTTGAATTATTAGTCACTGTGTTTAAACTGTCTTTGTGTCTTAATGATTCGCGACCATTAGGATGTTTAGATAAGTAATCGGATGCAATTTAGTCGGAATGCCACCGGGAAATTAAGTATTGCTTCTTGTGATTGATAGTTGTAATTTCACCTAGGGCGAATGCCATGTCTTAAGGGTTGCATGGCTTTTCAAGGGGTTTTCACAAAGCGTAATGAGACATGCATGTTTATATTTGATTTGAATGCCATAGACGGATTGCATGTTTGATATACGTTCTAGCTTGAATGCCACAAGTAGGATATACTTTAGGAAAACCTAACCTTCAAAGTTGCATGTGTAATTCATAAGTAATTGATAAAACTACATAGGACTGCTAAGGTGACGGCGGAACCCTAGTACTTTCTCAACTTGAATTCTAAAAATTGTTTCTTTTTCCCTTCTTTAAAATTGCAGATTTTAGTTAACCTTTTTAATTAAATTTGATTTTCTTAATTTAGGTCATTAAATCACCTTTTTCCAAAACTTTGTTCTAATTAATTAGTTGGGAATTGATTTCACGTTAATCTATTTAAATTAATCCATGTGGAGAACAACCTTACTTGAGCCAATTATACTACAATAACCTTGTTTCTCTTGCAAGTATTTTAGGTGTTTTTAGTACCCATGTTCAATTTCAAAAATAATGTAGTACTCGTATTTAGTTTCAGAAATAATTAGTGTTCAGATTTCAAAAATAATAGCGTAATACCGTTCATTTTGAAAAATAATGCAATACCGTTTAGTTTAAAAAATAGTGTAGTATCGTTTAGTTTCAGAAATAGTGTGTGAATAACACACGAGACCTCGCATGTCAGTTTTTTTATTACAATGCAGTACTGTTTAGTTTCAAAAATAGTATAGTACCGTTCAGTTTCAGAACTAGTGCGTGTGATGATTTTTATTACTTTTTTCTATTTTATTTTTCTATATTTAACTTTTGTCATTTTCATTAGATTTTTAGTCATTTTCATTAAAGTTGAAGCTCTTTTCATTAAATAAAGTTATAGGATGATTTTTTGTTAAAATAAACTTGGCCCAAATCATTTTCATTAAAACTCTCATAAACAAACAGTAGTTTATTTTTTTTTAATTACAAAACAACAACAAAGTCTTATCCTAATTACAAAACAGCAACACAACCTTATCCTAATAAATGAGGTTGTCTGTATGAATCTTAGAATGCCACTGCTTCAGTGACACACCCCAACCCGGAATGTCCACTTGGACTCCAAATCGAGCTGTGCTGGTCGACACTTGGAGGGTGACGAAGTCATAAAGTGTAGTGATGTGGAAAATGTGAGTAAATTTAAACCTAAAAGTGTCTAAATGTAAGAGTGTGCTAGTGAGTGGGAATGAACTCATTTCACAAGTGATGTTAGAGCATTAGTAAAGTACAATAAGGTAGAATGAGAATTATACCGCCGGGGGTAAACACCTATACCAAAGTTTGCCAAGAGTCCTCGTCGACACGAAAGCTCATCTACTAAAACCTGGAGGGGCAAAAAATAATGGTGAGTGGGCCTAAAAATAAAGTTTTATAAAAACCTTTTCGCAAAACGTAACAACCCATCGCCGTAAAACAAGTATAGTTTCCAAAGTATACAATACTACTTATAATATGGAATACTTACCGTAAACTGTAATATTTTGAGCATGTAATATTTCACAATATCTCATAAATAAGCACATAACATCCAATAATCATCATATCTCGCATAAACGAATTTATCATATCGAGTGCTCATCAACATATGCTGACAGACAAGTTCATGCAGAGATATTCTAACATGAACATGACTGGGTGTAATAATGATATACGTTCTAGTACCACAATCACGTGAAAACTGGCGCTACGCGCATCACATACGAGTCTTAATTGCCTATAGCAATCTAGGACAGGACTGACATCTACAATGGATCCAAAGTGAGTGTACGGTGCGATGTGAAAATACACGTGAAAGACTAGCCCTAGCCCGGGTGAGTACTAACAGTGTGCAGCAACGATGAGTAGGTAACATAAATAAAATCATACGGTGGTAAATCAATAATTTACATCGACATAATACTATGCACTGCCGTAAATATAAATAAGGCATCCCCTAATAATATGCATACATGTGGATCCCATATGATTCATAATAATCTCACAATTTTCATCATAGCGACAATTCTTAAAACGTCAAATTAATTATGGCATCACTTAGGAAATGCAGTATTAATCTATGTATGGAAAATCAAATAATATATATACTATATAAAAGAAAAGACCCACTCATAGATACTTGCAAAGTCGTAGCCGTTCGAACGAGTGAAGCTAGAGTCTTCTGTAGTAATCGCACCTTAGCATAATGGAGACCCATTAGTAAAACTCAACCAAAACGTTTGAATTTGGAGAAATAAAAGGCGGATTCATAATCAGCTCGTCGAAATACCCTAAGAAGGGTCCCGACAAACTTTGTAAAAATTAATGGTCAACCCTAAAATGTCAATCGAACCGCCCAGACGATCAACTACGTTAAAAATTTAGAATCTCACTAAATGGATGCAAAATGGACTCGGGACGTCGAAATTACCCTAGGAGGGTTTCCGAGAAAATTTCAACATTGTCAATGTAAGGAATATTCCAGATCCTTTTTTTAGAAAAGGCCCGGATTGGGGGTCGGGCTTAGATCATGTTTTTGGCTGAGTTTGGGCTTAAGGCCTTTCTTTTTTTTTCTTTTTAAATCGAGTTGGGCCATATCTGATTGGGCTCGCAGGTCGTATCTGCCGGACCCAATGAAGAACAACACCGGTTTCTGGAAAATTTGGCCGAGAAACTTCCCGACTCCTATTTTGGTTCAAAACTAAACCAAAATTAGCATATAATATATGGAATTGAAACTTAGAACATGAGAAATAAGAATATACCATCAAGAGATCAAGCCGTAATTTGAGGCGGCCGGAAAAAACCTGCAAAGCTCGGGTTCTCGCCGGAAAACTGGGTAGCGTTTCCCCATGTGATTTCTACTTCCAAAGAACACCAAATTGTCTCAAAAACAACTCAAACATACTTCTAGGTTTCAAGTCTTACCTTCGCCAGAGACGGCGAGAACTCGCCAAATTCGATATTGCACAGTGATGGTACTGTGCAACAAGGGAGAGAGGAAAAACAAGGGGTTTCTCCCCATTATGTGTTCGTATGACTCACAGAGAAGGAAGTGGCGGTGGCGGCGTCGCTGGAGGTACGATGATCGGTGATGTTGTGTGTTTGTGTTGACGGAGAGGGCATAAAGAGCTAAGAGAAAGAGAGTGTTGAGAGAGTTAGAGCGAGGGACAGAACAGAGAAAGAGTTCCAGAGAGTGAGGGAAAAGGACATGCGGCAGCGAGAGACTTGAGACTTTGTGGTATGTGGGCCCCACGGGCCAAAAATCAATTATTAAAATATCCACCAAAAAAATATTAAAATAAGAATACAATAATAAAATATTTTTCAAATAATAATATAATAATAATGAGAAATATATAAAATAATAAATAGTAATTTTACAAAATTATTTTTCGGATTCGTAGTTTCGTAAAGCCTCCATCGTAACTCCGATTTTGATTCCAATTGAGCCTACGCATTTGTACCGTCGAGTACTTCAAGAATACGGTAAAATAATAACTCGAATGCGTCACAAAAAAGGGTCAAAGAAAGTCAGCAATCTCGCCTCAAGGGCATTTTCGTCAGTTCAGTCCTTTAAAATTAATAAAATCGTAAAATTAGAAACGAGTTGTTACAATCTACCTACCTTAAAAAAATTTCATCCCCAAAATTTGAAATCATTTGTTATATATATAAAAAAAATACTTTATGATAGAAAGGAAATATATAAAGAAGAAATCAAGTTAGAACGGTTGCATAAAAGAAAATGTCATTTAGTTGCGATTGGAGTGCAATGATTCCTCTTTGATGCCTCCAAACTCATACTTTCTTTCTCCTTAGTATAATACTATAATATAATACCTTTATAAAAATGTAAGGTCAAAAATACATACGTAATAACATAACGTCAAAATATATATATAATAACGCAACTTAAAATAATTGTATTGAAATCAAAACTGAACATAGAAATGATTTTTGCTTACACACTCGTAGCGTTACGTACTCCAAGAATGTGTGTGCAGAATCTTTGGGTCAAGCCCAAACAATAAATAAATATACTAATGTAAACGGGTCTAATTGTCCACTTGCTTAACAAATCCAACAAATAAGTTATCGATATTACAGTTTGCAGCCCGCAATACTGACAACTCACTGTTACCATCTTGCCCCTCATTGAAAAATACGCATAAATCATTCGATTTACGCCTCGATCAAGCACATGTACTACCATTTTGGGCGACATCATCAATAGCATACAATTTCCTACATCGTAACCTCGATCCTTCGACTACTTGTTCGCAAAACTCTTATATCAATCATGTACTATGCATAAAATCTCTATACAACGCCTCAAATGGTGCCATACCTAAAAACCAAAAGTGTAACCGCAGTTACACGTAACTCTAACAAAGATAAGTGTCTATCATTAGCTGGCCAAAACTTCAAAACAAACAAAAGCAATATGTTCTCCAAGGTCCAAATAGTTCATTCAGACTGACCGTTAGTCTGATGGTGAAATGTGGTACCGGACAAAAACTTAGTACACATATCATTCGAGAAGACTTCCCAAGATTTGGAAGTGAAAGGCGCATCACAGTGAGATACAGCAGTGACATGCACATCATGTAGCCGAACAATGTAGTTCACAAGGCCTTAGCGAGCAGATTCATGGTGAATTTCTCTCGGATTTAGAGAAAAAATACACCAAAAAAGGCTAAAAGAACACTCAAGAATTTGAGGGTCAAAACAAGTTCATCAAATCTAAAACACAAGGTAATTGGAATGAATGCATGACATCTCACTACAAAGGTAGCTTCTGGAAGATTCAATCACCAATGGTAAAAATTCATTTAGCAAAGTACTTGTTGGATGATTGAGAAATTAATGGTCACACCTAAAGTTTCAATGTCCGAGCGATTCTTCTGAACAGTCTACCTGCCTCATAAATAATATGAAGTGCAGTAGAGTAAACATGTACTCAAGGTTGACTAGAATGTCTTCCAGCATAATAGGTGACTATGAATCATGGTCAAAATAGATGTTGATCGAAATGCCAGAAAATCCGATAAATTCAAGAATGAGTAATTTTCTCAAGTGATATAAAATGTAGTCTCTTTTGGACCAACGTAAAGTGGGTTGATTTGTCAAGTCAGTCGATAATCACTGAAACATCATCATAATCTCTACATGTACAAGATACCTCGTACCGGGAGCTTATGGTGATATTTTCCAACTCCATTTGGATACAAGAAGCGATTATAACCACTCGAACGATTTCTTGATGATTTGTAAGTAACGTCATATCAATACTCGTGAATTCCAACCGAAATGGAATAAGACAAGCTAAAGGTGTTTAAGGGTAAATATGTCTTTTGCTGTGGTAAACAGTAAATACATTTGCACAACCGAGGTGATACACGATGGTACAATCGTAGGAGTTGATTTGGTTTTCTTATCGTCACGTCAAAAATTTGGCTCATATCAAATGAAGATGTATTTGAGAAGTTTTTTAGGTTGGTAAAGATTTTGGACACGTTTCTCCATAGAGAATGGTCATTTGGTTTCAAATGAATATGATAACTGTTGACTCTAGATCATGATTAAGATGGTTCATTTCGTACAGTTCCAACCGTTGGGAAGAATAAACGATACTCCGTCACACTACATCGGTACGCAGCCAAAGCATTTAGTGGAACATCACAGTAGATTTCAAAATAATCGATGTCATCGAAAGGCGTACGAACAATGGTTGAAACAAGGCAACCCCTCAGTTGTCACAACTTTATTCATATTCCACGTATCAAATAAACTAATTTTTCCTCAGTCAACTTGGATGGAAAAACACAAAAGCTGAAAAGTCGCTAACGAACTGCCGATAAAAATTGACAAGGCCAATGATAACTCATAATTCACAAAAATTTGTGGAAATGTCACACTTTCTTTAGCTATAACCTTTTGGAAAATGAAAAGAATATTGTCTGCTGAGATCACGTCTTCTAAGAAAAGTATCAATCTGAACAAAGCTAATATTCAAGAAATTTGGTATAAAGTTGATTGCCAGTGTTTAAAGAATTGATCTCGTGGTTGAAATAGGTGAGAAGGTCCTTGGTAGGACTACTACGAATTCGTTAGGCTATGGAAGAAAACTCGGGCTACAAAAATTGGTTGGGTAGACCATCAATTCGAAGTATGGGATAACGGTTTTAATCGTCACTCAATGGAGTTGCTAAAATCCAAATACGATCCTAAGGTTCAGTCTTTTGCCTTCACGGATAGGTTTGTGATCTTCTAGACAAGGTGTTTGGTTGGGTAAATTTCTCAATGACACCAGAGTTCTTCAAGAAAATGCGAGAGAAATTAGTGTAGTTTCAGAAAGGTTGATCGATAGTGTATCTACTTCTCGCTACAATGGTTCCCAAGGCAAAATTTTAAGGGGTGATGCCCACGATATGCGTCTTGAAATGTACAATACTACCTTCTTTCTCGATGACATGATCTAATAGGTTTTCATAACTTTCTCAATACTCATTTCGCTCTTACAACATGAATGAACTAAGGCTTCAATTCTAATGTTAGCCAGTGGAAGTGATCAGAAAAGTGACTAGTCGAAAAGGTTTTGATTACCTAGATTGATAATATGGTTAAAACGACTACAAGTCTATTCTTCTACAAGGCTTGTTCCTAAGTTTACACGATTGTAATTTATTCGGCTCTGATAGTCACTGTTAATCAGTCTATCAGTCGTGTTGCTAATTAATGCATTTGTGATATTTTGATATTGTTCGTCATCCCAAAACTGTGGACCGGCGTTCTAGCACAAAGGTATCACTTCCAGATACTAGCATGTGTTCGATATCAGAAATCATACCGTCTGAATATTGGTTGACAGTTTCTGGACATTGGACAATATCGTCAATTAGTAGTGCCACCGTAGGCTGATTACAGGTTAGAGTTGCTTAGGTGGATGGTTTCAGATGATTGGTAAGGAACTGATCATGTGAATTGGTTTCGTTGATTATAAGGAAAATTGGTTACTACTTCAAGGATTCCTGTTAATTGAAGGTATAACAACTCATACCCCCATGACTATACTTCTCGTAATGACGAGTACAACATCAAAATAAATTTTGGGAAGTAGTGTTGATTGAAATGTCCTAAGGCCGGAAAAAAGAACTTTCTAATAACCTACTTTAGAATGGATTTTAACGGAAATCGATCTTCCTTCTGAAGATCTGGAATTATAACTAGTGCGTTTGAGAAGATTACTGCTATCAGGGACCAAAGTGATTGCCCCCAAATGTTCTTCCGTCGAGTGCCACCACTTTAGCACCACATTGTCGCTCAAGACATTTCTGAAAATCTCAACAAAAAGAAAAACTTCGTAGGAATTCTAATAGGTGGTATAGTAACAGGTACAAACAAAGAATTGAAACTAATTGTGGTTTCTCATTTTGAAAGGTTTGGTAATGATGGCGTGAGAATAGTGATGGGATTGATTGGTAAATCTTCAGTGGTGCACAACTATAGATACATTAGCCCTACCTCATGGCCAACAACTTGTCTATAATCTGAATTTTTCCTTGGCAAGGAAGTTCTTTGTTTTAAATCTAGAGGTTGTCCAAACTTTAAAAAAGCTAACATATTTTTCGTGCTCGACGAGGTGGCAAGGTTTGAAAATAAGGCTTAAGAACGGAGATTGCTTACACCATGTGTGTGATGGACACAATACAGTCCAAACTTATGCTCCGATACCAAACTAACACACTCTGACCCGGAATGTCATCCTGGACTCCGAATCGAGCTGTGTTGGCCGACACCAGGAGGGTGACAAAGACATAAAGTGTAGTGATGTGGAAAATGTGAGTAAATTTAAACTCAAAAGTGCTTAATTGTAAGAATGCGCTAGTGAGCGAGAATGAACCCATTTCACACGTGATGTCAGAGTATTAGTAAAGTACAGTAAGGTAGAATGAGAATTATACCGTCGGAGGTAAACACCTATACCAAAGTTTGCCAAGAGTCTTCGTCGACACAAAAGATCAACTACTAAAACCTGGAATTACGAAAAATAAGGGTGAGTAGGCTGAAAAATAAAGTTTTGTAAAAACCTTTTCGAAAACGTAATCACCCCTCGCCGTAAAACAAGTATAATTTCAAAAGTATACATACTACGTATTATATGGAATACCTACCGTAAACCGTAATATCTTGAGCATGTAATATTTCACAATATCTCATAAATAAGCACGTAACATTTGATAATCATCACATCTCGCATAAACGAATATATCATATCGAGTGCTCATCGACATATGCTGACACACGAGTTCATGTAGAGATATTCTGACATGAACATGATTGGGTGTAATAATGATATACGCTATAGTGCTACAATCACGTGAAAATTAGTGCTATGCACATCACATAAGTGTCCTAATTGCCTATAGCAATCTAGAATACGACTGGCACCAACAATGGATCCAAAGTGAGCGTACAGTGCGATGTGAACATACATGTAAAAGACTGACCCTAACCCGGGCAAGTACTAACACAGGTGCAACAACGATGAGCAAGTAATGTAAATAAAATCATACAGCGATAAATCAATAACTTATATCAACATAATACTATTCACTGCCGTAAATATAAATAAGGCATCCCGTAATAAAATGCATACTTATGCATCCCGTAGGATTCATAATAATCTCACAATTTTCATCATTGCTACAATTCTTATAACGTCAATTTAATTATGGCATCACTTAGAAAATGCATTGCTAATCTATGTATGGAAACTCAAATAATATATATATATATATATATATATATATACAGGTTGCTTAAGGGGAGGGATCCCCATTTTTTTTAAAAAATGGGGACACGCTCCCCACCGTTAGATTGGCTTTAATGAAATTGTGTGGTTAAGATTAAAACACAAGCCACACAATCTCAACCACACAATTTCATTAAAGTTAAATCCAACGGTGGGGAGCGTGTCCCCATTTTTTTGAAAAAATGGGGATCCCTCCCCTTAAGCAATTCCTATATATATATATATATATATATATATATATATATATATATATATATATATATATATATATATATATATATATATATATATATATCCACTATATAAAAGAAAAGACCTACTCACAGATACTTGTAAAGTCGTAGTCGTTCGAACAAGCGAAGTTAGATTCTCCGATAGTAATCGCACCTAAGCATAATGGAGACCCATTAGTAAAACTCAATGAAAATGTTTGAATTTGGAGAAACAAATGGCGGATTTAGAATCAGCGTGTCGAAATATGCTACGAAGGGTCCCGGTAAATTTTGTAAAAAGTCAACGATCAACCGTAAAAAGTCAACTGAGCCGCCTCGACGGCCAACTACGTTAAAACTTTGGAATTTCACTAAATGGATACCAAAAATGGACTCGGGACATCGAAATTAGTCTAGGAAGATTTCCAAGAAAATTTCAAAAAAGTCAACGCAAGGAATATTCTAGAGAATATTCCAAAGGATATTTCAGATCCATTTTTAGAAATGGGTCATATCGCATCAACGGCCCAAAGGCTTTGGCCAGGCTTGGATCAGTCTTGGGCTGGGTTTGGGCTTAAGGCCCTTCTTTTTTTTCTTTCTTTGTTTTTAAATCGGGTTAGGTCAGATTGGATTAGGCTCGCAAGTTGCACCCGCTGGACCCAACGAAGAACACCGGTTTCTGGAAAATTTGGCCGGGAAACTTCTTGACTCTAATTTGGGTTCAAAACTAAACCAAAATTAGCATATAATATATGGAATTGAAACTTAGAACATGAGGAATGAGAATTTACCATCAAGAGGTCAAGCCGTGATCGAAGACGGCCGAAAAAAGCCTGCAAAGCTCGGGTTCTCACTGGAAAACTAAGGGGTGTTTCTCCCGTGTGATTTCTACTTCCAAAGAACACCAAACTGTCTCAAAGACAACCCAAACATACTCTTAGGCACGATCTACAAATTATTAGGCAGGTTGCAGGCCTTACCTTCGTCGAAGACAGTGAGAACCTGATGGATTCAATATTGCACAGTGATGGTACTGTGCAGCGAGGGAGAGAGGAAAAACGAGGGGTTTCTTCCCATTATGTGTTCGTAAGACTCACAGAAGGAAGTGGTGGTGGTGGCATCATCGGAGGTATGGTGATCGGTGATGTTGTGTGTCTGTGTTGACGAGGAGAGGAGAGAGAGAGAGAGAGCTAAGAGAGGGAGAGTGCTGAAAGAGTTAGAGCAAGGGACATAATAGAGAAAGTTCTAGAGAGTGAGGGAAAGGGACACGCAATAGCGAGAGAATGGAGACTTTGTGATGTGTGGGCCCCACAAGCCAAAAAAAAAATATTAAAATATCCCTCCAAAAAAATATTAAAATAATAATACAATAATAAAATATCTTTAAAATAATAATATAATAATTATGAGAAATGAATAAAATAATAAATAGTAATTTTTACAAAAGTATTTTTTGGATTCGTAGTTCTTCCAAACCTCCATCGTAACTCCCATTTCGATTCTGCGTGCGCCTACGCATTCGTACCATCGATTACTTCGAGAATACGGTAAAATAATAGCTCGTACGAGTCATAAAAAGACGGTCAAAGAAAGTCATCAATCTCGCCTCAATGGGCATTTTCGTCAATCCACTCCTTTAAAATTAATAAAATCGTAAAATTAGGGACCGATTGTTACAGTTCAGTTTTGCGCCAAGTCTTCCGTTGGCTCCAAGTACACCATGTATTTTCTTAAAGTCTCTTTCCAAGTCTTAGATCTTCCTCTACCTTTTTTGTCCTGAGTTTTTATCTAATAATCGCATTTTCTAACCAAATCATCTGTAGGTCTTCAGTTCACATGTCCAAATCGTCTTAACCCATTTTCTCTCATCTTATCTTCAGTTGCGACCACTCTTACTTTACATCAGATATCTTCCTCCTTAATTTTGTCCTTTTTCATGTGCCTACCCATCGAACAAAGCATTCTCATCTTTGCTATACTAATTCTTTGCATGCGGTGATGCTTGACCGCCCAACATTCCGTACCATAAAGCATTGCTTTGCCGCCCTATAAAATTTTCTCTTGAACTTCAGTGGCATATGACAATCACACAACACACTCGATGCACTCTTCCATTTCATCCATCCAACTTGTATTATATGGTTGAGATCTCCATCTAATTCTCCCTTTTTTAGCAAGATAGATCCAAGATAACAAAAGCGTTCACTCTTTGTTACTTCTTGGTCTCCAATCCCCACCCCTATCTCATTTGGACCCTTATTCTAATGAACTTGCACTCCTTTGTGAAAAAGTTCACTCTTTTGTAGTTTTTTATTGCAAAAGAAGAAAAGTTTACTGTTTACCAAAAAAAAAAAAAAAAGTTATCTCCTATTTACTTAAAAGCTGAAGTGGCATATTCAATGTTATCAAACTAGTAATAATACAGAAAACATTTGTAGGAAGATAATTGCAGGTTCCATTAAAAAAAATTGAAGTTATTGTAGGTGTGCAAAAGTTGAGGCTCTAGGAAGCTTTTCAAGGTTGTTTTCATATAATTGTAGCCATAAGGACCTTTCGTCAAGGTGAAGATTGTTGTGTGAAGTTTAACTCACTACAAGTCTGCGATTGAAGATCTGGAAGAGGTGACTGGTGTCACCAAGAGACGACGGAGGCATCAATGAGGTTTTAGCTTGAGAGAGATTAAGACCTAGGTAGGATTCATGTTTGGCAGAACTTGTGCTTTTATATTCTTAATTAAAACTTTCATGTTCACAGATAGTTTAGGACCCATATTATTTTTTTTGGATTTCAATGGTAGAGCTATTGTATTCTTGACATCTTTTCAAAACTCTGATAATGGCAGTCAAATAAGTAGAACGTACGCTTCAACTATTACGTACGGTTGATTTACTCCAATTGGGGTGGTGTTGAACTGTTAAAATATGCATATTTAGAATTGTGCCTGCACCCTAACAAAGTAAAGGATGAAGGAAGTTGCATGGAAATTCCCTTTTATGTTGGACGGAAGCTACCAAATCAATGTGAACTTTACTTCATCGATTGATCATCATGCATCAAAGTTAACTTTGCAATATTTTAACAACAAAGTGTTTGGTCCTAACTTCTTCAAAAAAAAAATGTTGGTCCTAAATATTACACAACCTCCGTGGTGCACATGTCGAAGTAACTACGAGCTAATTGCGTCTTTCGGTGGCTTCAATGCTACTCAGCCAGGCGAATATCTTGAACATGGTGGGTGTGGTGAAATGCGCTGCTGACTTTTGAATCAAGCAACTTCGACCGAGGAATGAACACTTCCAGCATTGGGCTCTAAAACTTGAAGATAAGGTTGTGCTAGTCGCTTTAAAGTTCTGGATCTTCTGCACTAGATTCGGCAACCTCAACTATAATATTGAGAATATAGATCCTCTTAATGGGTGTCAAACTATATGGGCAAAGATACTCAAAGGAGATGGGTGTCTTTATTGTAAAAGTTGTTCGGCCGTTTGCGTGCCGAACTCCGAATGTGACTTGTGAGTAATCAATCATAGAACACTTCAATTCGCCGAGAACATTGATGAAGTGTCCTATTTCGGCGAAAGAATCAAAGACTCTTCACCAGCTAAGACTTGATATAAATAGTCAGCCACAAACTTGGGAGAATCTCTGTCTATCCAGTCAGTTGAGACTCCTAAGGCAAACTAACTCCACAACTCTTGCCATGTCTATCCAGTCGGTCGTTGTCAACCCAAACCCATCTATCCAGTCAGAATATGTGTTGACAATTAGTTAATCAATTAGTTTTCACAAAATGGTGTGTTGAGTTGAAGGTCTTCTTTATGTTGTCAATCCTCTTGTATTTATATGAATAAGTTACTTGATGCCTAAGACTACCAAGTTGCAGAGTCCGGATAGTATTGCAATTCCTCGACATACTATCTCTAAACACTTAGAATTTCCCCACAAATCCTTCTTCCACCAAACTCTATCACAACGGAGCTTTGCTGTCTTCGACTTGAACTAGAATTCTGAACCTACACTACAACAAAAATGAGCACTGCACACAATAAATTATATGTGCCCTTTAAGGCCAAAAAGCACCAACAATTGTGCTCATAGACCAATAGCAACAATGCAGCTACTATCTTTAGGTCTGTGCCCTCTATGGGCGTCACCATTTATTATAGGGCACAATTAGGCCATATGTGCTCAAAAAGTTGAGCACAAATAAGGTTTTCATTGTGCCCTGTTCTGATACCTGTGTCAGACATTTCAGATTCATGTTAGCACAATTTTTATAATTGTGCCCTATCAATTAAATTTTAAAAAAAAAATAAAAATAACAAATTCGAAATACCCTACAATCTAAGACAAACATTTGAAAACGTATATTCACATTTGAAAACGTATATTCATCATTGACAACGTATATTCATCCTTCTCGTGGAGGTGCCTGTGCTCCACTCGCCATCCACAACAGTACCACACGCGGCGGCGACAGTGCGACTTGCAGCCACGCTAGGGGTTTCAGAGTCCATTTTCGTCCAAAACACAACCATTTTCAACAATTCAACCATTGGGTGGCCGGTGATAGCCTAAAATCAGCCTGAAAATCATAGCCCTCGCTGGAAATTTGGGGAATTTGTCCCCTGAGTTGAAACTGCATCCAAACTTAACCAAATCAGGCATGCAGTGCACGAAAACGTCTCTAAACAACTTAAAGAACCTAACTAAGGTGTTTTCGAGACTTACCCATACTGGATTCGACGGAAAATCTCGCCAGGGAGTCAAGCCGCGACGGAGCTTGTCATTCGTAGCATCAGTTTCGATTTCTAGAAAGCAAAAGGTATTGGGGAGTCTTTAGTGAGGAGAAGAAGGTGACGCTGGTGGTTGCCTCGCCGCCGTCATTACTTATGTGCTTCTCTGTGTCAAGGAAGAAGCCGAGAGGGAGAGACAGAAAGATTGCGAGAGAGCGAGGGTGGTAGTGCAGTGTTTGGGTGGTGGTAAGGTTCGCCGGAGTGGCTAGTTCGACGGAGATGGATGCTGCGGTGTTTTGTGCTCTACACAGAGATGGTGATGGAGATAGAAAAGTGTGAAGAAGTAGAGAGAGAGTTAGTGAGAGAGAGGATTGAGTGAAAGTGAAGGAGGGAGACAGAAGGGCGTGCGGAATGGAGTAGAAGCACGGGGAAGGGTGAAGACCCACGTGGGTGGGTCCCTACTGCATCTGAGAAAAAAAAAGGAGAAGCACAAAAACCCATCAGAAAATTAATAAAATAATAATTTAATACTCAACAAAGAAGCCTTGGCTTCTAGAATACTCAGTCCCAAAAATGCCATTTTGCCTTCTAAATTTAAAAATTTGTAACTTACACGTTCTAACTCCGAATTCACATTCGTTTGTGACCACGCGTTTATTACGATAAGTATTATTTAAATAAAATATAATATTTATCACCCAGTGTCTTGAACTCGAAGGTCCCACAAAAGATGAAATTATCCACCATCTTATTTGTTTTTCAACGAGTTCCACATAATCACACAAAAACGAATAACCAAATCATACATCTAAAATGAGACATCTCAATTTAAATGCCCCACTAATAATTCAAGTTGATTGCAACTAGATATTTTCACAAATTGTGAATAGGGAAAAAATAGTTGGGAATAGGAAAAAGTAAATGTAAAGGACACAAAAACATAATTTTTTATTTAAATATATTAAAATAGAGGGTACAAAAGCCTTTTTGAGTCTGTGTAAATTAATAAAAAAAATTTCTATCTCTAACATGCAAGCTGGACACAAAGCTTTGTCTTCAAATTTTAGTAGGCACAAATACCTGACACAAACTTATGTGCTTTTATGTTAGAGGGCACATTTGAGGTATTTTGGTGCTCAATGGAATTTAAAAAGCACAAATATATATTTGTGCTCAATGAAAATGAGAAGGGCACAAATATATTGTGTTCTTAGCCCATTTTTCTTGTAGTGCTAGACTTGTTTGAGGATTAATTGAAATCCCATCCAAAACCAATCCTGATCGGTGCAAACTTTTATTCAAAGATTAATCCTGATCCTCGAATAGTCCCACTTCATCTAGGACTCGACCATGCCAGGATCCTAATCTTGGTCCTTAGACAACCCTATTTTGTCTAAGACTCGGCTACTCCATCAACACTGCAAACCAAATTTTTAAACGAAATTTGCAAACGAAATATCTAAAGTTTTAAAAGTAGGTGGTCTCCATCTAATTGCATCAAGTTCAAATTGCGCACTTTCTGCCTGGTTTTTCGAGTTAACTGTCTGTAAAGGGAATTGTATTGCTCCTTTATCTGGTTTCTGGTTTATCTAGAGTATTCCAAACATTGCATCATCAACATGCAACGGCATCTTGTGTTGATCGGACTTGTTTTCTCAAGCGTCTAACGAAATCCAAGTGGACCTAATTTGTTGGAGAGTGGGTTACTCCATCGCGAGCCAAGGCTCCACTACTAACCACAAACTCCCCTACTTATGAAATATCAAGGCAGTAAGTGGGGTACTCACTTGCTTACACTTCCCATCACAGGTCAATTCGTGGTTAGCCTCATTGGCGTATATTTAAGTTAGTGTTGTACTGTAGTGGCGAAAAGCAACCATGTTTATGTATATTGATGTGAGTTTGATTATGAACGACTCCCCTTTTCATGACAACTAACTATTTAACCCACTAATGCTTGTTAATTGGCGAAAGAAATGAAGAAGAAAGGAAAACTTTCATTGAATAGATTGTTAAAATGGACTTGGGTCCTCTCCTGAGCTGTTGCCAACAGAGCCCTTCACATCGATCCTATGGCCAAGAAACTTCCTTAGCCCACTAAATTATTTTGAGGACTAGGTGGGGTCGTCGTCAAAGAGACTGTTGAGGTTGGACTTGTCGGCAAACAGAGGGGTTGGGGTAGTTGAGGTCGCCGGAAAAGAGATGGGTGGAGTTGGGGTTGCTGGGGAAGGAAGGGATTGGGGTGAGCTCGCCGATGAAGTGAGGGTCTGGGGGTGGGCTCGCCTGAGAAGAGAGGGATTGGGGTGGGTTCACTGGAGAACTAAGGGATTTAGGGTTAGTCTCGCCGCCGAAGAAGATAGGTGTTGTTCTCACCTGGGAACAGAGAGGCAGAATCGTCGGAGAAGAGATTGCCGAAAAGAGCTGGTGTTTTTCTTTTCTCCTCTTTTTTAAAGAAATTGAGTCACAAACTCAAGCAGAGATTGCCGAAACTAATCAAAAGTCAAATCTTAATTACTTAACTAATAAAAATCAAATAGCAATGATATATTAATCAATTATTAACAAGAAACGATAATATATCAATCAAATATTAAAGAGATACTGAAACCATAAAGATATTGACAACATACCAAATCTTTATTGACAACATACCAAAAACTTGACTCCTAGAGCTAGCTAGTACAAACAGCTGGCCTGTGGCCAAGACGCTCCTACTAATAAATTATCCAAAACAACAGTAACATCACTCGTAAATTTAAGATAGTTAGAGTATTTAATTGCAATTTTTTTTACAAAAATTTAAAGCATTAATTTAGTAAGGTTTATCTGTAATTTCCTCTCCTTAACTGAGCTAAAGTTTATTACTTCATATAATCGCACCAATAGGCATAAGATCCCCGAGATCCGATGCAGCTTCCAGGAAGGAGATGAGCTTCATCACGGAACCAAAGAAAAAAGAAGGAAAGAAGTTGCTGCTAACAGTTAAAAGGAGCTACCAAGAAAGTCACAAAATAATAATATATAAATATATTATTTTCCTTATATATATTCGCACCTCAGCTCATCACTCCTCAGTCCTTACTCGTTAATAAATAACCCCCTCCGGCCGCCATATTCTCCTTCATCCATATCTCTCTTAGGTCACATATAAGGCTTTCGATTATCTTATTTTTGGATATTGAATATCCTACATATTCAATTAATCATGATAGCATTAGATCATCATTATCAAAATATCATGAGTGCAGTTGAATTTGTGGACTACTTTCCATCCATGATTGCAAGGATGGGAGACGAGGGGTTTATCGGGGAGCTCTGCAGCGGGTTTCGATTGCTGATGGATGTCGAGAAGGGGCTCATCACTTTTGAAAGCTTGAAGAGGAACTGCATTCTGCTGGGATTGTATGACATGGGAGATGATGAGCTTCTGTGGATGTTGATGGAGGGTGATTTGGATGGAGATGGAGCTCTCAGTCAGAAGGAGTTTTGTATTCTCATGTTTAGGTTAAGTCCAGGGCTAATGGATGGATCTAAGCAATTTTGGATGGAAGACTTCGATCACTATCGTGTAAATGATCATCAAATACATGTAGGCTTCCAATGATCAATGTATTATCTTCTCGTCTGTCTTTGCTGTATCTTATTCAATTAATAATGACTTTGATAAAGTTGTATCAATGATTGTACGTACTATGTAATCTGTGACTTGGAAGATCAATCTTTGTACCAGAAAAGTTATAAGTTAGCAATTTTAATTAATTATAACATTACTCTTTGCTATTTTATGTATTAGGATTTTATGTAATTTGTGAATAAGGATTATGATTGTTTTCCTGTCTGTTATTAGGGTATATCCTGCATACTTCATTATTTCTTTATATAAATACACGTCTTGTAACTTTGTATGGATTAAGTCTTGACAAGATGTGATCTTCTCCAACTTATTTTTGTCTATAGAATAAGATTCAGCGTTTGCAATTCCTTTTTCTTCTTTTCTCGTCCTTTGATTTGTACATATATAAGTGTAGTTCAAGCACCCATATGCTATGTACGTAATTATAAGTACTTTCTCCTTGATTTAATTTCATATATTGCATGTAAGTAGAAATGCTTGCTAGTTCAATCGCATTTAGTTGGCATATAGGAAGCAATGGTGCTATATAGTACTTGGCATAGAGATGCTGATTATTAGAACAATACTGACGCTCAGTGGAAGATCTTATCCGGCCTTTAGCATAACTCTTGAAGCTTCCTGAACCTCCAAAAGCTAAGGTGCAAATTTACCCACAAAAAGTTCACATGAGTACCCTAGTCAGTTGGATTTTGGATTTTGGATTTTATAGTTGTGTGTGTTGCCACACGCACGCATAGAGAAAAGAGTAATTCTAATGTTTGATTGGTAGCTACAACTATGTCAGAATGCACGAATGGTGTGAAAGTAATATTATGTGACATGTCGACTTAGTGTTACAAGTCCATTGAAAACAATGCGTGTAAAATAAACCTGGTACAGAGTCATTTTATTTAGGGTAAATGACAAAAAACTACATCAACTATTAGTCTCACGACACTATCATACATCATCTTTTAAAATTGACAATGTCATACCACATCTTTAGAATTTGGTCCAATGTTATACCTTATGTTGGCTTAGCCGTGAATTTCTCTGTTAAGTGCTGACGTGGCTTGATTCGGATCCCACTTTTTATTAAAAATTAATAAAATATTAAAAATAATAATTTACCCTTAAAAAAACAAAACAAAACAAAACAAAAAAAAAAAAAAAAAAAAAAAACCCAAACACCCAAACACCCATCTTCCCCGACCTCTTCCCCTTCCCCGCAACCCAGATCCCTTCTCCTTCCCCTTCCCCGCAACCCAGATCCTTTCTCCTTCCCCTTCCCTGCAACCCCCGACCCCTTCCCCACCCACGCCAACATCTCCCCCCCCCAGACCCACATCTCTCCGCCATCCCTGCAACCTAAACCCGCCAACCCGGTCCGAAAGCCCGCATCACAATCTCGCTTCCCAACAAAACTGAGTGGATCCAGTTCGCCAACTCGGACCAGGCCGCCGTGAAGCCGGCGGCGGTTCAGAAAGTGAGTTCGAACGAAGAGAAGAAGAAGCACTACCGAGGGGCCCGACAAAGACCGTGGGGCAAGTACGCGGCGGAGATCCGGGATTCGAACCGCAAAGGATCCTTGGTCTGGCTGGGGACCTTCGACACGGCGATTGATGCAGCCAAGGTTTACGATCGAGCAGCATTCAAGCTCCGAGGCGCCAAAGCGATCCCCAACTTCCCGCACAACCAGCCGTCCCAATTTTAATCTCAGACACACGCAAGCTTCCCTCTTACCCTTCAACCATCCACCTGTCTCCTCTCCTCTCACTTTAGTATCAAACTATTCAAAACCAGTACATTTCTCCTCTCTCAGCTCTCTTCCTAGGGTTTCCCTCTCTCCAATGTCGTCCGTGCAGAGCCAGCTCTCTGCCGTTTCTTCGATTGCCTCCCGCTGTTCGTCTTCGTCTTCACCGTTGTCATCGTCCTTCTTTTCGACCGCTGCCACTTCGATGGTACCCGTTGGCAGGTCGCCGCAGTGTCGCTGGAAATGCTTCGGAGAGGGGATGATCAACTGATGTACCTGCAGATCCTAATCCATCTCATTTTCTCTGTTTTCCTCAATTTTGAAATCTCAAGACACTTGTGATCGACGCCATGAACTCATGCCTCCTTGTCGTTGTCGTCCGTACAAACCCTACAAACGGTTTCAGATTACAGGCGAAGGTTTTTGGGATGGTGCTCACGAAGGTCCTTGACAGAATTGACATGTTAGTCGGGGAGGCGATTTTAGAGAGAGAGAGAGAGGGGATGGGGGAAGAAATTGTGGTCGTCGTCGATGGAGGAAGGTTGGAGGAGACTGGTTTTGGTGGTGAGAGGAGAGAGAGGGGGTGGTGGAGGAAGGTTGCCCAGAGAGAGAGGAGAGATAGAGTGTGGTGGAGGAAGGTTGGGGGGACGGGTGGGGAAGGGTTTGCAAAGGTGGATCCCAAAATTTTATATTAAAAATATTTTTTTTTAATATTTAATTATTTTTAATCCAGTTGGATTAGTGAGTGGGCTCTGCCTCTAGCCACATCAGCATTTAACAGAGAAATTGAGAGAAAAACTAACGGATGTCTGACATTGGAACAAATTCGTAAGATGAGGTATGACATTGTCATTTTTAAAAAGATGAGGCATGATAGTGTCGTTCGACCCATAGTTGAGGTAGTTTTGTGTAATTTACCCTTTTATTTATTTGAAACGTGTTGATTTATCACAAACTGTTTTTTTTAACATGTCACCAATCACCATTGACGGATCACTAAGCTAACAAGTGACGAGAAATAATCAACCTAACCACTTTTTGATGGTTTGGTAATGGGTGAGCCGTTAATAAACAAATTGATTATAAAACTCTTTTAAATCCACGATTTAAACTAATAAACTCGAGACCAAAACAAAGTAATTATCAAAATTTATACTATTGCGTGGTGCATTATACAACACAGTACATCTATATGTAAATATCAAGTCAGAAATACACGAACAACTCCAAGGAAAAAGAAATTGGAAAAACAACTTCAGTGCCAGAAAATTAAGCATGACAGCTTCTTCTTCAAACCATAAAATTGTATTCTTTGATTCTTCCTTCAGTTTATCTTATTAATTTGTGCGGAGCATGAAAACTAATTAGGGAGAGTAAGAATCATAACTTAGCTAGGTTTAACTTTAGCTGTATGAAATTATTAAACTATTGAACAAGAGCTACTTGCAGTTCAATTAATAGTAATCATTCATGTACATCATGATCATTCATGAAGGAGGGCCAGATCCATCTATCGACATGAATCCCTGACTCTCACATCCCATCACCATCCAATAAGTATACACACACCATGCTTTCCAAACCCTAACACAACTGGACATATATATACGCAAACAGAACATGCGTGCCGTACTTATATCATGCGTGAAATTGGATTGGATAATATAAGTCTAAATTTCATCACCTATATGTGAATTTCCATCGCAACAGGAACTGATGGTAGATACCCATCGATAAATACATATACATTATTGTACGAAGTAGCCAGTAGCCTAGTACTAGATGAAAACAAAAAGTTGATATTGAATGCGCGCCTGAAAAAAATGATGCAGCTGATGTTCGTACGTAGTTTGGAAGTGGCTAGCAATTAGACAAAAAGCAAAAGGAGGAAAGGGAGGGAGGATTTCCAGGAAAGGGAAGAAGCAGCCAACCAAATGAATCGATGGCTAGCTACAGCCACAGAAATCAAAAAGTGCCAAAGGGGCAGGCCCAGCGTTCATCATTTTGTGAAGAGTTTCATCTCCTTCTTGGAAATTGCATGGATGTTGCTTATAACAAGCGCTCATCGTGTTGTTTGGTCATCACACACACAGATATTTATATATCTATATGGGTAAGCTGCCATTTGACCCCTTGAACTATTACTTCAGTTGAAATTGACCTCCTAAACTATTTTTTGGTAAATTAATCTCCTGAACTATTTGAAATAAGCCAACTGACCCCTTGTCGATAGATTTCATTCACTATTTCGTCAAATTCAAAGGAAAATTAGTATTTCCTTCATCAATTCTTACTTGTCAACTATAACCAACAATGTAATTATGACATGTGAAAACAAAATAATGTGTAATGACAATGTGAGATGGTCCATTATGTAAACGTTTGGTTTTTTATGTTTTCTCGATATGCTATATATTTTTGAATTATTTTGTGTTCATGTGTCAAAATTTTATTGGTGGTTATTGCTGACAAGTAACAATTAATGATGAAATGACTAATTTACCTTTGAATTAGAGGTAATTGATTCCGCAATCAAACGGCAAGGGGTTGATTGACAGGTTTTAAATAGTTCAGTGGGTTAATTTACCAACAAAAAAAAATATAGCTTAGGGGTCAATTTCAACTAGGGTGATAGTTCAGGAGGTCAAATCATACCATACCCTATTGTTTGGACCCGATTTTACAATATCGGTCCTAACAATCGAGATCGTTAAATAAGTGGGTTCTTGACCGTTGGATTTCATATTTTTCTAGATATTACTAAGATTTTCGTAGTAATTATCTTATGAAATATATTTTTGGAGGCAAAGGAGATCAATTCCAGTTCGAATTGCTACGCTTACATGATGACTAGTTTGAAAGCTAACGTGGCGGGTTAAGACACTATTTTCCATGTGTTTCATGCATAAGATAATTAGCAATTCGAAATGGAGATAAATATGCCAAAGGTGGATAAGAGCTAAATTTTCTCGGAACCGAACCATGCATGCAGGTTATCTCGGTAATGATGGTATTTGATAAATACCGAAAGATAATTGGAATGGCAAAGTGGTGTGATTAGATGGGTTTTGAAGATATAAGAATTGGTAAAGAATGAAAGAATATTCCTTTTGTTTTTCTATCTGACCAAAAAAACAATTTGCATGCAAATTGAATGTTTGTCAGATATGTAATAAGGAAAATAAAGATGAGAATGAATAGTCAAGGGATGGAGTTGCATGCAGACATGTGGGTCTAGGTCTAAGGTGATGCGATTTCATTGGTGCATGAGTCTCCAGGAAAGCTTTGAAGCTTTAATCAAGTGGAAGGTGTTATAGTTTTGAAGTTTTCAACATTATCTTTAAGAAATTGGGAGATATATGCAATGAATTATCTTGGAGAAAGTGAACGGCAGAGGGATATGACTCGCAGAACTTGAGATAAAGTTTGAATACAGGATAATGTTCCCTATTGTTGGGTTGTCGGTTGGACTCTACAAACACCATATAAATACAAGACTCAATGCATCTTTCAAAACCCCCCTCCAACTCAATATACAACCTGCTTTGCGCAAACTCTCGCTCTACACGAAACCTCTCAGCAACCTTGAGATTTTTATTTTCTTTTTCCGCCAACACATCTTCAGTTTGGATAAACAACACTGTGAAGGCAACCGGTGACATCTTCAGTTTGGATAAGCAGCACAGTCGCCGAAAAATCAGCTGACCGCAGAGCACCTGTTTGGATAAACAGCACTGTCGCCGTAAAATCAGCTGACCGCGGAGCACCTTCAGTTTGGATAAACAACACTGTGTCGAGGCTGACTGGTTATCTATCGAAGTCTTGGTCGAGAAGGATTTTCGAATCCTTATTGGCAGAGGTTATCTTATTAGCCTTCACGGCAAAGTGAGGTGTTACAGATCACTCGGCTCGGCGCATTGAACGCCGAGTTGTTTTATGATTGGATACTCATAAGTAAGCTTTCGAGTTCGGCATTCCGACGGCTGAACCACATTTACTATCAAGACATACATCTCTTTTGAGTACTTGTGTCCGTATAGTTTGTGCCAGTTCGGCGTGCTTATACTCTTACGAATATAAAATATAATCACTGTGACCGAGCCCGACGCCAACGATCTGTGAACTTCGCAAGACTAGCAGCCTCGTCTTCAGGCTCTAGAACCCGAAAGCTGAGACGTGTTCCTTCCTCGGCCACAGTTGCAAGATCAAGAAGTCAGCAGCACGCTCAACACGACATCTGCATATTTTACTCCCCGGCCGAGCTCGGTCGACGAATTGACATGCCCCGCACATAACCGAATGACGTAGTTAGCTCACTAGTTACTCAGCATGCGCGCCACATATGCTTGGTAGTTTTTAGGGTCAACATTTTGGCACGCCCAGTGGGACCAAGTGCTAAAACTACGAAGTTCACATGATATATCAAGATCACAATCAGGATGAGATTCGGTGCCTATTCAAGGAAATTGTCGAGCAACAAAAACCTCTTTACCAGATCTTTGAAGCAGATGAAGAAAGGCAAAAATCTTTCTCTCAAATGATAAAGGTGAAGTTTCATCACAAGATCAATGGTTAAATGAAGATAGAGCTCGATTTTATGAGTAGCTCGATAAAAAAACGTCATTTGGGTCCAAATCAATTCCATTTGAAGAATGGTTGGATCAAAAGGCCGGGGGGGGCAATTTTTCGTTTCGGCCACAACCAACATTCGACCTAAGAAGATTGTCGAGGCGGCCGAAGAAGAACCTAGGCCACCTGTTTTTTCGGTCGAGATTGAAATTATGGTAGGCCTAGAAGCAAAAGTTCAATTTTCTAAGCCACAAATCGACTTGGAAAATGATTCGTCAAAAGAGTGTTCCAATGATGAACAAGGCCGATACACAGCTTGGACGAAAAAGCCACATCAATTGATATGGTAATTGGAGACATGGTCTTAGATGCCGAAACTACGCCAATTGATATGATTATTGGTGATAAAGCCGATATGGAGAAATCCCGTTTGGCTAAGTTAAAAGCCGATATTTATGAAGTAATTATGCATGGGGGGTATAATAATTGTTCAACACATTCGGGGGTCGATAAAAAATCTTTTGTCAAGTTAAACGTATTTGGGGATAATTCTTTATTCGGCTTTGGAAAATCTCCACGTGAAAATTTTGATGTAAAAACATCTCGGCTTGAAATAAAGCATCGTTGGCCTCCTCCTGATTATGATTCGGCCACTTTTATTTTCGTCTGCTAAAAAAATGAATAAAATATTTCCTTGACCATTCGGCTTTCAAGCCGATACTTAAGAAATTAGGGGGGGCAACGCCCTTTTATGCTCCAGTTGTGGAATCAAAAAGAAAAAGGCCACCCTTACGAGATGGTAGGCATTCACGTGGCTTTAATATTTCCATGGGGTGAATGGCATGAAGTTAGAAAAATTGGGCCATTTTTTCTTGGCCATTCGGTGCATGCATGCAGCATCCTTCCTTGGTGGTTGAAGTGTATATAATATACATACACGGCTCATTATTTTTGTTGTCGAGAAGCTGGTGGCAATCGAAGGTGTAAAGCAAGCCGACCATGCATCATATCTGCTTCTCTATGTATTCCGGTCGCATAATCGATATTGGGGATATGGTGGGGAGTCTAATATTGTGATTTCATGGAGAAGCTCTCGGTCTTGGATTAATGAAGCCGAGAAAGTCGATAGTCAGCAAGTGCGGGCGACAAATCACAATTTATGGGAATGAATTAGCAAGTGAGACATATTATATCCATATTATTTTGTCTTTTATGGAGAATATGGGTTGTTTCTCGATTTTCTGTGGAGTCTTCTTTCAATCCATCGGTGGGAATTTCCTCCTTGTTACTCGGTAAGAGTCAGCAGCAAAAAGGAGATGTGCTCAGCGTACAAGGAACACACAGTACTGAGGCGAGATGACGACTGAGCGCTAATCTCTGCAAATTAAATTTTGCGTTAGAAATCGGCTCAAGACAGAAACAAGAAAAGAGAACATGATTCTGCTAAGGTTAGAGCGGCATGCCCACCGAGAGCATGATTGGAATATGAATGATACTGTCGAGCTCGACGGCGACTCTTGATGATGACTTGGAGAAGATGTCAAATGTCCTTAATGGCAGCACACCTCGGTCTACAACTTGAGCTCGGCGACATCAGTTCTTTTCTGAGTTTGGCTGGGCTATGAGCCGAGTTAGGCGGTATCAACCCATTCGGCGGTGTCGATGCCAATCTTAACGATCGAGTTCGGCATTATCAACCTATTCGGCGACGACGGTGCCAGTCTTAACGTTCGCCATGAATGGTGGTGTTCCCACTGTATCCTCTTAACATCATGAGAAGTGGTGAGTGAGAGACTTCCAGCCATTGTCGCCGTATGACTCCTTAGTGATGGAGTTGTCGAATGACTCCTCGGTGATGGAGTCACCGAGGGTGGCTTAGTCTTTTCATTGTCGACATGTGCTGCGGAGATACAAGTTTAAGAACCAAACAAATATTGGCCTAAAGGAAAGGTGATTACAACAGCCATATGGCAGGCCGAGCTATCAGAAATCAGGTTTTTCTCGGCCCCATTTGCTTTTAAGTTTCTGCCGAATGAGATAGACGGTCGAAGTGATTACAAGGTTTTCCTAGCAAAGTTGTTGAGCTTTGTATAGAATGGTGCCAGTCGAGGAAGATCACAGCGTTGGCAGAACGGAGGTGTTATTGCTAAGGAACAAAGTTTCTTTTTCAACGATACCACTGGATTTTGTTGGCTACGAACAATTAATTTCCTTAACCATTCGGCTTATGAGCCAAAGTTCAAGGAAACTGGGCAATGTTTGGACCCGATTTTACAATATCGGTCCGAGCAATCAAGACCGTTAAATAAGTGGGTTCTTGACCATTGGATTTCATATTTTTCTAGATATTACTATTGGATTTTCGTAGTAATTATCTTATGAAATATATTTTTGGAGGCAAAGGAGATCAACTCTAGTTTGAATTGCTACGCTTACATGATGACTAGTTTGAAAGCTAACGTGGCCGGTTAAGAGACTATTTTCCATGTGTTTCATGCATAAGATAATTAGCAGTTCGAAATGGAGATAAAAGATGCCAAAGGTGGATAAGAGCTTAATTTGCTTGGAACCGAACCATGCATGCAGGTTATCTCGGTAATGATGGTATTTTAGGGTGGGCACGGGCCGGGCTGGGCCCAAAATTGGAGGGACTGGACCGGACCAACTTGAAAATACAACGGGTCGGGCCGGGCCGGGTTTTACTATTTTAAAACTGAGAACCGGACCTAACCCGGCCCGTATAAAACGGGCCGGTTCCTATGGGTCCAACGGGTACAGTTTTTTTTTTTTTTTCCTATAATTTTTCAGCACCCAGAATTCCAGATTCCTAGTATCCACCATCGCCAACCTATACAACACCCTATTCGTGACCCTTTTGGAGGGCAAAACCCTAACTCTAAAATTCACAACCCCGAGATCCCCGCCACTTCCATCAAGCACCTCCTATACAAAATCTTCAAATACAATTTCAAATTCATCTAAAAATGAAATAAAACTGAAGTGAACGACAGAAGCAAACGATGTCATTCGTCTTCCCCCAACGCGAAACCCAAATGCCCAGCGACAATTGAGCTTGGCCTGGACAATCATTTCGCTGATGAAATGGGAACTCTCTCCGTTCAGCATCATCACCTCTCCGGCGAACGACTTCCGCGTCGCTCGTAGCAAAGCTTTGTACGTGTTCCGCCCCTCTCAGTCCCCTCTCTCTCTGTCGTTGGGTCGTCTTCTCTGATCTGGACCCATGCGCCATCTTCGTCCATCTGAGTGAGTTCGATAAAATCAAGGGAGAGGCTGAGCATATTACGGTCAGAAATGGAGGGATCTGAAGAAGTTTGGTGATGTTCGAATTAGGGGTGAGAGAGAAATGAGAGATGTGCAGAGAGTGAAACTGTGAAAGAGTGAGAGATAGTGAGTGGTCGGTTTCGGTTTGAAATCGAATAAGGGAGAAGATTCTGGCAGCCTGGGATGGTTTCATTTTGTATAATTATAGAAACGAGCCGGTTTGAAATCGAAGTAGAAACAGGCCCAATTTATATTCCCCCAGCAGTGCCATCCATTGTCTTATAGAAATGGGCCAATCCGGGGCCCCGTGGGTCTGAAGATTTGGAACCGCCCCGCCCCATATATATCATTGCCCCGCCCGGCCCGCCCCGTTTGTTCTTAAAAAGAATTGGACCCCCCGAACCGTGATTACCCGCCCCGACCCGCAGGTCCTATACCCGTTTGCCCACCCCTAATGGTATTTGATAAATACCGAAAGATAATTTGAATGGCAAAGTGGTGTGATTAGATGGGTTTTGAAGATATAAGAATTGGTAAAGAATGAAAGAATATTCCTTTTGTTTTTCTATCTGACCAAAACAACAATTTGCATGCAAATTGAATGTTTGTCAGATAAGGTAATTAGGAAAATAAAGATGAGAATGAATAGCCAAAGGATGGAGTTGCATGCAGACGTGTGGGTCTAGGTCTAAGGTGATGCGATTTCATTGGTGCAAGAGTCTCCAGGAAAGCTTTGAAGCTTTAATCACTTGGAAGGTGTTATAGTTTTGAAGTTTTCAACATTATCTTTAAGAAATTGGGAGATATATGCAATGAATTATCTTGGAGAAAGTGAAAGGCAGAGTGATATGATGCACAGAACTTGAGATAAAGTTTGAATACAGGATAATGTTCCCTATTGTTGGGTTGTTAGTTGGACTCTACAAACACCATCAGGTCGTGCCAAGCACATATCCAACCCTATAAATACAAGACTCAGTGCATCGTTCAAAGCCTCATCCAACTCAATACATAAATTGCCCTGCACAAACTCTCGCTCTACGCGAAACCTCTCAACAACCTTGAGATTTTTATTTTCTTTTTCCGCCAACACATCTTCAGTTTGGATAAACAACACTGTGAAGGCAACCGGTGACATCTTCAGTTTGGATAAATAGCATTGTCTCCGTAGAATCAGCTGATCGCGGAGCACCTTCAGTTTGAATAAACAGCACTGCGTCGAGGCCGACTGGTTATCTATCCAAGTCTCGGTCGAGACGAATCCTTATTGGTAGAGGTCATCTCATTAGCCTTCGCGGCGAAGTGAGGTGTTACAGATCACTCGGCTCGACGCATTGAACGCCGAGTTATTTTATGATTGGATACTCACAAGTAAGCTTTCAAGTTCGCCATTCTGACGGCCGAACCACATTTACTATCAAGACATACTTCTCTTTTGAGTGCTTGTGTCCGTATAGTTTGGTGCCAGTTCGGCGTGCTTATACTCTTACGAATATAATCACTGTGACCGAGCCCGGCGCCAACGATCCGTGAACTTCGTAAGACTAACAGCCTCGTCTTCAGGCTCTTGAACCCGAAGGCCGAGACATGTTCCTTCCTCGGCCGCAGTTGCAAGATCAAGAAGTTAGTAGCACGCTCAAGGCGACATCAGCACATTTTACTCCCCGGCCGAGCTCGACCGACGAGTTGGCACGCCCCGCACATAACCGAAGGACGTAGTTAGCTCACTAGTTGCTCGGCCACGTAAGCTTGGTAGTTTTTAGGGTCAACACCTATCTATATATATAGTTCTATAACCTCATTCATCTTTTGCAGGTAACATATTGACATATATCAACGTAGAGGCACATTATATGGTGAATAATGAGAATTTATACATTGTTGTCATATCAAGTTGTATGAAGTGTTATCAAGTTAATTAACTTTAATTAGGTTTTTAGGTATGATTACATCAATATATATATGCCATTATTTTTTTTATATGGATCCCTATTTCTAGGTTAAGGGTGTGGAAACCGTGAACTTTCACAACGATGTGCTTTAGTTTCATTTTTATCTACTATGTACATGAGTGTGGTGGCTGATTGAAGTTGTCTTATGAGCGAAAAGGTGAAGTGTGGAAACTTTTACTGGGATGGTGATGGTTGTTTGGGTTTGAAAAGAAACTGCAAGAAGAAAGGATGGGTGGAAAATTAAGGAAACGAAAACAACAAAAACAAGCAATGAACGTTGTGGAAGCATGCTACCGACTCTCAAAACGGCAACCGAAGGAGACGTTTGTGGGCAGAGCACGAGAAGGTGGGAGTATTATAGGACATTAGTTGCCTTTTTAACTAGAAGAGTTTTTTTTTTTATAAAGGGTGGCGTATTTTTTTTCTTTCTAATTTACTATTTAGTTAATACGCACGAATATACTAATCAAATCATCACCACCACAACCTTTGTTGAGGTCTACGAGTGATGAATCGAAGATGGATGACAGATCCAATTTCTTCGTTCGCTACCCTCGACTTGCATGCCAGATTTCCTCGAGGCTGAGTTTGTTGCGACTTCTGCCAAAGCAAGGCTATTTCACATATCCCCTTAGCCTCACTCATTTTCACATGTTATTGTGTTTGTATATACTTGTAGGGGGTGGTGAAGGTGGTTCGGGTCCGATGTCTTTCTCCAGTGTGCCCACCTTGGTAGCTGCTGCCAAGTCATTTGTGACGGCTCCAACATTTGTTTTCTGCCAATGGAAAATAGATTAAGGGTTTTTTTTTGTTTGTCCTTCTGCTTGTTGGGCTGGGTTTTAAATGTACTTGGGGACTCCCCGTTGTGTTCTGGGTTGCCCTCTTTTGTGTTGGACCTGTTCAACCATTTTTTTCTCCGTAATGAATGTTACTTTTTCGATCAAAAAAAAATTACTTGCTTAATTGAAAAAAAAAAAACTTATCATCCATCCATTTAGTATGCTCTAATTGATTCTTAATTAGTTGTAAAATTCCTATAGCATTATAAAGTAAGTTGAATTTTTCTCTACATTATCAAGCGCTTACATGTGAAAAGCACTTAATTACACTTAAATTGTACATATATGTGAAAAGCTTTTAATCAAATTCAAATCATCAAAATCCTTAAGTGAAAGAGTCGTTCTAGCAATAGTCAGTATGCGACTACAAACCACTCACATTAATGTCATGATCAAAGTCACTCTAATTTATATATGTAAAGAAAATTCGTGGAAAATAATATCTCATGTATTTTTCTAAAGGGTGAGTGTGGTAACCATTTTCAGACAGTAGAATGGTCATTCCATTATAATTCTGTTAAAATTTTGTTAGGTGCTGATGTGGCACATAAATGAGTCCACAAGTCGTTTTTAATCACAAATGATCTCTGAAATTGATCTACACCATCAAGATGGTCCCTGAAATTGAAAATCGATCAGTTAATCATAGAAATAGGTGTCTCAAATCAATGTGGTCCTTCTATCACAATTTTGTTAAAAATATTCTTATATGCTGATGTGAACATCTTAAAAGTTTGGATAAATTTTCAAGACCATTTAGGATAAAAATCCTTCATAACTTAAGATCCTTTTATTAGGCAGACACTACACTACCATTTTACGTGAGTTCCTCCTTGTATTATGAAAGGTGGGGCTCACTAGACATCATTGTAGCCGTCACCCTCTAACTATGCCTGGGGATTACACCCAAGGAAAATGAACATGCACCTTCCCATGTGTCTTGAGAGCAAGTCCACCGTTTTGGATTGCTCGGGGGACAGTGGAACAAACAGGGCTGGATAGCCCGGCTGAAGCCCTCCAGCGTGGGGAGCCCGAGTGACTGTGCAGGCCTGAGCAACAGGCCTGTGAGGAATCGCCAGCCCGCGAGCCCGAGGTGGACCTGACGCTGGGCTGACGTCAGCCTGGCGTCAGTCCCTTTTTTAATTTTTTTTTGTGTCAGGCGCGTGCGCCTCAACCGCGTGTGGGGGCGTGTCAGCCGACACATTTTCAGAAGGCGGGGTCCGCGGTGCAGGCTGCCTCAGTTACCGTTGGGAAGCCATGTGGCTTCCCACGGTCCGTTCGATCTCAACGGCTCTTTAAAATGGGTCGTCTGATTTGCAAAGGTAATAAAAAAATTTCTGATTTAATATCAACCGTGCGATCTGAGATCGACGGTTGATATTAAAATTCTTTATAAATAAATAAATAAATAGTTTTAAAATTAAGAAAAGTTACTGTTTGACACGTGGCACAATTTGGAGTGTTGGAATTCAAATTTTTTTAAATCCAACGGCAGAGATTAATTAGTTGAATAAAAAATTTTAAAAAAAATTGTAAAAAATCCGGAAAAAAAAATATGAAAATTTTTTTAAAAAATTATTTTTACTTTTCTATAAATACCACTTTTTCTCCATCTACCTTACACCACAATTTCATATTTTCTCAACTACTTTCAATCAAATTCCTATCTTTCTCTCAAAGTTTCAATCCAATTTTTTTCCACAAAATGACTACTGATGCAGGTACGAATTGGTCGCTTCTTCAAGATGTTGCGTTGTGCACTAGCTGGGTTGAAGTTACTCATAGGTCACTTACGGGTAACGAGATGCAGTTGCGAGAAATGTGGAGTTTTATTCATACCAATTTTCTTGAGAAAATGGGTGGGAAAAGAACCAAAGAATCGATATCCAGTCGTTGGAAATTACTTAGCCAATCCTTTAGTACGTGGAGAGACGCCTTGGCACAAGCTAGTACTAATCTTCGAAAGGGGAAAATTACGCGGATCAGGTAAGAATATATTATTTATTTGTTACCTTATTTGATTATAATTAGTTGTTTGTATTTGATTATAATTATTTGTTTGTATTATTTATTTGTTACCTAATTTGATTATAATTATTTGTTTGTATTTGATTATAATTATTTGTTTGTATTATTTATTTGTTACCTAATTTCATTATTATTATTCATTTGTAGCAACTTCAAGCACTAGCTTGGTATGGTGCAAAACCAAATCAAAAAACAAATCATTCACCCGGTGGGAATATTGGAATATTGTTAAAGATTGTCATAAATTCAGAGTTGTGCCTGTTGGTCCAGAAGTGCAACCCCTCTACACTCTACACCCGATCATGGCTCGCATGTTCATGAAGAAGATGGAGAAGAAGTGCCTGAAACGCACGTCCCTGAACAAGCGTCGGGGTCGACCCGTTATCCAATTAGGCCTCAAGGTAAGAAGGCTTCAAAGAGAAAAGGGAGTGCTTCCAAGAATGATTGTGCAAAGTACATGGAAGAACTTGCTCGCCAAGGTGAATTGACTTTGGCGCGAGAAATGGCAAAATTTGAGGCTGATAAGGCTAGAGATGAGGCAAAAGCTGCAGCTGTTGAGAGAGCATTTCAAGCTAATGAGAGGGAAAGAGAGCTACTTAGGCAAGAAAGGGATTTGGTTAGAGAAGAAAGAATGGCTCAACGAGATCGTGACATTATGAACACACCTTTAGAAGGGAAGTCTCCAAATTCTAAATATTTTTGGCAGTCAGAGAAAGCGGATGTGGTGCGAATGAGGCATGCAAGAGAAGCGAGATCAAGAAGAGATGGTCCTAGCACGACAAGAGAAGATCATCCTAGCACCACAAATTGGTTAAGTGATGATGAATAGGGTACTTTTTGTAATCGGAGCCCATAGTTTTCCAATCACTTTGGGTTGTAATTTATTATTTATGTTGTTCCCAATTTATTGAATTTAGTACTTTATTTAAAGTGAGAGTACATTTATTTAATTTCGTAATATATTTATACTAATAATACAATCTTTATTCAAATAAAATTACATAAACATACCAAATAATAAAAAAACTCACTACAAAAAACACACCAAATAAAATTAAAAAAATCACCAAATGAAATTACATAAACACACCAAATAAAATTAGGGGCTTTTAGATCCAGGTCCAAAAAGGTAGAATGTTTTTAGGAGTGAGTCCAGTTATCTAATTATATGTTTTTATTTTTTTTTATACTCATTTTATATTTTCTAAAAATATTAAAAATCAATTAAAATCTTCTAATATTATGCATTTTCCAACTCCAAAAAATATAATTAATATCTTATAACAAAAAAACTAATATACTAACATAAATTTATCTGCAAAACATTCTACCCTAACTCAAGTAACAAATATATGAATGTATATTATACCTATACGTGAGATATGAAACCTAATTAAAAGGTAGAAAAAACATAACATACCTACAAGTAAGGCACATTAATCTGTGACAAGTTGATTATAAAAATAAAAAATAAAAATAAAAATATGTCATATAGGTAGATAAATATTATTAATCTGTGATATAGGTTGATTAAAATAAAATGTATAAATAGGTTTAAAGCAGAAGAAACAATGAGAAATAACAAAAAGATAAATGAAAATAAATAAGCAAAGAGATAATTAGGAAGAAATTTGATTTTTATAATAAATCTTATTATTGAACAGATAATTATTGATAATTAAATAATTAAATATAACAAATTGGACTATTCCTACTATTGGCTCAAAAAATTGGACTTATATCAAGTTTCCCCATAAAATTACATAAACATACCAAATAATAAAAAAACTCACCAAATGAAATTACATAAACTCACCAAATGAAATTACATAAACACACCAAATACAAACAAACACACTAAATAAACTTAAGTATCTTCAGCTTGTTTCAATGCCCACTGGTGCTCTATCAAGTCAATTTGCCGAGCATTGTGCATATATGGCCTTTGAAGTGCAGTATATCATTGAATGACCATTTCATTGTAACGTCCATCCCTTTGTAATGGCTCGTGTTGCACATGTTCTTCGGTGGCTTAATGCACACAATATATTCGTGTTCTTGAATTGTTCATCGTGTCTGGCTCGTATTCATCAACCGCATCATAATCGAACTCATCTTCCACAATCATGTTGTGAAGAATGACGCACGTCATCATGATGGATCAAAGTGACTCTAAATCGAACATTCTGGCAGCACCCCTGACGATCGCCCAACGAGCTTGAAGGATACCAAAACAACGCTCCACATCCTTCCTACACCCTTCTTGACAGCTTGCAAAGTGTTTTTCCTTTGCACTTCGCGGATGTGGCATTGTTTTGACAAATGTTTCCCACCTTGGGTAAATGCCGTCAGCTAGGTAGTATGGCCCGTCGTACATACGTTTGTTGACGACGTACGTGACTTTTGGTGCCTTTCCTTGCAGGAAGTCGTTGAACACTGGGGATTGGGCAAGGACGTTGAGATCATTTTGAGCTCCCGGAGCCCCGAAAAAGGCATGCCATATCCATCTATCAAAAGATGCCACCGCCTCCAAAATGATAGAGTTTGCTCATTTTCTGTCCCTATATGCGTCTTGCCATGCACTTGGACAGTTTTTCCATGTCCAGTGCATACAATCGATGCTTCCTATCATGCCAGGAAAACCTCGCATCTCGGCCTTCTTCAGAAGCTTTTGCAAGTCCATGTGAGTAGGTTGCCAGAGGTACTCTGTGGTGTAGATAGATTCGACTGCTCCACAAAACCTCATCAGAGACTCAAGAATGGTTTATTTCCCCATCCTCGTTATTTCATCCACTTGGTCTGCAGATGCTCCATACGCAAGCATCCGCAATGCAGCAGTGATTTTTTGCTTAGGAATGAGACCCATAGCACCAAAAGCATCATTCTTTTGCATAAAGTAAGAATCATGGTTGCAAACATCAGTCATGATTCTGTTGAACAAATGTCGTTCCATTCTGAAACGACGTCTAAAGTACGTATCAGGAAATGCACTGTTATGGACAAAGTAATCGTCCAACAGCTCTGCACCCCGTCGTTGCCTGCTTCTATCAAGGTTTCCGGAACGGCTGGGCCTGGATATCTGAACCACAGCTTGGATGACTCGACGGGAATGTGAGGCTCTAGCCATTCTTGCTTCGTCATCTCTCCTTGTACGCTCCTCATCCTCTTCCATCTCATTTTGGGCTATCTGAAGATTGAACATTCCTTCAGATTGGTTAAACAATTCATCCTCTTGCTGATCGATTTCCCACATCATCCTTGATGAAGAAGAAGACATTGTAAAAAAGAAACAGAAACTATGAATAATGATAGAGATCTTGAGAAAATTGGTGTGAGATTTGTGAGGATGGATGGTGGATTATATGGACGATTCAGAAAGGATTAGCTTGTAGATAAGGCCACGTGGCATGCCATCATTCGTTAAAAATCTGATCGAAATCTATCCTCAAAGATTCTGAAAAGATAACGACACGTGGCACTATGGCATTGGATAAAAATCTTATCGAAATCGATCGTCAATAATTATCTTTCGGATAATGACACGTGGCGCAACGAGAATGGTTTAAAATCAGATCGAAATATATCCTCAAAGATTCTGAAAAGGTAACAACACGTGGCACGATGACATTGGATAAAAATCTTATCGAAATCCATCACTAAATAATTGTTTTTTTTGGATAAAAGGACATGTGGCGCAACGAGAACGATTTAAAAAATCTTATCCGAAATTACAAATAATTTTATTTTGTATTATTTAAACAAAAAAAATTAATATTTTATTGCCTGTTGACAGGGATGAGGGCTCCCACGCTGGAGATGCAAATGGTAATTACTGTTCATGAAGGGCAGTTACTGTTCACTGGGTGGATTGAATAGTGGATTGCCAGGGGAAGGGCTTCAATGGTGGAGTTGCTCTGATCCAAAGAACCTGTCATATCTTCAACTTTCACCGCGTACAAGAAACTCTCTTCCACACAATTCGCCCGTACAATTACAACTCCCCATACCTCCACCTCGCCAAACAAAGATTTCCCACGATGTAATCATAGGGAAATGGATCATCTTCGGATCCCATTCCACCTAATTTACCTAGTTCGGGATTCAGATTGTTGAAATTTGATCCAATAACTACAATTATTATCACTTTTAAAGGGACCCCCTATTTGTAGCCGTTTGATCAAATTTCAACGGTCCGGATCCTGAACTAGGTGGATTAGGTGGAAAGGGATTCAGAGATGATCCCTTTCCGTAATCATAGGAAAATGATCCTCGCCAGATCCTTTTCTTGGGGATTCGAGGGATCTCATGATCGTGATCGTTCATCGTACATCGTGCTGTCAGAAATCATTTGAAATTTAAAATTTAAAATTAAATATAAATAGTACCTAATGAAAACTAACCGTACGATGTACGATGAAAGGTCACGATCATGAAATTTCCCAAATCCCTAGGAAAAGGATCCAGCGAGGATCCTTTTCCTTAATCATATTCCATTTTGGATCTTTTTCCTTAATCATATGCCAAATGGAATCATCACGCGAAAATTTTCCATGTCATCATTGTTTCGTTAAAATAATGCTTTTTTTTCATTTTTTGCTAGAAAAAGAAAGTTAATTAAATAAAAAACCTCTAGTACAACCACTTCTATAAAATAATGCTATTGAAATCAGCATCTTCAACAATTTTATTAAGGATATTTTAGGGAGACTAAATTTGTTGACAAAATCTTATAAAGTAAATGGAAGTTGATGATTTAGATTATTATTTAAGTGTTTATTATTTCTATTGATAACACACTTTTAGTTTACAAATTTAGTCTACTTAGCGTAATTCTTTTATTAATTTTTTGCTATGTTAGTGAGTGAATAGTGTTGAAAAACTTCTTTAACTAGTCTTCTTAGCTTTTTATCTTTAACAACCATCTCTATTTTGGAAAAAGATCATCGTCGAATCCCTTTCCTAGGGATTCTAGGGATCTCGTGATCTCACTCGTTCATTGTATACCGTGCGCTCAGTTTTCGTTAGGTACTATTCATATTTAATTTTAAATTTTAAATTTTGAAATGATTTATAACTGCACGATATACGATGAACTAATGAGATCACGGGATCCCTAGAAAAAGATCCGACGAGGATCATTTCCCCTCTATTTTAACAAACTTTGAATATTTTATTATTAATCATTTCAAAAACAAAAAACCTAGAGAGAATAAATTTATAGATAATATTTTGTAAACTAAATGATATGGAAGTTGATGATTGGATTTTACTTAAGCGTTGATAAATCATTCCTACTGGGTAACAAATCATTTAGTTTGTAAATTTTGTCTATAAATTTAGTCTCTCAACCATTACCATTTTCTATAATCACCTTGTCTCTCTTCATTTTCTCCTTGGCACACGAGCCCACCCTCGAGTTCTATTAAGTATTTAATATTTGAGCTCATAAATAATCACTCTCTAAACTTAAAGAGTGACTAACTTCATCTCCTCTTAGTGTAACAATATCGATGTATTAAAAAAAAACTTAAAAAGTAATTGTTCATTTTGTTGTAATAAAGTTATAGATTAAGCTCTTCAACATAGAGTTTTAGTGACTTTTTAGCTTCTCTTAGAGGTGCTCTTGAATCAAATTATCTCAGCTAACAAAATTCACTCGATAACAATGTTTAACTTGACTCATAACTGATGCCAAGTTTGGTTATTCTGATTAACAATTCAAAAGCATCATGTCGTTAACTATAATTATCTGCACAAAAATGTCCAATTTATTTTCGTTTTCTAATACAAGATTATATAGGTCTCGTTTTTGTTTTCTTAGATACGACGACATATTTACAATAAAGAATCATAATAAATTGCCATCGAGCTCGGTATATACAAAATTCAAATATAATGTCTATCACTTACAAGTGATTGTAAATGCCTTGATTTAAGAGCTTGTTTGGAAGTTCGATTGTATAAAGTGTTTTTACGCAATAGCAATTTTTATCAGTAATACTTATCGTAGTGTTTTTATGAAAAAGCAGTGTGTTGTTTCACAAGCAACCAAATAGGTGCTTCAACATTGATCGAAGGTGCTTTAGATACTAAAGTATAGTGTTTGGCTACCAAATGAAAAAAAGCATTTAGTGCTGATAAATATAGGACATTATTTTTCAGAAAGAGATCCTCTCCGGATCTCTTCCACCAAGGTCACCGGATCAAGTGATTCGGGCGTTTGAGATTTCATCCAATGGCCAAAAATTATTATAACTTTTAAGGGGTCAAAACAGGTGGGCAGTTGGATGAAATTTCAAAGGCCCAGATTACTTGATCCGGTGGCTTTGGTGGAAGAGATCTGGAGAGGATCTATTTCCTTATTTTCCAATGAGCTCCTATTTCTCCCTCGTACCAGATACGTATCAAGTTCATCTCAAATCATAATTATCGGTTTGTTTGATGAAAGGTTGATGTAAATCTTTCAAGGTTTTTTTATTTGGGTTGCAAAATTTTTATAACTTGACTGTGATTGTGAAGAAAGTTGATGTACCATCATAAAACTAATTGATAATATAAGGAGTAGCCCAACCTCTTATAAGCTCATGCAAGGTTTCTCCTTTCACCAATGTGAGATTCTTTTACTTTCACATTCTCACACACCACTCACATATGGCGAATTTTCTAGCTAAACACGTGGACAACACAAATTGGGTGACGTAGAGCACGTGTGGCCGTTGGGCTTCACACGTGAGCCAACCTACTCTGATACTATGAAGAAAGTTGAGATTCCACCATAAAACCAATTAGCATTATAGGGAGTAGCACAACCTCTTATAAGCCCATCAAGGTTTCTCCTTTACCAATGTGGGACATTTTTACCTTCACATTCTCACAATTTGAACACCAACCTCCAGCAGAAAACTAACATAATGTGGCCTTCTTCTATTCCATTGAAATATTAATTTCTTTGGAACTTTTGCAAGTGAATTTTGCAACTACTGCGACCAGAGAGAGGTGTCGAGGGGTGAGGGTGGGGTGAAGGTCGCCGAACGATGTTGCTGGGCTGGTTAAATCAGAGCGATCTTGAGAAACTCGACGGGAAGAAGGCCTGCAAGAAGGATGTCGACGGATATCTCTGAGGAGTCTGCACAGCCCAGAGAGCCTAAAACAATCTTTGATATTTTGAAATTTTAAGGGTATTTCAGACTTTTCGGTTAAAAAAAAGGTCCTTTCGGAGTTGAAAGACTTTCATTAAATAAACTAAGTGTTTCCTTTTTCACATCTCAAAGCACCTCCTAATAGCATCCCCAATGAGGGGTTCTATTTAGCGTTGGAAAAGTAGTGGATATAGCCCAATTGAGAGCTCTAAGGCCATCTCCAACTGAAGGGGTTATGTTTAGCCCCCGTCTAGATTATAGCTCTGCAAGAAATTATTTTTTAATGAACAGTGTCAGACCATATTCATATATCATTTCTAACCGTAAAAGGCTATTTTTTAGCCCCCTCAATAATTTATTATTTCAAGTTTGTTCTTTAATTTTATTGGTTAATTGAATTAAATTACCATATTAAAATAAAGTTTCCGGACTTATTTTGAGTGTCACTTGTTACTAAATGTTGTTTAAGTTTCATTGACCAGATTATACTCATGGTCAAACTACAAGACCCTTGCTCCCTTCCTCAGATTAGACTCATGATCAAACTACAAGACCCTTGCTGAAAAATGGGGTTAGTGATACTACCAATTAGTACTAATTAGTACCCTTGCTCTGCTCCCCAGAACACTAACAAATAAATGTAAATTATAGTACCAATGGATCTATCAAACTCATTGCAACTGCAGTTGCTGGGCCAGAAAACGGGTTAGGTACCAGGCCAACTTTGGCCATCCCGGTAGCCCTTCGGCCATGTTTTGGCCTGGTGGGCTCCATTAATTTTTGGCCCAACCTTCGGTTGGAGATGAATTTTGTCCAAATCAGGCCATATTTTAGCTCTATAGCCCTTTAGCTCTCTCCATTGGAGATGACCTAAGGAATCTTTGGGGCTCTAAAATAGAATCTTTATCTTTTTCAGTGAGGGGGCTATATATTTTTCATGCTCTATATGAGGCTATAATTTATTTATGTAGTAATTTACTTTTGTCTTAACTTTTCTTAAGTTGATTTTTGGACATGTTATCTTAAAAAAAAAATTAATGAACTTTTCAACCTAAAAAAAATTCAATTTCTGACAAAGTCAGATTTCATCACTCATGTACCGTTGGATTAGGTTCTCTTGCCTCAATCTTATACGTTAGTTTGTTTCTATGAAATTAGACAAGATAAGATTTCATTTCATAAGAGCCCTTGTATTGGATTATCTTATCTCAATTTCATCTGTTAGATTATTTTTCTGATTGGCACATTCTCCGAAATCAAATAGGTCGATTGGATTTATCTCATCTCAATCTTATCTTATGTGATCCGTTGATTATAAGTAACAGGGTTATTTTTGGTCATTTTACCATGAAAAATTGGTTCTCTAACCTCTTTTTAAAGTTAATTTGGACGGAACACTAACAGAAGGACGACATTGATTCGCAGGTTAAAATTCAGGGACTACATTGATCGATTTTCAATTTCAGGGACCATCATGATTGATGAGGTCAATTTCAGGGACCATTTGTGATATAAACCCGAGTGAAAATTAGGTTCCTAAACTTCTTTTTTTTTTTTTAAATCAGTTCTTGAATTATAAAAATATGTTAGTTACATCCCTAATTTTAGATTCGAAGCTACTATATTCAATTTTCCGTCAATTTAAGTCACGTTACTTGCATGTGATACACATTGGATGGTAGATTGGTAATTTTATGGAGATAACTTTGGAGGGCAAGTTAGACGCTAGATTTGCAACCTATATGAAATGTTAAGGGCTTATAGGCGAGAAAAAAATGTTATTACACTCTAAAGTGTGTTAAGTGACTTAAGTTGGCAAAAAAAATTGAATAAATAGCTTTGAATATAATAGTAGGGATGAAATTAACAATTTTTAATGAATTTAGTGACTTAATTTACCAAAAAATAATTCAGGGACCTAATTTTCACTAAGACGATAATTCAGAGACTAAATTGACACTTTACCCTAAGTTTAAATATTAATCACTCATTTACTTACAATCCTGTTATAATACATCGTCATACTTTATATTAGTTGTTACAACGAAAACATAAGACAACTGCTTATGATTCTAAACACATAGCTAATCACGTAATGAGTGACGTAGAAACATTTTATCATGTTACTTTATACACGCAAATTTAGGAGATAAATGCTAAGGAGACTCTCTCAAAAGTATGACTCTTCATGGACTTCCCGCCATCTCATCAATTTTGATGCAATTCATGTGCCAACATTATGTACCATTTTGCCAAAAAAATAAGACAACAAATAGTTTATAAAGAGTCTCATCTTAGAAGTGTCTCCTTGGCATTCCTAAACTTAGTAATATCCTGCCGTGCAGTAGGGGTTTTCTTCGTGGTTATTAAGGCTATCTCATTCTGCCCACACAAGACACTATATATGGGAAGAGATCCTCTCCGGATCTCTCCCATCAAATTCACCCAATCTATTAATTCGAGCCATTGAAATTTGATTCAACGGATACAACCAGAAGGCTCCTTTAAAAGTTATAATAATTGTAGTTTTTAAACCAAATTTCAATGGTCCGGATTAATAGATTAGGTGACTTTAATGAGAGAGATCCGTAGATGATCTTTTCCCACTATATATGCCTTCGTTGTCAGTCAAACTTAGTAAGTCAATATGTCTACAGTTGATGTAACATTTGTATGCGACACCCCTACCCTCTAATTTTCCAAATCTTTGGATCTGGGTTTCGTATTATGCAATACAAGATTGACCAACAATTTGGACAACGTCACAATCCCCAAATACCAGAAAACAACTTCCATGATATAGGCATATAACTATATCTCGCGTTAATGTTACAACGTCATGTAAGTAAAAATTTGTACATGTTTAATTACAGGTATATATCTATCATTATTTCGTGTTAAGATTAAATCATGTGAACAAAAACTTGCACAGGTCTAAACATTACGGTATACTTATTGCCGTGTCATGTACGTCTTTATCCAAATGCAAACAAATCATTCTGTTAATAAAGTATTACTATTAAAACACTCGGCTAACCAACAGTTTCCTATGATCGATCCCATCCTGCTGATATTGTCATAACAAAGTCGGTTTGAAAAAAAGATAAGAGTGCGTTACGATGTCTGTTGGACTGTTGTATGATGTTTGCATGCCAAAACAATTCACTTGTGGATAAATATAACGCGTTCGGCACACATATCCATTCGAGTTGAAAGAAATAAACAACATTATGCTCCCCCTCCAGAACATTCAGATTCTGCCACACGACGGAACCCACAGCGCATCAACGGCTTTTAGCCACCCATGCGCACGTGGGCGACTATCCTTAGCATCACTTTTTAGGTCAAATCCGACACAAGAAAATGAACGACTCCAATATGTAATGCAATCACAGGTTGTGGTAGAAAGTAGCTTACCAGACCAAGTAATCGAAATATAAACATCCAAATTTATGAACGGCGTCTAGGATAATTATTAGACACAGCGAATAATTTGTATCATACGAGCAACAAGCAGCACATCCCTCGAAACTGAAAGGAGTATCGAGTCACAAAGCGGTGGAACAAAGTAGGAAAGACGTCGAGAAACCCTAAACCTCATTCACCATACAAATAGCATCTACAGTCCTCCCAAAGTTCATACATGAGAAAGAGCTATTGCAGAGGAGAGAAAGCAGACTTGACTCCTGCAGGCTGGACTCAACGTGTCAGCCACTCCCAGTCGACTCGGACATCTACACAAACTGCACAATATAGAACCATGACTTGATCACATTCCACACAACTAACTCAAAACCGATGCCGGACTATTTCGCATGAAAACTGTGTAAAGATAAAAGCCGCAGGAAATATACGTTATAAGAAACCCGCTTTTTGTCTCTGATGTCTATGCAAATAGAAGCTCTTACTGAAGCAAATTCAAAATTATCCAAAAATTGAGATATTCGGCATTAAGTGCAAACCTGTACTTGAGAGGATTCAACTACGACTCAGAATACGGGCTAAGCTTCTGCCACAAGACAAACAACCAATAATAATGTTCTGAACATCTAAAGATCTGTATAAAGTTTAGTCCATAAAAATAAAGAACAGAACATCCAGAAAAAAAAAATTCACTTCGTAACAAGATTTCTAGCCTGCTTACTCCACTCTTTTTGAATCTAAGAAAGTAAATGTAAACACACAGAAACTTACTTCTACTGTTCTACATGCACACAATGAAAAATCTTACATCTACAATGGCATTTCGGCCCTTCCAGAAACTACTTGCAAGGCCTTCTTTCACGCAACCTTACGATAATTCTCCTATAACAATCTACCTTGAGGCTAAATACATATAAATATGTGTACATGTTTACATTTATTATTATGTAAACTGTACACTAACATGTCAATAGTGCACCAACTAGTACACAAGAAACATATCCTGGGGCTCATAAACCTAATAGAGTAACAACTGAAACTTACAACAAGAGAACAAACTGCTCCTCGGTAGCTGAAACCGTGTCAAAATTCAAAAAATGGATGAACGCATACATGTAAATATGTGTGACAAGATTAAGTATAATATTTAATGTACCACACGTGTCATTGTCGTAATGCATTGCTTAATCAATATGGGTACAGGTTATACACATCCCACGGTAAACAGATTCACCTGAGATTCGTGCAGTAGATAATAAAAAGACATCCAAAGTGTTCATCCGGCCAAAGCAAAGATAAACAAAAGGACATTTAAAACCCAGTATGCATAAGCATTTTGACAAAATGTTCAGTTTGAGGATTTCCTTTTAAAATGTTATATTAGTTGATGACTTGATATGACAGATACAGGGGGTGAGAGAGGAGATGAGTGATACAGTCTAATCAGTTAAACTTACTGAAGAAACAAACTGCTTTGTTATAGTTAGAATAAGCGAGCAGATGTGTAGAAGCCAATTGATAGTAGCTATCCTCTAAAACAACCAAATATGAGAAATTTAGATAATTAATTAATCATTTTATACACACACGAAAAGGTGTTGTTGGGACCTGACAAGTGATAACTAGACGTGTCGAGAACAGTAAATTTACAAACCAGATTAATGTTTTGTTTTTTACCATTATTCACGAATCCTGATTAAGTCCTGATCAAAGCTGTTTATCTCAAAATAGTAACTAGCAAGAAGGCACCATCCAGCAGAAAGAGAATACAAGAGAGGTACCAAACTATGAGCAGCAGATAAGTCAGAACAAGTACTGGCATCTTCTTAGCCTACTGAACTTACTGCTAAACTTGCCATCGATGTTTATAACCTTGCTCCTCATTAAAATTTCAAACAAAATTACTTTTTTTCTACAGCATGGGCCTATGCAGCAAAGTGTCTAGGAAACAACCAACTAGAAATAAGAAATATGACCAATGAATTTTCCCTAACATGTCATCAACACGAGAAGTATGTAAAATTTATATCACTTTTGGCATGGAGAACTTATTCCTACATTAGAGAAAAAGGTAGACTTGCTTTTCATATATGAAGCATCTGGCACATACTACTAAAGGGAGAACTAACACCACAAGTGATTATCTTCCAGAAGAAAGAAAAAAGATATTCATATAGGTAGGATATTTAATTGAGAAACCTCAACAGGCGAAACCACAAGTGCATGGGGATGGTATATGCTGCCTAGAACCTCTATGCACATACAGAATTTCACAAAGGATTGTTAAGGAAGATTGGAAAGACCAATCAACTCTCACACTAAGAAACTTAAATTGGAAGGCTCCATGCTAATTTAATTCTAGCAATATAACCAATCTCGTTTTCTTTCAACAGCTTTTTCACATTCAAAGAACCTCATGATGCTTTCAGAAAACAAGCATGAGTTGCGAACATTGCATAAAGATCAAACTTTGTTTAATCAACCATGGCTTTGAAAATCCATAACATAACGTCTGCAGCTCACAAATACATTGGAAGCAAATTCAAATTCCGTTTTGCGAAGAGTTAGACGGATACATCAGTAACTGCTAATTAACAAAGTTCCAATTTGGAGCTCTCATTTCAGATATGTGTAATGTGCAACAAATCACACCCAAATATGATATAATCATCAATCAAACTATATTAAAAAGAATCAATAAAAACCGAAACTTGAAGTTACTCCAATTAAATCAGAGAAAAAGCCCAAACCTTTCTTATGCTCCTCCTTTACCACCGTCACGGGCTTGATCACGGCCTCTTCCTCCTCATTCTCTTTAACGGCAACAACCGCCGCGGCAACAGGAGGACCACCAGAACCACCAGCAGCAACGCCGCTACTGTCATCCTCCGGAAACCGCACAACAACAACGGGACAAACGCAGTGATGAACACAATAATCGCTGACGCTCCCCAGCCTGCCGTCAGTCCCACGCTTGGTGGCGCCGACCCCTCGGCTCCCCATGATCACGGCACTGAGCCCTAGCCTCTCAACCTCCAAGCAGAGCCGCTCCTTCATGTCATGGTCCTTGACGATGTGGATCTTGTACGGAATCTGCGCCTCCTTCAAGGGCTTGGCGAGATCGGCGACCTTGGAGGCGGTGAAGGCGTCGAAGTCGTTCTCGAGTTTCTTCTGCTTGACGGAATCGTGCAGGGCGTGGTTGTCGACGAAATCGACGTCGTCGTTGGTGTTGATGGAGAGGTCGACCGAGCCCCAGTCGGCGCCGAAAAGGACGGAGGTGGGGCTGACGTGGAGGAGGATGACGGCGTCGCCGGGGCGGATGTAGTGATCGACGGCCCAGCGGACGGCGTGGGCGCTCTCTTCAGAGAGGTCGACGGCGACGCCGAGCTTGCGGCGGGCGCCGGCGGTGGGGGTGGGAGTGGCGGCGGAGCCGGCGGAGGAGGAGTGGTGGCGGGGAGAGTTGGGGTGGTGGATTCTGATGTGGGGGAGTTGGGGATCGGACGGGTCTTGGGGCTGAGGAGGCTGCTGAGGGTGACTCATCTGGGTTTTGGAGAGGTTTCGGTTGTATTGTTTTCTGTTTGGATAGTCGGAAAATTGATGGGAAAGTGAGAGGGATAAGAAGTCTTAAATGCTTATAGCGTTAATGATGCTTTGCGTATATGCCAAAGTCCAACACAGAATGACATCCGGATGTTCCGCCTTTTCTCTCCCCCTTTTACTTCTTTCCTTTTTCTTTTTTTTTTTTTTTTTTTTTTTTTTTTTGAGGTTTATTAAATGGGCTTATATTTGGGCCCTTGGTAACTTGTGGCCTAGCCCAATGCTTTGTTTGTGGACAACATCATTATTACTATTGAACACCAATTTGTAAGCCCATACGGTTTTTTTTTCTTTTCTCAAAAACACTTCTACTCGTAAACGTTGTGCTAGAAAAGGATATGCTATGCTCACCAGGGCGCACCTAGGTAATGAGCGTGTGCACAACCCAGATTTGCGGTTGAGCATTTCTAGCGCTTTCTAGAAAAGCACATAGAAGTTCTACCTAGAGCTTTCCTTTTTTTTTTCTTTTTTTTTTTTGTCAATTGATGAATTTGTTAGACTAAGAAACCAACGGAGTTCGAATGCACACCATGGTGAAAGGGGTGGAGAGGGCCACTTGCTACCTAGAGGCTCGTTTGATGAAGCGTTTATCGCCTTCCCATAAGCATTTCTGAACTAATTAACAACAATGTTGCTGATTATTTTGTTAATTAGTGTAAATGGTCTAAAGCTCAGTCCCACCTTCCCAGTGTATATCAAGTTGGAATTAAAATAAGACTTAAGATCCCCCACTTGGCCCGCCACTTATGTTGACAAAACTCTGCAAGGTTTATGTCGAACATGGTTTTTTAATTTTTTACATATACAATTTAGTTTGTTTAAACTCCACTGCAATAAAATATTAGGAAAACTAATGAAGAGGGATTGAAAATTTTGAGTTTTAACGATAAGGACAAAATAAAGGGTAAAGTGAATAGTATCAGGTTTAACTTTTTAGTGTAAAAATGTGGTTTTTCGTTAAATTGAACAGTACCGCTGGCTTTTCGTTAAAACTCCCTAAAATATTTCATCAGTACTAAGATTTAGTGATATTTTTCTTTATATGTAAGTGAAAATCTTAACTTCGACTCACTTAGATGGCAAGTTCGGTACCTAATTATTATGGATGACCTATTGTGTGAATTAACACAAATTTTACACTTATCAATATCTAATTATTAGGATTGACCTATTGTACGACTAAATACAGATCTCGAAAGTATATAATGAGAGTCATTGGATCAAATTATCAAACCAAGGCGTTATGTAGCATAGTTTGAGAGAGAGGGCGCCGCAACTGGTAAAATAGGATGCAAATTTTTTACACCTATTAAAATTTCCCAAACCTTTATGCTTCAATGCTTTGAGTAGGGGTGGTTCGGTATGGGATCCCATACCGAAACCCTTGTCCCGATTCCCCAATTTCAATACCGATTCCAAACCAAATTTTCGGGAATCCTGAAATAGTTTCGGGATTTCGGGACAAATCGGGAATCCTGAAATGGTTTTGGGCTTTTGGACTAAATTTGACATATTATGTTTTTGGGCTAAAATTTGACATATTATGCTTTTGGGCCCAATTTGCCAATTTGTTTCTACTAATCTGCCAATCAAATGGCAAGGCTTGTTTCTACTGAGGTGAGGTGAATGTCGAGAGACCGAGAGAGAGAGAGAGAGAGAGAGAGAGTCAGACACTGGGTTTGATAACTTTGATTTATATGCAACGGTTGAGATTAAATCTCAACGTTATCCAACGGCTATTAAAATGCTAAAAATATATTTAAAAATTAAATAATATATATATATATATATATATTTTTTTTTTTTTCGGTTTGGTTTGGGATTACCGAAATCCCAAAAACTTGAGACCGATTCCTGTACCGAATTTCGGGATCGGTTCGGTATTGGGTACCGAAATTTTCGGGAATTTCGGTTTGGGAATTTTTCGGTTCGGTTTGGGATTTTTTTCCAACCCTAGCTTTGAGTGCTTGATAATTATGGAACCTTTTGTCATTACAAAGCCCTTTTTTTTTAGTTTTTAGGAAACCCGGATAATGACAGTTCAAATCATGATACTAAATTGTGAATGTGAAGTGAATCAAAGAAGTATCACATAAATCTAGCTCATTCATGTCTCGGTGCACTTAAAGTTACAGAGTAATGTAACCAGACCTGAAAACTTATGCATTTTATTGTGTTATATTAGTTATGAGTAGTGAGTTTGTGCAATATTCCTTGCATAAATATAATGACACGATAATTTTCTTGCCACCAATTACTTGGCAACAAAGTAAAACGTAAATAAAAGAAAAGGATTAATTAATTAATGAAAGAACCAAAAATATGAGAGCAGGAAAAGAGGAAGTGGAAAGGAAAACCTGCACTAGCCCACAATATATATATATATATATATATATATATATATATATATGTATGTAGGCTGCTGGCTAGGGTTTAGGTTGATCATGATCAGAGTGCACCCAATGAAAAAGCAGCTGGAAAAAGCTTCCATCCCCATCTGCAGCATACAGGCATCAGATCCCTACAGACTCCCAGTGAGGTCGCCTGGCACAGCTGCTGCCTATTCTTCTTGCATGGTCTGGCCTTGGTCTGCTCAGTATACTCAGCAAATCAGCAGCAGCCACTCAGTACTATAACATGTCGTTAATCACATACAGCATGCAGCTATAGCAGATTACACGTAATCTGATCATTTCCATTCACACTCTTTTCAATTATATTCTGAACTCATAAATTACATGCATATATAGCTTTCTCGATTCGACCTCCATTGGTGATAATATGTAACATTTTCTTTTATTTCTACGTACACCACAAAACAAAAGGGTCGGTTATACAAGCTTTATCGATTTAAGGCATTCCTTATGCAACTAAGGGAAAAATTAAGCCAGATACAATTTCATTGAATATTTAAGCTGGAATTTGGTAAATAGACAACGGAAAATATATTAGTTTTTCGAAAGATATGAACAGAGCTAATGGACTCAAACTTATATGAGCGTTGTAGCTTATGGCAGAGCACGTTAGAAGGGCCAACAGCAAGGACGAAGCTAGAGATCTGCATAGATGGGGCATCCTAAAATAACAGAGTCACAAATTAAAAAGTTCAAGAATGTACTCAACAAAACACTTATATATTAATTCATAAGGTTTTTTTATACAACTTATTACAATATCCTTCGACGCGTTTCATGTTTTCAAACGTTGAATGACAACTTCATTACTAATACCATCAAATCTCTCTCTATAAAAAATAATCATGTTATCATTGATCCATTGATCTCCCATCCAATTTCTCAACAAAAATTTTACGACTGAATATGCTCTTCCAACGATAAAAAAAGTTAATACTAATGTCACAAACAACTAAAAGAGTATATTTTTTCCAACACAAAATAATTGAGTGGGGGCATCCGCCCCTGCTGAGCCTAAGCTAGCTCCGTCCATGGCCCAAGAGCCTTAGCACAAGCTATCAGAGGAGCACCATTTCGAACAATATAGTGAGAAAAATCGTAATAATTCGTGAATATGATATTTTCTTTTCTTATGAGTATATAGAAGAATATTACCTCAGTTTATACTGATACTGATGCCTTAACTAAAAAACTTTCCAACATCTAGTTGAAAAACTTGAACAACGTTTGATTGCAGTCACTTCTACCTTTTTTTCAACAGATAAACAATGATCATTACCCTCTTTTGACAAAAAATAAGATATTTATGCACTATGTGGGTCACAAGCCTACAACTAGATATCGAATTAATCACAAATATATATACATCGTCCTTTGCATCTATGTGAATTAGATTTTGAGACCTGCAACCAACCACTAAAACAAAGCTAGTTGGTGTGACTCACTTACATCTACATTAATTTTAAAGCACCAAATTAAATTGCAGCAATTAAAGGGATTAACTAATAACAGATGAAATTATAAAACAACTATTGAAAATTAACTTTCGAGACAGAGACTTAGATTCTAGCTTTAAACATCCATTAATCCAGCTTCTATTGCATGGAAACTAAATTAATTAATTTAGAGATGATAACATCTATGTCAGTTTAATTAACAACAAAAGGGAAACCAAAAAAGCTGCATCGGCTGGGTTTGTTTCTTTCCCAAATGCCTGACAGATCACTAGCGGCATCAAAACCCACCAAAACATACACCTTTTCTTTCTTTTTTCGCTTCTAAAATGAAAGCTTGAGTGACAAATCAACAGAATTATGATGCTGTTGATGATCATGGTAACTGTCAGCTGCCCCAATCCCATAGCCATTGAAAGTTGCAGCAGCAGTAATATCAGAAGCTTCTTCTTCTTCTTCTTCTTCTTCCCTTCCTACTGTTTGCAGCTTGGGATATGTGCCTCCTCTTTTAATTTCATCACTTTTCTGATAATCAGCAGCTGGAAAAAACTCATATTCCATGAAAATCCCACCACCAGCTGACCCTCCCTTTCTGTGCACTGCCCTAACCCCTACACCCTACAAATTTACAAAGTCAATAATCCAACCAATCAAGTTAATTCATTCACCAAAAACAATATTATATATTTATTTGTTCATTGCAATCGGAAAAAAATAAATATACCCGAAAAACAATAAAACCAAATATATACATATTTGACTTGGATTTTATTTGGGTTTTTTTGTATCTCTAGCTGTAAAATTAAATTTTTTCTTGTTCTATACCTGATCATCAACAAGGTTGCAGCGCCCCAGGTACCCGGCCGCTCGACTCACCACTCGGTCACCAAAACTGCCGGTTTCAGGGTTCAATCCGAGAAAATCAGATCCGCTGATTGGTGAAACAGTTGCAGATTTGTCACTCCTGCCGTTCGAAGCCATGTAATCCCCACTATTGAACCGCTTCTTCTGCATCCCCTAAAAAAAAGACAGAAAAGGGATCAGCAAATTTAAACCTAAAACAAAAGGTGGGAAAATAAAAAGCTCTTACTAATGTAACAGTACTAATAGTCTTAATAAACAAAGGGAACACAACGTTTTCTCGCAAACCAAACAAGTTGGAAGTTGGATATTTCTAAAAATAAAATAGAATATAAAACAAAATAAAACAAAACAAAAAAGTAAAGACCTTGAGGCAGTGATCACAGCAATCAGAAGACAAAGATTGTATCTTTGGCATTGAAGAGAGCTCTCTCGAGGTCTCGTACACAGCCCTACTTTCAACTCTCGGATCCGGAGCCCCGACTCCGTACGGACTGGGGTCCAGGTTCGTCACCAGATTATTCCCCCCAGCATAACCAAACCCAGAACCATTCCCAACCCTCTGACCAACCAAACCATAAAAACAAGTTGTAGTAGCAGCAGAACCACCACAGCCGTTCATCACCGAGGGTCCATTGAACCTGGATGCACCGTACTGCACCGGAACGCTGTTAAGCGGGTCAGGTAGGGTTATGGGGTTTTGGTACTGATGATGATGATGATGATGATGAGGAAGAGGAGGAAGATTGAGGACTTGGGTTTGGGGCTGGAGCTGGGGCACTTGGGTCATTTTCTTCCAGTCTTGAAGCCTCAGGCGCTCCAGCTGAGCCACTCCCAGGCCTCTTTGCGGTTGCTTTTTAGTGTTTGAGGAGGCTTTGGTGGAGGATTTCTTGGTGGGTTTGGTGGGTTTGGCGGGCTCGGATTTGGATTCATCGTAGGACCCGAAAAGGGTTTTGGCGGGTTGTTTTGTTGTGTTCCGCTCAGAGGCCATGAGCAGCATTGGCGTCGCCATATTTCTGAAAATGGTGATCAAAGACTGGAACTTTGGAACGGTTAATGGATTTTGGGAGAGAAAAAAGACTTGGTTTTGTGTAAAGATTGGAGATTGGAGATGCTTAATGGTTTTAGTGAGAGATCTAGAGAGGGAGAGGGAGAGAGAAAATATGAAGTTCAGAGAGAGTGTGTAGTGAGTTTGGCTTTGGATTTTTGGGATTTTAAGGTTGGAGATGGATGTGTTTTTTGATAGAGAGAGAGAATATGAAGTTATGCAGTTTTAGAGAGAGGGAGAGAGAAGAAGAGTGGAACTAACGAGTGTGTGTGGGTGTGAAGTGTTAAAAGGACATGGCTATGTCTTTGTATTGCTCTTAATCTGTGTTTGTGTAATTTGAACTCTAGTGACTTTTACTAGTTCCACCCATCGTTTTTACTAACTCCCACCCCAAAACCTCCTTGTCCTCCCTGAATTCTCTCAAAAAAGGACATTGAAATAGCAACACCAAGCCTGGACATAACATCTTACCCAACTCCAGATAAAATACAAATCCTAGAAAGGGTCTGTGCTTTGCAAAAACCCACCCAAACTTCACTCAAGTGCATGTCACGCTCCAATGCGAGATCCAATTGTAATGCACGCTCCCAGACAACAGGTGGAGGTACAGCTAAAACAACATAGTACCGGGAGACACGTGGCAAGGGGGAATTCGGGATTGGCTAATTTGTAGCTGCAGGCATTGGTCGGAGAGAACCCCAAAGAGCGTCGATTAATTGTCCTGAGGCGGCTTAGCTTCCAAAACAGGCAAAGTCGGTGGCATTGTTGTAAATATGTTCTTCGTTTCCAGACTTGGCAAATATGGAGACATAATTATTAGGTTCTGAAGTTTTACATATAGCTTATATACGGATTAGGATTTTCTCATTTTCTCTTTTCATACATTTTCATTCTTTTCTCTTACCTTTTCTATTTCATCTTTTTCTTTCTATAAAAAATTAATATAAGATGTTGACGTAGCTTAACCGTAACCGTTCAAATGGAAGAGGAGGGAAAGTGAGGGGAAAAAAGAAGGAAGACAATCATACTCCTACGTACATGTGTGTGTATATATTATATATTTTTTTTTTTAAAAAGTGAATAATAGGGTCTGATTATCATGGCCTATAGGTGATGGGATTTTTGGGGCTGTAGAGAGCTGTTTGATGTTGATCAGGTGGCTGTGGTTGAAGTTGAAGGGTGATGAGAGTAACAGTTGAACACATAGTGCAGTAGTAGTAGTTGAACACATGGTCTGTGGCAAAATCATATAGACTAAGATGGAGGAAAGTGAATCTGCCTTGCTATGATATAGGCTTGCTATGATATAGGCTTGCAATGATGGCTTTCTCTTTGTAGTACTACACTCTACTCATACATGTTAACATCAGAAAGCTGAGGAAGATAGATCCAACCTTATTAAATTAAAAGGGTACTATATCTTTTCAGGGTTAAACAAAATAAAATAATATGTGAAAATCACATCCCATTTTAAAAGTTTATAGGCAAATAAAACAGTGACCTCGTTACAACGTTAAAAGGATACTATATAATTTCTAATTAATACCACTGAAATCTCTAGCAGAAACCACTCACATTTAGGTTTTAGTATCACATGCATATGAAGAAAATATACCACATTTAAGATGCTTAATTCACACCAATCCCAAGACCTTGAAAAAGTATTTGTGGTTCTGGAATACAATTACATGATATAATCAGTTCGTGAGTTACAATATACGAATGAATAACGAGTTTAACTATAGGATTCATGTACCACACTTACTCATCGTATAGTCTAACAAACAAGGGCGGAGGCACTATATGCCTAGCATAGGTCTAGGCCTATTCTCAATCTTTTAGCCTTCCTAAATATTTAGTATTATAGGAAAAAAAAAATATTTAGTATTATATATTTATTTATTTTTTAAAAACTTAGTATTATACATCTTTTAGTTTACACAAAACTCTTAAATTCTATTCACCAACAGTTAAAACAAGAGATTTTTTTTTTATTTTCACCCGACCGCACTAATCTTGAAACTAAATTTAACTCTTATTTTGTAAACAAGTCAATAACTCTTAAAACTAAAGTCTGAAGTCTACTTTAGTTTTATCAAAAAAATTCTTTTACATTGCCAACCAAAAGAATAATAAACTTTGAGTTTTTCTTCCAAGCATGTATTGTGCCCTCTTGTAAACATTATCTTTTTTTTTTAACATTTAGTCACTCAATACTATGGTTTGATGGTATTCCTCTTTCACTTGGAAGTGAGAGGTCTCAGGTTTGAATCTCGTGGATGGTTAATTCGATATCAAATTAGGCTGCCCATTGTGTAGCTTAGCCGAACTCCCCCTCCCCTTAGTGTAAAAATATCGTTGTACTAAAAAAAAGTGAGGCCCCTCCTCATGTAAAATCTTAGCTCCGTCACTGCTAACAAATTCATATAAACCATACAATTGTATTTCAGTACGTCACAATAAATTCTCAAAAATTCCAAATAATCCAATATGAGACTTGAGCAAATAATAAACTAATCAAACCTTTGATGACCCACCAAATCCTCACCTAGCTATAAGATAGCAATCGACACTTTTAATGCAACTAGTTCATTCAAAACCGCATCCCACTACCATGATTTCTTCATTGCCATGCATGATGCACAATCTTAGAACACCACACAGCTTTTGTAACACATATTAAGCATGTTACTCCGGCATTAGCCATCCATTGTGTTTGTTTGGTCAAGAGCCCCAACCACATGACAAGCCGACACGTGTCGATACCATGTGTATATAGGCCTGAGAAAATACGATCCCCATGTTTATGTATGTAGCAATAAGAAGTACGAACCCTCCCGCCGTCCTAAACCCCCATGTGAGCTTCTCACCAATCACGAACTTCCACGTCGGAAATGGGATTCACTTTCCATTTATGGACTTTCCTCTTCCCTAGATTTAGACCGTATAAAGAGAGAATCGAAACGAGCCCCCTATTTTAATGTTAAGGTCTTCCGTTGTGGGATCAAATGCAGCTGGTCCTCCATCTACGTGGCAGGTGGGAGCCCACTGGGAGATTAATTGGACGATAGAGGAAGGGTTGTACGGAAGGAAAGCGCCTTGGGGAAAGGGTAGGGTTTGGGGTAGTTGGCTTGGCTTGTTGGTTGGGAGAAGTATTTGAAACCACACCGTGACGTTTTGCGTTAATTAGAACATTTTTAAAGAATACGTCAAATTTAAAACATCAAATTTAAATTTGATGGCTGACTTGATAATTTGACATACTGTCAATATTTCACTTCCACCCCATATGTCAAAATTTATTGCTTCATTTATGTTTATTTTAAATAAAATAATAAAAGTTGGGTTGTTATTGGTTTAAAAATAATAAAATAATACTTAAATGTGCTAGCATTTAAGGTGAGGTAAGTGGAATGCAATGCCTTTGGAAATAGCAAAAATCATATTTGAATGCAGCTTCAAATATAGTATTATTGGTATAAGATGTCACGACAACTGTGTATCTATGCCAGCTAAGTTGTTCTTGTCGGGAAGAGAAATGATTTTTGCAATCATTTTTCATTTCGTATACACTTTTTTCTCGCTAGAGCATATTTTTTGGGGCCAAGGGTAGTTCAAACCAATCGTTCTTGCAATTGGGTGACTTTATGATCTTAGTTGACCTTGTTGGGTTGGATATTTCATACAAGGGTTTTTATCAAAAATGGTCCCTGAAATTGACCCAATCAATTATGATGGTCCCTGAAATTGAAAATCGATAAATTTAGTCCTTGAATTTTAACCCCGCGAATCAATGTCGTCCTTCTGTTAGTATTCCGTCCAAATTAACTTTAAAAAGGGTTAGACAACCAATTTTTCATGGTAAAATCACCAAAATAACCCCTGTTACTTATAATTTTACTTACTACCTCTGTCACATCCCGACCCGGGGTCCACCACATCCCGAGCCCGCTTTACCACCGTAGCACCATATTGTCCACTTTGGGCCCCAACTACGCCCTCACGGTTTTGTTTCTGGGAACTCACACGAGAACTTCCCAGTGGGTCACCCATCATGGGAGTGCTCTCGCGCGTTACTCGCTTAACTTCGGAGTTCCCATGGAACCCGAAGCCAGTGAGCTCCCAAAAGGCCTCGTGCTAATTGGAGGTGGGCATGTACATATAAGGCATAGAGGATCCACTCCCCTGGGCGATGTGGGATCTCACAATCCACCCCCCTTAGGGGCCCGACGTCCTCGTCGGCACACTTCCGGTCAGGGATTGGCTCTGATACCAAATTGTCACATCCCGACCCGGGGTCCACCATGTCCCGAGCCCGCTCCACCACCGTAGCACGATATTGTCCGCTTTGGGCCCCGACTACGCCCTCACGGTTTTGTTTCTGGGAACTCACACGAGAACTTCCCAGTGGGTCACCCATCATGGGAGTGCTCTCGCGCGCTACTCGCTTAACTTCGGAGTTCCCATGGAACTCGAAGCCAGTGAGCTCCCAAAAGGCCTCGTGCTAATTGGAGGTGGGCATGTACATATAAGGCATAGATGATCCACTCCCCTGGGCGATGTGTGATCTCACAACCTCTCTTTTCCTTTCTCCATCTTCACTTTTCTCTCCATTTTTTCATGGATTTGGTGCTAAAAGTGCAAACAAACTCAAAAACTAAAGAAGATTCGATTTACTCATCATATCGTGGAGGCTTACCATTTTTTCGATATATTTTTGGCATCGCAATCAGCCTAAATCACCCTCGCAAACAACCAAACTCGAATTATTCCTGACAATCCCCTAATTTAGTCAAATCTAACAGGTTTCATTGAATTTCATGTAAAAAAATCCCCAAATTTTTTTTCAAACCCTAAGTCTTACCGTAGGAAAGAATTCCCAGAACAGGGAGGAATGGGGAAGAGTGAGGAAACGTAAGGGATTAGGTGGGACGGGAGGAATAGGATTAGTAGGGTATTATTGTCATTTACCATGAAAAATTGGTTGTCTGACCATTTTTAAAGTTAATTTGGACGGAACATTAACGGAAGGACGACATTGATTCGCGGGGTTAAAATTCAGGGACTACATTGATTGATTTTCAATTTCAGAGACCATCATGATTGATAGGGTCAATTTCAGGGACAGTTTGTGATAAAAACCCCTTATACAACATCCTCACCTTGACGTTTTGTGCTAAAGACACAACTGTATGTGAAAAAAAATTTATATACTTTGTAGCATTATTAGCACAAGACACTACGATAGGGGTTCGAGGGAGGGTGAAGTTTGGCTGGGGTTGGCACGTGGAAGGGTTGATTATATTTTGTTAAATTTTGGGTATTAATTATATGTTGTAGTTATCGGTGTTGCTGGGTTTGGACAGGCACGGTGGATTATAGGGTTCTGATGAGAAGATTGTGCCCTGCATAGAATGATTGAGGAGGACCCGTCCAACTTACACTCTTTGGGACCACTTCACACGTGTTTGCTTCACCCTCCTAGTACTTTTGCATTAATTATATGAGAAAGAAATCCTCTCTAACTCTCTTCCTTCAAAACTCGAGGATTAAGTTATTCGAGCTCTTGAAATTTAATCTAACGGTAAAAAAATTATTATAACTTTCAGGGGCCTGGATTTCAAGAGCTGTTGGATCAAATTTTAAGAGTCCAGATCACTTGATCCGCGAACTTTAGAGAAAGAGATCCGAAGATGATCTCTTTCCAATTATATGGTTCTTTTGTGGGTTTAATTAGTGTTAATTATATGCTTATCTCGTTCATATGTTATCTATCATCATAATAAAATTTAACGATTAATATTTCGTAATCAAGTTTATGCAACAATATAAATAATAAATAAATAAACTGTAATCCATTTACAGAAACTAGGCAATTATAAAATCACATCATTTAAATCTTATTAAGCGCTTATGGTTAATTAGATTTTGTCGTTAGCTTAAATGGTGAACGACAATGATAAAATAGGTTAGAATTAAGCTGTGTTAAGAGTTTGAATTCCTTTAATGTTTAAGAAAAAAAAACATTACTCAAACATGTCTTTATTAAAAAGAAAAGTTGAGGGAGCATTTGGATTTGATAAATGTTGGTTTTTGTGTTAATAAATTTAAGCCATTTATAATACATAGGTGCAATGTTAATTTAGGACTCGAAAGATTTGGGGACCGGAGGGGTCGCCTCCTTAGCCCTCGTATTAGATAAATCATAAACTAGAGCAGATTTGTGCGGCTGTATAAATTGAAGCTTGGAACATAGTTAATTTATAATTCATAACTTGTGTTAGAACTTACAACTAGTCCTCCTTTCGCTCTTACAAATAGATAACTGATCGTAACGTTCTTCATAATTCGTAAAAATGCCAAATAAAAACAATAGATTGCGACGATGAGCCCTTTAAAAATTTTGTCATACAAATTTAATAGGTGGCCTAGATGTTTCCTAGTGGTTGCCAATCCATATGAAAACCAGAGAGTTGAGTGACTGTTGGTACTGGCTTTTATGCAACTTGTGTAACAACTAACCATTTCGGCACAAAATACCCAAAAGATCCCCACCCTTCATTCATTCCTCCTCCTCTCTCTTACATATTATGGCTAGTGTTATCAATACACCATTTTTATTTTTCACATACATCTCTTAATTTCTAGTCAGCCACTTAATATTACAGTTTAGTGATATTCATCTTTACTTGTAAGAGATGATATTTAGCTCGATTCTCGCCAAATACGAGTTTGAACCATATTATTGCTTACCTATTGTGTGAGGCTAAGCTCATCCCCTCCTTTTTAGTGTAGATAATATCGTTTAAAAAATTTCAGTAGTCGGATCGAATAATTTGAAGAAGATCAAATGACAAAAATTAACAGAAAATGTGTGAAAAGTAAAAACAAGTATATGGATAGCACCATCCCATATTATTTGTACAACCATAAAGGGTATTGCTGCTCACACACCTATTTTCACTTCTCACACATTCCTCTCAATTTTCAACCATCGAATCGAATGAATTGAAAAAAATCAACGATCGAAATTAATAAAAAATTTGTAAAATAAAATTAAGTGCATGAATAACATTGTCAAACCATAAATTATAGGACCACAGGAGTGGACTCAGAGGAGATATAATTATTTAGATCTCAATCTCTCAACTGAGATTCGGTCTCTTTCCTCTGTGTCTTTCACTTGATTTTACCATATGGCCCTCAACCACCATCCCCAAAGGGGTAACGTTGTGTATCCCCAGCAGCTGTTTAGGGGCAGTCCTACATACAACAAGCATGGCAGTACATGCAGATTTAGGACATGTCTTACACTGTGGGGTTTGTATGGAGGGACCGGATGAGGCAGCATGCCAAATGCTGGGGTGAATCTGGGCCGTCCATGGAGGACAAATATGTGCAACAAATATTCGGTTTTCTGTGGCATTTATGTACATTTTTTTGTATTTTTTGCATACATGTGCAGATGAAGAAGAGGTCCCTGTCATCTGTTATTTATGTTGGCAATTGCAAGATTTCTGTACAAAACAAAACACTCTGACTTAAAAGCAAAATATGTCTCTAGCTCTCTAGGTCCCTAAAATAATATTATTTATTCAATTAAGCAATATGACTAATTAATTTCTAATTTCAAGATATTTATAGTTTCTGTTTTGACAAAATCTAAATTAACTATTAGTTTTGATTTTGAAATAATGTAATTCCCTTTTGTGGTCCAAAAATACGGATGGTTCTTATTTTTCGTTCGAACAGTTTATACATATTTTAAGAGTAAATTGTAATAATTGTTCCGTAATTTTAAAAAAATTGGAGCAATAATTCTTCAACTAGAAAATTGGTCCCTCAACTCATCAAAACGTGTAGCTATAGTCATTTTCATCAACTTCATCAAAATTTTGTCAAAATGAATTATGTTGGAATGATCATTGCTACAATTGGGTTAAAGTTGAGGGACCATTTCTCAATTTGGATTAAAGTTGAGGGACCAATTTTCCAGTTGGATTAAAGTTGAGGGACAATTGGTAATAAATTTTTAGTTGAGAGACCATAACTGTACGTTTTGATGAGTTGAGAGACCAATGATAATGAATTTTTAGTTGAGAGACCATTGCTCCAATTGAGTTAAAGTTGAGGGATCATTGTTACAATTTACTCCATGGTTTAATGTTTCTGATCATCGTCTTCTTTCTTTCTTTTTGACAATATGATATTCTAAACTAATCTAATATACAGAAAGCAAATTCAAATTTGGTGAAAAACTTACTTGAAACCAATTCACTACCATGTGATGTCTAAATCTAATAATACATTGTTATGTAAAGAAAAACATACACATAATGCATTGTTGGAAGGGGATATCATGTGACGGTAAACCTGTAACCCGTTTAATATAAATCATTATTCAAACTTGAGTATAACGAGACGGACAAGAACATTGCCTAATTCCCCAAGTTTAGTCAAGGGACAAAGAAAAGAGAAATGAAAAACCCTTGGGTTATGCAAGATTCTCTTTCCTTTCTCTCTCCTAATTTGGAAAACTACCAATTTGGGCAGCAAGATTCTTCACTTCTGATCTTCTCCTCTCCTTATGTGGAATACGACCCACAGAAATAAGGAAGGTTTCTGCAGCAATAGACTTTAAGAGAGAAATCATCTGAAAGTAGGAGATGTTTGTTTGCTCCCACAGCTCGCAAATGCGAGTAACGATTTATCTTTTGAGACCAAAATACCAAGAAAAATTGAATTTCAACAACTCCATTAATGGAAATTAAGATGACAAATTTTGATTTCAAAGTGGTGGGATAAACTAATATCTCTTAAGTTCCCTACCTAAGTGTATCTGCGTAGATATACAACATAGTTTATGTACAAAACTCGAGGGTGTATGATGCTCACGCGCTATAAAACTTTACCTATATTTACTAATCCAAATTTGGTTTTGCATAAGCGACACTCTTAGGGAGGATGAATGACGCACACAACATCCATTTTCCTGGAGCAACAAGGCGTACCCTACGCATTTCTACATCAACTGCCGCTTCTGAGAGCGCAATTCTTATTCTCTGCATTAGTTGGGGAAAAAGAAAGGGTGAGGTAAGAGTTAAAACTTGATGAAGGTAAACATTAAGAAATAAACCGAAATACACAAACATGTGAGTATTTGGCACCGTACCTGATGAAAGTCAAACTCCGGATCTTGAGCTTTGGAGAATCCATAAACATGGATCATTGGCAAGGTAAATTCTTCTTCCGTTGGTCTATCTACTAATATTCCCCGAAATGCATCTGTTCATAGAGGTAATTCACAGAGTGAGTGAGAAATAGTCTACAGCAATCCAACTTGAACAATTTCAGAAACCAACTGATCTTATAGTCAACTACTCTTTCAAGCACAGCAGAGCAATAGTGGCTATCAACTAAGGCGTCTCTTCCTACAATAGGTTCTAGAAAAATGAATCCCTAAGTGACCCAACTAGCCCAAAATATAACCCGATTGCTCAAGAACTAGGTGATCACTCTATTTAGTAACAAAGAATTAGTCAGTTTTCCCTTCCATCCTTCACGTATTACTTATTGCAAGTTGACAAGCGGAAATAAAAAACTATCACAAAGTATAAACAAGTAACTACACAAACCAATAGTTAAAGGGATGAAATTAATTGCAATCAATAAGTAAAAAGGGAATAAGTCCCACACACCAAGAAACTCCACAGCATCATTTGGCAAATTCATTACCACTTGAGTTATGGACTTAGCCTTATCACTTGCAAACATAGCACCAATGAACCTCCTTCCATCCATGTTGAAGACCTAGTGAGTGGTAAAAGTTAACAGATCCTTAATGAAGCATACCATTTTATTCTTCAAGTCAAACATCCATATAAAAATAAATAAATAAATCAAGGGGAAAATTTGTTGCTAACGTGATCAACCATGCTAGATATGGGGCATAGGAAGGGAAAGGCTACTGCCTTCAGCGTAGCTTACACCAGTTTCTTAAATAAAACAGATTTAATATAAAATAAAAACAATGATCCTATTCATGGAGAGTCTACAAAATAACAATTAAAGAATAGAAAGTTTAAAACAATTTGGTGAGTGGGTGCAGTTACTAACTCACAAAATCTGCTATATTCGTAAGCTGGTGAATTTACAATACAATTAACTTTAGTTTTGTCCTTTTTCCTTTGATCAACCAGAACTATTCGTACCAGTTTAAAGTCCAAGCTCTATGAGAATTTTAATCAATATACAAAATAGATTGTGTTTACTAAGATCTGCACCAAATAAGGTAACAAGTATTGCATCACTAATCAAATTAAACACCTTTCAAAAAACTAATCAAATTAAACACCTTTCAAAAAACTAATCAAATTAAACTCATCAATATTTGGCCAGTGTTTTGTTAGAATCTACATGCTGCATCTCTTTTTTTTTTTGGGAAAAAAGTTTGCGTTGTATCTCTCATGAATCCTCTCAATCAAAATATGAAAAGAAAAAAAAAAAAACTGTTTTTAGATACTATCATCATACTGCAATTACATCTTTCATACCTTAATCTTCCTTTCAAGTTTGTTGATCACACTATTTCTTTCCAGATATTCAATTGCGTTGGGATTCAAATCATTGGCGTATACTCGTTTTACAATCCTTGCCGCAGACATTGCTATTGGGCCAACCCCAGTGAAAACATCACCTGTCAACAGCAAAGAAATGTTGACATTATCAAAGGCCCGGGAAGACACCCTCCGGAAAAAAAACAAGAAACAAAAAAAAAAAGAAGCAATATTGACATTATCAAAGGTCCAGACGGTATAAAATATCTTTTAAGATGCACAGAATGTGGACATACACACAACATCTTTCCGTGTAAAGCTGTTTACAAGCCTTTGTCTTTCAGTTGCAAGCCTGGAATTCCAATACCTGCACCAAAAGAAACATGAGACTGTGATCCTTGCCAGTCATTCATTTTCATAAAATAAACACCAGCTTCTACTTAGAACAAAAGAAAGGAGGAAACACTAAATCATTGAAATAATTTCAGCACAATGATTATGGTTCACATTAATTTCACCTCTGAATCTGAGTTTTTATTGACAACTATGAATAATAATGATCTTATAGTCAATTTGCATCTATACACTAACACCCAAGCGCCCAAGGAAAAAAAAAAAAAAAAAAAAAAAAAAAAAACCTGCCCCTAAATCTACAACCAAACCAACTTTGGCGTAGACTAACATCATGATCCCAACTATCTTGTCCCATGTCCATGAACAAGGGCCTAGCAGTGTGAAATAATAAACTCACGAGATAGGGGATGAGAATGTTATCAACAAAATATCCAGATATTACATAGTAGCATAATTAGCATAGAACCGATCAGTTTCCCATTAGTAAGACAGTCATTCAAAAACTCAATTGGAGTTTTCATTTTCTTGCAAGCTAAGGAATGGAACATACACTGTTGCTAGGTCAACATGAAAGCGCAACCCATTTTCAACTACGGTAGTCACAAGGGAATGATTCCCAGCTAAAACTTCAAGTTGCATCGTTCTGTAGTCATTATGAATGGCATCAATTTTATTGACAACCGTCTGAATCTTTGGTTTATTTTTATCAAGAATCACCTGTAAAAAGGAAGGATTTCTTCCCTTATTAGCGAACATAGTGATTGAGCAGCAAATTGTGAAAATGGAAACTGAAAGATATTCAAGAATTGAGTACCTTTGCTATAAGCTTTTTGTATGGTAAATGTTCATCTCTCAGGTTTAGGTGTGCAATATGCCCGACTGTTTCAAAGGCTGAAGGAACAATCATACCTTCAGGCAGCAAAGCCTCCAATATCTGCGAAAAAAGTTAAACCCACAGATTTTTTTTTGGGAACTTTAACGAAAAGCTCCCGATACTGTTCACTTTAACGAAAAACCACATTTTTACACTAAAAAGTCAATCCTGGTACTATTCACTTTACCCTTTATTTTGTCTTTTTTGTTAAAACTCAAAGTTTTCAAGCCCTTTTCATTAGTTTTCCCTTTTTTTTTTTATTTTATCTTTCAGCACTATTTGGTGCATCACATATATCCAATGTACACATTCAATCATAAATACATTCAATTGATGTGCATAAGTTTTTGGACCGAAATTAACCAGTACACGATATAAAAACTCAGAAAAATACTTCAAATTAGCTAGTTTTTGTTAGGTTTGGCTCGTCAAATTAGTGTCCTTTTCTGTTTAGGTGCACCGATTCCTTTCCTAAAAGGGCTAGGAAAGAATCTTAGTTTCCTTATTCAAGTTAGATTAGGAAACCTAGAAGTCTATTTGGAATTGGAACGGAAGTCTAATTTCCTATTCCACTTAGAATAGGAATTATAATTTGTAAAGGACATGTAAATCTGCACCCTATGCCTATAAATAGGGTGCGGCAAGCTTTAGAATTTAAAGGGAGAAAACAGCCAGAGACAGCCGAGAGGTTTGGGATTAGTTCTAGGGTTTGCAAAAGTTCTGTAATCTCTATTATTAATCAAAGAAGCGGTGATTTCTCTACCTAGAGAAATCACAACTGGACGTAGGCAAAAGTTCTGCCGAACCAGTATAATTCTTGTGTGTTTCTAAGTTTTCTAATATTTGCCAAAGTTTAGTCTATTGCTGTTGGTTACATCAAAGAACAAGATCTAGGGGTGTTTTTCAACAATTGGTATCAAGAGCTAAGTTCAAGGTGTTCTACGATGTCAAAAGGGAAGATGAATGCGGATCAAGGACCTGCGTTAAAGCCCTTTGACGGCAAGGATGACTTTACGGATTGGCAAAGGATGATGAAGAACGTACTGATACAGCAAGATTTGGATGATGCACTCAATGGTGAGAAGCCGGCAAACATGACAGAAGCAGCATGGATTAAGGTTCTCAAGAAAGCCAAGAGTTCCATCGAGATCCATCTCACAAGATCAGTTCGGTCACACATCACCGAAAAGATGACTGCCCAAGAAGCATGGGAAAAGTTGGAGAATGTTTATATGGGCAAAACCGTGTCCAATAAACTTTTTCTAAAGGATGAACTATTCGGACTTCGACTAGAAGAAGGAGGTGATATTGAAGATCACGTATGCAGATTCCAGAATTGCATAGCTAATCTTCAAAAGGTCGAAGAAACTTACAAAGATGATGATATGGCTATCATCCTGCTGAGGTCTCTACCTTCATCTTTCAAGCATTTTCGAACAACTCTAATGTTTGGAAAAGAGTCCCTGAAGCTTGAAGACGTAATTCAAGCTCTTCAGTCATATGCTAAACTGGATGATATAACTGAAAGCTCTCAAGGCCTTTATGTCAAAGGCAAGGAGAGGGGGCGGGAAAAGACAAGGGAAGAGAAAAACAGCAACAGAGGTAGGTCAAAATCCAAGAAGAAAAAGGAAAAGAAGGAAGGTTGCTTCGAATGTGGTTCAACCGATCATTGGAAGAGGAACTGCAAGATTTGGAAAGAGAAGAAAGCTAAGATGGAAGGAAGCTCAGGATCAGCTAGTGCAGTCACCGAGCATGAGAGTGACGGGGAACTTCTTTCAGTAACATCAGGCTCCAAAGCTTTCGCAAATTGGATTTTGGATACCGGATGCACCTTTCATATGTGTGCAGTAAGAGAATGGTTCGATACTTACAAAGAAGTCAGCAGCGGGGAAGTTTTAATGGGAGACGATTCTTCATGTCCTGTAAGAGGAATCGGCACTGTTCGAATCAGAATGTTCGATGGGATGATACGAGCTTTGGGGAACGTCAGGTATGTCCCTAGACTAAGAAAGAATTTGATTTCCTTGGGTACTTTAGATGAGGCCGGTTATGGGTACAAGTCTAAAAAAGGAAGACTCAGGGTAACCAAAGGATCGCTAGTGGTAATGCAGGGTGACCTACAACCAATGTATTAAAAGCGTGAGGCGTGGGCGAGGCGTCTGAGGCGAAGCCCGGCCTAGGCGTGAGGCGTGAGGCGTGAGGCGAAGCCTCACGGGATTTAATTTTTATATATATATATATGTTTTATATATTATACATATATAACTTTCTGACTTTCTATCTATTCTATATTATAATATCTATTCTAACTTTCTGTTTTCTATCTATTCTATATTATAATATCTATTCTATATTATAATTATTCAAACATTTCTACAATTCCCCAGAAAGCTTTATCTTTCTGTCTTCCCCAAAAACCTTTATGTCTTCCCCAGAAAGCTTTATCTTTCTGTCTTCCCTTCCCCGAAAGCCTTTCTGTCTTCCCCAGAAAACCTTCCCCAGAAAACTAAATCCCTAACTTTGCTGACGGTGCTGCTCCGAGCGGCGGCGTGGCGACCGGTGCTGCTCCAAGCGGCAGCTGTGTTCTCTATTCTAGGCTTCTGGCGAGCAGGAGAAAAAGCAAGAAGGCGAAGAAGGCAGAGGCAGATGAAGGAGATCGAAGGTAGGATGTTTAGAACTGAAAAATCCTTACCAAACGGCGTCGTTTTGGGTTTGGATGGTTTTTTTTTAAAAAAAAAAAAAAAAAAAACAGGGGCAGACAAGCGCCTAGACGCCTTAAGGCGCGCCTCCGCCGCCTCGGCGTCTCCGGCGAAGCATTTCGCCTACTCCTGCAAAACAGAGGCGTTTGCCTCACCGCCCAGCCTCAAGGGCGCCCTAGGCGCGCCCCGAGGCGAGTTCTTTAAAACATTGCCTACAACCCAATAAGTTGTATAAGTTGATTGGGACCACTATAGTCGGGAGAGCAGCTGTTTCTGTAAATCAAAGTACAGAAGACAAGACAGAACTATGGCATCATAGGCTCGGTCACATAAGCCAGAAGGGATTGCAAGAATTACACAAGCAAGGCCTGTTGGAAGGCGTGTCATCTTGCAAACTGGACTTTTGTGAATACTGTGTTCTCGGGAAGCAAAGAAAGGTATCATTCGCAAGTAGCAGTGCAGATAACCGAAGCAAGGAGCAACTCAGCTATATTCACTCAGATGTTTGGGGCCCTGCACCAACTAAATCAAATGGTGGAGCCAGGTATTTTGTTACTTTCATGGATGATTTTTCTAGGAAGGTTTGGGTTTATTTCATGAAGCAGAAATCCGAGGTTTTTGCAAAGTTCAAGGAATGGAAAATAGAAACCGAGAATCAAACTGGAAGGAAGATCAAGTACCTAAGAAGTGACAATGGAGGTGAATATACAAGTAATGAGTTCACCAATTACTGCAAGCAGGAAGGCATCACAAGGCACTTCACAGTAAAGAAGAATCCCCAGCAAAATGGAGCTGCTGAGAGAATGAACCGAACTCTCATGGAGAGAGAGAGGAGCATGCGATTTCATGCAGGATTGCCCGATAGTTTCTGGGCAGAGGCTGTTAATCATGCAAGTTATTTGATTAACAGGTCACCATCTACAGTTCTCGGTTTTAAGAGTGCAGAAGAGGTATGGTCTGAGAAGCCAGTGGATTATTCCAAGCTCAGGGTATTCGGCTGTAGTGCTTTTGCACATATTCCAAGTGATGAAAGGTCCAAGCTCAAACCAAAGTCTATACATTGCATATTCTTAGGTTTTGAGAAAGGAGTTAAAGGTTTCAAGCTTTGGGATTTCAACAACAAGAAAAAGGTTGTCAGCCGAGATGTTGTCTTTGATGAGACAACCATGCCTCTGAATAAAGTCGAGAGCAGTAGGGAGAAGAAGGACGATGCTGAAATTGAAGCAACAAAGATTCCGTTAATCAGTTCAGATGAAGAAGAAGCTCAGGTGGAGCAAATTGAGCAAGAAGCCGAATCTGATGGTTTTGAGGAAGAAGAAGAGCATCAGCATTGTTCACCAGTTAGGAATCAGGTGGAGCAAGAAACAAGGCAGATTGAAGGCACTTTCATCGGCCAGACATCCCAAAGGGTTCGAACTCCAACCAACAATCCACCTGCATTCCAGAGATGCATAGCACTGGACAAACCTAAGCGAAACAAGAAGAAACCTGACAGATTTGGGTTTGACCAGGACGAAGTTAATTATGCTCTTAACATTAGTCAAGGAGATCCAACTACTTATCGAGAAGCTATAGCAAGTGATGAGCGAGATAGTTGGATAAGTGCTATGACAGAAGAAATGGAGTCTCTTTATAAGAACTCTGTTTGGGAGTTGGTTCCTAAGCCCAAAGACAGAAAGCTAGTTGGATGCAAGTGGGTATTTAGAAAAAAGGAAGGACTACATGAACAAGATGCCGTGAGGTTCAAAGCGAGGCTTGTGGCTAAGGGGTACTCACAAAAGGAAGGGGTGGATTATGATGAGATCTTTTCACCTGTAGTCAAGCATACTTCTATCAGATTGCTTTTAGCAATGGCAGCTCAGCATGACATGGAGATTGAGCAGATGGATGTGAAGACAGCGTTTCTTCACGGGGATCTAGAGGAGATGATTTTCATGGCTCAACCAGAAGGGTTTGTTGAATATGGGAAAGAGAACCTAGTATGTCAGCTAAAGAAGTCCCTATATGGCCTGAAACAGTCTCCAAGACAGTGGTACAAGAGGTTTGATTCATTCATGCTGAAAATCAATTTTAGAAGATGTTTATATGATTGTTGCGTGTACTATCATGTGTTCCAAGATGGGATGATCATATTGCTATTACTATATGTGGATGACATGCTAATTGCTTGTCAAGACAAGTCTAGAATTCAAGACTTGAAGAAGATGTTGAGCGAGGAGTTCGACATGAAGGATCTAGGTGCTGCACAGAAGATCCTTGGCATGGAAATTCAGAGAGATAGGACCGCTGGAAGGATCTGGATATCACAAGCCAAGTATATTCAGAAGGTTCTTGAGAAGTTCTACATGCAAGAAGCAAAGGTAGTTTCGACTCCTTTGGCGGCTCATCTTAAGTTAAGTGGGCAACAGTGTCCTAAGTCCGAGGAAGAGCAACAAGTAATGGAGAAGGTGCCTTATGCTAATGCCGTGGGCTGCCTCATGTATGCAATGGTATGCACACGTCCCGACTTAGCTCAAGCAATCAGTGTCGTTTCCAGATACATGGCAAATCCAGGAAAGCAACATTGGGATGCAGTCAAGTGGATTTTGCGTTATTTGAAGGGTTCTTGGCGACAGAGGATTATGTTTGAGAAGCAAAAAGAAAATGCAGGTGTGTTAGGATATGTGGATGCCGATTATGCAGGGGACTTGGATAAGAGAAGGTCAACTTCTGGTTATGTGTTTACATGCGCAGGAGGACCAATCAGTTGGAGGGCACTACTGCAACCAATTACAGCTTTGTCGACCACAGAGGCAGAGTATATTGCATTGGCCGAAGCTGGAAAGGAAGCAATTTGGCTTAGTGGCTTGGTAAGTCAAATGGGAATCACTCAAGATTGTGTGAAGCTTAAGTGTGATAGTCAAAGTGCCATTCACTTGGCGAAGAATCAGGTTTTTTCTGGAAGATCAAAGCACATTGAAGCAAGGTATCACAGAATCAGAGATTGGGTGGAGTCTAAGGAAATTTGGATTGAAAAGGTTCATACGGATGATAATGCCGCAGATTTCCTTACAAAGACAGTGCCGGCCAAGAAGTTCAAGCATTGCTTGAACTTGATCAATCTCGTTGATTGATTAAAGAGGAGCACCTCCTCACTTGAGGTGCAATAAGGCAAGAAGAAGATTGCCAAGGTGAAGACTCTTGAAGATTTCCAGAGCTGCTTCAAGAAGGTTCAAAGATACTCTGGGGTGCAACGATCAAGACTTGGTTTGACTCACCAAGGTGGAGATTGTTAGGTTTGGCTCGTCAAATTAGTGTCCTTTTCTGTTTAGGTGCACCGATTCCTTTCCTAAAAGGGCTAGGAAAGAATCTTAGTTTCCTTATTCAAGTTAGATTAGGAAACCTAGAAGTCTATTTGGAATTGGAAAGGAAGTCTAATTTCCTATTCCACTTAGAATAGGAATTATAATTTGTAAAGGACATGTAAATCTGCACCCTATGCCTATACATAGGGTGCGGCAAGCTTTAGAATTTAAAGGGAGAAAACAGCCAGAGACAGCCGAGAGGTTTGGGATTAGTTCTAGGGTTTGCAAAAGTTCTATAATCTCTATTATTAATCAAAGAAGCGGTGATTTCTCTACCTAGAGAAATCACAACTGGACGTAGGCAAAAGTTCTGCCGAACCAGTATAATTCTTGTGTGTTTCTAAGTTTTCTAATATTTGCCAAAGTTTAGTCTATTGCTGTTGGTTACATCAAAGAACAAGATCTAGGGGTGTTTTTCAACAGTTTTTTTGTTCAATTAGGTTTTATAGTTCAACTTGGTGTCAGCGTAAATAAAATTGGGTTACTGCCACAGCAGATGGAAGTAATGTGGAATAAGAAAATAAGGTAGCACAGACTAAATAAACACACCTAAGAAATCCTTGGTTGAAATACCTCATTCATCTGCCAATACTCGTAAAAAACAGTCAGTTTGCATCTCACAAGCTCAAAAGCGGGCCTCATACTTGTCCCGGTATTTTCTTTCATCGCCACCTAAAGGATAGGGCAAGAACATTAGACAATAGAATATGGTGTCACAAGCCAATGTAATATAAGGCCATAAGTGAAATAAGTCATGTAACGCACCAGAATTTACAGAGAAAAATCTTCCATATAAAGGAAATTGGATTGAATGTTAATTCCCCTGCCTAGCAGATGCAACAAAATCACAAATATTTGTCCAGGCGTATCATGCATCAGACCTAACCAAAAGATAATTGGGGATCTAAGGGGACCCTTCCATTCAAATGGCCATGATTCACAACTCCCTTAAATGGGTCAAGACTACCCTTAAAACGAAAAGTCATACAGACAACAAGAGCACCATCTTGCAAGTTCACACAATTTAACTTAGATTCTTTCAAAAGGTTCCTAACAAGGTAAAGAATTCCCATATGCTACAGACTCTGCCGGAGGGAATGCTTCACATTTTCGGATCATGAGCCTGTCCCATTACGCAAAGGCAAAGAAACACTCTTTTCTAATACAAAGCCTACCAAAGCTGTAGAATTTCCAATCACATAACAAGAACAAAAACTCACTACCACTCGTAAGTTAGAAACGAAAACTAATAGATATTATTCGAATTCAATACGCAATTGTGAATCAAAACAACACCTTGATTGCCTCAGGCAACTCCTCTACTCCTTTTTTCGCATACCGCTCATCCAATAGCAGCAACCGTGTGGATCCTCTCCATTTCCTCCTGCCCTCAAACTCATCCCCCAACAAACCTTTCAAGTCCTCCCCTTCTCCTTCACCCTCTTCGTCATCCACAACCTCCAGCACCGAAAACTCGCTTTTCCCCCATCTCTTCTTCCCTTCACCGCCTTCACCTTCCTCATCCCCCCTCTTCTTCCTCTGGTTCGGCCTCGACATCCTCGCAAGGTTTCGGAACTTCACGTACCCCCGCGAATCGAACGTCTTCGCAAGCTTCTCCCTGTACAGCACCGGACTCAAAGGCTCGCCGTCGCCCTCCGATTTCCCGTACATTCGGCGATTCAACGAGGCAAGGGCATTTTCGTCTTCGAGGTCTCTTCCCTGATTGGCGAGAAGCTCGGCGAGCTCGGCTTCCACCTCGTCGCCGGGGACTCTGCCGATGTTGCGGATGCGAGGCCAGTTCAGCAAGTGGCCCCGGAGTCCGCTCTCGAGGGCGAAACAGTCTTTTGCAGGGACTCGAAGCGCCGCGATGTCGAAAACCCTACTGAAGCTCTCTTCGTTGAACATATCGTCGTCGTGGTAGTCGTCCTCGGTTTTCGTGAAGGGAGGGTGAGACCGGAGAGTTAAGGGGTGGGTGCCCTTGCGCAGGGACGGTCCGTAGAAGTTCGAGGAATTGTTTGGGTTTGAAATTTGGGGATGGGTTTGAGCTGCGGCGGTGGCGGAGAAGAGGGAGACGATGAGGAATCTTTTGGGGAGGGAGGGTATTTTGGGGAAGATGAGGAATTTTGAGGGGAGAGTGGAGAGGGGAAGAGAGTGAGGTGGTCTGAGAACGAGCTTGACCACCATTGTTGCTCACTTGATTCTGTTTTGCCGGGAAATCAGAACCCAACCCAGATCAGTGGCAATCGAGGGTTTAAGATATGTGCTACGCACGTGACAAGATTTGTACAAAAGTTAAGGTATAGATCCTCGAACCTAACGATCAAATACTTTTGGCCTTTAAATTTTTATCTTACGGCCAAAAGTTATTGCAGTTTTCAAATTTCTTTATTAACTTATCTGTTTTTGACGGTATAATCAAATTTTAAAGATCATGATTATTTAATTTCTAGGCTATTGAGGTATAGGTTTGGAGAGGATTTGCTTCGTAGAAAAGCACACAAACCCATCAATTACATCCATGTTAGTTTAGTTACTTAAATTAAAGAACTGGCTTTTCATAAGCTATACAATAATACGAGTATTGTTGAATTCAATTTAATACAAGTTTTTGGAAACAATTGACACAAAAGAAATTTATACAAGCTAGAGATTACTTTATCTCTAATATGATCCTCTTATAAAAACAAATTAAAAATATAAATTAGAACCAAATTAGTGTGATGATCAAATGAACCAATCAACTTTAATTTGTCATTTGCAGTGAATTGTTTGAGTCTCTTGGTAGTAATCCTCCAATGATGAATTTCTTCTTGTTAATCTTGTTTGTTGAACCATGGTGCTGTCCAACACTGGTACACCAAAGAGGCACACTAAAGAGCGATACCAAGGTGCATAAAATGGCACAAATCTTACCGTAAAATATCAAACCCAACAAACCCATGAGCAGGAAACCCAAACTCGCGATGGATCTGTAACATCCTTTTTTGTACTTGTTCTTCTCAATCCTGGTTACATCTAGGTCTTGTTGTCCTTGCCCTACTTTTGAAGCATTTGTATTTGCTCCAAACGACTTGTTTTTAGCAGAATTAGATCTTGAACTGGTATTAGTCGAAGTTGGTCGAAATTTGCCGGACAAGTACTTCAAATTGGCTTTAAAATTACGCGATGAGCTTGATCGAAGAGATTTGATCCTCTTGGACAAAGACCTGATGCTTGAATTGGATGTTTGCGATAACGAACTTGATGAAGAGTTTACAGAAGATGAAATGAAGGCAGAACATTTAGTTAAAGAAGAAGTAGTGTCAGACATCGCTCTTGGGTCATCTTCCTCGGAGTTGTACTTTGAACTCTCATTTCTTCCAAGTTTATTTCCCTTCTTTCTTTTTTGAATCTTCTTGCCCTATCAATAGTGATAAATGTACGTAAGAGTGAGCACAATATCATAGGACATATTAAGATTATAGACTATCACTTTGTGTCTCTCGTTACCTCATAGACTATCACTTTTAGTTATGAGATACTTGATCTCGTCATTAGTTAATCTATATTATTGATATCATAATGGTATCATGGAGAAAGCTAGAGTTAACAATTACTGTACAAAGTTGACGGCTAGAGTAAGGTGAAATACATAATAGAATTTCAGAAGAAAAGACGTAATACGGCTGCAAAAGCAAGAAGTAGGGTTTGAAAAGAAAAAAAATATTGTGGAAAGAAACCAAAACTAGAAAACTAACAAAAAAAAACCCAACAAAAGAGAGATTAAAGTGAAAATAAACTCACCAAAGATCTCTCGAACAAAATCGCCTTCAAAACATGAGATAATTTACATCGGCCTTTGCTTCTCCAATATTGACTGTCACGTTTCTCATCATTTTCTTCATTACCTAGTAATGGTGAAGCCATTGGTGACACCTTCGGGAGCACCACACCTCCCTTTTCTTCCACGCCAACGTATGAATTTTTCTTGGAGATCACTTTGGGCACATCCTCCGACCAATGTTGATTAGGAGTTGAGGTAATTGAGCTCTCATGTGTTGTGTTTGCAAATTTCTTTTTAGATTTTCTTTCTTTAATCTTATTGACCTGCCAATGTTTACAGATATGCATGCATGCAATATTAATAATAACGATAGAGTAAACAACAAAATAAAAGGTTTACTTGACCTAATCTGGGAGAGACATTTCTATGTATCAGGAACACAGGATGGAACATCATATGTCATTATACTATTAGAAGAAAAGCTTTTTTCTTTTCAAGTGTCCCTCCAATTGTATAATGATGTGTGGTGTTTCGCTTTGTGTTCCAGGCACACTAAAAAATCTCTTCTAATTTGGTCACTATTTGAAAAAATAATAATGACCCAACATTTCCTTCTAGAAAATTACGCAAAAAAACGAAATGTTCAAATTCAAAATATCAAGAAGTATTGTTCCCAAAAAAAAAAAAAAAAAGACCAAGAAGTACGATACAGGTTGTTTCTTTGGTAATAGAAAAGGGAGGGGAATCGAATTTGAAACATTTTCTAACGTGAGATAGAAAGAAATATCACTAAAGGGAATTTCTCTGTGGTGCCCCTATTAGCTTCTTTTTACTTTTTAAAGGGGACAAGCTGATGGCTTAGTCACGGCAGTCCATCATTCTAGGGGCCGAGAAAACTCACAGAGGCATTTCAGCTTCCCCTGAGCACTACCGTGCACCTATATTAGGGTTGTGTGTGGGAAGAATTAATAATTGAAAAAATTAATTTCAATACTCAAGTTTGATATAATCACAAAACTGTGGCAAAAACATGCATGACGTTATTAATTAGAGATTTAAAAAGAGAAAGCGACTAACCAATTTTGTTTTGAACAAAACTGCCTTTAAAACTTGATAAAATCCACACCGTGTTTTCTTTTCTTTTTGAGTAGTACGACATTTTTCATCGTCTCCTTCATTATCTGATGTTGCCAGCGACGACGACACTGGCACCACCTTGGGAAACACCCCACCTTCCCTCTCGCCCACAGCCACATATGTGAAAACATTCCTAGAAGGTCGTCCAGGTTCTGAACCGACCACATCAAACGATCGAAAACATAGGAAGAAATTTGTAGCTTTCTTTTTCTTCTTCTTTGTCTTCACTTGGGTCGTTGTAGAATATCCATTGGCACTTGTTGTGCTAGCGTGACAAAGCGGGCTGTAGTTTTCGCAATGCATGGCTCCGTTGACATGGAATTTTTAGGAGGGCTAGTTTGTGTTTGTCAGCCAAGAAAGCTGCGATTCGAGAATCCGAGAAAACGAGGGTGGGAGGGAACAGTGTGGAGCGCCATTTTGGTGTCAAAAATTAATAACAATCATCTGCATCATGTGTTTGTAGTTAATTTGTATTTGTAACTTGCAAGAGAATTTCAATGGCAAGCCATGTTGTACGCACTTAGTTTGCTCCTCTACGTCAAAATTTATATAAAAAAAAATTGGATTGCAAAGTGTTCTATTTTTTTGACAAATATGGATCTTGTGGTTTTCTGTTTTTAGGGTTTTCAAACACGAATCAGCCAATGTAACCCAACGCGGATTGAGTTGTGCCATGTGTCAATGTCTCAACAATCCGTTAATTTGTTTGCTAAATTTAATTTGTTTTGTTTTATATCTAAAACAATTTCATTTGGTTGTAACTTCAATGGTAGAGAGTGTTTAACTAAGTTCAACTGTCGGTCTCCTTTGAGAACATTAGGTCTCCTTTTGGACAAAACGAGAAAAAACCGAATCTGTTTTTACTTGGTACAACTTAATTTGGTACCATATGTAAACCTCATTGAATGTCAATGGACTATTTGACCAAGTCACTTGATTATTGAGAAATTTGATATTTAAGTTACTTGATGCTCAAATGATCTGAAGATCCTAATAGAGTAAGAATCATGGAGTCTTAATATCATGCAACTAATGATGTGAAACGCTATTTATTATGATACATGTCATAGTGGAACACCGATTGATAGGATGGATGGAGAAAAACCCTAATCAATATAAAAAAGCTTGTCCTTGTTCTCACAGTTCTCATACACAATCAAAAGATAAGGAACTTAGTTTAATTTAGTTCCTCAATTCTAACATTTATTGTGTTTTTCAGAATATATCTTACACCAGCTAGTACCCAACTTTGTTTAATTAGTTTTCTAAAAAGATAAGGAACTTCCATTAGTTATTTATAGACTAATAAAAGCATACGGACTATATTTGCAGTTAGAAAATAGAAAATTGCTCGTCTAAGCTTCTAACTCACAAATTATTCAACAAAAAAGGGATTTGAATACAACAAATGATTTTGTTTTAACAAACATAAACTTGACTAGTCTTTTTGTTTTTTCAGAAAGAAAAATAATTATTTGATCGTGAGTTTAAGATAGATTGTGTCATTGTGACAAATCTACCACAGTCAATTCATAAGAACCGCTCCGCCGGAGTTGAAAATTATTAGAAACGAATATTTGAGTGAAATATGGGCATGGTAACCCTAGCTGGCTGGTATGATTACACTTCATATTCCGACTGAAGGGTTGAAGCTATGTAGCTGCAAGCCTGCAATGGTGAAGAAGATTAATTGAAAAGAATAGCTAATGGTGTCCAATGAGAGGGTACAATGTGTTTAAAATGCAACGAATCTGTATCTCCGGAGCCTCCTCAAGCCAACAACTAGTGAAATTACAAATTAAAGCCAACTTGGCCATTCTATGTACCGCTACATTGACGGTTCTACGAACGTGACAAACTTTTGAAGAAACAAAATTACGGAGGCTACTTTTAACATCTTCAACAAGAAAATTAGAACCTGAGAGGAGCTATATAGAACACAAAAATTGTCCAACGCAATACCCTTTTTCCCCCAATTAGAACGGTTTGAAGGATGTCCAAGCAAGCCCGCCAAGTACAAAATTTGATTTTACTTGGAAAGCTGGCCTTCCCGATTAGATTCCAAAAAGAAGGGTCCTCAATATGTGGCCTCGAGGTGGAAAGCCTCTCGTATAATGATCAAGCTACTTTTTATGCACTTTTAACCGAGAAAATACCTTTAGCATCGTATTGCCATATCAAGTGATCCGGTGGAAGTCTACTGCTGAGTGGAATGAAGAGGATCAAGTGAACCTCACTGGACGGAAATAGAGCAGTGACCAAGTCCCGGTTCCAGGAGACCGTGCCTGGAGTTATCAGTGAGGAGACAAACTCGCCATCAAAGCCGACTGGTGGGGGAGAAAATGGCTAGAAAAATATGGGCGGTCCACCCACCTTCCCTGCCAAATTCGAATTGAATTACCATTACCAACCTGCCAACGTGAGCCACTTTCCAGTATTGGACGAGCTTCCAATATTATTCCTCTCCAGCAAGCTAAAGGGCAAAGCCTAAAGAAGCATCCCAAAAGGAGTTGCGGGGGATGTATTTGGCTTTAAAGAACCGAGAAGCAAGAAAGTCAGGGTTAAGTATGAATCACCATCCCTTAGTGCAAGATCGAAATCATACAGCAAGCGGAATCTCTGCCGAGAGTGTTCTATCACCTCACCAGAATCGACAAATTTTACGTTGTAGATCATCACAAAATGTTTTGAGCAGAAAGAAGCAATCCATCAAGTAGATAGGGATAAACTGGCCAACAACCCTTATGAGAACTTCCTTGCCCGCCGCACTGAGGAGTTTATCCTTACAACCTTCTAATTTTTTTCTTTGTACAACTGATCCTTTATATGAGCAAAACATCCCGGTTACAATCCAAAAAAACTGGGAGACCCAAGTAGCGGTCTTGAACATCCACCCGAGATACTCCCAAGAAGGGCTGCAATCTGATCCTATATTTCACACCTAACATTAGGGCTAAATGAAACATCGCTCTTCTGAAAGTTTATACACTGACCCAAAACACGTTCATAACATTGGAGGATTCCTTGAGATTATGACATTCTATGAAGAAAGCTCTAAGGAATAGGAAACTGTCATCCGCAAATAATAGATGAGTTATTCAAGAGGTGTCTCGACAGATAGAAATCCCATGAATACAACATTGTAGTTCGTGTTTTTTCAGAATTCACTTGCATTTTTACCAAGGATTGACAAAAATACTTTCATGAAAAGCACTTCCAGTAATTTTAAAAGCACTTTCAAACACACCCTTAAATGACCTAGGTGACCTTTTAAGTGAAATGATTATGTATAAAATACTCATGCCAAGCCACTTAGTACTATGGTCTAGTGATATTCTTCTTTACTTGTAAGTAAGAGGTCTTAGGTTTGATTCTCGCCAAAGACGAATTTGAACCATATTATTGCTAGTCTATTATGAGGCTAAGCCCACCCCATCCCTTTTAGTGTACATAATATCGTTTGTTAAAAAAAAAAAACTCATGCCAAAGACCACATATGATAATTTAGTTACTATATATTTTTATAGGGTTATTTTATTGACATCCTTTATATTGTTTAATATACATTACATGTTAAAATCACCCGACACTTTCTTTTAAATTAAAAGTTATCTTAATACACCTCATTTACTTGCCCAAACTACCTTACACCCTACACCTACTTCGCACATTTTCAGCAAAAAGAGAACCTGCTCATATCTATCAAAATTGAGATTCGGTAGGTCGTTACCGAGATTATCAACACCATGAAATATTTTAGCAGGAAAATGTCGAAACCATATAACTTTTCAACAGGTACATACCGAAGCTCTGCATATTTTCAGTAGGCACCAACCAAAGAGTATGTAACAAATGCAATGGTGAAAATTTTGGCAGATATCTACCGAAATGTTTTGCACTTTCGGTAGAGAGCTACTGAAATACATTTTAATTTTTAGTAGGAACTTACTGAAAATCTGAATCGTGATTTGGGATTCAACAAGCATGATTATTCGTTCAACCTAAGGGTAATATGAAAAAAAAGTATGAAGTCTTATCTTATGCAGAGGCCTCCTTTTATTTTTTAATTTTTTAAACATGTTTGTGTTTTTATTGGTTATGATGTTGTTCTGTAATGTAGCGGTTGAAGAAGTTTTAAAGTATGAAAATTCTATTCACACATTTATTTTTACTTCTTACACACTCTCTTAAAATTTGACTGTCAGATGAATGAGTTAAAGAATATTAATGATCATAAATTAATAATAATGTGTAAAAAGTAAAAATATATATAAATAACACTATCCTTAAAATATCGCTTGAAGAAAAAGAATATTATCAAGTTAAACCCAAATAAAGTAGATCTTGTTGGGCCCTATAGTAGGCCTCCTAACTTCAAACCCACCGATACAATACAAAAGCCACTAGAGTCTCATGTTCTCTGCCAAATTGTTAACTTCTTTTATGGTAATATTAGGAAAATTAAATTTTCAAACTAATTTTACAAATCAAATGATGTGGTTATATATGATTTGATTATTAATTAAGTATCGATTGAAATGTTGTTGCTTATTAGTGATATCATTTAACTTAAAATTTTAGTCTTCCTAATATTATTCATTTTTCCAACTCTTTTTGCTTGTCGAGACGGGACAGAAGACCAAAGAAATTTCAAAAGAGTAATGCTAGAAGATTAACGGTTAATATCATATTAAAAATTATATCATATCTCTATTAATTAATAAAACCCTCTTTGTCAACCAAAAGAGGATGAAAAGATAAATTAGTCTTCTATCACACAAAAAAAATGATGGGCAATAATGTAATTTCACAGGTCCAAATTTTACAGTTTTTTATTGAAGCCTCCTACATGTGATGTTAAAATACATTCAATATTAAAAAAAAAAAAAAAAAACCCAAAAACCTCTCACTCCTCACGTTCTCTCTCTCTCTCCTTCTCTTCTTCTCATTTTCTAAAAAATATCTTCATACACACAAAGTGTGTGCTCATATGCTAGTTTATATAATAATTCAATCACAAAATCCTATAATTTATAAAATATAATTTAAATAGAGAACACCATTTCAAAACATATTCAGTGTTAATTTGTGTATGCAAGAAGCATACAGAAACTTTGCAGTTAGGGCAAAGAACTACATTCTCTCCCTCTCTGTCTCTCCCTCTCTTCCCTATCCAATTTCAAAACCCTTTGTTTCTGCAGAGACAGAGAGAGCGATGATGGACCCCATGGACCTGCTCCGATCCAATCTCTCCCGGGTTCGGATCCCGGAACCCACCAACCGCATCTACAAGCAAGAATGCTGCATCTCTTTCGACACTCCGGTAACCAATTTCCCTCCAATTTTGCTCTCACTCACTTTGTCTAGTCCAAGCTCGATACTTTAGAATTTGGTTCCGTTTTTCTGTTGAATTTTCTCGAGCTTTCTCGCCGGCCAAACAGGGGATTAGTATGTTTACTTGTCTTCTGTTTGGCTGCTGAGGAAGTATAGGAAACAACTAGAAGCTGCTACGACGAATTCAGGATTTGCTCACTATACTAATACTGCCCTTTGTGTTAATTTTCATTTTCCCTTGATTTCTCAATAGCTAGTGTTTTCGAATTTGAGTATTTCTTCCAAATGCTGCTTTGATTTTTGCTGCACTTCAATGATTTTTATGGCTTATCAATGTGTTTGTTTCGTTTTTTTTTTCCCTTGTATTTTGCTGGTGCAATTTCCGCTTGCATAGTTTGGATGCCGGAAAAGTGTACAGAAGGAAAGTGATTCAACTGGAAGCAATTTACTTACGATACTTGGTTGACATACATGCAAAGTAACTATGAATTACGAGTTCAATATTCATAGGGTTTCAATTACTTGGTTTCTTATACAATGAATAGTGTTTGGTTTTAGGCCGTTGTGATTGATTTTTTGCCCCTTTTTTTGTAAGAAGTTATAAGGGCTAAGAGGCTTCAATTTCCCTTAACATTTAAATGTTGAAAAGTTCTTGGTTGTATCAGGAATTCACTTAAATAATTTCATACAATTTGTTTTATTTGTGGGTTTGTTTTCTCTAATGGTTATTCCCTGATGGTTTTCAGAGATCAGAAGGTGGTTTGTTTGTGGACATGAACACATTTCTTGCTTTTGGGAAGGATTGTGTGGGCTGGAACTACGAAAAGACTGGAAATCCAGTTTATTTGCATATAAAGCAAACAAAAGTGTTGGTTCCTGAAGATAGGCCTTTGAAGAAACCCACACTCATGGCTATAGGTAATTTTAACCAAAATGATCTATGCCTTTGCGGTATTGGAAATTACTGAGTTTGGATGATGTATTTTTGCAATCTATGCTATTTAGAGGCACCATTATGCATGTTGGATGACATATCCTGATTTGATAGTATTTAGACTACAATGCATGCAGCATATGTATAGTCATCGAACAGTAGGAGTTTTAACAGTTCTCACTGAAAACAAAATGAATGTGTATAATCTTCAAAGGAGAAAAAGGAACCTGATCTCTCTTTGTTAATATCAAAGCAAATAATGTCTGTTGGCGAGGAACACACGCAAATAAGTTACTATTTGCAAATAAATCTTATTCAAATTTGAAGAACCGTTCGCTCTATCTCTCTATTTCTAGTATAGTAATCTATTTCCAAACTATATTAACCAAAATGGTTCTATTAAAACTTTTGAGGTAAATAGACAAGATGCAAATTTTATGGATCTTTCCATAGCACATACTACTACAATTTGTATCTGTATTATTTGATGTGGTTGGTACAGGCTCATCATGTTTTTAGTGTTAATATTGCTTAAGCTTCAGATGTTCCGGCGTCCCAATGGTTATCGTACTGTGTACTAGTAGTAGATGTTCTGTTGTGGCGAAACAAATTTTAACCTGTGGTATGATTTGTAGGTGTCGATGGGGGATTTGATAACAATGAACCTGAATATGAAGAAACACACAATATAGTCCTACTGCCTGATTATGTAACTCTTCCATTTCCTTCCGTCGAATTACCAGAGAAGGTGCTCATTCTTTTCCATTTGTTCTAGATCATTATTGATGTGAAATAAATAAAAGAGCAAATAGGGAACAATTATGACTTTTTTCTGCAGGTAAGATTGGCAGTTGATGCCATTTTATTGGCTGAGGGTGCTGAGAGGAAAGAACAACTTGCAGCATGGACAGCTGAGAAGAAGCAAGTTAGTGCTTATGCGACGAATTTGCAACAGATTGACAATGGTATTATTATTCCTTCATCTGGCCTGGAAATGTTGCAAGTGTGATAAAAGAGAAAACCTTTGGTTAAATTTAACTGATGGAATGATCCTTTGTGGGAGAAAAAATTGGGATGGAACTGGTGGCAACAACCATGCCATTGAACACTATAAGGAGACAGGCTATCCTCTTGCTGTAAAGCTGGGGACAATTACAGCTGATCTGGAAGGAGCAGGTAATGCTGCCTTGTGTTGTTAAAATCTCTGCAATGACTTATCCTATTCGTCATGTGCTTGTGTTTGTAAGTACATAAAAGTTACGCAATTTTATCTGGTTCATGTTCATGAATGAAAAACATGCTGTTTAGCAGACAAATCCTGGCAAACATGACCTAGTAGTTGATTGTTTCGAATGAATGAGTTTGTCTTACATGTATTGATTGCTATTGATAACTAACATATTGTGGCAGCTCAGATGTTTTCTCATACCCAGAGGATGAAAGTGTATTAGACCCACTTTTAGCACAACATCTGGCATTTTTTGGCATTGATTTCTCATCATTACTGAAGGTTAGTTTCATCTTTTCTGAAATGTGCTTTGGACCTCCTATTTCTCAATTTTTTTGTTCCAAGCAGGGCTCCTCTATTCTTAACATATGCTAAAAAATGTTCTTAATATAGAGAGTTTAACTATTATTTTTCTATTAGTTGGATTAAATCTTTATGTGGCATTCTCATCTACCAAATGTGACATGATGCAGTTATTGTCAAATTATATACCAGTTGATTTTCCTTGCAAAGACTGAAATGAAACATGTGATATTGTATTTTTATACACATATTTGAATAAATTTATATCCTGTTATGAATAAAATTTCAATTTTTAGTGTGTTAGGGATATCTTTTAGATATAATTGAAGACGATTATAATGTTCTAGCGGGATAACAAAACTTGTGAAATGTTTGACTGGGTCAAATTTTTAATAATACATTGAGGTATGAAAGATCTAATGTTCATCTTTTAAGATGAAGAAATCTGTTGCATGCGAGTAATCTAATGGTTTAGATTTAGAATACAGTAATGATATCATAAGTTCTGTAACAACTACAGAAGATTTCTAGACTCTAGCTCTTTGAACAGGTCTTGAAGTTTTCTCTTTTGGTTACATCTCTGTGTTGCACAAAAGAGTCAGCACTCTCTGAACAGGGGATTGATCACATATTCCTCTTACTTTCGGTTAAAGCACTCCCTTGCTGGACCATTTGGTTAAAGTGCGTGGTCAATCGTGAATGTTCCAATGAAAACCAGATATCTCTGACTTCTGATTTGCTTTTGAAGTTCAGTATTTTGTTTCCCTGAAATTTCTTAACATTCCAAATGTTTTCTTGGAAATTGTGCATTTGGATTGCTGTGCTTTTAGTAATATTATTCTGTCAGTGTTAAATTTGATAGAATAACTGATACCATTCTTGTCTTCAGACAGAAATGACAACTGCTGAAAGAGAGCTTGACCAGAATACCAATTTTGACTGGAATCGGATTCAAGAAAGTGGACAGGAAGTTGAACCGATATTTGGACCTGGTTACACTGGACTTGTCAATCTTGGAAACAGGTATATTTGGTACCTGTTTAGTGTTCTGAAGACATTGTATCTATTGACAATGTCTTGATTTCTCATTTTGTTTTATTGCAGCTGTTATATGGCAGCGACTATGCAAGTTGTGTTTTCAACACACTCTTTCTATTCCGGGTAAGTTTACACTTTATGTTATTTAGTTTCAATGAAAATAAATCAATTTAGAAGAGAAATGTTTCATACTGGTTAATGTTTTGTTATTACATTTGATCAGATACTTCAAGAATCAAAGTTTGAAAATGGCTTTTGAGAAAGCACCAGCTGACCCCACCGTAGACCTGAACATGCAGTTGTAAGTAGTTAACGGATTCTTAGTGTTGATTCTATGTGCATTTCTATCAACTGTTGTGGTTAACTATATGTTGCTATTCACGCTAAGAAAGTTAAGCTGTGTTACTTGTTAATGTGAGTCTTGTGTTCGACATTAATTGCTTTGCAATTATTGGTGTAAACACAAGTGTCTGCATTTGTAGGTCTGTTTTTTATTTATATATATTTTTTTAAACTTCTGCAAGTAGTTCTTTTCCCTCTTCCTCGGCCTATCCTTCTAAGAAAATTATGTTGAGTCATAAAAAACTGGTTTAGGAAGGTTTTCTGCACAAAGTCATTTGTACTTAAGACTTCTGTGTTATATGGCAGAACAAAGCTGGCACATGGTTTGCTGTCTGGTAAATACTCCGTTCCTGTAACCGAGGTATGTTTGTATTTAGCAAAATGGTTTATTTGATATGACGGTTTCTGTTTCCTTGATGGTGGCTGAGATTTCTTATATGTTGTCCAGGAAAAAGATCATACAAATGGCATTGCCCCTACAACAAAATTAGTAAGCTCTCTGGATAAGCATCTGCATTCTAAGTGCCTTACTTATCTATGCTTATTCATTGTTAGTGTTTTGGTATTCCTGTGTAAATTTGAACTCAACATGCTAGTGATTTGTTTCCTGTTCACTTTTGTATTGAATCTTGATGAGACTGTTGTATGCATATTTCTCGATACTTTCCCAATACTTCCCTCAATTTCTTATACTTTCAAAAATCAATTAAAAGAACACGCTTCTCCCATTTAATATGCCAGGTTCATTCAGTGATTTCCTTTTGACTTGTTCTGTCTCTCTTTTGTTTTAATCCACCTGCAAATAATATTAGAAACAGGAAGGGATACCTCCTCGTATGTTTAAAGCGGTTATAGCTGCCAGCCATCCTGAATTTTCCTCCATGAGACAACAGGTACATTCACCATCTCTTATGATCTATGACACAAGATTTGCAATTTTTGACTGAAGTCTTTGTTTTTTTTATCCTTAAAGAAGATGTGTGGTGTTTTTTTTAATATTTTTATTGTCTTATTTACTAAAAAATTGAAGTTTAAAACCTCGATTAATATGCACGTGTGAATTTATAATGTAAATGACAAAAGGATGAAGCAAGAAAATGGCAGTGAGAATGTTTCTATATTTCTGTAAAGGGATACTTTGGATGCGGTCCCTAATCCTTAACATTCTTTGATTAAAACCTTAATAGTATTCAAAGTTTGATCAAAGTCCCTTGACTTTGTACACCTCATTATATTACTATTAATATTTACATTTTTATAGTTTTGACATTAATTGTTTGATATTTTATGAGATTTATAATCCTATAAATTTAAATCCCTCAGTATAATAATTAGAAACGGTTACAATAAAAAAATTCAAACATTTTGATTGAATAAATGGATAAAAACTATGTAAAAATAAGAAATACTAAATGGCAAAAGAATGTATCCATAGTGTTAAAAAAATAGGAAAACTAATGAAAAGTGCTTGAAAACTTTGAGTTTTAACGATAAGGACAATAAAGGGTAAAGTGAATAGTACCAGGTTTGACTTTTTAGTGTAAAAATGTGGGTTTTCGTTAAAGTGAACAGTGCCGTGGGCTTTTCGTTAAAACTCCCTAAAAAAATTTGTACATTTTACAAAAAAATTGGTACATTTCACATATAACAAAGTGGTACATTAATAAAGAAGAATAGGTACATTATAAATAAATTAGGGTACAAATAAAAGATTAAAAAATTATGAGTACAAATAAATTTAAAAAAAAATATATATAGACGCTAAAAGAAATTAATACATGGGTACAAAATAAAACTAAAAAGAAAATACTACAAATTTTAAAAAAATGTTGCAAATTAAAAGTGGGTACAAACTAAAAATATAAATATATGATACAAAGTTAGTCATAAAACATAAATATACCAGATGTAATTTTTCTATCATTGATTAAATATACAATGTCAAGTGACGGTATACACATGGGTACAAATACAAATAAAACTTTAAAAAATATGGGCACAAAAAGAAACTAATATATGGGTACAAATTAAAAATGAAAAGAAAATTGGTACAAATTAAAAAATATTTGCAAATTAAAAATAGGTACAAACTAAAAATAAAAATATATGATTAAAAATTTAGCCATAAATATAAATATACTAATTGTAGCATTTTTAACACTAAAGGAATATATTTAAAAATAAAAATATTTTATTATTCAAATAATTAATGATGTTATTAATACCCAAGGACCTTGATCAAAAATTGAAAATGAATAGGATTTTAATCAATGGAGTAGCAAAAAGAAGGATGTGAACCTAATTTCTCCTTCTGTAAATCTCATATCTGAGCAAGAGATACAAGAATAATGATATTTTTCTTACACAAGATCCTATATCAGCCACTCAACCATTCATCCATTGTGATTATAACACATGGCCTACACTTGGCATATGAGAACAAGCGACTAAGAAACTAGCTGTTAGAAACTAATCCACAACATTTAAATTTTAATCAACAGCTTACAAAGCAGTAAACAATTAAAAGCATATGCAACTGGGAGAACAATATTTTTATCCTCTCACATATGACTTTTGCTGTTTAATGTAAATAATCGAAACCAAATTTTGTTTAGGATGCCTTGGAGTTCTTCCTTCATTTTCTTGACCAAGTTGAACGAGTTCATTCTGGAAGACCTGAAGTGGATCCAGCGAGGAGTTTTAAGTTTGGCATTGAAGATCGTATTATGTGTTCGTCTGGGAAAGTTGCTTACAATAGAAGGCTTGACTACATTCTCTCATTAAACATCCCACTTCATGCAGCCACTAATAAAGGTGAGTTTCTTCTTGGGCCACTGTTGATGGTCTTGAGTCACTAATCACTATTGATGCTGAAACATGATCCAGAAGCTGATAATCTTGTTTTCTTCTTACTTTGAAAATTCAGAAGAACTTGAAGCCTTTCAGAAATTGAAAGCAGAAAAGATTGCGGAAGGCAAGGAAGTGTAAGTTTATATGGTTTCAAATTCAATATCATGGTTTCGTTTTTTATCTCCTTTCACACTTTGAACTAAGAATGTGGGTTCTTCCAGATCCAGTGATGAGATTGTACGTCCAAGGGTTCCTCTAGAAGCATGCCTTGCAAGCTTTTCATCTCCCGAAGAGGTACAGGATTTTTACAGCACTGGTTTGAAGGCCAAGACAACGGCTGTGAAGTAAGCTTTCTGATTGCTGGTGTCAAAATATTTTTAGATTATGTTATTTTCGTCTGCTAAAGGCTGATTGATGGACAAGAATGCATGTGGAGGACTTGAAGTAATTTGGATAAACAAAATGATGGAGCTGTCCACTAATTTTTGTTAATTCTGTTTCACTACAAGTTAAGATGTTTAGGGAGGAAAATTGGTTAATTCTGTTCCACTACAAGTTAAGATGTTCTTTTATCATGTATTTCCGAACTGGTAACTAAGAATGTCTTGAATAATCTTGATGCCTACTGAAAAATTATATTTTCTTCCTTAAATCTATTTTAATACATTGCAGGAGTGCAGGTCTAACTTCGTTCCCTGATTATCTGGTGTTGCACATGCGAAAGTTTGTAATGGAAGTGGGCTGGGTGCCGAAAAAACTTGGTATTTTCTGCTGGGTTCCTAAATTGTTATGCATTAATACTGCTGGGTTTTTATAGACTTCTCATTGTTTTCTGTATCTGTCTCTGCAGATGTATATATAGATGTTCCTGATATCATAGATATCAGTCACATGCGCAGCAAGGGACTCCAACCTGGTGAAGAGTTGTTGCCGGAGGGCGGTATGTGTTACAATTTTATTTTCCCAATGTCTTGTTGAATATTTTTGGGAGAAATTATAAAAACTTCTTGATGGTGCCTGCATATGTTCGTGGACATTCCCTTAAGTGCATTTTACGTGGAATTTTCACCTAAATTGTAGTGCATTTCAGTGGAACTTTGTATTGTCATATCATAATTAAACTAAGTACTCTCATATTTTGGAAGTCTATGAACTAGCAGGCAAACAAAAGTGTTAAAATCATGTTTTTAGCATGTAATTGCATTATGCTCCTTAGACATGTCCTTTACTAATTGAATTTAGAAAATGTGCAAGCACCGCGAGAGTCTCTTTTGCATTTTTTGGTCTTTTATGGTATTTGCATGCATTTGCTTGGCTAATTTAAAATGATATTTGTGCTTTTCTCTGAATTATGCATTGACTAGACTATTCAGTTTCAGGGGAAGAGGAGGAACCAAATGAGCCTGTTGCCGACGAGAGTATTGTTTTCCAGCTTGTTTCAATGGGTTTTAATCTTTTACACTGTCAGAAAGCTGCCATTAATACGTCAAATACTGGAGTGGAAGAGGCAATGAATTGGCTACTTTCTCACATGGATGATGCAGGTAATGCAACAAGGTTCCTGCCAGAATATGTCTTTGATCTCGGAAAGTAGTTATCTTTCTAGCATGAGTTAGCTTTTGAGCTGTGAGTCGTTATGTTTAGGAAACTAAATGATGCTGATGCACTCTTCCATTTCCAGATATAGATGCTCCTATTTCTCAAGGGGGACAGTGTGTGGTTGACCAATCAAAAGTTGATATGTTGATTTCATTTGGTTTTCAAGAAGACACTGCTCGGAAGGCACTGAAAGCATCGGTAAAACTTTTTAGGAGCTCCTTTTTATTTCTAGAATAGGCAGCTGTTTGTGTATTTGTTTAACTACAGAAGATTTTGGTAACATTTGCTTATCTTTAAATTATGTGTATTTGACAGGGTGGTGACATCGAGAAAGCCACGGATTGGATATTCAACAATCCTGATGCTTCTGCTCCATCGGACATGGATGCGACAACATCTGACACTGCACCTACTGCGATTGATGCCGGACTGCCTGATGGAGCAGGGAGTAAGTATCTTAGACCTCTTATAGATGTATATGTGTGATGCATATGTGATACACGTGTTAAACAGTAATTACATGAAGACATCCGATGTGTTCAATTTTAGGGTTTTGAGAACTGTTGTCGCTTGGCTCCATGCAGGATATAGACTCATTGGAATTGTAAGCCACATCGGAACATCTACTCAATGTGGTCATTATGTTGCTCACATCTTAAAAGATGGCAGATGGGTTATTTTCAATGACGACAAAGTTGGAGCTTCCGTTAATCCTCCCAAGGACATGGGATACCTTTACTTCTTTGAGAGACTTAGTAGTTAAGTTGAGGGACACCACATTTGTCGACACTGGAAGATGGGACCGGAGATGTTCAAAGGTGTAAAAGAGGTAGTGCAGGAATTTGCGGAAACTGCGTAATTTTGCCAATATGCTGGGGGATGGTGCTTGAATTTGCCACATAGATTCATGCCAATTGCTGAGGTTCCGCATTCGGATTTAAGCTAAGTTTCTTCTTTTTTTCCACTTCTTTTAAACACATTGAAGTTCTTGGTACTTTCTCAAGAAATTTTTTTACATGTACAAGGACCATCTTGAAATCCATTCTTATTTTTATTGGGTCATTAAGTAGGTTTTTTTTTGTTTGGTACACAATTACACACACACACACACACACAAAATACGAGTCCGATACCAAGCTCAAGTTGTTTTGAGCTTGTCATGATAAGTTGGTTTGGTTGTGTATAAAATTTACTTGGCAATGCATGTCAATGATAGAATATACATTAAACATAAACAATGCAACACAAAATTTTCAAACACACTGCTTTATGATAGTAAACATGAACTTTAATATTTTGTTTTGCTTGTGGAATCATCATGCATGTTGCCTCTTTAGAAGCAATTGGGAGGACATATATGCTCATGTGTAACGCTAACGGTCACACATGTCCTAATGTCACTCAATATAAATTAAAACACGTGCTAGGAAGTACCTCACATTAGTGTATTAAATTTTTACTACAAGATCTTGAACTTCTTCGCACATACATCCGCGCCATTATATGATATTTTAAGAAGTTTTAAAGTGTTCCAAAATAAAGCTAATGGCACTTGCTAACATTAGCATAAATGGCTCAGTTGGTTAAAGCATTCGCTCATGCATGTAAGGTCGTGTTCGAGTCTTTTTTTGTAGTTTAGTTAAATTTAACGTAGATTATCCTATTGTTTAAAAAAAAATGATGAACTTTAATAATAAGGAAATGTAGGTCTAACATGAAAATAAGTTGATCTTGGATTCATTGTTTTAAACTCATGTATAACTCAAAACTTTAGCTTATTATTCTAAACTTTTTTTTCTTCGGGCAATCACTTTCCTCCCGATATCGCAGCCAACATTCAAATCGCTGACATGCTCCATTCCCTTGATCTCTGCTTCCTCTTCGCCCATCATCGGTCCCAATGTACATCCGCCACTAATTGATATGATACTAAAACTTTATAATGCAATGTGAGAAACTAAAATTCTGTGATGCATTTAAAAGCCACCTAAGACATAATTAGCCTGAAACAAAATAATAAAACCATCATAAATCAAGTCACGATTAACCATCGTATCAAGTATCAAGTCATTTTTCAAAATATATAAATGATGAGATTCACGTGAATTTCAGATTACTTCAAATCCCTAGCTAAAATCAGAGTGCAATATTAAAAAGTTCACACAAACTTTGATTCGCATGACTCATGAGCGAACAAGATTCCTGCTTGCTACACAGCCTCCTCATCTAATAATTATTAATAACGTTTTTCTCACAGAAGTTGGGTAACGTTTAAGTCATCGGGAATGTCATGATACATATTTAAGATATTGCTGCAAAAACTACCCCTCTCATCTTCTGTGCAACAGTTGGCATAGGTAGTGGTGGCCGGACTTGAGGAAGGTGTTGATAGCAGCGAACCAAAACTACACATATTTTGAAAGCTTTGATGATTAACGTTATCAGAAATGCACGCCGGCTGGTGATCTTGTCCCGGAATATTATGGCTAATGATTGACTCGTAGTTAGAGTCATACGAGCCCACCTGGTTTGTTGTTATAGGAACAAAACCACTCTGATCGGCTCCATTTGTACAACAAGGGTGGCCAAAATTAGTGAAAAGGGGTTGGTTTAGAAATGGGGCAATATTTGGGAGCTGGTTTGATTGAAATTGGTTTTGATCATTGTTTTGTAAAAGGGCAAGTGGGTTTTGTCGAGCATGATTCTTTGAAGGAAATTCAGGATATGATGATTGCGGTCTGCGTTGGCTTGTTAACAAAGTAGCGGCTAAGTTGAGGAGCTCTGGATCCATTATAGGTCCAATACTGAGCAGATTTGGAATGTTAAGCTGCAAATTATCTGACGATGAGTTATAGAGGGTTGATGAGAGAAGGGAGGTGAGTTCAACAAGATCGAGACGAGGAGTATGAGTGACAGGATCAATGCCCCATTTTTAATAGCCTCTTTCTGATGTGTGTGTTCCAATAGTTCTTGATCTCATTATCTGTTCTTCCTGGCAAGCGAGAAGCAATGGTAGACCACCTAGATAGAAAGAGATCATCTTAATTAGCTTATAGTTAAGCACTGAAATAAAAAATTCACTCTTCAATCAAGACTTATCTAAATATGGCTTTAGCTTAAATTGACAGTGATGACATAAAATGTCCTAAGCTCCCTTCTTGATATATAGCGACAAACCTAATCTTTATAAATTAAAAGATTTATGGAGTAGACAAAAGTTCCTTTTTTTTTTAAAATTTATTATTATTAATGGGAGGGGGGAATTCGAAACTATTACAATAATTTAGGAAAAGGGGAAGTTTCGGCGCGGGATGCATGAGTGAAAACCTAAAACTCTGTTCGCTAGGATATGAGACCACATGCCGACAAAAGTTCAAATTGTTTTGGATAAAAAATCAGTTAAAAGAAGATTTTTTTTTTCTTCAATGGACTGCAACTAAACATGAAATGGAAACCTAGAACTCTGTCCACTAGGATATGAGACCACACGTAGAATGTTTTTGATAAAATGGAACTCAAACATGAACAACAAAATCTTAGTAAGATATTTTCTAGTGTATATGTACGTACTTGTTTCCCAAAACACTGTGTAACTGTATTATGGTCTCTTCTTCTTCCAGTGAGAACCTCCCTCTCTTAATATCAGGTCTTAAATAGTTTGCCCACCGAAGGCGACAACTCTTTCCACACCTTTTCAGTCCTATACACAAAACAACAAATCATGATCTGGAAACTTCACAAATCTAGTGAATTATTTGTACTTAATTCAACTATATATAATTAAACATGGAACAATCCACCATGAAAGAAAATTTAAGACGTGATGATTACTAATTTGTAATTGAACTAACCTGCATTCTTGGGGAGGGTTCGCCATCTCCCATGCCCGTGTTTCTGAATGTAATGAACGAGTTTATGATCTTCCTCCGGAGTCCATGGACCCTTTTTCAATCCACTCGTTCCACAACAAGGAATTTCCCCCATAATATTAATTGGTCAAGAAAAAGTTAATCTATGTTTGGAAGAGAGAGAGAGAGAGAGAGAGAGAGAGAGAGAGAGAGAGAGAGGAGAAGCAAAAGAGCAGAAATGTTGCTGTAGGGAGGGAGAGGGAGAGAGAGAGGGAGAGGGAGAGAGAGAGAAGAAGCAAAAGAGCAGAAATGTTGCTGTAGGGGAAGTGTTAGGGTGTATATAAATATACAATAAGGGAGCAAAGCAAGCGAAGCAAATTGGGAAGTCAATGGGGTTCGGTACCACCCTAGCTCTTGTTCACCATTCCAACGAGACGTGTCCTGTTAGAAGGACAAGTAACTGTTATATAATCACCTCTCCTATATTCAATGAGGTCACGTAAGCTGCATGCAAGATTATGCTGCCTAATATTACGTTACTAAATATTAAAAAACAAGGTATTATACTACTAGGGTGTACGTATTGATAAACTTTGTAACTCAAGCATGGTCCATCACCAATATCACTGATATTGTTCCAACTTTATTACCTATTATTAGGTGTTAGGTTTTATCACAAAGCCATCTAAGGGATGAAAACTCCCATATATTAATTGAAGAATATTTTATCATAATATGTGATGTATTCTCTAACACGTATGAAATTGTTCTCAAATAACTAAATGACTACTTCTCATAAGATTGTTATAGAGCATTTGGTTGTTTACAAACACGAGTACTTAGGGTACGTGGCTCGGGTAAAATTGATAAATAGAGAACTTATTCCTTCGAATATGGAGTGGCGAAAGCTCGATCACCATATATATATATATATTTTTTTTTTTTTTGACAAACAACGATAGATTGATATTTCAAACACTTGGGGTGCAGAAAATAATTCCTTGAAGAAATGAAAAAAAAAGAAAGAATCAAGATTCAAGATTCGAAGACTGAGAGACGAGATGTAGAATGGAAGCATTAGATACCAAGATTGATCGATCACCGAGCAATTAACTTTTTTGGCGAAGATATTAAGAAGAAAATTGAGGTTCTACCATAAATCAATTGACAAAGTGCGAAGTAGCACAACCTCTTACAAGTTTTTGCATGATTTGGTAGCTCACCAACGTGGGACTTGATCCTCACATTCTCATAAGTTTATCCATCATAAATTATTTTGATTCTTCGAAAAAGAAAATGTCAATTCCCTAGTTAAATAATCACATGACTTAAAATAGCAACTGGAACTACAAATATAATAGAAATATTCAACATCTAACTGTCCATGCTCGCACAATAATGCATGTCAATATTATTCAACCTCAAGGGTACTTTGACCAGCTGGATTTTATCCAAATTAAAGTCGTTAACTGTCTGTGTGTGACACATTAAGATCCTCTTCCCTTCTAATGTCTCATCATAATTACTAGCTGTCACCAAAATAATGTCACCACGTTATCCCCCACCGACGCAATCGTAGACTGCTACAGAGCACACATTACATCTTATATCACCAGACTCCGGGCAGTACCAGTTTCACGCATGCATGTCTCCCAGCCTTCAAGCCAATCAGCTGCAATTTGTTATTTCTTCATTATGTTTGGCCTCGTTTGGTATGAAGAATTAGAAGAATTAGAAGAATTAGATTACAATGGATACATCACTGTTTATAAGTTATTTTAAAGAAGGAAATTGAAAAATATGGCTAATTTAGAAGTAGAAGATAGATTACTAAAAAACTTTTACGTTTTCAGCCAAGCCAAACTTGGCTCCGCCCTTCCATTTGATTGTCTGCAGTATTGTTTGGAAGATTTTATGTATTATCAAAAGATATCATCCAATATTTCATACTATAAAATGTATTTACGTTCACGAGATGAATTTGATTGGGATTATTTAACTTTAATCTTTGAAAAAGATTAAAATTTAATAAAAACCTGGTATTAGTATCCATTATAGTCTCTTTATGTGTCCTTAATTTAGATTAATTAATGTGTAATTTATTCAAATATTTAAAATTATTAATATACACATTTTAATTTATTTTTTGTCCAAAAAAAGTTTTTTAAATTTATTAATTTTATCTAATATTCTTTAAACTTGAAAGACTCAATTAATGTAAATGTTAGTACCGAAATATTTGTATCGAAATGTATTATATTAAATTAATGTACCGAAATGTATGCACCGAAATGTATACACCGAAATGTGTGTACCAAAATGTTAGTACTGAAATGTGTGTACCAAAATATATGCATCAAAATGAATTATATTGAATTTAATGTACCTAAATGAAGAAGAGAAAGTATATCGAAATAGATTGTATAACAAAATTAGTTTATCTAAATGTTTACAACAAAATATATCATGGTGAATGAAACGAAAAATATAATTATAATGAAATATAAAACATTAAAATTAGGAAGAGAAAGAAAAATAATTAAAACAAAAAAATATAATTAATAAATGAGGCGATTAATGTATCAAGGGACTAAAATTAGATTTTGATCTTACTAATGATTTTAGTCTAAAAGTCATTTTGACTAAGTATTAGAATGAAGTTTCCTAAAGTTACTTAAATGTACAGTTTAAATTAATAATCTAATTAACTAATGAAAGAGAAATTATTGTTTTTGTTTACACAGATAAATGTAACACTTTTTTCACTCCTTATATATATGATTCATTCATAATTTTTTGCAATTAAATAACAAAATGAGACATATACAGAACAATATATCAAAAAGTTAAAAACTGATCAGAAAGATTCTGCACGTGAAAATGGAATGACAAGTAGCATGTATACATAGCATTGTCATTATACAGTGAAGTTTGGAGAAGTTTGAAAGCACGTCAATAAAAATATGAAGATGGAGAAATCTCTGTACGCGGTCAAGGATTCTTGTCACCCTTGTTCAAAACTGGACATAAACTTCTTACATATTTTCTTTGACGTTCATAAACATCTTCTACATCCGTATCGCAATTTACTCCTAAAATTTAGCTTTGCATAAAGAGAACTATACGGCTCAAGATTTGAGTACTTATAAGTTATACACACCTAGTAGATAGCTACAGTGTGAAAAATGATAACTATGAAAGTTAAATTAACCAGTAAGGCAGTGTGTAGTGTACAATTACTAAACAATTATTTTCATTCAATTTTCATATATATATTTCGAGTTTATTGCATACATTTCATATTTATATTGATGAGAAGATAATTCGAACTGAAATACAATGAAACAGACACTTTATCTACCTAACTCAAATCACAGCATAAAAATATTCTTTAACCAAAAGAACAGTAACTCACAAGTTGATGATTATGTAATTAGGAATCCATCAATTTATTGTGAAGATATCAATGGGCCCGGTATAATTATTTCAGTCAACCATTAGGTCATCATATTTTGAACCTTTCACCTCAGAGAAAACATGCACATTCACAACCACTAATGCAATTAGGTCATCATATTAAGCATCCAATCAAACGAAAGTTTGTTCGTTAAAGCCCCATTTGATGGTTTGATGTTTTTATTGACTGTGATGATGACTTGGCAATCAACTAATGACATGGCAATATTAGAATTAAAGATCGGTGACTTGGATGATGACTTGGCATTTTAGTCAGTTAATATTGTTGTAACTAATTCAGATTGTTAGGATTGATTGTTAGAGTTAGTTAGCACATAGAGGCTATATAAGCCAAGAACTGGTGTAAGAATCGAGTAACACAGTGTATCATTTTCCTTCAGTAATACAAGCTTTCTCAATTCATTTCTTTCTTCGTCTTTCTCTCTGCTTCTTTCTTTCTATTTTCCAGTTTTGTCATGAGTTTTGGGTCAGATTATGAAGTAGGCGACAAATAGTTGTGATTTATTCATCTTCTTGATTTTCTAGTGGGATTAAATAATCCTTTATGTTTTGTAAACTAAATAATATTGAAGTTAATGATTGAATTATTACTTAAACGTTAATAAATGTGTTCATTTTCTATTAGTGATACATCATTTAGTTTGCAAATTTAGTTTATAAATTTAGTCTTCCTAACATTACTCTTTATAAAATTATCAATTTGGTCTTTTATATTTTGAAGTCATCTTTGTTTACTCTCTAAAAACGGGCAATAATATTAATTCTTTGATGAGATTGGAATTCAATTAAAACTTAATGTAAGATCAAATATTAATTATAGTCCTTTGACTAGATATCCACACACTAGTAGAAAAACCTGTTTGCGCGACGGAATCTTGCGCGACGGACCAAATTTCGTCGCTCAAACATGGTTTGCGCGACCCAAAACAACAAACGTCGCGCAAACATACTTTGCGCGACGCGGCCCTGACTTTGCGCGACGTAGGAAAAATACGTTGCGCAAAGTGTCTTTGCGCGACGCAGGGCCTTGTCGCGCAAAGTTTTGGCGCCAAACAAAGACTATTTTACCGCTTTTTCCAACTTTGCGCGACGCACGCTTACATACGTCGCGCAAAGAAGCTTTGCGCGACGCCACCTTCGTCGCGCAAAGTTAATGATTTTTTCTGCTCCACTTAATCAGATTGGGAGGCAGAAACTGCAAACCCAGTTGCAGTAGCTACCTCCATCCTCCATCTCTCTTCAAAACCTTCTCCAATCCCTGATCTCAAGCTCCGTGAGGTCCTTCTCGCGTTCACGCCGTCTCCATAAATCCCTTGGATATCAAAGTGAGTCAAATTTCACCCTTTTTTTAATTTAATTTTACCTTGTTTTTAGATTGATCCTATTTCTAAGATGTGTTTGTTTGCCAAGAAAATAAGGGATACACACACACACACATCCACACACACACACACACACACATAATTATTTTGATTACACATATATTGACACACACACACACACATCCACACACACACACACACACATAATTTTTTTGATTATTGACACACACACACACACATCCACACACACACACACACATAATTTTTTTGATTATTGACACACACACACACATCCACACGCACACACACATAATTATTTTGATTACACATACACACATACACACACACACACACACACACACACACACACACACACACAGACGCACACACACATAATTATTTTGATTATTGTGATTTAGTTTTAGTGATTATTGTGATTTAGTTTATTTGTATGCACATATGTTTGTACATCATGTACAAAATTATTTTGTGTTGTACGAAGTTAATATTACTTAACTTCGTACATTTTTTTTGTTCAATAAAAGCTTAGTTTCCCATTTGAGAATTAGTTGGATTTCGTGCATGGATGCGGTCCAATTAATTCTTGAATTGTCCCATTTTTTGGACAGTTTGGGAATGCATAGTTATATGTTGTAGTTTGCGGTTCACGGATTAGGTTTCGATAGTGGAAATTTTGGTAACATTTCCTGATGTTCTTCGAGTGCACGGTGGATATTATGTATCTACGTCGTGCACTTGAAGAACTGTAAGGAGATGCTGCCGAAATTAGCCCACGTCGAAATTTAATCCATTGGAATCGTAAATTACGGCACATAACTATGCATTCCTGAATGGGATAGGGCCCTTACCGGAGGAATAAGGTGACAAGACAATAGTTGAATTTGTTCTAATTCTTGTACTTTTATTGGGATTGCAGACAAAATGGACAGACAGTGGATACATAATCATAATAGATGTGTTGTTGAGTACTTGGATGGAATAGATGAGTTCATTGAATTTGCAACTAGACACAAGGTAGGTTCAACTCATATCCGATGTCCGTGTAGGAGGTGTAACAACTCAATGTGGGAGACATTCGAGAATATTCGATTTCATTTAGTAAGTAATGGGATGGTTGAGACCTATACTACTTGGTATCATCATGGAGAACGATTAGACCAAGCTTCATCTTCATACGTGACACAAGTGGAGACCGTTGAATCTAATATGGAGCCTAATGAACAAGTTTTGAATATTGTAAATGACGTTTATCCATACGCCTCGAGCAACACCAATCAGGAAGGAGGAGATGACAGTCGTCCAACCATGGACAGTGAGGCATTCAAAAACTATGAAAAACTATTGAAAAATGCCAAGCAAGATCAAGTTTCGTTTGTCAAACAAGTGTTTTGATTACTTTTTGGGAGTTATCAAGAGGATGCTTCCAAAGGAGAATTGTTTACCTGAAGATCATAAAAGTGCCCAAAAAATGTTGAAGGGTCTCGGACTGGGGTATGAAAAAATTCACGCATGTGTAAATAATTGTATATTGTTCTATAATGAAAACAAACAGTTGGATAAATGCCCTGTCTGCAATGAGCCGAGGTTTAAAATGACATCAGAGAAAAGAAAGACCAAGATTCCACAAAAAGTAATGCGTTATCTTCCATTGAAGCCTAGGTTGCAGCGATTGTACATGTCGATGCATACCACAAGCGACATGAGATGACATAAAGAAGGACGGGTAAATGATGGTGTTATGAGGCATCCTGCAGATGGAGAGGCATGGAAAGAATTCAATCGGATGTACCCTGATTTTGCAGCTGACCCGCGCAAAGTCAGATTGGGACTTGCCACTGACGGATTTAATCCGTTTGGGGCTTTAAACCAAATCCACAGCACTTGGCCGGTCATCGTGTTTCCTTATAATCTGCCGCCTTGGAAGTGCATGAAAAAAGAATACATGATGTTGACTCTATTAATTACCGAAGATCCAGGAAAGTCCATTGATGTTTATTTACGGCCGTTGGTTGATGAGCTAAAAGATTTATGGGAAAACGGTGTTCGTACATACGATAAGTATACTGGGCAAATGTTCACCATGCGAGCGGCAGTGATGTGGACAGTTAACGATTTTCCCGCGTATGCAATGGTTTCTGGGTGGATGACTAAGGGTTATTTGGCATGTCCAATATGCAAGGAGAACGTAACATCGTCTTGGCATGCAAGAAAAGTTTGTTATCTTGGTCATTGTAGATGGCTCCCTTGGGACAATAAGTGGCGTCAGAATGAAAGAGTCTTCCACGGCACAAAAGAGACTCAGCCAAGACCAAGAGAATGGTCTGGGGATGAGATTTTGGATCAGTTAAACCATTTGGAATTTGGTCATTTCGGCAAAGGGGTCAGTAAGCCCAGGCCAACTACACATCTGAACTGGACGCACAAGAGTATGTTCTTTGAGATCCCGTATTGGTCAAAGTTATAATTGAGACACAACCTCGATGTTATGCATATTGAGAAAAATGTGTTTGATACTTTGGTCGGGACAATTCTAGACATTGAAGGAAAAACAAAGGACACGATCGAAGCTCGGCTCGATTTGGAACGAATGGGCATTAGGTCATCCTTGTGGATGAAGAAAGTCGGTGGTACATTAAAGAAAGGCCATCCTTTTTTCACAGTTAAGCCGAATGGGAAGAAAGAGTTTTTCAACTTTATTTCTTATGTAAAGTTTCTAGATGGGTATGCTTCCAATATCTCGCGTTGCGTGAACGTGAAGGGGTGTAAATTTTCAAACATGAAGAGTCATGACTGTCATGTGATACTCCAACGCCTTCTTCCGGTTGGTATTCGACATTTATTGCCTCTTGATGTGGTGAAACCAATCGTGTTGTTGTCGAGATTTTTTTCGTAGTTAACTGCAAGGTGTTTGCGGAAGTCGGATGTTAAACAATTGCAGGAAGACATTGTGAACGTCTTATGCAAGTTCGAACAAATATTTCCCCCAGCTTTCTTTACAAGTATGATTCACGTGATGATTCACTTGCCAGATGAGGCATTGCTTGCCGGACCAGTGAACTGTCGATGGATGTATCCAATAGAAAGGTATTTAATTAAGCATATATATATATATATATATATATATATATATATATATATATATATATATATATATATATATATACACATACAACAAACGCTTTGAATAATTTGTAGCATACCTTTTATTTGTGCATATATCTTGGTGGGTTGAAAAAGTGTGTCCGAAACAGGGCAAAGCCCGAAGGATCACTTGTGGAGGCATGGGTCGCATATGAGTCACTTACTTTTTGTGCAATGTATCTTCAAGATGTTGAGACAACTTTCAATCGGCCTCAACGCAATAATGACGGTGGTGTTAAAAAATTAATATCAATTGAAATAAAGGGGAATTAGGTGTGGATCATACCTCGTATTCGACCTTGTGCTAAATTTCACAAATCGTAATCTAGAAGTCCAACCCTAAATTAATTTGGGGAGAATCTGTGCACAGTGAGGTCGAAAGAGAAATCGGTGATGTGGGAGGAAGTGAGGGATGAGAGTCACTGAGTGACTGAGTGAGGGTGAGGTCTGATGTGGGAGGAGGAGAGAAATCGGCGAGGAGGGTGAGGTTGAGAGAGAGAGTGACTGAGTGAGGGTGAGGTCGAGTATGGTGAGGGTGAGGGTGAGGGGGTGAGGGTCTGAGATTAACGAGAGAGAGAGAGAGTGAGGGTCCGCCAAAATAAACAAAAAAAACTTGGAAATTTGAAAAAACAAAAAAAAAAACCGCCTATTTTTTACTATTGGACCGCCAAAATTATCACAACTAGCGCGACGTAGGTATACAATTTGACGTCGCGCAAAGTGGTTTTGCACGACGACCACATTAAGGCGTCGCGCAAGGTATTTTTTTTTTAAAAAAATTATTCCAAAAATTACTAAAAATGTGACTTTCTTCCTTTGAAATTCAAATATTTTTTTACATAAACCCCACAATAGTATATTTTTCTAACAAAAACCCAAAATAATTTTTTTAGATATATTTATATATATATATTATTCAATTTCTTAAGTGTTATAAGTACAAAATAAATAAATTAAATTCTACTTAGTAATTAATGTTTTGATGGGATACGCATTGTACGAAACTAGTTTCAACGATCCAACCGTCAAATTTGTTTGTATATGCTTCGAGATCGCATAAGCTAAAAATCGAAAAAAAAAAACATTCAGAGATCAAGTAACGGGACAAAACTTTTCGACGGCTATAAACGAAAAATCACCAAATTAACGGTTATTTTAACTCCGATTTTGATGATTTTTTACAGATACACTCTTTAACCCTGTATGAATACAATGAACCAATTCGATCGTAAATTTAACACATTTACATAAGTGGATACCACAAAATCTTATGTTATACTCAATGAAAGTATAAATAAATTCCAAGTGTTGGTGAATCTAATGTTTTGATGGGATACGCATTATACGAAACTAGTTTCAACGATCGAACCGTCAAATTTGTTTGCATATGCTTCGAGATGGCATACGCCAAAAATCGCAAAAAACAAACATTCAGAGATCAAGGAACGGGACAAACTTTTTCGACGGCTATAAACGAAAAATCACCAAATTAACGGTTATTTTAACTCCGATTTTGATGATTTTTTACAAATACACTCTTTAACTCTGTATGAATACAATGAACCAATTCGATCGTAAATTTAACACATTTACATAAGTGAATACCACAAAATCTTATGTTATACTCGATGAAAGTATAAATAAATTCCAAGTGTTGGTGAATCTAATGTTTTGATGGGATACGCATTGTACGAAACTAGTTTAAACGATCGAACCGTCAAATTTGTTTGCATATGCTTCAAGATGGCATACGCCAAAAATCGCAAAAAACAAACATTCAGAGATCAAGGAATGGGACAAACTTTTTCGACGGCTATAAACGAAAAATCACCAAATTAACGGTTATTTTAACTCCGATTTTGATGATTTTTTACAGATACACTCTTTAACCCTGTATGAATACAATGAACCAATTCGATCGTAAATTTAACACATTTACATAAGTGGATACCACAAAATCTTATGTTATACTCAATGAAAGTATAAATAAATTCCAAGTGTTGGTGAATCTAATGTTTTGATGGGATACGCATTGTACGAAACTAGTTTCAACGATCGAACCGTCAAATTTGTTTGCATATGCTTCGAGATGGCATACGCCAAAAATCGTAAAAAACAAACATTCAGAGATCAAGTAACGGGACAAACTTTTTCAACGGCTCTAAACGAAAAATCACCAAATTAACGGTTATTTTAACTCCGATTTTGATGATTTTTTACAGATACACTCTTTAACCCTGTATGAATACAATGAACCTATTCGATCGTAAATTTAACACATTTACATAAGTGGATACCACAAATGAAAAAGGTAATGCAAGAACCCCAAAAGAAAACCAAAATAAGAGAAGGAAAAAAAAAAAAAAAAAAAAAAAAAAAAAAAAAACTACTTTGCGCGACTCAGGTTCTCTTACGTCACGCAAAACAGCTTTGCGCGACGTAGGAGCACCTGCATCGCGCAAAGTAGTTTTTTTTTTTTTTTTAATCTTATGGTTTAGGAAATAAATAAATGTAAAGCTGCAACAAATAACAAGCATTATCTGATCAAATTCAACTGCTTCTATACCGTTATACAATAAACATTCAAAACAAATGATTGAAACTTTATATATATAAGCCATCAAAAGTATTCAATTCACGTTTCTAAAGAAGAAGAAAAATATTGAATTCTCAACAAATAATTTTTTTTACATATATATCATTCAATTTCTTAAGTGTTATAAGTACAAAATAAATAAATTAAAATCTACTTAGTAAATATATATACCATTGAAGTTGATGGGATACGCATTGTACGAAGCTAATTTCAACGATCTAACCGTCAAACTTGTTTGTATACACTTCGAGATCGCATACGCAAAAATTCACAAAAAATGAACAAGTATATGGTATGATTTCCGGATGGTAATACAAAAACTGATTTCAACATATTCCTTTACAAGTTTATATTAATCCTCATCCGAACTACAATAATAACTCTCGCTATCCTCACTACTATCATTTCCGGATTCCCATTCGTCTTCATCTTCGTTTGCCTCTTCCGGTGCGTTGTATTGAGGCAGATCACCAAGGTCAATTGATATTTCGACATCGGGAACTCCAGGTACATCAAACGGTTCTTGGACAATATTAGCATCCCAAAGTGTTTCTTCACCAATTTCTATCGAAGATGATAACTGTTGGTCAGCAACGTTGTCGTCGTCATCATCATGATCTTCTGGAATATCATATAGCCCTCTTCGATCAATCTTCTGAACAACTTTCCAACCATTGCCGGCTTTAGGGTCGTCTAGATAGAATATTTGTTTCGCCATAGTTGCCAAAATGTATGGGTCTTCATCGTACCAATGTCTCGTAGTGTTTACTGATAGTAAACCATGGTCTCGCTTAACACTCGTTCGGTTATGTGGGTTTGTATCAAACCAAAGACACTTAAACAGTATCACTTGACACCTGTCTTTGTAAAGCAATTGTACTACACTAGTTAGTTTTCCATAAAAATCAATGTCTTCACTGTCGCCCGCACCCGAGACATGGACACCACTATTTTGAGTAGACAACTTGTCATCACGCGTTGCCCCCAAGAACTTGATCCCATTGACGTGACAACCTGAGAACAATTCAACGTGAAGCGGTCCTCTCGCCAAGTTATATAATTCTTCATCGTAATAGGGTGAATTCAATTCCTTCAATTTGTTCATCTAATATGACATATACAAAAAGTTAACATGTTAGTGTAACCAATTTTAAAGACGGGCTTGAACAAGTTGGAAAATATGCTCAATTCAAACCACATACAACTTACATGTGCGTGAAACCACGAAGGAAACAAGTCACGATGCTTCTTGGCATACACTTGTGAAGGATGTTCCCGCTTCATCAACTGTTCATGCTCTTCAAGGTATGGCAAAGCCACGTCACAATTGTTGAGTATGAACCAATGCGCTACCTCAATGTTCTTTTTTGTAAACGATTCGCCTTTTACAGCAACATCGAATGGTCGCGCAACAAGTTTCGAAATTTCTAGGGTTTTTGAATTCGATGGTATTTGCAGGTTCATCGTTTGGTGGTCAACAGAGATCCCAAGTTCACAAATTTCGTCGAGGTTTGTAATTTAATTTGCCTTTTTTTTTTTGCAGTGTTTTGCAATTTTGGATTTTCTTCTGAGAAGCAATTTTCTTACATTTTCTCTCTGGTTTCCTGGCGAGAGAGAAGGAAGTAGAGGAAAACGATTTGTCTTGCTTTAGAAACTTGATGCGAATTAGTTGTTGGACTATCTTTAAATTGGTGCCAAAAGTTTGAGGATATCCTTCCCTGTCCAGAAGAATCATAAGGGTAGAGGAATCATGAACTTTTAATGCGTATTTTGAAGTAGATTGAGTGGGGTATAGATTATTTGAAACCTCTGACCAACCTATATTTTATGTGCTGTTTTGCTGGACACTTGATTCTAATGGTGCCATTGATTTTTATATGGTTTCTATCTGACAGCTTCTCTTGCATCTTTCTACCCTATATCTATTACTCAGGGTTGTTGTGCTGAATGTGATGATATTAGCAGTTCATTTTCCAAGAACCTCTTAAATCATATTATGTATCATGCAATTGTTTCCGATTGACATGTTGTAATGCATCTGATGTAGGAAAGAGTAGGGTAGCGGAATATAGATTGTTTAGCTGATGTGCAATCATAGAAAACTTAAAAAAAAATTAACATAGAAAACTTAAACCCTTTTGCTTGGAATAGTTTTTGTGATAGTTCATCTGGTATGCCATTTGTTTTAACATTGTTTGTTTTAATCTGTTTGTTTTAACATTGTTTTAATCATCTGGTATGCCAGTTGCTTGATATAATTTCTGTATGTGAGTTGTTTGCTTTTATGCCTTGATTGAATCAACTAAATTAAATAGTGCTGCATTTCTAGAGGACCTCTCTAGCTTACACATATTCGATGCAGATGGCAATACACTTGTTTGTAACATAGAGGAAAAACTGAAGGAAGGTTGATCTATTTTATTTAACTTTCTGGAATTGTGGAGTAGTGGTTTCTAAAGCTAACCATGTAAGAAAATATGATTGGACAGAGTTGAATTCAAATTAAAAAAAGGAAAATAAGTCAAGAAATTGAATTTGTAAGGAGCTCAAAGACATTTCGATTTGGTCATTTACATACAGCAATATTAAAAACCTTTACATTTCTTTCTAATGAGATATTTTCAGTTTAGCAATGAAAATTCCTTAAATATTGATTTATCTTCAGTTTGAAGCCGGTTGCCTTGTAATTTTGTGTGCGGTTGTAGAAAGGGAGGGCATATTGCTGTTGCCTGTTTGGAGTATTGACTCGTAGATATATTGTCATACCAATATCATTCATTACAGGGTTAAAAAAACTGAGTTCTGAAACTCAACATTCCCTATGGTGTCTAGTATACTAATTGGTACATCCAGTGTGGTTGTTTAACTTGGGATGTCCACTGCACTGGTTTTGAAGTTCCCACTCATAAGTTGTGTGGATATGCACATTGTGGTTGTTTCTGAAAGCATCCCCATACATAGCATTTTTCAAAAATGTGGGATTATCATTGTTTTATTATCCTTTGAGTGATCATTGTTTTATTTTCCTTTCGGTGCAGGGCATTGACGGGGTGCTTGACCCAACGGAGGAGGAGGAGGCCAAGATTGAGAAGAAATCTGCACCGGTTATAAAGGTTGCTGCTAAGCCCAGGAGAGGTATATTCAGTAGCTTTGGAACAAGGCTATGTGAAATATATTATAAATAGTTTCGTATTAGTGCTTTGGAACGCTGCATCTCTCCAAAGACTTGGATTCTCACTCGGATGTGAAAATAAAAATTTGAAAAGATTTGGAATGAGGAAGCATGTGAGTGTATGTAATAAGTATTATTAGGAGCACATACTGATACTGCACATAATGATATCTTTCAAGCACCGCACCCGCACGTATGAATTATGAAAGCGGCGTAAATGATTTGAAATTTTGAATGCCATACACTGAGTTTGAGTCTCCATACTATAATCTCTAAACAGTTTGTCTTTTATTAAAAATCAACTCATCATCTCCTTAATTAATTAATTAATTTCTTTTCTTTTCTTTGCATATGTAATTATATATTCTGATTTGTGGGCAGATGAGACAAACATTTGGAATTTGGAATTGAAAGGGAGATTGAGAAAGAATAAGAGGATAGAAATTAGGATGTCTTTCTCCTAAATAAAATCACACTAATTAATTTCCTCCCTGGAAATTATGCATGGGAAATTGAGTCATGATCAATGTTCAAAAGACAAACCCACATACATACTTACATACACACACACATATGTGAAATGAACAGAGTTGATACTCGTCAAGCATGTTTAATTTACTATGGCAAATGCATCATTGACTTGAGGTTTTGGGCCCGTTGGCTATCCACTTGTTATTGTCTCTTTATATTCTTGCCATTTTTTTTATCTGCTCCAAACCAATGTTATATTTAGTTTCTAATGTTACATTTTTATGGTTCAACAATTGTATAGATGTCGCACTTGATCACTCGTCGTCGAAGTGTGACGAATGCACCTCCCACATTATCAGCACCTACTGCTCCAGCCGTGAGTGCTCCAATCATTGGGGAGCCAACACCCCTTGCTGAGGCTGCTGCTACGGCGTCCCAGGTGCCCGTCTCATCGACGTCATCAGTGTCAGTTGAGCCGCTTAGTGCACGACGGCCTCACCGGTAACGCCGCGAGCCGGAGCCTTCTGATCACACTTCCTCGGCATCCAGAGTCTAGGGTGAGGCCTCCCGTCCAGGTGGGGGTTTTTTTTTTTTTTTTTTCTAATTCTCACTACGTTGTATTTTTTTTCCATTATAAAACTATTATTTTTATGATGGTGAAAATTTGCTGGATTGTGAAATGTGTTGCCAGCTAAAAAAAACACAAGGGGGCCTAGTCGAATGCTGAAGCAACAGGAAACTATACGTCAGACCAATTCCAAGATCAAGATTGCGTATGACCTGCGACATTGTGGAGCGCCTACCTCAAAGCAGCATAGCGGCATCGCTACTAGTTGTGGTACTATTATTCGAGACCATTGTCCTTTTCAGTGGGAGTCTTGAGCAGTAATTCCGGAGGATACGAAGAAACTGGTGCGAGAAGCACTGTCGGTTAGTATATTAACTTTTACCCTTTATCATTTTTTTTTAATTTTGTTTACAAATATTATTAAATTTCTTACTATTATTTTATTATTTTTCATATTCGTAGGTCTTTTATGATCTTACGAACATATGCCCGAGGCCATGGCCTACATAGAGGCGACCTTAGCAACCCGGTACAAACATTGGAAGAACAATTTTCACACGTATTTTAAGCGATGGGATGATTCGGAGATTGCTAGCCTACATGTTCCGGGCGAGTTGAAGGACCGGCCAGAGGATTGGGAGTGGCTCTGCAAACATTTCACGTCGCCAAAGTTTGTTGTATGTACATAATATTTTAATAATATTTTATTATTGTTTTAGTTATTTTTTTAAGCTTATTTTGTTAATTTATTTCAAATAATCGCACTAACATGTATATTGTGTGTTTAACAGAAGAAATCTGTTGCTGGCCAGAAAGCTCGGGAGTCAAAGACACTTCTCCACCATTCTGGTTCGATGCCTTTTTCGTATAGGCTTGAGTCACGATGTCAGGTAAAAATATATTAACTTTGAAATTTTATACAATTTATTTATTATTATTGATTAATAAAATTTTCTTAATGTTTTTTTTTTATTCAGGAGGGTTCTAAGTTCCCACATATTGACATGTTCAAGGACGTTTACGTTCGACCCGGCGATGAGACCGTTGAGCAGCTTTATGTAAGTATATGTAATTCTTATTATTATAAATCGTTCAAATATTATTTATATTTTGTTATTAAACATTATATGTTTTTTCTTTATTATTACAGGGTGATATGGTGGAAAAGAGCTCTACTGTTCTTCAAGAAGCAACATCTCAGCTTCCCCCGGAGACCCCGATCGAAGATGTCATTGTACCTGAGGATGTAGATGTTCAGATCGTGAATGAGGACTTGAATCAAAAATTGGGTCGTCGCCATGGCAAGGCTGTTCAGTGTATGGGGAAGGCGGGGGTTCGTGACACGGGTGCCTCCTCTTCCAAATCATCCACAGCAGAGGTCAATGCCTTGAAGGAGGAAGTGACAACCCTAAGAGGCCAGCTTGTGGCCCAGGGCGAGCACATTAGGGCCCAGGACGAGAGGATGAGTAGGATTGTAGATGCCTTAATGAGGTCCGGCCTCCAAATCTCGCCAGCACCTGATCTTGCTCCACCTTCGACTTCCCAGCCGCTTCACCCAGCTGATACCCAGTAGCATGATGTATTGAACCTAGAAGACTTGTAGTTTTTTCTTTTTTGTTAGGACATCTTGCATTAGTACATTTTCATATATTTTATAATTAAATACTTTTTCTTGGTTTATTAATTATTGTTTATAATTTAATTACAATATTTATTAAAAATTAAATAAAAAATGTTTTGGCAAAAAAAAAAAGAAAAAAAAAGAAAAAAAAAGAAAGTTTGCGCGACGCAGGAACCTTTATTGTCTTTCAAACTCTCTTTGCGCGACGCAGCCTACGTCGCACAAAGAGGGTCTCACAAAGAGGGTTTGAGCGACGTAGCCTACGTCGCGCAAAGAGGGTTTGCGCGACGTAGGCTGCGTCGCTCAAACCCTCTTTGCGCGACGCAGGAACCTTTATCGTCGCGCAAACCCTACTGTCACGGCCTTTGCGCGACGGAGAATGCGCAACTAAGGTTTGTTGCGCCATCTTTTGACCGACTTTTTTTGACTTTGCGCGTCGTCGCGCAAAGTATTTTTCCTACTAGTGACATCAGCATTTTTATTTAAATTCATAATTAATTGTTATTAGATACTTAAATACCTTTTATTTTCATTCCCAAAATGCCCATATGAACTATTTGATTTTTTTTGTCAAACTAAAAATTTTGATTTATTATTTGATCCAGATTTTTTGCCATCATTCTTGACTTCCTCTATTAATAAAGGGTTTATATCACAAATGGTCCCTGAAATTGACCCCATCAATCATGATGGTCCCTGAAATTGGAAATCGATCAATGTAGTCCCTGAATTTTAACTCGCAAATCAATGTGGTCCTTCTGTTAGTGTTCCGTCCGAATTAACTTTAAAAAAAGGTTACAGAACCAATTTTTCATGGTAAAATGATCAAAAATAACCCTGTTACTTATAATTTTACTTACTACCTCTCTTTTCTTTTTTCCATCTTCACTTTTCTCTCCATTTTTTCATGGATTTGGTGCTAAAACTAAAATAAAAACAAAAAAAAGTGGTTCTCTAACCTTTTTTTAGTGTTAATTTGGACGGAACACTAACAGAAGGACCACATTGATTCGCGAGTTAAAATTCAAGGACTACATTGATCGATTTTCAATTTCAGGGACCATCATGATTGATGGGGTCAATTTCAGGGACCATTTGTGATATAAACCCATTAATAAATGCAGTTGAATGGAAAACCATAACAAAAAAAATATTGGTGAAACGTTAAGAAAAAAAATGCAAACTACATGGTCTATCATTATGCAAGTTACAAAGTAATGAGTATATACGAAATAATTATAAACTGATTGTACCTAAATACATGTACTGAAGTATGTGTACCGAAGTATGTCTACTAAAATATATGTACCGAAGTATGTGCACCAAAGATGTGCACCGAAGTATGTGTACCGAAATATATAAATGTACTGAAATATAATACCCAAAACATGTGTACTGAAATATATGTACCAAAGCATGTGTACCGAAATATATGTACTGAAGCATGTGTACCGAAACATGTGTATCGAAATATATGTACGAAGTATATGTACCAAAATGTATGTACCTGTATAGTAACTATAGTTCTCAAAAGTATAATGTAGCTATACAAAAAAAGATTTCTTGTTGAGATCACTATTGTTGTGAAATGGAAAACCAAATGGAAAAAAGGCTTCATATATTTAGGTATAACAATCACCAAATGGAAAGTTCCATTCCAATTAATAGAATTTTTTGAGGCAATTCAAACTATGCAAAATCAAAATTCATAAAGTCCAAGTTTTTATTTCGGAGATTGAAAGAGAGTTTTTTTTATGGAGATAATGTGAGCCTTTGGCCGACACCATGGAGATGAGTGGTGGTCACCGATTCATCGTGGAGCAGTATGGGTGGCTGTCTGCTAGGAGGGAGGGAGGGAGAGAGATCGAGATAGAGAGGGGGAGGGAGAGAGATCGAGATAGAGAGGGGGAGTGAGAGAGGATCATCACCTTATATCAAATTCTGCAATATTTCTCAAATGAGTAATAAATTAAATGCAAATTTTTGGATTTCAAATGAGTAATAAATTTTGCAACATTTCTCATAAAATCAATTATTGTTCACAGGGATATAATTGGAAGAAAAAAAAACCATAAAATCAATGTAAAATGGGTAAATATGACGTGGAATATGTATGATGACATGTAAACCGGATCAAAGGACTAAATCCAATTCTTAATCTTATACTATATATTAATCAAAAGTTGATCTTATTCAAGAATTAGACTCTAATTTTATACTCTAAAAACTCTATTCCTCCTAGGGACTCGTGATGCATGTATAAAAGGATTAACCATAACAAGATAATCTAATTCAATATATCTACATGCATTTTCCACACTTTGTCTTGCTCGACCTAGCTAGCTACCTCTTTTAAATAAGGAAGTTTTAACGAAAAGTCCGCGGTACTGTTCAATTTAACAAAAAATCATATTTTACACTAAAAAGTCAAATTTGGTACTATTCACTTTACCCTTTATTTTGTCCTTATCATTAAAACTCAAAGTTTTCAAACCTTTTTCATTAGTTTTCCTTTTAAATATTCTATTCAGAAAACGAAAGACGAATGCTTCTAGCTCCTAATATTACGATCTACAAAAGCAAAGACTTTGGACCAAGTTGGCTTAATGGCTGGCAACTAGCTAGCCTAACTTAGCAGACCCTTGAGGACAGGGCCGGTCCAGAGATTTTTGAGGCCCGGGACGATACCAAAAAATGTGCCCTAACTTTATATAAGAAAATTATTTATTTTCTCATGTAAGACATCGATAAAATTATACTTTGAAAAGCAGTTCAAACTCAATAATTTAGAAACACAGAAAGACTAATTTATTTGTATCCAGAGAAGGAAACCAAAAAACTCTGAGCTTCCATGTAGATAGATGATGAGTTTTGTTTTCCATATGAACTTTTAAAGTGTTTTTGTATAAATTGTGAGGTGTTTTTTCTTATTTACTAACCTTGTCAATATGAGACTCAAAAAATAATGATGTTTGAGTCTTTAATTAATATGTATAAGTAATGAATGGGCACTAAATTAAACATTTTGATGACACGTCATATGATTTGCAAATTTGCTCTAAAAATTTGGTCTACATATTACTCTTTGTAGAAGATTAGACTTGAATTCAAACGAATATTTAAAAATAGCAACCCACATAACTACTAGCTAGTTACTAAAAATAAATTAACAGCCAAACAAATATTCGTAAAAATTGAAAAGAATAAACACGCATATAGCATTTCGAACTTAGGAAATCTTGTTAATTTTAAACAAGAAAAACCATTGCTTCTATTTAAACTTTTTGATCATTTAACCAAATTTTATAAATTTATACTCTTATGAAAAAAAATTGTAAAAATTAATTTATACCCTTATGAAAAAAATTTGTAAAAATTGGAAAGTAAATAAGCACATGTAGTGTTTTGAACCCAAGACCTCTTAATTATTTTCACAAGAAGAAACCACCACTTCTAACTCAATTTCTTTGTAATCTAACCAAATTTTATAAATTTATACTCTTATGAAAACATATATAAATATACTACCGTAATAATTTTGGTGCCCCGAATTTTTTTGGGCCCCGGACGATCGCCCTGCCAGCACTGGGCCTGGGCCGGGCCTGCTTGAGGATTATCAATCTTGTTAACATTTCGTAGCATGAATGCATGGTGACCAGACCAAGAGGTCTTCCTTCCCAAAATCCAAGGTGCCTTTTGGTGCATCTTTTGTTTCATTTGTAGGATTTTTGGTGATGCTTAAACTCACCAAATCCACATACATATTGATGTTCTTTTTACGCAATAAAGATTTACATACAACTATAAATATCATTTATATTAAAGAATATTTTGTGGATGTGTTAATTTTATGTGTTCAAATATTTTATTATATGAAGTTATTACTGAATGGTGTTTCAAGGACCATAGAATCGTGGATTGTGTATGGTCGATCTCCTATTGGATAGACACTTGTGACAGTTACCTAATCCGGCAAGTCAAAGTTTTGGATCGAGAGAGAGCGATTAGTGGGTTAACGTTGGTCGAGTTTGTCTTCATATGAATGATCAGACTTGAGAGCTTTGCAACTTGAGATTACAGGAGCTACTGTTGCCAATGCGCGTCACCATGCAAACGAGGCTGCTCATCATCTTGTCCGTTTATGCCCTCTCCTCCCACTGTGTGCGCGCCTGGTTTGAAGTCACCAGATATCATTCTTAATGTTTTATTCACCGATGGCAGTATGGAATTGTGCTGGAATCTTTCCTCAGCTTTTTGTATTTACTACTGCTTAAACATTTTACGATGAATATATATATATATAAATAAGTGTTTTTTTATTAGCACCTCACAAATTATTGAATACACCTCATTCAATATTTAATGTTAAATGATTTGTATAAAATGACTATTTAAGCCCTAAAAAGTTAAAAAAGAAAAGAAAAGAAAGAAAGAAAGAACAATTATTTTCTTTCTGCATCCCAAATCATTTAAAAAGATTTTGACTTTTTACATTCTTTCCCTTATTGCTCATTTTCTGTTTAGTTATTCTTAATTTAATTTGTATTATGTAATTTCTTGATCTGTTGTAATGCATTTTTCATGAATTAAAGACTACAACTGATATGGATATTGATGAACTGCTCGATCCGAAGTGATTTTTCACAGTACTGGAAAAGAAGAAGCAATAAAGAATACAGTAGGCAAAACTGATATTCGTAGGTTGCAAATGTTCATTTCCCTTTCCTCTTTTTCACAAAGTTTTATTTAGAGGTTGCAAATGTGCTATAAGACAAAGACTTAATTTTTTTTTTTTTTTTGGGTACAAGATAAGGACTTGAGGTGGATTTTGGTGTGGAATATGTGGGGTGTATGGAATGTGTGGGGTGTGAGGGTAGTTTTGGTTATTAAGTGGGGCTTATTAAGATAGTTTTTAGTTTAAAAAGTAAGTGTAGGGTTTATTAAGTATTTGTGATGTATTCAATAATATGTGGGGTGTGAATATAATAAGTCTATATATAATAGGAGATTATATTCACACACCTCAAATTACTTCTCCCACACTTTTTTAATTTTTTAATATTTTTCTATTAAGTGTTAGTGGTGTGTAAAGAATATTAAAAAAATTAAAAAGTGTAGGAAAAGTAATTTGGAGTGCGTAAATATAATATATATATATATATCGCATTTTTCTAAAAAAAAGAAGAATTGAGGTTTCACGTAAAATCAAGAGTGGTGTGCTATCTATACATTTTTTTTTTAATTTTTTTTAAATTTTTAACTTTCATACATATTTTATTAATTTCTGTCATTTGATTCTTTTCAATTTATTTGATCTAACGATAAAAAAAAATTTGCTATAAGACAAAGACTTTAATTTTTTTTTTTTTTTTTGGGTACAAGATAAGGACTTGAGGTGGATTTTGGTGTGGAATATGTGGGGTGTGAGGGTAGATTTGGTTAGTAAGTGGGGCGTATTGAGATAATTTTTAGTTTAAAAAGTAAGTGTGGGGTTTATTAAGTATATGTGGTGTATTCAATAATATGTGGGGTGTGAATATAATAAGTCTATATATAATGGGAGATTATATTCACACACCTCAAATTACTTCTCCCACACTTTTTTAATTTTTTAATATTTTTCTATCAAGTGTTAGTGGTGTGTAGAAAATATTAAAAAATATTAAAAAGTGTAGAAAAAGTAAATTAGAGTGCATAAATATAATATATATATATATATATATATATGTATATATATCACATTTTTCTAAAAAAGAAGAAGAATTGAGGTTTCACGAAATCAAGAGTGGTGTGCTATCTACACACTTTATTTATTTATTTTATTTTTAACTTTCATACGTATTTTATTAATTTCTGTCATTTGATTCTTTTCAATTTATTTGATCTAACGATAAAAAAACTGAGAAGGGTGTGTGGAAGGTCAAAATAGGTTTGTGAATAACACCATCCTAAATCAATTGACAATACATCTTAGCACATGCAAAGTTTATTCTTTGTTGGATGTGAAAATCATACTCTCAACATCCCCTCACTGTGGAGAATTTCAAATATAACATGTGGACAACACAAGATGTGGAGCACGTGATGTGTAGACATTGAGCTTCACACTTAGAACAATTTGGTTGTTATACCATGAAAAAATAAAAATTCTACCATACAAATAATTCGCTCTATCAAGAATAATCTAACCACTTATATGCACACAAAATATTTAATTTATTTCTGCATAAGATTTATACGCTCAACATGTGCCATTTAAAGTAGACTCCACAATTTGAGATGACATATAACAAATTGTATACTCCACAATTTGAGATGACACATAACAAATTGTGTCTGGTATCGTGATCTCAAATACGACAAATTAATTAATAACCTAGTCTTACATATTAAGTGGCTTTTACCCTAAACGACAAGAGTATTGTCAAACATTACTTTGTACAGTAACTAAGATATGCACAACTTCCATTGGCTCTTAACTTCTGATTGAATAGAACAAGTACACCTAAGATCTATATCTCCTTTTGGCCGCTCATTGTTATGGGACTCCCTAGAAACTACATTTCAATATTTTTTAGAAAAATACATAGAAATAGAACAATTTTTTAATCTTGAAACAAAAATAGAACATTTCAAATGTGCACATAGCATGTACAACAATCAGATAGAAATAAGATTTTTCCTACACCTTGGAATGACCAAATTATCCTCCCATATAAATGGGTTATCTAGAAATTACAGCCCTCATTTCTCATTTTGTAGAGAGAGAAACAGACTTCCAATTCCAGTTCGAAGAACCCTAACCCACCCATCTTCTTCATCCAAGAGCTCTCTCTCTAACGTTCTAACCTACCCATCTTCTTCATCCAAGCTCTCTCTCTTTCTCTCTCTCTCTCTCTCTCTCTCTCTCTCTCTCTCTCTCTCTCTCTCTAACCGACCCATCTTCTTCGATTTTTACCTTTTCATTTGTAGGTTTTGTGAACTGGGTTTGCTTAATTTTTCTTTTTGATTGATGAATTTTTAGAGTTGAAGTGATTGGTTTGGTGTTGCTTGGAGGAGACCAAAATCCTTCAATTTGATTTTTGATTTTTTATCATTTCTCTAATTTATATGTGGGTTTTCATTTATTCTATCTTCTCCCTTTCTCTGCTCCCTCTCTCGATCCAAATTTACAAGCACTAAAATAGGGTTTGGCTTTTGTTGCAATTAAATGAAAAAATGTATTAAAGGTCAGTTGCATTTTGGAGAAGAGATCAATTTAAGGGAAAAGAGAGAAATAAGAGTGGAAAGAAGGACGAGATAAGGATATGGACGAAATTGTTTAATGTACTCGTTCGCTCTCTTCGTATTAAGCTCACTCATACACTGTATGTACACGACATGCACATATTACGCTCACAAATCTGAGCTTAATCCAAAAACCCATAGCTCACAGCTTTATCTTCGAAATCAGAAAAATGACGCAATCAGATAAATGACCCTAAACTTTATATGAAGAATTAAAAGATTCATTAATTTGAATTTGGTATCAAATTTGATTGGTTCAAGTATTTCAAGGATTTGAAAATTGCAGTTTGAATGGGCACAAAAGAACCCAATTGAATCAAAGGAAATTGTTTCACGAATTCGTTCGCTTTTTTCGTATTTGCCGGGTCTGCCTTTGAATGAAAGGAAAAAGTAGTAAACTATGTTAATGCAAAGTAAATACGCACCATATACACTATATGCACACCACATGCACATAATATGTACAGTACATGCATATGATATGCACAGAACGGGAGAAACTTTAACGGAAACATATTGGTATAGTGGATACTATTAAAACATAATTGTTACATATATAAGGTTACAGTTGTGGATGCAAATTTCCGCCTCCTTCTTCTTGGACAAAATTGCACCTACAAAACAATTAACACCTCAGGGTCAAGGCCAAGAGCCTCACACGCCCATGATGAATTGGGGGGGGGGGCTTTGGCCGAAGAACCTCCGATGCCAAAGTTAGAATTTAGAGAGAAAAGTGTTTAGAGAGCTTTTGGAGTTTTTGCAAGAGTCTTGGCATGAGTGTTTGGTGAAAATAGGAGCCTATTTATAGGGCTAGGAGTGGCCGGCCATAATGTCATTTTGTGGTTGAATTTTTGGTTTAATTAGCCAATTTATTGGCTAATTAAACCTATAGGAAATAAATGGGGAGTTATAGAGTTTATTGTCTAATTTAATTTGGGTAATAAAGTGGGTAAAGATAGGAAAAGTAGAGGACAAAGGGGATGGCCGGTTTTGACTAGGGAATACTTTGTGGTTAATGAGATAATTTAATTGACACTTAATGGATTAATTGGGTAATTAATCCATTAATTAACCAATTAACATAATATTTTGGAGGTTACTTTGGAAGAGGGAATTTGATGAGATAGTCTTTGAATTGTTTACCTCTTTTGCCAAAATATCCACGTGTCGCCTTGCGATTATTTTTGGCTCCACAAATGCCTCCACACCTGTTGGGCTACTCGCAGGAAAGGGCAGCAGGTGTAGAGATCTTCTTGTTTTAGGAAACTCTGAATTGCTTCCTATTTTGTTGTTGATTCTCTCTTTAATTGGAAATTAGGTCCTTCTAGGAAAGGGAAATAAATTTCTCTCAAAGCCTATTTAAGTCCACCTTAAGTGGGTTATTAAATCAACTTTGGAGAGCTATTTATTCTACCCTATAAGAGAGAGAGAGCTCAGAGGATATTTGTTCCTCCTCCTCTAGCAATCTTCTACATCTTGCCCGTGCAAAAGACCGTCTTTCGTTGATTTCTTCGTCTTCTCCGTGCCGCACCGATGTAAGATAAAATTAATTTTTCTTGTCTTCTTCTTGGATAGTGCTGTTGCGGGGCAACTGTCGGGGTGGTGCGACACGTCGGCTGGCAGGGGCCAGGAGTCGGCTCGGCATGGGCCGATGAGGTGTTGTGGCAAGGGCCACTGCTTGGGTTGCTTGGCTTGGCTAGAGCCAAGGATTAGCTTGGCATGGGCCAAGGAAGTGGCGTAGTTTGGGCTGCCACGTCTAGGCTGCTTGCCAAAAATGAGGAAACTGCTTGAGTTTGATTTCTCAGCTGTTGTAGATGGAGCAGTCAAGGATGGAGTTGCCAAGATCGAAGCTGCTGAAGATGAAGTGTCGGATGAGCGAACTGTTAAGTGCATTGCTGCCCCCTGAACATTTGCTGCCTAGTTGATCTTCTAGCGTTCGATCTTTTGAGCTATGTGGCCTTTTCGCACTGGAGAGCTTACCCAGATGGGTGTCGGGGAATTAGTTTACCCTTTCGCACTGGAGAGCAATTAGTTTATCCTCTCTCATTGGAGAGTAGACCCATAGGGGTGTCGGGGAATTGGTTTACCCTCTCGCACTGAAGAGCAATTAGTTTATCCTCTCGCATTGGAGAGCAGACCCTTTTGGGTATCGGGGAATTGGTTTACCCTCTCGCACTGGAGAGCAATTAGTTTATCCTCTCGCATTGGAGAGCAGACCCATATGGGTGTCGGGGAATTAGTTTACCCTATCGCACTGGAGAGCAATTAGATTATCCTCTCGCACTGGAGAGTAGACCCATATGGGTGTCGGGGAATTGGTTTACCCTCTCGCACTGGAGAGCAATTAGTTTATCCTCTCGCATTGGAGAGCTTACCCTAGATGGATGTCGGGGGATTGGTTTACCCTCTCGCACTGGAGAGCATGGAAGTTTTGCCTTTGTTAAGGTGGCAGAGCTCTCGGCTACCCCCGATTGTGACCTGCTGGTCTAGGCTGCTATTCCCTGTGTTCGGCTCGTCTATGTCGCAGCTATAGTGGGTGTGGTATATTCCTAGCAGGTGAGCGGGTAACTCGCACGGTACTGGCTGAACTTGAGCCGGATTGAGTGACTGCTTCTCTCTGTCCATTGTGCTGCCTACTCCGATGTGAGGTGGAGGATGCTCATTTGGGGCCTTGCTGCGAATGAACACTTCACCTGCAAGGTTGCTCATGTTGATTATTGGAATATGGCCTCAACCGTGAGTATATGTTTGTCCGTGGGCCTAACTGAGAGTGCACGCTCCCCCACGCGCTAAGACGGGAGTATACGCTATCTCAGGAGCTCAGTTGGGAGTGTACTTCGTTAAAACGCTCGGTTCGTGGCTGGTCGAGTGGCTGCTTGCCGGGACGCTGCGGAGAGGTTTTTCGTCTGCCCTCGTCCTACTTTGTGACACCTCGTCAGGGGCACGTTGCATCTTAGTGTGTTACAAGAGCTGGTTCACCAAGGTCGTCTGTTGTGCTAGGGTGCTGGTCAACTCTATGACTTGTCGAGACAAGTGTTGTTCGCCATTTAGATTGGATAAGCTTGGAAGGAATGTGCCTCCTTCAGCAGTGGAAGAGTGGTAGACTCCGGGCGCGAGATTTGAGTTGGGAAATGCCAAATCCACAAAGAAATATGGTGAGAATGCCCCCGGCTCGATGGTAGGTTCGGATGGTTGACATAGTCTTGGGCCTACTTAGGCTGCTTGAAAGGCCACGAGAGCAGGCTGGGCCACTGGAGTGGGCTACTCGGCGGGAGCAGGCTAGACCACGGGAGTGGGTTGCTCGGCGGGAGTAGGCTGGGCCACTGGAGTGGGCTGCTCGGCGGGAGCAGGCTGGACCACGGAAGTGGGCTGCTCGACATGTGGCGCACTTGAGTGCGAGGCTTGGGCTCGGCTAGGTAACGCATTGGGCTCGCGTTGGATTTGTGCGGCACGAGCCAGTTTTCCTTGGGCTTGGAATGACATGGCTTGGGTCGTAGCTTTGGTGCCATGGACCTCGCCGCAGGTGGTTGTCATGGTGGCCACCGCGGTGGTTGCCATGGTGGAGCCTCGTAGTGGTGGTGCCGCTCCAATTATTGTCACATTTAGTCTTGTGGATTGCCGCGATCCCATCTCTTAAATTTTGGAATTTTCCCTCGTGGAGTTTTCTAAATTTCTAGCCATTGTATTTCTTTTTTCACGTTTTATCAAAGAATCTTTGCAAATAAAAAACTCTAATAATAAGAACGTATGAAAAAATACAAGTGGACTAGAAAATAGAGAAAAAACCTTTTTTATGCGAGAGTTTTCTACGAGTATGAATTTCAACTCTCAATGAAAGCACGAATTTGTGGATACAAATTTCCGCCTCCTTCTTCTTGGACAAAATTGCACCTACAAAACAATTAACACCTTAGGGTCAAGGCCAAGAGCCTCACGCGCCCATGATGAATGGGGGGGGGGGGGGGCTTTGGCCGAAGAACCTCCGATGCCAAAGTTAGAATTTAGAGAGAAAAGTGTTTAGAGAGCTTTTGGAGTTTTTGCAAGAGTCTTGGCATGAGTGTTTGGTGAAAATAGGAGCCTATTTATAGGGCTAGGAGTGGCCGACCATAATGTCATTTTGTGGTTGAATTTTTGGTTTAATTAGCCAATTTATTGGCTAATTAAACCTATAGGAAATAAATGGGGAGTTATAGAGTTTATTGTCTAATTTAATTTGGGTAATAAAGTGGGAAAAGATAGGAAAAGTAGAGGACAAAGGGGATGGCTGGTTTTGACTAGTTTTTGGGAATACTTTGTGGTTAATGGGATAATTTAATTGACACTTAATGGATTAATTGGGTAATTAATCCATTAATTAACCAATTAACATAATATTTTGGAGGTTACTTTGGAAGAGGGAATTTGATGAGATAGTCTTTGAATTGTTTACCTCTTTTGCCAAAATATCCACGTGTCGCCTTGCGATTATTTTTGGCTCCACAACAGTGACAGTTTGAAAAGTCTTGTTACGTATATCAACCATCGCTTAACCGTGCACGTGGAAAACATGATACTCGTTGTCGTTATTTCATGGACACTCATGACCCTTAACGTCCTCTTAAGCTTTTTCTTAATTTTGTTTTCACCGAGGCCAACTAGGTTGTGGTCATACTTGCTAAATTCTGGGGCACAACATACGTGCATCATAACTAGTGAAAATTCCCGCTTCTCATATTAAGATGTAGCCATGAACACCATATGCACACCACATGCACATTACAGAAAAATTTTCATAAATTTATGCAATTGAACACTTGAACCAGAAATTATTCCATCCCAGTTTTGTAGCACGTCAAAACTTGAAATTTATTCTAGAACCCATACACCCTAACATGAAACACAAACCCTAATTTAACTTCTAAGTATTAATTCATCTTACAAACAACCCATTTATTCCGTAAATCATCGATGAAGGAACTTGTAACTAAACACCCTACCTTATTATGCTTGCCGAAGCTTGAGTCGCCGGAAAAAAAATGAAACTTTCCGGCCAAAATAGAAAATATGGTACAAAATCCAACTCACTCTTCTCATTTTCTCTCACATCTCTTTGTTCGAAATCAGAGATATGAGGTCAACCTAAAACCCATATCACTCTTCTCACCTCTCTTTGGACTTCCCTTTTTTTTTCGAAATTGAAGCTCATAGATCTGCGCTCAACCCAGAAACTTAAAGCTCACAGAGCTCTCCTGACATGCCTCTCTTCCAAATAAGAACAGTGATGCCATGGGCTAATGATTTTTAGTATTTCTATGTGGATATTTTAGTAATTTCAGTTTTGTGCATGGCCGGTTTGTCCTATTTCTGTCCCAAGATTAAGAAATTGTCTCATTTTGGGGTATTTCCCTATTTTGTGTGTGTAGCAGATATGTATGTACGTTTAAATATTCATGGATAAACACCTATTATTAGGCACTGGGTTTTATCACAAAAGCCTGGGTGATATTACAAGTGAAAACCTCATATTTTAGTTGTACATTATTTTGTCATATGTAGATGCACGATTCTATTCTCTGACAATTTTGATAATACATTGCAGTTAGTTTTTTGTACTTAAATAATATTACTCTTAAATAATTTTAAGTATTTTTTAAATTTATTATTACTAAGTGGAGGTGGAGAGTTCAAAACTATTACAATAATTTAGGAGTTTTGAACCCAAGATGCATGAGTGAAAACCAACACTCTATCCACTAGGATATTGGACAACATGCTAGTAATAGGCGGTTAAGTTGGGACACTAACGGTATAGTGGTATCATTGCAGACTATTATCTCGACATGTCATGAGTCTAATTTACTGGACTCTAATATGCTTCCTTAAGTTGAGCTTTCAGAAAGTGTTTGGGCCCAAAATGATATTGGGTCGAGCTCGGGATTACTCTCGGCCCAGAGTCTTCCCAGAAGCGTCATGGGCTGACCGGATACCATGGGCCACGTGGTTGGGTCAGCCAAATCTCTTTGGAAGTAGGAGTGGTGCGGATAGACACAAAAGAATAAGGAAGTGATAAAGTTCAGATGGTCGAGACCTGGTAGAGAAAAGAGTCCTAGGTGTGCCATGATACGGAAGTGAATTTGGCCCAGAATGGGGATGGGTTCAAGGTCCTAATTGAAGTAGGGTTGATCGAATCCTGATTAGACTGGTTGAAGAAATCCTATTCCGAATACTGTTTTAGCTCGGCTATGAGTAGGATTGCTGCTCTATAAATACAGAGGTGATGAGCAACGAAAACAACCTCAAACTCAACACACAAAATGCCTTGCGCAAATTCTCTCTTTACGCGAAACCTCTCAATAACCTTGAGATTTTTATTTTCTTTTTCCGCCGACACACCTTCAGTTTGGATAAACAGCAATGTGAAGGCAACCGGTGACATCTTCAGTTTGGATAAACAGCACTGTTACCCTAGAATCAGCCGACCGCGTAGTATCTTCAGTTTGGATAAACAACACTGTTGCGTCGAGGACGACTGGTTATCTATCCAAGTCTCAGTCGAGAAGGGTTTTCGAATCCTTATCGGCAGAGGTCATCTCATTAGCCTTCTCGGCGAAGTGAGGTGTTACGAATTACTGGGCTGGGCATATTGAACGTCGAGTTGTTTTATGATTGGATACTTGTGAGTTAGTTTCAGAGTTCGGCATTCTGACGGCCGAACCACTTTCATCATCGAGACATATATCTGTTTTGAGTATCTGTGCCCCTATACTCTAGTGTCGATTCGGCGTGCTTATACCCTTACAAATATAATCACTGTGACCGAACCTGGCGCCGACGATTCGTGAACTTCGCAAGATTAGCAGCCTTGTCTTCAGGCTCTAGAACCTGAAGGCCGAGACGTGTTCCTTCCTCGACTGCAGTCGCAAGATTTAGAAGTCAGCAGCGCGCTCAACGCCACATCCATATATTTTACTCACCGGCCGAGCTTGGCCGTCGAGTTGGCACGCCCCGCACACAACCGAAGGACGTAGTTACTCAGCCTGCGCGCCATGTAGGTTTGGTAGTTTTTAGGGTCAACATTTTGGCACGCCCAGTGGGACCTGGTGCTACAACTACGGAGTTCATGACCATCGAGACACAGTCAATAAAAAAGAAAACAGACATAGGAAAGTCGACGACCGACTTACCAACTCAGATCCCTAGACAAAACTCGTCACAGGCACAAAACCCTTTTGTTACCGTGACACCAGAGTCTGCAAGCGCGACACGCCGAGAAAAGGAAATTAGTCTCGGCGGTCAACCTCGTAATATAGAAATCCCTGATAAAACCACAAGTGTTTTCAATGAAGGGATAGTGGAGGATTGTGACGAAGATGGTGGTGAAGGTTCTGATCCACCGACGAGGTCCTTCCTCCAAAGGAGACTTGACGTGCAATCTCGGCAGGTTGAACAATCAGTTAAAGGCCAAATAGACAAGGTACTTGCAGTAATATGAAAAAATGGTGAAACATATACCAGATTGATCGAACTATTGGTTAGTAAGGCATATGAAGATAGGCCATTCGATCATTCTCGGCAACTACCAATAAGGAATAATCTTCTATCGATAGTACAAGCCTAGCCAGTGCCTGCTCGGCTCAAAACAATTGACTTGGAAAAAAGAGGAGGATCAAGTAGTAGATCAGATGGACCTGACCAAATAGTGGAGAAGACATCTGTCGATATGATCGAGGTCCAAAGGATGATTGATTCGGCCTTGAAGAAAGGGCCGAAGTTTCTGAAGTTCATCCATCCATATCCAGCTTATGTGGAGAAGTTTGAATATCCTAAGGGTTTCAAGATTCCAGACTTTAGTCTGTTTGCTGGAGAATCATCCTTATCCTCGTTAGAACATATGGCTCGTTTCACTGCGCAATGCGGAGATGTTAATAGTGATTCACATAAGCTGTGGCTATTTAACTTCTCGTTGACAGGCTCGGCATTCGCGTGGTACATCAACCTCCCACCTAATTCTGTCCAAAGCTGGGAGGAACAGGTCGAAAAATTCCATGAGCAGTTCTATCGATCAGGGATGGAAATGTCAGTTTCTTCGCTGACTAGAATGGCTCAAAATCTGATGAGTCACCAATGGATTACCTTACACGGTTCAAGTCGGCTCGAAACTGGTGCCGAGTGCCTCTTCCCGAAGTCGAGTTTGTTAGGCTCACACTGAATGGGTTAGACGTAGAATATAAAAAGAAATTCCTGGGGGTGAACTTCCGCGACATGTACGAGTTAGCTCAACACGCCGAGCAATACGACTATTTATTTCGAGAAGAAAAAGCTTCGAAGTCCCGTCCTGAGGAACCATCTACAAAAACCCCACGGTCAGCTATGCCTCGGCTGAACCTGAAGAATATGCCAGTATAGATGCGGCCGAGATAGTAATTGATAAACCATATATATGCAAGGCGTTGACTCATGCCAATCCCAAGGATGCCAAGGCTCGATCGACATCTGAAGAAGCTGCCGTTAAAACATCAAAAATGTATACGTTCGATATTACTAAGGTCGACGCCATCTCTGACCAATTGTTACTTGCCAAGATTATTAAACTTCGGCCCGGGCACAACATTCCCAAGGCCGAAGAGCTGAAAGGAAAGACGTTTTGCAAGTATCATAACTCGAACAAACACACAACGAACAACTGCGTCGTGTTTTGGGATGCTATCCAAAGCTGGATCGATAATAGAAAGCTTATGTTTCCCGAAAAGAAAATGGGCGTTGACGCTGACCCATTCCCTATGGCGACAATGGGTATGGTAGATGCTCATTTACCTAGAGATAAAGAAAAAAGAAAGGCCGAGTTCGTTCCAACACGACACGTCCCAAAACAGAATTCTCGGCCACGACTAAAAATTGATTTGTTCTCTAACACACCACCCTAAGATTCAATCGGGCTGGCCATTGTCGAATCCATATCTAGCTTTAGCGCCGAAGAAGCTAACGAATCCGTAACTCTGTGTAGTCGGTGCAAAGCAGACGTCTTAATTGACCCAAAAGAAAGGCCTTGACAGGCGGAGACACCGCAAGGGCGTTCAGCCACGGTGACACCCCAAAAAATGCCTGGAACGGGCCAACGTAATACAGTCTTCAATCGGCTTGGTCCTCAAGACACCAAACCGTCTTCGGTTAGACGACGCCTCGATTTCGACGCACCATTCTACGATGAAGACTATTATGCGCGCAACTCTGGTAGTGCAAGCTCTTCTGCAACCCAGAAAACCTTTAAACCCCCTGAGCCACAAGATCGGCGTTGGTATACCTATCATTCTCCTAAAGGTGTGTACACTGCACTGTCCAAATCACAGAAGCGTCGGCGTCAAAGAATAGATTGCATGGCACGCCGACGAGCAGCCCAGGAGACTTCGAACCCCAAGTGGCAGCCGAAAGAAAAAGTCGGCAGTAACGATGAACAACAACCCCCGACCATTATGACAGAGTTGGTCCAAGGCAAGCATTTGGTCAATCATGATATTGAAACCACATTTGAAGAGGCTGAAAAGCGGATCAAACTTCTTATTCGGCCCAGGGAGATGAAGGCACGCCTTGAGTATTTTGGGAAGGAAGCCGAGGACAAACTTCCCCCGTTACCCATGCAAGAGCCTTTAATCAGAGTCAGACGGAACCTGCATCCACCATTCCTCGGGGAGGCTTTGCAGTACATGTGAGAGTTCCATAAAAAACATTCGGCTAATGATTTAGACAGTTTGCCGAAAGCATGTCAAGATACAATTGATCTCGTTGTAACTTGTCCTGATGCTGAACAAATCATTCAAAAGAACTCGGACCCAGGGTTGAAAGCTAGGTTCCAACACATACGTGAAGCTCGAGTACTCGATTTTGATGTCGATCCATATACTGATATCGACCCGACCGAGCTGCCCTTTTCTCTTGAGGATCTCCAGTATTTACGATACCATTTCGAAGTCTTTTTAACTGTCTCCCTCTTCGGCCTTATAGCCGACAAAACAAAGCATGTTGCACGATTAGATGCCTATCTGGACATCAGAGACTCCCATGTCATGTATCAAGAGTAAGCCCGTACCACGACGCAAGTCCTAGACCCAATTCCGGTTCCGGATGAGCCTAAGGCTTGTGAACAAGAAGGGAAGATTCTCGAAGATACATCACAAAAGCATACTCCAGATACCCTCCGTACAAATCCGAAGGAAGAGAGTCCAGAAGAGGAGGATCTAGAAGAAGAGGAACTGGCAGAAGAGGGATATCGCGACCCGATAGGTCATTCGATCCTTGACAACATGGAAATCAGTATGGTCCACGTCTTGCCTGCTGATTTTCAATCAAGCGTATCCCAACCAAATTTCCTAGAAGGCGATGTGGTTGCCGAGGAAGCTACTCAAGTCGACTTTGTAACTATTACCGAAGTCGAGCCAACAACAAAAGATGACAACCTTGCAGCTTTGGCCGAATTATTTCCTCATTCGTCATCGGCTAATCTCCATCATCTAAAGCCGTTGTATGTTCCGGCTCATATCGAAGGATACCCAGTTTCAAAAATTTTGTTGACTGTGGGGCAACTGTTAATATCATGCATGTGGCTATCATGAAGGCGTTACGTCACTCTAACGACGAACTTATCTGGTCAGGGATCACCATGAGCAGTTTCGTCGGTGACAAATCCCAAACCAAAGGGGTACTCCCTCTCGAGGTGAACATCGCAGGTCGCAATCACATGACTGTCTTTTTCATAGTCGACTCGAAGACCGAGTACAATGCATTGCTCGGCCGAGATTGGATTGATCAAACAAGTTGTATCCCTTCGTCATTATATCAAGTTCTCGTCTTTTGGGACGGCCAATCAGTCGTGGTTCATCCAGCCTACAATCAACCTTTCGAAGCTAACATGATCCAAGCACGTTACTATGACGACCACGTCGGCTACATCACTTTGCAAGGTTTCAATGAGGAATGACGGCCGACTCAAATTTCAGTTTAGAAAGCCATCGAGGTTGGCGTCGAAACTATTCACTAGGATTCGGCGAGACTAGGGTTGGCCGATTTCGTTACCGATCCTAATGTCTGATACCAGTCAGGCCAAACGCCGAGCCGCGGTTTCGTCGATCATGGCTGGCTCATTGGTATGTTATCTCCAAACAGCCGAATTCGAAAGTCAACCTTGTGAAGTTCCTTGCCGAAGGAGATAATGGTCCTGTCCTCTCTCTTGACAAAGTTCAAGCCGCTCTGGCCAAGCTCGAAGACAGTCGGCCTCAAGTCAAAGATCCGTTGGAGGAAGTAAATGTCGGGACGACCGATAACGCTCGACCACTATTTATTAGTGCGTTGTTACCCCAACCTATCAAATCTGAGCTTTGTAAATTACTTGGTGAATTTAAAGATTGTTTTGTTTGGAGCTATCATGAGATGCCTTGTCTCGACCGAACACTCATCGAGTATGAATTACGCATCAAACCTGGTTGTAAGCCCTTTCGTCAACATCCTCAACGATTTTCGACCGAAGTACAACTCGACATAAAAGATGAACTGGTTGGACTTTTAAATGCCAGGTTTATTCGGACTGCACGATACGTCAAATGGTTAGCGAACATTGTACCAGTGCTAAAGAAAAGCGGTGCCCTGCGCATTTGCATTGATTTTCGTAATTTAAATTTGGCAACACCCAAAGATGAATATCCGATGCCAATTTCAGATTTGTTAATTGACGTCGTAACCAATCATGACATGTTGTCATTCATGGATGGTCATGCCGGTTATAATAAGATCTTTATTGCCCTGACTGATGATCACAAAATTGCCTTTCGTTGCCCGGGGGCACTTGGAACCTACGAGTGGGTAGTCATGCCATTCGGTCTTAAAAACGCTGGTGCCATATACCAACGCGCTATGAACGTCATCTTTCATGACCTGATTGGCACAATCGTAGAAGTATACATCGACGACGTGGTAGTAAAATCGAAAAGCCGCCGAACGCATCTAGATGACCTTCGACAAGCTTCTCTTCGTATGCGACGACATAACCTCAAGATGAACCCGGCCAAATGCGATTTTGATGTATCGGTCGGCAATTTCTTGGGTTTTCTTGTCTACCATCGTGGCATCGAGGTAGACGAAAATAAAGCTCGTGCGATCATCAACGCTCCACCCCCGACGACTAAAAAGCAACTTCAATCCCTGTTCGGCCAAATAAATTTTCTTTGCCGTTTCATAGCTAATTCGGCAGGAAAGATGAAAGCGTTCTCCACGTTTTTGAAATTAAAGGACTAGGACAAGCGGCTTTCACCCAAATCAAGGTTTCTTTCACAACACCACCCGTTCCTGTACCTCCTCAGCATGATAAACCTCTTAAAATTTACTTATCGACAACCGAAGAGTCCATCGGTTGCCTCATCGCGCAAGATAATGATGCCGGACGAGTACAAGACATTTTTTTATCTTAGCCGAAATCTCAACTCACCGGAGATCAATTATTCACCTGTCGAGAAGCTTTGCTTGGCTTTGTTTTTCGCCGCGTCGAAACTTTGGCACTACATGCTCCCATCGGTCACTCAGGTTATCGCCCAAGACAGACGTCATCCGATATATGCTTACCCAACCAATAGTCAAAGGCCGAATTGGAAAATGGACAATGGCATTTTTCGAATTTAGTTTACAATACGTGCCTCAAAAAGCCGTCAAAGGACAAGCGCTCGCCTATTTTCTAGCTCAGCACCCTTCTTCATATGGTTTCGGGAGTAACAACGTCGAGATCGGCATGGTGGAGACACGTGATAATTATTGGACGATGTATTTTGATGGTTCTAGTACTTCGACATCAGCCGGTGTGGGGATCGTCATTCAATCTTGACTTTGATTGTACAAACAATCAGGCCGAATACGAAGCCCTTGTCATTGGCCTTAACATTCTTCATGTCTTACGAGCACCTCGCGTACTCGTCCTCGGCGATTCCGAACTAGTAATTAACCAACTCAATTGAACTTTCTGTTGCATGAGTTGTACTCTGGTGCCATATCACATGGTTGCTAGCTATGTGGCTGAGTTGTTCGACGGTATCACGTTTAATCATATTTCCCGTGTTCGAAACACCGTCGCCGATGAGCTCGCTCAAATAGCTTCAGGAGCACAACTCCTAGGGGGGCGAGCTTGGCCGAATAATACCCATAATATGACATGCATACCCAGCCCTGGTTAATCAACAAGTTTTCCAGCACGACCACGTGATTTGAACGCGTGTGATGTCCTTACCTTCATTACTGGAACGAGAGGATCCCATGGATGTTTGTGCTGTCGAGACACTACCAGACGATTGGAGAAGGCCGATTATGCGATATCTCGATAACCCCAATGACAAACACGACCGAAAGACAGGGGTCCATGCTACTAATTATGTGTCATATCAGAACGAGTTGTACTGAAAGGGAGATGATGGTTTTTTCTATTGTGCCTCGGCCCACAAGAAGCCGCTCGACCAATTACAGAAGTACACGAAGGATTTACGAAACCCATCAGTCAGGACGCAAGATGCGTTGGCTACTTCGCCGGCACGGTTACTTCTGGCCGAGCATGTTGAAAGATTGTATCGAGTATGCACGTGGATGTGTGCAGTGTCAGATTCACGAACCTATACAGAGAACCCCGACCGAGTTACTTCATTCGGTCACCAAACCTTGGCCGTTCAGAGGATGGGTAATGAACATAATCGGCAAAATTACACCATCCTCCGGGTCAGCAAAACATGCATGAATACTCGTAGCGACGGACTATTTCACTAAATGGGTTGAAGAAAAGTCATATGCCGAGCTAACGTCTAAAGAAGTGTGTAATTTCGTAGAAGAAAACATCGTGACTAGATTCGGTGTACCAGAAACAATCATAACAGACAATGGCACGATCTTCACATCCGACAGGTTTAAGGAATATACGGCGAATTTGAAAATTCAACTTGAGCAGTCTACGCCATATTACCCGCAGGCAAACGGGCAAGCCGAAGCAAGTAATAAGGTTTTGATCGGCATCCTTGAAAAAATGGTAAGAGAAAAGCCTGGTATGTGGCATCTAAAGCTAAATGAAGCATTATGGGCCTATCGAACTTCACTTCGGTCGGCTATTGAAACAACTCCGTATGCGTTGACGTATGGACACGACGTAATGTTGCCAGTCGAGCTAAGTATAAACTCGTTGTGAGTAGTGGAACAAAGCAGTTAGCTTAGCGCCGAGTACAGTCAGGCCATGAGACAAGAGTTAGAAGATTTAGAAGAAGCTTGACTTGATGCTTATAACTTACTGATTGCACAAAAGAAGATTGTCAAACGAGCTTACAATCAACGAGTCAGATAGAAAATCTTAGGTGAAGGATAGTTGGTTTGGCAAACTGTCTTACCTATGGGAATTAAAGACCTTAGATTCAGCAAATGGTCGCCGAATTGGGAAGGGCCATTTATCGTGCATAAAATTCTTGGCAAGGGGGCATACCACCTCAGGGATCGAATTGGGTCGATTCACAAACTACCAATCAATGGGAAATTTTTAAAGAGATACTATCCAGTTACATGGGAGATGCGAGAATAAGAGTACGTTTCATTAATATCGTAAAAAAGGTGCAGATACATTGTTTGACCAAATTACAAAAAAAAAAAAAAAAGTTCTAAGGGGTTGAAGGAAGAAAATTTTCAAGAGCGGCTTTCAACTCCAGCCACCTCACTTCGCCCATGGTGATCTCGGCCTACTGTGTCCTTTTGTCCATTCTCAGCTGCTCAACCCTCTTCGTGCCAGCCGCACAAGCTTTTAGAAGGGGTTTGCTCGACTCGAAATCTTTTGCAAGATTAGAAGAAATAGCTGACCTCTGATGTTGGAGTTCATCATTTTGGCGCTTGAGGTCGGTAATTTCTCGATCGAGGTCAACAATTTATTGGTCGAGGCCGGCCAGCTTGTCATTCTTCGCTTTGATTACCTCGACCTCTGAACGGAGAGTTTCCTGAGCAGTCAGTGTAGCCTTGAAGTTGTTTTCCGCCTGGAGAGCTTTTCCAAAGATGTTAAAATAATCCCCAGTCCGGTCCAGGGTGAAAGACAGCTGAGAAACGATGTCGTGAACTTACCTGCCATAGCCTCCATGCACGTGCAGATGTCCACCCCACTCCTTAACAGGCCATCGGCAGCAAGGTCGTTCAGACATTCTCCGACAGAATCGAGACCATTACATTCGAGAATTTGTGCGATCGAGAAAGATAGTAGCCCTTGCAACTTGGCGAAAGCAGACTGGTCAGTCGTTGATACAGTAGGATCACTTGCGGTGACAAAAGAACCGGCTGCCCCCGAAGAGCTAGAGAGAAGGGCTTTGAGCTCAACTTCCCCGGACGGCTGCACATAAAAAGATTTGTTAGGAAAAGACAGTTAGAGAAAATATGATCGATAAAAGATTTGGTTTAGACGTGCCGAGAAGAAATCTTGGCCATGTCCTCAGGCTCATTGCTCGAACCTAAATAACTTAAAGGCCGAGCCCAGTGTTTGAGACTGCTTCTCAGTTCACGCAGCCGATGAAGGTTATCTATGTTCGATGGCCACTGAGGTGGCCAGGAGATATAAATAACACGCTTCGACGCGTAGAACTTTCGGTGAAAGGAATAATCAGGCACCTGGCATGTGATATGTTTCTAGATTCAGATTGGTTACAGAATTGAAGGGTAAAACATGAGGAAATAAAACACACTTACATATGCCGAAGTGGCTTCCTGGGGAGGAATGCCTAGACCGTGATCCTGTGGGTGAATCGGCGTTTCCACTGTCGCTTCAAGCTCAACGTGAGGCTTTTTCCACGATCGGCCGCAGGGGAATCGACCTGGTCAGTCGCCTCACCTACATGAGGAGGATTAGTGAGAGGTTTGACTGGTCGAGAACAACGCATCAGTGGAATTTCTTCGCTCACGTCACCCTGAACAAATTCAATGCTTGAGAATGGCGTCAAGGGATAAGAATTACTAAACAGAAAAATCATACCTCCTCTTCCAGAATGATCGGCGACTTCTTTGGAGTCCGGGGAAGTTTTCTCGTGGCCGAAGAAGGGACCTTCTCCAGGACAGAAGGAAAGGTTGGCTTTGAGGGTGCAGATGCTTCGACCAATGGAGGGACGGCCGGTTCAACCACGGCATGAGGATCAGGTCAGATCTCAGGCCGCACTCCCACCGAGTCCTGAACGAAGGGCGCAGGAGGCGAGATGTTAGGGGCAGTCGCTCTTGTGGTTTGGCTGGAGATAATATGGATCTCCCGCTCATATTTCTTTGCCAGCCGCTTGACACGTCTTTTGGGCCGAGAAGTGCCCTCTGCCGTTTCAACCTTTGAACGGAGTTGTTTACCCGGTGGAGGAGGTACAACGACCACTGCTTTCTTCGAGGCAGGGGGAACCTTCTTAAGTGCGGCCGTTGCCACCGATTCGACTTTTTTAATGGGACGACCACCTGAAGGTAATAAATGAGTTAAAAACAGAGTTAGAGGGAAATAAACGAGCAAAGAGGAAGAAGATATGTACCCTGGGTTGTTTCTTTGGATTTTGGGGCAAGGGCTTTCTTCAGACGACTTCCGAAGAGTCTCTGTACGACTTCTTCGGCCGGCGTATGGAACAGGTCTTTGGTGTAAACGTCCCATCACTCGATGAAGGTGTCGGCACATCGAGATTCTAGCTCTCTCGGCCAAAGGCAGAACTTGGAACGACGTTCGGCAAATTCCTTCACAGCCTGGTCATACTCTCGATCCGAAGAGCCGGAAAGGCTGTCTCGCCCCAAAAGGGAGCGAGATTGAAGGAATGGGAGGGGGCACCCTTGGAGATAGCCTAGTTGACGGGCAAGGAAATTAGGGTGGTAGACTTCCCAACTTCCCCGTCTGGCTTCGCAGCCATAAGGTAAGTCGCGAGTCATGATGAACGCCCCCCAAGTGTCCCGAAGATCGTCGTCCTTGGTTGCTCCCCAAGGCGATTGAGGAAGGACTATCGTAGATGGGTATGTCCGACGATAGTAGATCTGGAATTCATCGTCAGACAAGTCTTCTAGGCCGAAGAAATATTTGAAAACTTCTTGGGCCGAGTAAGTAGGAATGAGAAGGGGGCCAACTCCAAACCCATAGCTGTCGAGGGACTGAAACTTAGGATGTCAGGCCGCAGGGTCGAGAAATAGACTTGCAACCAGAGTTGGAGACCCAGAGTGGTCCGTTTTGATGAGGGTCGATTTTTTCCAGAGTTGTCTCTGCCAAGCATCGAGTGAGGTTGGCGAGGACGCCCGGGCTGAGAGCCAAGACATGATCGCTAGCTAGAGCGTCGGTGACCGGTATATTCTAGGCCAAACATTTGTTTGACTTGGCGCAGAAGAGGTACTTGTTATACCAATAGAATAAGAAAGCCTCGTGTTCTCCCTTCTTGAGAACTTCTCCTTCGAAGCCGGCAAAGTGGGTGATCAGGGTATTATAGTTAAAGAAATTTTTATATAGCTTCTGTACTTCGTCTTTTGGCGGCCTCTGGTCCCCTTTCATCAGCACTTCGACGACACGTTCTTCGAAAACTATCTTTAAGTCCAGCTCAAAGTCATACCCGACGAGAGAAGCATCGACCGAGAGACATGTTGGTGAGGTGCCGAGTATGGCAGTCACGTCCAAAACTGTTGGGCTAAGAGGACCGAGGGGAATAACCATCGTGTTGGTATCCGAACACCAGAGGCTCAGTGCAGCCGTTACGAGCTCCCGGTCTAAGCATATCTCGATGGTCGAGAGTTTGATGGCGTCGAAATTTCCACGAACCGAAGAATGATTCCATTCAGGTGACCCAGGCAGCCCAGGTTGCGGTGGTCGAGGGCCAGACTGCTTGGGGCTTGGCCGATTCCCATTTCGACCAATCGTACCCTTTGAGCAGAGGTTTGAGGCAGTGTTCTTGAAGCAAGTTGGTAATTGCCTCTGGAATTGTATCCTTGAATAAGGGGCCTAGGGTTTGGTGGGAGGCGTTGGGGTCATCTTCAAACCGGATGGTTTTGATGGTGTGACGATCAACAATGTTTTCACATTTGCGGCACTCCTCAGCCATCTTAGTGATGAAAGCGTTAGCAGCCATCGATGAAGGTTTTGGAAATTCCTGGGATAAGAGTTTCTGGGTTAGGGGTTTTGTGAGTTTCTGGGTCTCTTATAGAATTTGAGAGAGAAAGGCAGAAGGATTTCTGAAATTTTGAAAAGCGTAGGTCCGAGTAAAGGATTCAGGTATTTATAGGCGTTTTAGGAAGAAGATCAACCAATTGGTTTTCAAATTTCGAAACAAGCCAATCAGTACGTCTGCACGCCATTACGAATGATTAGGAAATCTAGACGAAAAGACCGAAAATCTTGTAGTTTGAGGGCGCACGATTACGTATGGCGGTGGATTTGATGAGAAGAGACGTTTAGATAGTCGCACGCTTCCAGGGTTATGATTGAAGGCTGCGGGGTTAACCAGGGATTGACGCGTGGCAGGTTATTGGGAATGATTTGAGAGTGGAATCATGTCTCATAAATAAGCATGGTGTTCTTTTCCAAGATGGTAATTTTTTTTTTGAAGAGGAAAAATGTCGTTTCGCTTCTTCAAGGCCGAGGCTCGACCAAAGGTTGTAGGTCGGCGACCTCAGAAGCGATGGGGCAATGTTTGGGCCCAAAATGAAACTGGGCCGAGCTCAGGATTACTCTCGGCCCAACGTCTTCCTAGAAGCGTCATGGGCTGACCAGATACCATAGGCAGCGTGGTCGGGTCAACCAAATCTCTTTGGAAGTAGGAAATGTGCGGATAGACACAAGAGAATAAGGAAGTGATAAAGGTCAGATGGTCGAGACCTGGTAGAGAAATGAGTCCTAGGTGTGCCATGATACGGAAGTGAATCTGGCCTAGAGTGGGGATGGGTTCAAGGTCCTAATTGAAGTAGGGTTGATCGAATCCTGATTAGACTGGTTGAAGAAATCCTATTCCGAATAGGGTTCTAGCTCGGCTATGAGTAGGATTGCTGCTCTATAAATACAGAGGCGATGAGCAACGAAAACCTCCTCCAACTCAACACATAAACTGCCCTGCGTAAATTCTTGCTCTACGCGAAACCTCTTAATAACCTTGAGATTTTTATTTCCTTTTTCCGCCGACACACCTTCAGTTTGGATAAACAGCACTGTGAAGGTAACCAGTGACATCTTCAGTTCGGATAAACAACACTGTTGCCGTAAAATCAGCCGACCGTGGAGTATTTTCAATTTGGATAAATAGCACTGCGTCGAGGACGACTGGTTATCTATCCAAGTCTCGATAGAGAAGGGTTTTCGAATCCTTATCGGCAGAGGTCATCTCATTAGCCTTCTCGACGAAGTTTGGTGTTACGAATTACTGGGCTTGGCACATTGAACGCCGAGTTATTTTATGATTGGATACTCGCGAGTTAGTTTCTGAGTTCGACATTCTGACGGCCGAACCACGTTCATCATCAGGACATATATCTGTTTTGAGTATCTGTGCCCCTATACTCTGGTGTCGATTCAGCGTGCTTATACCCTTACAAATATAATCACTATGACCGAACCTGGCGTCGACGATTCGTGAACTTCGCAAGATTAGCAGCCTTGTCTTCAGGCTCTAGAACCTAAAGGACGAGACGTGTTCCTTCCTCAGCTGCAGTCGCAAGATTTAGAAGTCAGCATCAACGCCACATCTATATATTTTACTCACCGGCCGAGCTAGGCCGTCGAGTTGGCACGCCCCGCACACAACCGAAGGACGCAGTTAGCTCATTAGTTACTCGGCCTGTGCGCGACGTAGGTTTGGTTGTTTTTAGGGTCAACAGAAAGTTATGCTAGCTCCAACTTAAGGCTTTTGATTGAATGATTAGGGCTTCAAAAAGTTGTATGGGTATGTAATAAGTTGACCAATTTTTGATGTGAGAATTGGTTTCTTGGGGGACATTCGTGACGGGGCATGTAACAGTGTTAGAGAATATGATCTGAATCAGGCATATGACAGAAATAATATACAAATCATAAATGGGATTTTTCACCTCTAATACCACCAAAATCTTTTATGATAAAACCCAACACCTAACAATATATGGTTAAGTTGGGATACTATCGATGATATTGGTGGTGGACCTGCACGGTCATACAAAATTAAAAAAAAAAACAAGTGGATCTCACGTTGGTTTACTTTCTACCTTTTTTTTTCTTTATATTATTTAAGCGATAGATTATATAAAGCTGATAAGAATGAATCCTATATTGATGAAAAATAGATCTTGTATGGACTTATAAGTAAGTTAGGTTACTCTCCATATTGTTAATTAGTTTTATGGTAAAACATCACTTCTTTCATGGTATCAGAGCAGGTTGCCCTATGTGTGAACCCCAATGGGGGCATACATGCTCCATGTCACCTCGTTTGTGTTGTTCATGTATTAGGCTTGAAATTTACATATGTCATTAAATAATAAGTAATAAGAGCTACAATCATAACTTTCACTAAATAATCAAAATCACTTCAATCTTAAACAACCAAACAAGAAAAAAAAAAGCTTCAAAAACTCTAATTTCAAAGTTTCACTTGAATATATTGTGGATGCAAATTTCCGCCTTCTCCTTCTTGGACAAAATTGCACCTACAAAACAATTAACACCTTAGGTCAAGGCCAATAGCCTCATGCGCCCACGACGATTGGGGGGGGGGCTTTGGCCGAAGAACCTCCGATGCCAAAGTTAAAAATTAGAGAGAAAGAGTGTTTAGAGAATTTTGGGATTTTTGCCAAAGTGTTGGAATGACTTTTTGGTGAAAATAGGAGCCTATTTATAGGATTAGGCTTCTCCCTCTTCCCTCCAAATGTGGCCGGTTTTTTAAGGGATTTTGTGGTTATGGTTTTGGCTTAATTAGCCAATTTATTGGCTAATTAAGTATGAAGGAAATAAATAGGAGGTTACAAAATTGAATATTTGTGTAAATAGGGTAATAAGATGGAGAAAAGTGTGAAAAGCTAGGGAGAAAGGTGATGGTCGGCCCTTTAACAACTTTTAGGTTAAATTGTATAATTTTAATAGGTATTTAATGGATTAATTGGGTAATTAATCCATTAATTTACCAATTAATATTATTTTGGAGGTTATCTTGCAAAAAGGGGATTTGATGAGATGGACTTTGAATAGGTTACCTCTTTGGGCACTTTTGATGATTGCCCGCTGCTCGTGTATAGGAATCCGATGTGCCTCGAGGGTAATTTTGTCCTCTTTTGTCAAAAAATCCACATGTCGCCTTGTGATTATTTTTGGCTCCACAAATGCCCCCACACTTGTTGGGCTGCTCACAGGAAAGGGCAGCATGTGTAGAGATCTTCTTGCTTTAGAAAACATAGGTTTGTTTCCTATTTTGATGTAGATTCCCTCTTCAATAGGAAATTAGATCCTTCTAGGAAAGGGAAATAAATTTCTCTCAAAGCCTATTTAAGTCAACCTTAAGTGGGTTATTAAATCAACTTTGGAGAGCGATTTATTCTACCCTACAAGAGAAATAGAGCTTAGAGGATATTTGTTCCCTCTCTAGCAATCTTCTACGTCTTGCCCGTCCAAAGGACCGTCTTTCGTTGATTTCTTCGTTTTCTCCGTGCCGCACCGATATAAGAAAATTTTAATTTTTCTTGCCTTCTTTTTGGATAGTGTTGTCTCGTGGCAACCGTCGGGGTGGTGCAACACGTCGGCTGGCAGGAGCCAGGAGTCAACTCGGGCATGGACCGAGGAGTTGTTGTGGCAAGGGCCACTGCTTGGGTTGCTTGGCTTGGCTAGAGCCAAGGATTGGCTCGGCATGGGCCGAGAAAGTGGCATGGCATGGGCAATAGTTTGGGCTGCCACGTTTGGGTTGCTTGCCAAAAATGAGGAAACTGCTTGAGTTTGATTTCTCAACTGCCGTAGATGGAGCAGTCAAGAATGGAGCTGTCGAGATCGAAACTGCTAAGATGAAGTGTCAGATGAGCGAACTGTTAAGTGCAAAGTGGCTGCTGCCCCCTGACTATTCGCTGCCTAGTTGGTCTTCAAGCATTCGATCTTTTGAGGTATAATGACCTTCTCGCACGGAAGAGCTTACCCAGATGGGTGTCAATGAATTGGTTTACCCTCTCGCACTGGAGATCAATTAGTTTATCCTCTCGCCCTGGAGACCCATAGGGTGTCGGGGAATTAGTTTACCCTCTCGCACTGGAGAGCAATTAGTTTATCCTCTCGCACTGGAGAGCATACCCATATGGGTGTCGGGAAATTGGTTTACCCTATCGCACTGGAGAGCAATTAGTTTATCCTCTCGCACTGGAGAGCAGACCCATATGGGTGTCGGGGAATTGGTTTACCCTATCGCGCTGGAGAGCAATTAGTTTATCCTCTCGCATTGGAGAGCTTACCCAGATGGGTGTCGGGGGATTGGTTTACCCTCTCGCACTGGAGAGCATGGAAGTTTTGCCTTTGTTAAGGTGGCAGAGCTCTCAGCTACCCCCGATTGTGACCTGCTAGTCTAGGCTGTTCTTCCATGTGTTCGGCTCGTCTATGTCGCGGCTACAGTGGGTGTGGTATATTCCTAGCAGGCGAGCGGGTAACTCGCAGGCTACTGGTTGAACTTGAGCCGGATTGAGTGACTGCTTCTCTCCGTCCATTGTGCTACCTACTCCGATGTGAGGTGGATGATGCTTCTTGCGAGCATTGCCGCGAATAAACACTTCACCTGGAAGGTTGCTCATGTTGATTATCAGAATGTGGCCCTAACCGTGAGTGTATGTTTGTCCGTGGGCTTAACTGAGAGTGCACGCTCATCCACGCGCTAAGACGGGAGTATACGCTATCTCGGGGGCCCAGTTGGGAGTGTACTCCGTTAGAACGCTCGGTTCGTGGCTGTTCGAGTGGCTGCTGGAGAGGTTTTTCGTCTGCCCTCGTCCTACTTTGGGACACCTCGTCAGGGGCACGTTTCATCTTAGTGTTCTATAAGAGCTGGTTCACCAAGGTCGTCTGCTGTGCTAGGGCGCTGGTCAACTCTATGACTTGTCGAGACAAGTGTTGTTCGCCATTTAGATTGGAAAAGCTTGGAAGGAATGTGCCTTATTCAGCAGTGAAAGGGTGGTAGACTCCTGGCGCGAGATTTCAGTTGGGAAATGCCAAATCCACAGAGAAAATATGGTGAGAATGCCCCTGGCTCGATGATAGGTCCGGATGGTTGATATAGTCTTGGGCCTACTTAGGCTGCTTGAAAGGCCACGAGAGCAGGCTAGGCCACAAGAGTGGGCTACTCGGCGGGAGCAGGCTGGACCACTGAAGTGGGCTACTCGGCGGGAGCAGGCTGGACCACGGGAATGGGCTGCTCGGCGGGAGCAGGCTGGACCACGGGAGTGGGCTGCTCGGCGGGAGCAGGCTGGGCCACGGGAGTGGGCTGCTCGGCGAGAACAGGCTGGACTACGAGAGTGGGCTGCTCGGCGGGAGCAGGCTGGGCCACGAAAGTGGGCTGCTCGGAGGGAGCAGGCTGGACCACTGGAATGGGCTGCTCGGCGGGAGCAGGCTGGACCACGGGAGTGGGCTGCTCGGCGGGAGCAGGCTGGACCACGGGAGTGGGCTGCTCGGCGAGAGCAGGTTGGGCCACGGGAGTGGGCTGCTTAGCGTGTGGCACATGTGGGTGCGAGGCTTGGGCTCGGCTCGGCAACGCAACGCATTGGGCTCGTGTTAGGCTTGGAGTAACATGGCTTGGGCCGTAGCTTTGGTGCCATGGACCTCGCCGCGGGTGGTTGCCGTGGTGGCCACCACGGTGGTTGCCATGGTGGAGCCTCGTAGTGGTGGTGCCGCTCCAATTATTGTCATATTTAGCCTTGTGGATCGCCGCGATCCCCTCTCTTAAATTTTGGAATTTTCACTCGTGGAGTTTTCTAAATTTCTAGCCATTGTATTTCTTTTTTCACGTTTTATCAAAGAATCTTTGCAAATAAAAAACTCTAATAATAAGAACGTATGAAAAAATACAAGTGGACTAGAAAATAGAGAAAAAACCTTTTTTATGCGAGAGTCTTCTTCGAGTATGGATTTCAACTCTCAATGAAAGCACCAATTTGTGGATGCAAATTTCCGCCTTCTCCTTCTTGGACAAAATTTCACCTACAAAACAATTAACACTTTAGGTCAAGGCCAAGAGCCTCACGCACCCACGATGATTGGGGGGGGGGGGGGGCTTTGGCCGAAGAACCTCCGATGCCAAAGTTAGAATTTAGAGAGAGAGTGTTTAGAGAATTTTGGGATTTTTGCCAAAGTGTTGGAATGACTTTTTGGTGAAAATAGGAGCCTATTTATAGGATTAGGCTTCTCCCTCTTCCCTCCAAATGTGGCCGGTTTTTTTTAAGGGATTTTGTGGTTATGGTTTTGGCTTAATTAGCCAATTTATTGGCTAGAGGTTACAAAATTGAATATTTGTGTAAATAGGGTAATAAGATGGAGAAAAGTGTGAAAAGCTAGGGAGAAAGGTGATGGCGGCCCTTTAACAACTTTTAGTTTAAATTGTATAATTTTAATAGGTATTTAATGGATTAATTGGTAATTAATCCATTAATTTACCAATTAATATTATTTTGGAGGTTATCTTGCAAAAAGGGGATTTGATGAGATGGACTTTGAATAGGTTACCTCTTTGGGCACTTTTGATGATTGCCCGCTGCTTGTGTGTAGGAATCCGATGTGCCTCGAGGGTAATTTTGTCCTCTTTTGTCAAAAAATCCACATGTCGTCTTGTGATTATTTTTGGCTCCACATATATAACATTATTATATAATAAATTAAAAAAAAAGTTTTTAGGGTGTTGTTATCGACACTTTAAATATCTAATTGTGCACTCCAAATTTTTATACTTAGAAAAACAATTTAGCCTTATAAAGAGTGCACAATGAGATTTTAAAAGTGTTAATAAAAGCAATATTTTTAATATGTAGCATTATTATATATAAATTTAGATGGGAAAAATTTTCGAGGGCCTTTCTAGTTTGGGGCCTGTGAGATTGCACATTTTGCTCCCCCTCAACACCTCTTCTACACACATGCTTCACGTCATCTCATTTGTGTTGTTCACGTGTTAGGATTGAAAGTTCGTCACACGTGATAGAGTGTATTGAGAATGAATCTCATATTTATATATAAGAATAAACCTAGCATAGACTTATCAATAAGTTGCACTACTCTGCATATTATCAGTTAATTCTATAATGAAACCTCAAATTTCTTCAAAAAGCAAAATCCTACAACAAATTGTAGGGCAAAGATAGATCATCTAATAATAGAATCTTCCATCAATAAATCAGAGATGGTGTCGGGCAATTTCTCGAATCAACAAGGATTTTCACAAAACAAAGAGAGCAGCAAGACGGTAGGTAATAACATTAACTGGCTACTTTCTACTAAATAATAGTAATGTTATTAATTATAAAAATAAAAATGTTACGTACCTCTTATTTTCTTAAAAATTAAGTTGAGTAATGGATGATTCCAAGCTAATAAGGTTCCTTGCTTTTCAGGATCGGAGGAAGAGGGAGGAAGAATGTCTATCGTACCCAGTCTTACTTTTACGCTGCAAATCAATTGTTTCCACAACTTAAACCTATGACCTTTAGGTCAGAAAAGAACAAAACTATAAGTATATATACATAATTTAATGAAACGTTAACAATTTATTCATTTTGATAATATCCTAATTAAATTACTCTAATTTACAAGGCATTCAAAATTTGGTGGTGCTTACGTGCCTGCCGCTCCTAATCAAGTGACCTAATCACATATAAAGTTAAAAAAAATTAATTTAGAAAATGAAAATCTACCCTATTATATGATCTTGTAATCAAAATCCTCATCAAGGTTAAGATATATATGTACTTAAATCGTAGTAGGCCTACATCTCTTATACTTAATATGGTTACAATACACTTGTCATATCTATAAGGCAGGTTTGCTTGTGGAGAATTTATACTAATAGATCAATTGCCATTCTGTCGTAGGCTTTGACTCACCAACTTAATTTTTATTTGGTGTATCGACTTCGTACATGAACATGCATTATGAAATTTCTGCTATAATGTATTCATAATTTAGCTCCAACTGACCTCGATCGTGCGGATATCATTTCTGATTAGTTTCTACGTACCGTGCATGGATTAAGTATTGAACACTATTATTATTTGTTTTATAATCGATCATAAGAGATCTATGCATTTGTGGTCGACGTTTGGTTTAAGCGACAGTGCATGCAAATCTTCAACTTTCGGTGTTCCTTCGTCCACCATTATAAAGTAATATCCATATGGTCCCAAGTAAACATGCTGCGTGTAATTGAGTTTTGCATGCGTCAGCTCACACTAGTTTATACATTTTTTTCTCCTTGCTTCTGGTCAAGACGTCACACTAAACGTATGATTATCTTACCTCTTTAGGAAACGAAAACGTATATATATGTGGCTATAATAAACATCAGTTAGGAACTTTCTGGATATCTCCAGATCCTCTTTGTGAGGATTCTCTCTGGATTCTCTTTGTGAGGATTCTCTTTGTGAGAATCCCAATGATCATTTAATTGTGTATGTTCATCGTAAATCGTGCGGTTAGAAATTATTTTAAATTTTTTATTTAAAATTGAATACAAATAGTACCTGACGAAAACTGACCGCACAATTTACGATGAACGGACATGATTAAAAGATCTTCTGGATCCTCACCAAGAGGATCCGGAGAGGATCCTCATTCATCTTAGATGGCTCGTTTATATATGACTAGAAGGACACGTCTGTTACATAAGAGTGATTTGATTTGAACTAATTAATTATAATAATTAACATGAACTGGGTTGGCCTGGGTTAGAATATTGGTTCTATTTAGAGGAAGTCTACCCGTTTTAGGAGGGTAAGGACAAGACAAGGGCAAGGGCAGTATATATATATATATATATATATATATATATATATATATATATATATATATATATATATTGTTTCTTTATGTTTTCTTAGCCTTTTCCTCCATATAGACATATATATATATATATATATATATATATATATATATATATATATATACATATATATGAAACCATCATCTTCCACAGATAACATTCTTCTCATGACACGATTTTTTTCACTTCTTAAAAAATGTTTTGAATTAGGAGACTCATTGTCGATGCATTGATACATGATCTCTTGATCCTTCTCCTCTTGCCTTTCTTGCTTATTTAACTATCTTTCTATCGTATTTGCTTTATCTCTAGCCGTGTCTTGCTTATATGTTAACCTATCTCATTTCATATTTAGTGCATGTTGGCGAGTCTTCGCCAACTAATTTTGAATAATCATTATTCGAAGAACTAGCTCCATATGGCATCTTTTTTTAGTCGCCTTCTTAATTACCTAGAGGTCTCGAGGTTTCTTAAGTTTGTGCGACAGATTCAATGAGGTCTTCAATGGTGACTCTTCTATAGTTGATTCGTGCAGTCTCGAGGTTTCTTAAGTTTGTGCGACGGATTCAATGAGGTCTTCAATGGTAACTCTTCTGTAGTTGATTCGTGCAATGGAGTCCCATTCAACTTAACTTATGGACCACTAGGCAGAAATTTGTACTTCGGAGTATGCTTCACAATGTTCCAACATTCGTGCTTTGTGAATAATTTCTTGTTATCAAGGTTGAAACACATTTGTGCTTGTAGTTACTGAAAAAATTGTGAAACAACATAAAAATTTACAAAACAAAAGTCAAAATAATAACATATTAATTACATTTGAATTTATTAATATTAAAATAATATTACCACATTGGCTAGATTATTTTGTTCATAATCTTATTCTGCATGTGTTGCACCATCATCTCATTTTCCATGATCGGGTCATGAGTAACAAGCACCCAAGCCTAGGGCTGGGCAAGGGCCGGGCCAAGCCCAATTTTGAAGAGACCTGATAGGACCCTGGTTTAAAAGAAACGGATTGGGGACAACATATTTTAATAAGGAACTGGACCTAACCCAGCCTAGTTAAAACGGGCCAGTTTGGGCCTGGTCCACAGGTCTTTTGTTTGTTTGTTTGTTTGTTTTTATTTTTTTTTTTATTTTTTTTTTTGTGACAAAAAAACCTAAAATTTTACAGCTGCACAGATTGACTCCCAGTGCAGATTTTACGGTTTGCATTGATTCACTCCCATCATAGATTTTATAGTTTATCATGGTATCTGATATATCAAAGAACTAATCATCTTTTTTATCATGGGCTTTTTTACATTTTCGAAGCTATAAGATGCAGGCATGTACTTTTTTTTTTTTTTTAAACATAGGCATGTACTTTGTCTTAATACTAACTGATGATGAATGTCACAAACACAATATAAGCAACAAAACCATTTTACCAAACACAAACCACCTTAAGCTTGAACAATCCCATTACTTTTGTTTTGTGAAAGTAGGAAAGACAAAACGAAAGCTGAATACAGACCCATTAGCCAACAAATATATAACTAATAAACCAACATACAAAATCCAAATTAGATATACAGAAGCACAAAGACAAGCACAAACTCAGCCCTGTAATTTATAAAATTATAAATAAATAAGTCAAATATTGAAAACATGAATAAAATCATCACAAATAAACCCATTTCTTCAAATGCTTAACATCATCAAAAGAAATGAAATATTCGAGAAACCCAATTGGGAACACCACTAGAATAACATCAGTATACCGTAATTCAGAAAAAGAATTACTGAGCTAACCCACATGGCTTCACAGATAAATGAACAATCTGATCAAAACCCAGATGAAATGAGCAAGATAAATTACCAAATCCGGCGAGGAATAATAGCTGAGGTAGGAGATTCAGTCGGAGACGGCTGTGACAGCTCCGAAAGGAATACGAAAGCTGGAATTCAATTGCACACAGACAACCACAAACCCAGCCCTGTCATTTATAAATTATAAATAAAAAAGATATTGAAAGCATGAATAAAATCATTACAAATAAAAGAAAGTCTAATTATTGGATAAAAACCCAATAGATCAAACTAAATATATCCCAATACATCCAGATAATAATTAGCACAATAAATTATGCAAAATATGGGAAGGACTAGGTTTAGATTTGGTAGGTTTAAGGCTTTAAGCATCAATTAACATCAGAGGTTAAAGAATTCACCTGAACTGACGCTGGCGATGGAGTGTTGGTGGTTGCGACGGCGGTGATGTCGTCTAGGAGGAGAGAAGGTGAATCGAGAAGATGGGTGGTGCAGGTGCCTGGGTTTTCTATGTCTAGGATGTCATCGAGGACTCGAGGAAGAAAATCGAGGTTGCTGGGTCGTCGTGGTGGTCGCCAGAGCCCAGACTTGCGATGGCGGTGATGTTGGGGTGGTGGAGGAGATGACTGACGGTGATGTCGGGAAGAGAGAAGAGAGAATCGAGTTTGAGCTTCGAGGTCCAGTCCAGTGACAGAGTCGAGTAGGCCTGGGAATTCCTAACAAAACCCGATAACCCGACACGACACGACACGAAATTAACAAGTATTTGGGTCGACACGATAACGAATCGGGTAACCTGATAAGCACCTATTAAGATAACGGGTTGATTCGGGTATACATGTGGGTAACACGATAAGCAAAATATTAATTTAATAATCCTAAAAAAATACTATAATAATTATATATTAATTTAACAATTTTATACCCTTAAAAACTATAATAATTATATATATATATATATATATATATATTAAATTAAATTTAAAAATTAGGGACCATTGGATTGGGTGAGATTAAATCTCAGCCGTCTATTGTGCATTAGGTTGGAGGCTATCCTTCTCTTCTCTCTCATTCACTCTGATATCTCCAGTCCAGACTTACTCATGGGCCGTCTCCTTAATCTGCATCTCTCTCACATCCTCCTTCGTTGAGGATTTTGTAAAAGGAATAACATGCAGGCTTTGAGTTCCATTAGCAAAATTTAAACTTTTGAGAAAGGCTTCACAACATTGAAAACAAAACTCTTTCATTTTGCATATCCTTATACATTTAATATTTTGTAATAGACTAGTAGTGTATGGATGTTTTTTTTTTAGGCTCTTATTTTCGAGTGTAGATGTTGTACTTAAACGACAAATGTGTTTTAATGTTTTGAAGTAATATTTATGTGGCAATGTGTGGTATGTGCAAATTTAAGAAAAAAAAAAAAAATTTTCTTAACGGGTCATAACGGGTCGGGTCACTTTACCTAATGGGTAAAGTGACCCGACTCATTAAGGTGTGACACGACATGACCCGTTAAGATAACAGGTGTTACACGAAAACGACACGAACACGACAGACACGACCAATTTGCTAGGCCTAGAGTTGAGGACTCGAGATGAGAGAGAACCTAGGGTAAAACTAACGGTTAAGATTGGATGGTAGGTTAGGGTTCAATCTCGTGCATCCATTGCAATTACAAACGGGTCGGTCCGGGGCCCCGTTTTCCTATACATTTGGAGCCGGCCCGCCCCTAAAATTTCAAAGCCCCTTCCTACCCCGCCCCATTTCTCTTATTAAAAATTTGGAACCGGCCTATACCTGCCTCGAATCTTGATTACCCGCCTCGACCCGCAGTTCTTATACCTGTTTGCCCACCTCTACCCAAGGCTGAAGCAAAGCAACGTCTTCCCATTTGACCTATTTAATTTCTCATTCATTTTTCTTGGTAACAAAAAGATTTGGGATGAAGAAAGAAAAAGATAGGATATGTAGTCAAAATAAATATTGAGTTGTGGTGTGGAGAATGAACAATATAGTTGGGTATTTATAGAAAAACAATGAAGTATTTTTATTTTGGGATCTTTTGGGATTTTTAGTAATTTTTGTTTATTTTTTATTGTAGGAATAATCATGATTATTGATTTTCAAAATTATCATCGTCGGATACCCATGATTTCGCCGCGTAGCAACTGCAAAAAAAGGTGCAATCTTTTTTAACATTGAAAATCCAAAGGCCCAGATGAAATGATAGTTGGAAATCCAACCGTCTGCAATGTTTGTCATGCATGGGGCCTTTTTGTGTCAACTGCAAATGGACGTGGGGTCCTCCAATTTTTGCTGACATCCACGCCGGCTTCAATCACTCCAAAGGACACAAACCCAGGCTTCAGTTGCAAAGGCAGCCCAATGGGCTGCTTCCAATTGCCTTTTCTTATTAAATTCCGAAGTGGACATAATTCGTACCTAGTTCTGAAGCAGATATCTTGATGTACGCATACATCCGGATCACCACCCGGCATTTGCTTAATATCGACAAGACCAGATAGCACAACGCTGCCTTCTCTAACATCTATGTATGCATAAGTTGAACATGAACAATTCGATAAGCATTTGGCCTTGCATTCAACGAGGTTCCTAATTTTATTTATCCAACAGTGTGTAGTATCCAACAATTTCAACCGCAGATACTTAGCATATCCATCATTCCTACAGCTCAACGGCTTTCTCTTCACGCAACCTTTGAAAAAATCTTTCAAGTTCCAATTCTCCAGCGATGCAGGAATGAACCTCTCCAAACATTTACATTGGTGAATTAAGAACATTGTTGCCGCTGCCACCACAATGGACATAACTGTCACAAGGGTCTTTCGGAAATGCTACGTAGAGTGTCCAATTCTGATCTGCCTCTGATTAAATCCACTTTTGGTGAAACGACGTGGTTTGGTTCGTCATCGTCATCCGCCCAAGTAATGACATGTTCATCTTGTGAATTGTCATGTATCCTCCTCTCTGTTGACAAAAATGAAGTTCAAAGCCGGAAGTTCCTTGGTGGGTTTTCCACTGAACAAAAGGCCGTTCCATGGACTACTTCTCAAGCACTCATTATACCTTTTTCCACATAACAGGCTCAGAATGGTTGAGCAGCTCCGTCTCCCATATAAAGTCTCCCAAAGAAGGGTCGTCTGGACTCTTCCATGCTCTTAAATGCCGGTTAAGTCACGTCCTCATGTCCAACTCAGAATTCATTCCCATAAGCAAGGTATAAAAAGGGTAGTCAAAGCTTTGTAACAAGTAGTTTTCTGAGTTGGTATCTTTCTCATCCCTCAGGACAAGGTTGCCATTGTCCAACAGCTGCAGGACAGGGCTCTGGCTTTAGGCTTGTTTCGACGAATTTGCAGACCAAACAACTGTTTGGTTGTTTTCGAGAAGGACAAGATGGCCTATGGTGTTGACCATCCAACTGCCGCCGATGGAGCCATCGATTGGAGACTGCCTATATGCAAGAAGATTAAGAGGGGAAAGATTGTATTGAAGGAAGTTGGCTTGGCTGTCCGGGATCAGACATTTTTGGTGCCTATTAAGATTTCGGAGCACATATTTTTGTTGCATATCAGACATTTTTTTGCTAAATGTGGATATGTCGTCAAGTCTATTGATACTTTAATCTTACAGTTACATTAATAATCATTGGCGATAAACTTGACTGCACCTAGTTGCATTTTAAGTGCAGTTAATCGCAATGTAAAACAACTATTTGAGTGAGAAGTTAAAAACTTTGATGTAATGGTCTTCAAATTGCAAAAAAGGATGTGGACTAAACAGAACATTGAGGATGAGCTGTCTTGGTTTTGGTCAAGGTTTGCTCTAAATAACCACGAGTCACAATTAATCTTTCAAGATGCCGTCCTTGTGGGCATGTCCTTCGCATAAATAAATCATAAAAAATTCATGAGATGAACTTTAAGGGTGGGCACAACGAGATTCCACCCTCAAATGGAATCGGAATCGAAAAATATCAACGGTTCGGTTCGGTGCGGTTCCTCTTAAATTTATTACAAAAATATCAAGACGCCGCCCTCGTTGTGTGCATGTTCTTCACTCCATGAAGCATAATACAACTACTCCCTCGCATCTTTAGTTTTTGTTTTTTTTTCTTGGATAAGTTGCTAGAGCGTCTTCTCCTTCTCTATCTTTTCTTTTTTCAAACTTCATCAGCTTCAGATTTGTTACGCAATCATCCTCAACATTATAAACAATGCAGCCTTTCACCAACATCCTCGCCATCTCCAAGTCCTCAGAGTGACCAACAACGCCCCCAACAAGAGTAACAATGTCTTCCTATTATTCATTTAGGAAATTAAAATTCATTAATGAAACTCATAAATCACCTACGAGTACTATTAGAAAATATATTGTATTCATCATCAGAATAATATTACACACTTAAGTATTTATACAAGGCACAAAACTTAGTGAGTAAGCTAACTAATCATAACAGCTGTCAAAACTAACTACTATACTATCCTCAAGTTACACCTCTAGAGGATACAGTTACATTTTTACCCTTAATATCTCCCTTTAAACTAAACTGAGGGATTTGAAGTGCTAGTTTAGAGTGAAGAAACAAGAATCTGGGTTTGGACAGTGCCTTGATACAAATATCAGCAACTTAATCTTGAGTGCAAACAAATTGAACAGTGACATGTTTAGCCAAAACTTGCTTCCGAATGTAATGATAATCAATTTCAACATGCTTGGTCCGAGCATTAAAAATTGGATTTTTGGCAGGTGAAATGGTTGAAACATTGTCACACTAAAGCTGAGTAGGAGAAGGCAGTTTGTATCCAATATCAACAAGAAGTTTGCATATCCAGGTGATCTCAGCAGCTGTATTGGCAAGAGAACGATACTCTGCTTCAGTAGAAGAACGAGCCACAGTTGGTTGCTTTTTAGCACTTTAACTAATGATAGAACTGCCCAAAAAAATGCAAAATCCTCCAGTAGATCTTCTATCAATGGAACAACCTGCCTAATCAGCATCTAAAAAGGCTTGAAGACAAATAAGAGATGAAGATTTAGAAAACCACAGACCAAGTTCAATGGATCATTTTAAGTATCGAAGAAGTCTCTTGACTGCTTGAAGATGAGAAAGTCGAGGAGCATGCATGAATTGGCAAACTAGATTAACTGCAAAGCTGATATCAGGTCGGGTCCATGTAAGATACTGAAGAGCACCAACCAAGGATCTGTATTCAGTGGCATCTTCAAGTAAAGGAGAAGTATGACCAAGTTTAGAAGTACTCAAAGGTGTATTGCAAGGTTTTGCTCAATCCATGTTTGCTTTTTGTAAGAGATCCAAGATGTACTTGGTCTGATTAATGAAAATGCCAGAAGATGACCTCTTTACTTCAATCCCAAGAAAATAATGAAGTGGTCCAAGAACTTTAATGGGAAACATGCTGCTAAGCTAAGAGATAACTGGGTGACACTCACTAGACGATGGTCCAGTAACCAGTATATCATCCACATACACCAATACAAACATGAGATGTGGAGATCGTTTGACAAAAAAGAAAGTGATCATTCTGAGATCCAATGAACCCAAGAGAGTGAAGAGCACCTTGTAACTTATCATACCAAGCCCGTGAGGCTTGTTTTAATCCATATAAGGATTTATGAAGCTTGCAAACATGTGCCTGTGCTACACAAGGCATTGTACTCTTCTTGCATTGTTGGCGCCAATGAGGATACTTTGAAGCTTGCAAATAGGTAGCAGGTGTAAAATCTTGAGAAAGATGAGAGGGAAGTGGATGTTTAGTGGCATCATATGCTTTTGGTTTAAAAATCCCTGATTTTGACCGTGTTTGCATTGGATGAATATTAGAAGGTAAGGGAAAAGGAAGAGAAGAGTCAGAATCACTAGGTGGGAGGTGAGAGGATGCAGAGATAGAGGCTGATATAGATGGTAAGGTTGAGAAGCTTCAGAAATATTTGGAGAGATTGAAGTGGAAATTGAAGGTTGAGAGGGTGAAATAATAGAGGTAAAGGTGAGTTCAGATGGTATAGGTAGTGAAGGTTGAGGTGGTGGGGAAGAAGTATTTGAAGATAGGAAAATGGACTGATGAAATGGAAAACTGGATTCATCAAACAATACATGCCTCGAAATGTACATTCTCTTTGTGACTAGATCAAGACACTTATAACCCCTGTGATGCAAACTGTACCCCAAGAACACACATAACTTGCTTTTTGGTTTTAGTTTGGAGGAAGTATAACGTTGCAGCCATGGTAAACAACTGCAACCAAACACTCTGAGAGTACTATAGTCTGGAGATTTCTTGAATAAAGATTCCCAAGGTGAAAAATTGGTAGCCGTAGGAAGCCGATTTATCAAATAGATTGAGTAGCAAAGGCCTCAACCCAATAGACATAAAGAACCTTGGATGCAGCTAACAGAGTCCTAGCAATTTCAACAAATGCTTGTGCTTTCTCTTAGCACATCCATTCTACTCTGGAGTATAGGGATAACTTAATTGATGTGCAACACCATAATCAACTAAAAATTTGGAGAAAAAAGAACTTAAAAATTCTCCACCAGAGTCAGACCGCAAAGCAATGATTTTAGTACCCAGAGAGTTCTCAACAAGAGATTTAAATTGCACAAAGATTTGAAAGACATCAGATTTATACTTCAAAGGAAAAAAAACAGCTGTATTTTGTGTAATCATCCACAAAAATGACATAGTACTGATGTCCATGACTAGAAGTAACAGATGCTTGAACCATACATCTGTGTAAATGAGTTCAAGAGGCTTTATGGTATTACAAGAAGTTGAAACAAAAGGAAGCCTTGAACACTTGCCTAATGCACAATTTGAGCAAAAGGGCTGATTTGTACTATGTAAAACAGAAATACAAGACTGTGCAAACAACTTATTAAGAACTTTAGTAGATGGATGACCCAATCTTTGGTACCAAATGGTGCTTGAAACCTTAGCAACTATTGCAAAAGCTTTAATACCAGCATGTGAAGTAGATCGAGAAACATGAAAAGGATAGAAACCATCTTGAACAGGTCATTTAAAAAGCATCCACCCCGAGGAAAGATCCTTCATAGTGAAGTGAAAAGGATAAAGATGCATAGGAAACCAATTGTCAAGCAAAAATTCATTTGTAGATAAAAGATTTTGTTTCAAATCAGGAACATGCAACACATTGTTCAGTTTAAAAGTACAGGTGGATGTAGGTAAAATCGAAGAGATAGAATGAAGAACGGGAAAACCTTTGCCATCATCAATAAAGACTTGGTCTGGACCAATGTAAGTTTTTGGACTTTGAAGATAAGCATGAGTTGGTCATACGGGAACTGGCACCAGAGTCAACAAGCCATGATGGTGTAGAGGACGATGTATTAGCAACTATAGCTGACTGCGAGGATTTACCATTGTAACTTGAATTCATCCTGTGAGGACATCCATATGCTTCATGATCAAATTGTCGACAGATTTGACAAATGATCTTCTTGCCAGAGTTGTTGTAATTTCCAGAACTGTTGGAATTGTTACGACCTCCATGGTTGTAATTTGGCCTTGAATTATTGTACCGAAAATTACCACGATTGTAATTTCGAGAATTGGATGAGCCATGACCCTGATTGTTATGACTGACTGTAGGTTGAGCAGAGAAGGCTTGAGATGGTGAGAAATGCAGGGTAGGAAGAATACCAGCAGAAGAATGATATGCCTGAAAAGGTGTGGCAGTGGTGGTTTTCTTGCGATTGCAAGTTGAATCTCCTTGCTAAGAAGCAGACCATGTAATTCATCAAGTGTAGTAGTACCAAGACGAAATTGGATAACATCCACAAAAAAAATCAAATTCAGGAGGCAAGCAATGTAGTGTAACAGAGATAAGTTCATAATCCTCAACCGGAGCTTCGGCACTGGCAAGAGCATCAGCAATTTCCTCAATTTGCTGGAGATATTGAGCAGCAGATAATTCACCTTTGGTCAGATTGCGAAGCCGTGAACGAAGTTCATGAATATGAGACTGAGAAGCTGCTACAAGACGCGATTCCAATTTCGTCCAAAGTTCACGAGCAGATGTTACGCCAATAGTGTACGGAATTAGGGATTTAGAAAGTGTAGAATTGATCCAGATAAGAATATTCTGATCATTCTCAAACCACGCTACATAATCTGGATTCAAGATCGCAATGCGATTACCAGAGGAATCACGAAGAAATTGAGGCGGTGTTGGCAAAGATCCATCAATCATACCAGTAAGATTGTACCTGCGGAAGATGGGAGCAAAAAGTGCACTCCAAGTGAGATAATTGGTGGTAGTGAGCTTGATCGGTACCATGGAGCCAATGTTCTGGATGGTGATAGAGGTAACTTTCGAAGCATTTTGGGAATTTGAGGAGTTAGGGTTTGGAATTGCATCAGGAAATGGATGAATCTGTGAACCGGAGTTGGATATCGGCGGTCAATCGGAAGTCGCCATAGCCAAAACTTGAAGAGTTAGGATTTGCAGTCGGTGTTGAAGATCGAAAAGAAGACGATCAAATTATAGAAGAAGCGGGAAATTGGATCGAATGTCGTGAGACATAGAAGGCGGGTATATCATATTAGGAAAAATATCTTGTATTCATCATCAGAATAATATTACACACTTGAGTATTTATACAAGGCATAAAACTTAGTGAGTAAGCTAACTAATCATAACAACTGTCAAAACTAACTACTATATTATCCTCAAGTTACACCTCTAGAGGATACAATTACATTTTTACCCTTAATAAGTACCACCCACCGGTGGGATTTAACACTAGATGAAGAAAACCCTAACCAAAATCACAACACTTACGTAGTGATAAAGATTGGTGCCTGTCAAGCCAATAATCTCCATCAAGAATATTGTAAAAAATTAGGCATACAACCAGAATAGAGAGTTAAGCCACCAATAATCATATATGTGTATATGAAGCTAAATCAAAAAGCAGTCGGCCATAATAATTTAAATCACTTTATTCACCTCTATAGAGGCACGAAATCTCCGGAGCCGATCTTCGTACTCCACCTGCAAACAACAGTAGAGATTAGAAAACAGTTACTAAGAGGTTTGGCTGAGTCTTCATTGAGCAGGTTGCACCAATCCAAAATTACCACATCTACAAGATCAAGCCCAAATTAGGAAAACTGTATTCAATACCGACCTTCTCGATCCCAAACCTTGAGCATAGCCCACCTTCTTGCTGCCCAATCTTCATCAAGATATGCTGCTTACGGCCGTTCATAATTTCTATCGCCTGAAATCAAATGGTACAAGTCCAATATATATAGTGCAAACTTATAAGCAGTTTAAAAATTCTCACGAAATAGACAATAATCGTACAAGGGAAGGTGGAACGTTAGTTCTTCCTAGCAGTTCAAGAAGACGCCTGGCCCTGACAATACAATCTCGGTCCTTGATCTCTGTGGTTGTTGAGACTTTCATGGAACGGTTACACTAACCTGCAATTGAAACACAAGAAGCTAACATGTGCATCAAACAACAGGCATAACTTCAAATAAACAACTGATCAATTAAGGGTAGGTTTCACAACCACGAGTTTATAGAATTAATCATGACATACCGCACTCATTCGCATGAAATGCCGTTCTCCTGTAAAAACGATTTCACCATAGGCCAAGCATCTTGCACCCTTTTTGCTGAACAAACAATTCAAAAGCATTTATTCTATTGAATAACTATAACAAAATGAATTATTAGAAAGCATGAGAACAGGGAATTGTTCTTACAGAAAATTTAACAACAGAAGTAACTACGGGACATAAAAAGGGACGTAAACAAAGCTGCAAGAGTTGTGTCAAATGTGGTGGTTATGAACCTCATTGAACAAGTTTGCATCAGTACTATTTCATAGTCATAACTAAAAAATTTATTCAAAAAAGGTATTGAAACTAAGGGACTTGGACTTCTAAGGACTGGTTACTGGCACTTGTCTTTGTTTCCGTTGGAACCTTGGCTGCTCTCGGCACATCCCTGTCAGCCTGTACATGCTCAAGTTGCTGCTGCAACTTTCCCCCATTTTCAGGTAAAGTTGCAGTAGCCACTTCTTCCATCTCCTCTACCGTCACTTTTTGGCATATCTTCTTCTTTGCTCCCAATCCCCTAATTCTAGGGTTGGTTGTCTGCCTGCTGCTCCTGTCAGTCGCAGCTACTAGGTTTAGGGCAACTAGGATTAGGGTTAGATATTTTGTTTCTCTCTTTCCCGGCCTCTATATGAGCCCATACTTTGTACTTCTCTTACATATGAATATACAAGCTTTTGGTTAAGCTAAACTTCAACATGGTATCAGAGCAGGAACCATAGGGTCCTGTCTCTGCCAGTTTATTCAAACGAAATTCAGTCCGTGATTTTCCAAAATGGAAGAAGAATCTGTGATGCAGGAGACTCCAAACTCGTCAGGTACACCATCTACAAGTGTAGTCCATGGCGAGATCAATCCAAATCAGCGGCTGTGTTCCGTTTTGTTAAACGAGTTTAACTATCTGCCTTGGTCACGAGCCATCTCTCTTGCCCTAGGCGGACGATCGAAGCTAGGGTATGTCAACGGGAGTATTGAGCCACCTGAACCATCCTCCACAACATTTGCAGCATGGCATGCAAACGATCAACTTGTCATGTCTTGGATACTTAACTCCATGGAACCCAAGTTATCTGAGCTCTTCAGTTATTCAAAATCCTCCTGCAGCTTGTGGGAATCCATAAGAGAGTTGTATGGCAGCCAAAATAATGCTGCTCGCATTTTTCAACTTAAAAAGGATCTTGCTGGGCTAAGACAAGGCAATCAATCGTTCGTTCAACATCTTGGAAGCATGAAGTCGATGTGGAATGAACTCAACCTCTATCGACCACACACAACCGATTCCGTTGCACTCCTTAAAAGAGCTGATGAAGATAAAGTTTTTCAACTTTTGGCAAGCCTAGGGGAAGAATATGAAGACCTTCGAAGTCATCTGTTGATGACTCCAGACTTGCCATCATTCAACAATGTATGCCAAGCTGTTCAAAGGGAGGAAACTAGGAGAAAAGTCATGCACATCGAACCTAAGTCTATTCCTGAGACTAGGGCTTTCACCAGTAATTACAAACAAACTGGTGATAGATTTTTTACTGGAAAGAAGGTAGATTGGAAATGCACTTACTGCAACATGAAGGGGCACTTGAGAGAGAAATGCTGGATTCTGCATCCAGAGTTAAAACCAAAGTTCGATAAGGAACGGAGAATGGTCAAAGAAACAAAGGGAGCCATTCCAAAAGCCCTCCATTCAACCAGTGCTCAAACCAGTGGAATCCCTAATTTCACTGCAAGTCCGATAGACTTGATAAATGAATTTGCAAATTTTCTTCAGAGAAGAGAGGGATTCACTGAAGATGAGAAAGGTTCCACTAAAACTCTGACTGCCATGCTTGGAAAGTTTGCTGGTTTCCTAACGGAGACTACCTCTCAAGATAATATTTCAGGTATAATCACTGCTCTCTCCACTGCACTCAATGAAGTTGCACATGATTGTTGGATTGTAGACTCGGGTGCCACTGACCATATAACAAATCAGTCTTCTAGTCTAGATGACTTCCAAACCATGCCTAGGCATACACATGTGTCTGTTGCTAATGGGAAAGGAGAACCTATCCTAGGAAAAGGAAAACTTAATTTGTTGAGTGATGAGATCAAATCCATAGCCTTGTTTGTACCATCTTTTCCTTTTCAACTCTTATCCGTAAGTAAAATCACCACCACTCTTGATTGTCTTGCCATTTTTTCTCCTTATAATGTGATTTTCCAAGACCGTGTCACTCGGAAGAAGATTGGTGAAGGGGTCCTCTTGAATGGTCTCTATTACCTTTCAAAGAAGCTCAAAACTGTTAAGCCTCCTTCTGCTAGTCTAAGCCTATCTCAAGAGTACCAACTTTGGCATTCTCGGCTGGCACATCCTTCTGAACCCGTGATGACCAAACTCTTTCCAAAATTTTGTAAAACTACACATGAGTGTGAAGTCTGTCAAACAGCCAAAGCAACTAGACTTCCTTTTGTTTCTTCCAAGTCTAGAACTAGTAAACTGTTTGAGATTGTTCATTCTGATATTTGGGGTCCCTCCCGTGTAGTTTCTTTTGATGGATATAAATATTATGTCACGTTCATTGATGATTATTCTCAAGTCACATGGGTTTATCTTTTGAAGTTTAAAAGTGAATTCTTCGAGGCATTCAAAGATTTTCATAAACTGGTCTCTAATCAATTTTCTTCTAAGCTAAATACCCTTCAATCAGACAATGGCACTGAGTATACATCCACTAACATGTCTAATTATTTGAGTGATCATGGAATCCTACATCAAACTAGCTGTGTGGGTACACCACAACAAAATGGTGTGGCTGAGAGAAAGAACCGAGATCTTCTGGAGAAAACCAGACCCCTTATGTTCCAAATGCATGTTCCTAAAAGGTTTTGGTCTCACGCACTCCTCACTGCAGCTTACACCATCAACAGATTGCCCTCTCGAATGTTGAACTCCAAATCCTCGATTGAAGTAATGAAGGGAAGAACCATTGACTTAACTCACCTGAGAACATTTGGATGCATCTGCTATGTTCATGTCCAATCCCCACATCGAGACAAACTTGATCCTAGAGCTATCAAATGTATGTTTATGGGATATTCAAGCTCTCAAAAGGGATACAAATATTTCAACCCACAGAGTGGGAAGGTTGGAGTATCCAGAGATGTTAGATTTGATGAACCGGCTCCATTCTTTCAGAAAGGGCACAATGAAGAACCTCAAAGGGAGAGCATGATTGATCTATTTCTGCTGCCTACTTCAACCAACACACCTGAATATAACCCTCACTGTGCTCCTCTTGAACATGCCTCGGAGCCAGGAGATAGTGAAGAAACCTCCACTGATCAAAACAGTTCAGTCAGTGCTCCAACACCTATGTTGCAACCACAACCACGCAGGAATCCTACTCGAGATCGGCACCCCCCTCTAAGGCTGCAAGAGTATGTTACGTATCACACAAGATATCCCATCTCCAAGGCTCTTACTTATCAAAGATTGTCAACCTCTCATGCAACGTTCCTCAATCAGTTATCAACTTGTACTGAACCAAGGAGCTTTAATGATGCAGCTTCTATCCCTGTGTGGCAGGCAGCGATGAAGGAAGAGCTCCAGGCTCTTAATGAAAATCAAACCTGGAGTGTGGTTGATCTTCCAAAAGGCAAAAAGGCTGTGGGAAGTAGGTGGATCTACAAGACGAAATTCCAGTCAAATGGGAGCATTGAAAGGTACAAGGCACGCCTTGTCGCTCGTGGTTTCACACAAACCTATGGTATTGACTACAAGGAGACATTTGCTCCTGTGGCCAAGATGAGCACAGTTTGAGTTTTATTATCTGTAGCCGTGAATCATGGTTGGTCCCTCTTCCAAATGGACGTGAAGAATGCTTTCCTCCATGGCGATCTTGAAGAGGAAGTATACATGACGCTTCCCCCCGGACATCCTCAGGAGAATGAAGTTAACAAAGTCTGCAAGCTTCACAAGGCTATATATGGACTGAAACAATCTCCTCGAGCTTGGTACTCAAAGTTGAGCTCAGTTCTGGAAGCTGTAGGGTTTAAGAGAAGTCATGCCGATTCCTCTCTATTTGTTCGATCGGGTGCAGGTGGTAAACTAATTGTTCTTATCTATGTTGATGATATTATCATCACAGGGGATAACATCGAAGAAATCAATGTTCTAAAGGCTTCTCTACATCAGCGATTTGCCATTAAAGACCTGGGAACCCTAAAGTATTTTCTTGGCATTGAAATGGCCACTTCCTCCAAGGGATTGTTTCTAAATCAAAGAAAATATCTACTTGACTTACTGCATGAAGCTCAAATGCTGGATTCAAAGCCAGCATCCACTCCACTTGCAAGCAAACTTCAATTGGATATCCCAAGTGAACCAATGTCAAACCCTTGTTTCTATCAGCGCATTGTGGGAAAACTGATCTATCTCACAACCACTAGGCCTGATATCACTTACTCAGTAAGTCTTATAAGTCAATTCATGCACTCGCCTACCTTGCTTAATTGGGAAATTGTTAAAAGGATTCTTCGGTACTTGAAAGGGTCTGTTGGCAGAGGCATACTCATGCGAAATCACGGCTCACATCACATTATGGCATACACTGATGCAGACTGGGCAGGTAATGCCCTTGATCGGAAATCCACAACAGGTTTCTGCACGTTTGTTGGTGGCAACCTTGTGACATGGAAGAGTAAAAAACAAACGGTCATTGCCCGGTCCAGTGCAGAGGCTGAATATAGAGCCATGGCAGCCACGGCTTGTGAATTGATTTGGCTGAAGAGTCTCCTAACTGACCTTGGCTATAACAACACCGATCCTATGTCCTTGTTTTGTGACAACCAAGCGGCTATGCATATTGCTTCCAACCCAGTCTTTCATGAGCGCACAAAGCATATTGAAGTTGATTGCCATTACATCCGTGCACAAGTTCAATCCAAGGTTATAAACACAGTGTACACTCGGAGCTATGACCAACTCGCTGATCTATTCACTAAGGCTCTTGATTCTACTCATTTTCACTGGTTACTAATCAAGCTTGGATCAATTAATCCCCTTGATCCAGCTTGAGGGGGAGTATTGAAACTAAGGGACTTGGACTTCTAAGGACTGGTTACTGGCACTTGTCTTTGTTTCTGTTGGAACCTTGGCTGCTCTCGGCACATCCCTGTCAGCTTGTACATGCTCAAGTTGCTGCTGCAACTTTCCCCCATTTTCGGGTAAAGTTGCAGTAGCCACTTCTTCCATCTCCTCTACCGTCACTTTTTGGCATATCTTCTTCTTTGCTCCCAATCCCCTAATTCTAGGGTTGGTTGTCTGCCTGCTGCTCCTGTCAGTCGCAGCTACTAGGTTTAGGGCAACTAGGATTAGGGTTAGATATTTTGTTTCTCTCTTTCCCGGCCTCTATATGAGCCCATACTTTGTACTTCTCTTACATATGAATATACAAGCTTTTGGTTAAGCTAAACTTCAACAAAAGGATTCTTCAATTTAATAAAAAATAAAGAAAAAAGAAAAATATGAATATGGATGAGAGATGAGAGATGAGCGCACCCGTCTTCACCATAGTATTCAGTGAAAGAGGCCCACATGCTACTTTCTGCAAGACTCTTCTCCACAGTATCGTTTGATTCCTTACATTCAATCTTCACAGTCTGTACAAGATCAACACCATGGAGAAAGATGCCTTCCACCATTGTCCTCAGCATCTCCAATCCATCAGATGTACCCACAGCAGTGAGCGTGCAAGTACATGCCTATTCATTCATTAACAGGCAATTTATGTTCACCTCCACCAGAAGGCGGGAAGACCAGAGAGAGAAATGGAAACCATAAGCATTAAAATGATAAAGGGACAGTAACACTTACGTTAAGGAAAAGTTTACACCGCGTCATCTTGCCCATTTCCTGCATCCAAATTATATTGCAAAATATTAGAGAAACAACAAGCAAAATGGGACAGGTAACAGAATGTGAAGCCATAAATATTTTGCCAGTGGGAAGATCAACAAACATGATTAAATAAATTTATGCATGTACCTTCATGGAGCGCCTGGAAAGTTCTTCCCATTTCTACCCAAAAAAAAGAAAGAAAAAAGAAAGTTCTTCCCATTTCAATCGTACCTTCTGCACAAAATGTGTGAGATTAAAACCACCTAAAATAAGAACTTTAAATTTCATAACTCCACCATTATTCATAAATTTGGGTCTGACTGAACATCAAGTAGCAAACATAAGACCCAAATAAAGGCTCATAGTCCTCTTACAAATTATCCTCAGATGTTGTTTTGCTAAAATTAAAAGGTCAGAATCACAGTGTCCAAAAATTAGATCATAGAAGTTTAATAACTTAGATTTGTTCAACACGTATTGATAGACAAAAAAATGTTATGAAACTTATTCAATACCCACCTTCTCAATTTTTAATTTTTGGCTCAGATCATGAAATCCAATGTCAACATGTTGCATGCTTCCATCAACTGTCTCTAATATCTGAAATCAAATTGTCGTGCACTAAAAAGAATCAGAAAATTGTTACAAAATGGTTAAAAATAAAAAATCCAATCCAAATTCTCTTCTTCTTTTTCTTTTTTCTTTTGTTTTATACACAAAAAGAAAATATTTGGGGATTTCAAGTACAAGGCGGCATCCAAAACATTTCATAAAGCTTGCAAATACTTACGTTTGTTTGACAGGATTAAGAGGGCTTGGACTGGACTAGACTATAGTCCAGTGTTTGGTGTGTACCGGGATTAGCTTTAATGAGCTTAGGTGGGATTCGCTGGGACTAACGGGCGTCTTAGCCGTTCTTAACGAAGCATCCCATTTTCGGGCGGATTCGTAAGCCAGAGAAAGCGAGAGAGTTTCTGCGTTCTTCCCACATCGTCCTCGTCGTCGTCCGCTCCCTCGTCTTCGCGTAACAGATCTGCTCGCCCTCATCTGCCTCCAGTTGTCTGGTAAGCTTCGATTGTTCGATTTTTTTCGTCGATTTGGGTGGATTTGTTTGTGATATTAACTGAGCTTTATTTGATTTTGTTGTTTTGGGTTTGAGCTTTATTTGATTCTGCAGTTGAACAAATTTTAGGGTTTTGATATTTAGGTGAAATTGAGATTAGAATTTGGGGTTTTCATAAAGCTTGGAATTTGGGGTTTGAAATTGAGATTAGAACTTGGAAGTCCTACCCACTCTGTGTGTGTGTGTGTCTGTGCGTGTGTGTGTGTGTGTATTTCTGTACTCTGTGTGTGTGTGTGTGTGTGTGTCTCTGTGTGTGTCTGTGTGTGTGTGTCTCTGTGTGTGCTTTGTGTGTGTGTGTGTGTGAGAAAGTGTGTGAGTGTGCGTGTGTGAGTGAATCAGTATGTGTGTGTGTGAGTGTGTTTGTGTCCGTGTGTGTGTGTGTGTGTGTGTGTGTGTGTGTGTGTGTGTGTGTGTGTGTGTGAGTGAATGAGTATGTGTGTGTGTGAGTGTGTTTGTGTCCGTGTGTGAGAGTGTGTGAGTGTGTGTGTGTGATGTGTGTGTGAGTGTGTTTGTGTCCGTGTGTGTGTGTTTGTGAGAGTGTGTGATTGTGTCCGTGTGTGTGTGTTTGCGAGAGTGTGTGTGAGTGTGTTTGTGTGAGTGTGAGAGTGTGTGAGTGTGTGTGTGTGTGAGTGTGTGAGTGTGTGTGTGTGTGTGTGTGTGTGTGTGAGTGTGTGTGTGAGTGTGTTTGTGAATGAGTGTGTGTGTGTGTGTGTGTGTATGTCCGTGTGTGTGTGTGTTTGTGAGAGTGTGTGTGAGTGTGTTTGTGAATGAGTGTGTGTGTGTGTGTGTGTGTGTGTGTGTGTGTGTGTGTGTGTGTGTGTGTGTGTGTGTGTGTGTGAGAGAGTGAATGAGTATGTGTGTGTGTGAGTGTGTTTGTGTCCGTGTGTGAGAGTGTGTGAGTGTGTGTGTGTGAGTGAATGAGTATGTGTGTGTGTGAGTGTGTTTGTGTCCGTGTGTGTGTGTTTGTGAGAGTGTGTGATTGTGTCCGTGTGTGTGTGTTTGCGAGAGTGTGTGTGAGTGTGTTTGTGTGAGTGTGAGAGTGTGTGAGTGTGTGTGTGTGTGTGTGTGTGTGTGTGTGTGTGTGTGTGTGAGTGTGTGAGTGTGTGTATGTGTGTGAGTGTGTATGTTAGTATGTGTGTGTGAGTGTGAATGTGAGTATGTGTGTGAGTGTATGTCCGTGTGTGAGTGTGTATGTCCGTGTGTGTGTGTTAGTGTGAGTGTGAGTATGTGTGTGAGTGTGTATGTTAGTATGTGTGTGTGAGTGTGAATGTGAGTATGTGTGTGAGTGTATGTTCGTATGTGAGTGTGTATGTCCGTGTGTGTGTGTTAGTGTGAGTGTGAGTGTGAGTATGTGTGTGAGTGTGTATGTTAGTATGTGTGTGTGAGTGTGAATGTGAGTATGTGTGTGAGTGTATGTCCGTGTGTGAGTGTGTATGTCCGTGTGTGTGTGTTAGTGTGAGTGTGAGTATGTGTGTGAATGTGTATGTTAGTATGTGTGTGTGAGTGTGAATGTGAGTATGTGTGTGAGTGTATGTCCGTGTGTGTGTGTTACGCATGCTAAATTTTAGTTTTGCTATGTTGATATAATCTTAGAGAAATAAAGAAGTCGATGGATGGAGAAGCAAACCTTTTCCACTGTTTGATAGATTTGCATATATATCTGGAAAAGATCGGGCTACGGGTAATGTAGCCGAAACCCCTGCTCAAATGGTGGAGGAACAAAGTCATGATCCTGTTGGTGAAAGTGATGGAGGTGAAAATTTTGTTTCTTCAATGAACCAACAAAGCCAACAAAGCACCCCATCTGAAAATAGCCAAAGAAAGAGGAAAAGAGCTGTGGGAAGTTCAAGTGATGGAACCGAGGCAATTATTAGTGGACTGAAAGATTTTTATGTTGAAAGTGGGAAGAGGATGCAAATGGTAACTGAAGCTTTAGTTCAAGGTACTGCAGATCATAGTGACATAGCTAATGAACTTGAAGCAATGGGTCTCTCTCCTATGGATCAAATTGATGCATTGTCTCTTATTTTGGATAAACCAAAAAATGTGGGAGTGTTCAGGGCAATCAAACCGGAACTCAAGAAAGTGTTCGTCCAAAGGCTTTTAAGCGACAACGCAAGCGGATGAGTATTTTGGCTAATGTTAACATGGATGTATTTTATTAACATGGATGTATTTTATTAATGTTAACATGGCTAATGTTAACATGGATGTATTTTATTAATCGTACAATCTTATGTTATGGCTTATAACTTAGCTTTGCACTAGTATTTTGGCTAATGTTAACTAGCCATTTTGTAAATTATGGAGATCTATTTTGGCTAATGTTAACTAATGTTAACTAGGATTTTCTAAATTATGGAGATCTTCTTATGTACTTGTATTTGTTGAAGTTGCATGTATTGGGCACTATTATTTTTCTTCTTTTGGGTGATAGAGTTTAAACCAAGCTACATTTGCAAATTAAACTCAACTATTTATAAATAGTATGTCCCAATTCTATTAGCAGGTAATAGAAACAAAACAATTGTCATTTTTTTTTAAGATTCATAATATACATGGCAAAAATATGCTCCAATTAACCCATATCATGAGATTTGTAGCATTACTCTATTACACAATGGCAAAAATTTGTAGTCCTAGTCTAAGCAAACACAAATCTGGTGAACAGTACTGTTTTTATTATCCTGCTTCTTAGTCCGACACTGCACCAAACGCTTCACTAAGTTAGTCCAGCTTAGTCCAGTCTAAGCCAGTCCAGCTTAGTCCCGGTAGCTAGTCCAGTCCGAGACAGTCCGGCGTAACAAACGCACCCTGAAAATCTTTACCAGTGATGGGTCAACAGTAGTATATGCCAAGAGTTTAAGAATTTGACAAGCCTTGTTAGTAATATGTGGGTCCCCACTGGTTGTTGAAACTGTCACGGAACGAGGGACCTGACGATAATCTACTTTCCAGTTTATGCCTTGACCTTCCACGATTTCAATATCCGTCTAGCCTTTTTGCTGCACAAAACAAAGAAAGCTCATAGGTTGGGCAAGTGTAATTCTAAATAATTAGAATAGTAACAAGGGCAACAAGCTTATCGTAGAAAATTAAACCAAACTGTAGTAATACAATGAATTACAGGACAAGGCACAGTAAAATATATATGCATATCCAGTCAGTAACTCAAGGTTAATATCAAACCAATACCTGAGATTTGAAATGATATAAAAATAAAAAAAAATAAAAAAAAAAAAGGAAAAAGAAGTAATTCTAAATTATAATAAAGAAAAAAGCACAAGAGAGGAAGGTACCAAACTTCGGAAGGATCGGCAAGGTCTTATACCATTCCACTGCGCACAAAACAAACAAAATACAATACAATGGAGACAGTCAAAGCAAACAGAATATATACAATGTAGATAAATTGAGAAAATCAAAACATAAAGATGTGAATTTGTGTTAGCCTAACCCCTAGGCTATCGAGAAAAAAAATATGTACAAGGAGAAGAGATGATCATACAATTGGTTTCTTCCACGAACTCCTCCGTATACGTGGCCCGTTCGCTTGGAGGCTTACCGTATCCGCTCATGCAATCTTCGATTGGATCGTCGTCTGTTGTGGTGAGTGGGGCAAAGAAACCGCGGAATTTGGTCCCGGTGAGTAGATTTGTGATGGTTTTTTTGAGAAATGTTTGATTTTCGGTGGCGGTGACAAGTAGATGATCTTTGAGGTTGCTTAAACGGGTTCTCAAACCAACCACCCCATGGCTGAGGCCGTTGAGCTGGCTTTGGAGGCGCTCGCGGTGAGCATCCATGGATGCGCCTGTAACAGATGGGGAAGCTTTTCTGCTCCACCCCGCCGTCACCTCTCGACGGTTTCAAACCTTAGACCGGTCGATCGATCGGTCACAGAAAATGTAAGGTACGATCGTCCAAGAATTTTAATAGACTCTACTAGGATTTCGGCAAATTTATATAGATTTTTATTATAAATTTTGTTTGTACCCGATTTTACATTATCAGCCCGAGCAATCGAGACCATTAAATGAGCAGAGTTCTAGGCGATGCGATAAGGTGTTACAATCGGAATGGAATAATTTAAGTGGGGTTTATGGTATATTATTATCAGTATAAATCCTATGAGATTATTCCAAAAGTTTAATGTTAGATGAAGAGTTGAAATGAAGGACTACTTCTCTCTTTAATCCCTTTATGCGGGTCTGCTTGGGATGTACCACATCAGGAGAAGCCACAAGTGAAGAATCGTGCATGGTAATGACTGCCATCAGGATAGCATCAAATCTGTTTGGATTAGGTCACGGCATGATAATTCACTATTATTATTATGCATGGACCATCAGTTTGGATTGCCACCAAATAATGGTAGGCATTGATTGGTTTTAATACAATTACATGCATTATATCCACTAGAGTTGCATTATCACATCTTTAAGATTCCAAAATGATGGGATTTTATGCATCATCACATCCCAAAAAAGTGGGAGTGCCTGCACACGAGATTATCCAATATTCTTAGGAATATTACTTCTGCACGCGGGATACTCACGGCAAGCAGTTTTACATGCAATCAAGCGTACTAGTATTATAAGTATCGGAGTATTAGCAACATTAAACGCCCCTTCAAATCAACATACAAATATATCATGTCAAACTCTTGCTCTATGCGAAACCTCTCAAACATCTTGAAATCTTTTTATTTTACATTTTTTCTGTCAACACAGTTTCAGTTTGGATAAACAACACTGCTTCAAGACCGACTGGTTATCTATCCAAGTCTCGGTCAACAAGGAGCCTCTGAATCCTTGTTGAAAGAGGTCATCTTATCAGCCTTCTCGGCGAGGTGAGGTGTTACCAGGTTACTTAGCATTCGGCACATTGAAAAGCCGAATTTGATATTGAACTTCGCATAAACTAGCAGCCTTGTCTTCAGGCTCTAGAACCCGAAGGCCGAGACATGTTCCTTCCTTTGCCGCAGATGCAAGATTCAGAAGTCTTCAGCGTGTCCAACGCCACATCAACATTCTTTCACTCCTCGGCTGAGCTCGGCCGACAAGTTGACATGCCCTGCATTTGACCGAAGGACGTAGTTAGCTTATCAGTTATTTAACAGGCGCACCACGTAGGCTAAGTAATTTTTAAAGTTAACATATTTATATGAATTTGTATGAAAAAATTTCATGGATTTCTTAGACTTTTAGGGTGCGTTTGTTTGGGCTCGTTAACCCTCACTGGACTGGACTGGACTACACATTAATGTAGTCCTGTGTTTGTTACTTACCCGGACTAAGTTTAATGGGATAAAGCCGGACTCGCATGGACTATCTCCTTCACTAGGAGGTATTAGCGAGACCCCCCCCCCCCCCCCCCCCCCGAATACCATGGGATTGCTAAGACCTCGTATGCTCGCTTCGCCAACATCGCCTACACCCGCCAACCCAGAACCACAGAGAACCTATAATCCAGAATCAAGTCATCTCGTTTCGAATCGTGGAGAACCCAGAATCGCCAAACCTTCGTCTGCTCGTTTCGAATCGCGGAGAACCCAAAGCCCAGAACCCAGACTCACCAACTCTTCGTCCGTTTGTTTTGAATCGCGGAGAACCTAGAGTCTCCAACTCTTCTTCTGCTCATTTTGAATCTTGAAGAACCCGTATTCAAGTCGCGCTCTCTCTTTCTCTCTCCTCTCTGCTCTCTCTGCTCTTGCCGTCCTCCGTTCACCTCCGAGCTCTCCTGGGCCCTCGTCGGTAGACAAAGACAGAGAACTTGGCAGGCGGACAACCATGGCCGACGCCCACTTCCATCTGCATTCACAGCTTCATCTTAATCTTCTGCATATTTGCACAAACTCGATGGAATAAAAAAAATCCAGATTCGGTGGAAGTGCAAAACCAATCTTTGAATTGTGAAACCCAGATTCGAATAGTTAATTTCAAATCTCAAAGAGAGAGAGTGTTCTGAAAAACTAACCTATTTTCAATAGAGGGAGAGAGCTTGACAGGCGACGACCATGGCGAATGGAGTTTTCTGAGATTGAGGGATTTTTATTATGGGATTTTGGGTTCTGGGGATTTTAGGTTCTGCAAAACCAATCTCACAACTTGGCAAATGGTAGGTTTGAGTTTGGTTCTCTCTCTTGAGCTAAAAAGTTGTTTGTTCTAGAGAGATGGAAATGTGGAATCTTTCTGAGTAGGTTATCCTCTCCACTTAGCTGTGTCTGAGAGAGAGAAGAACACTGGGAGTGGGGGAAGTGGAAGATGATTCTAGAAAACAGAAAATGATAACTAATAATAAATATTAGTAGATTATATTAAATAATAATAAAATATTATAGATATAGATTAAATAATATAATATTAGAACCCTGCTCTTTAGTCCGACACTGCACCAAACACTTTACTAAATCAGTCCAGCTTAGTCTATTCTAAGCCAATCCAACTTAGTCCCTGAGGCTAGTCCAGTCCGAGATAGTCCGGTGCAACAAACGCACCCTTAAGGAAGTGGTCTCTTGCGTTTTAGGGTTGTTGGTTGGAGGGGGAATGGGGTTGTGGAGTGATGTGGGAACTGGTGGGTTCGAAGTGATTTAGGGGTGGGTCTAGAGGTGATATGGAAACTACTGGGTTTGAGGTGGTGGTGGGAGGGTCGGTCATGAGGGGATATGAAGTGATTTGAGGATTGGAGGTAGGGGTAGATAGTTTAGACAGTGAGGCAAGAAATGGAAAAATGTCTTGACATCAGACCTGTGGAAACGTATTTGTGGGCCCCGAGAGAAAATTTGGATGTGGGATGAACAGATGTGGCATAAGCGGGACTTCCAAAAACGCGCATGTGGTGGTAGGAAGGTGACTTTTTGTAGAGGAGAACTCAAAACGAGGAGAAATTTTTCTTATCCCCATAACATAAGTGGTACATCATACGTGTTATTATATAAGTGGTGAGAAGTTTTATTTTTTTATGTTATTAATTTTTTAATACAAGAATCTCACCATCCCGTGTTTCAAGCACATTGAATTTTTTTTTCGAAATTTGTGGAGCACAGGTTTTTAGTAATACGGTATAGTGATATTTCTCTTCACTTGTAAGTGAGATGTCTTTTTTATTTTGAACAAACGATATTATCTACACTAAGGGGGAGGGGGTGGGATTAGCCTCATAATGAGCTAGTAATGATGTGGTTCAAATTCACTTACACATGAAGAGGAATATCACTAGACCGTAGTACTAAGTGGCAAGTAAGAGGGTCCTATGCCTTATATTTGATTCTCGCCAAAGACGAATTCGAACCACATTATTGCTAGCTCATTATGTGGCTTAGCCCACTTCCTGACCCCCTTAGTGTATGTAATTTCTTTTGTTAAAAAAAAAAAAAAAAAAAAAAAAGTGTAGGGATATGATTTATAACCATCCCCCTAAAATTTAAGAGCTAGATTGGATTGAAAACGGAGGGTTGTAGCTACCTCAAGAAGATGCCGGTGTTTTATTTTTACAACACCATTTTGATGTAGTGTGTAGACACAAGTGCATTGGTAAATGATATCATGAGCGGCAAAGAAATCCTACATAGAAAAAAAATTTCGCCCATTATCGACTCGTATTTGTTGGACTTTTGTTTGGAATTGTGTTTCAACGCAAGTAAAAAAAAATCTTACAAAGATCTGTTTTGTTTCATGTTTATAGCGCATAAAAAAACCCAAGTAAATCCAGAAGTCATCAACGATGGATAAACCCCAGCAAGCGAGAGATGTTTTTTAGGACATCACAATAAAAAAGGAATAAAGGACTCCACGTTGAAATAGAACTAGTAACAAAAGTTGGCAAGTTTGTTTCGCCAACGGACAAACTTCACAAACATAACCCGTATCAAAAGAACATATTGAAAAAAGTGCTAGCAAGTTGTTGAAGACGGCAGAAGAAAAGAAATGGATTGTCTGCCCTTGGGTATTGAGAGGTGCGTATTACGTGGGGTTAGCCTTTGGTAATTTTTTATTCGAGAAATTATGTTTACGTCCTTCTTTTTACTACTCCATTGATTAAAATCCTATTCATTTTCAATTTTTGATCAAGGTCCTTGGGTATTAATAACATCATTAATTATTTGAATAATAAAATATTTTTATTTTTAAATATATTCCTTTAGTGTTAAAAATGTTACAATTAGTATATTTATATTTATAGCTAAATTTTTTAATATATTTTTTTTTTAGTTTGCATCTATTTTTAATTTGCAAATATTTTTTAATTTGTACCAATTTTCTTTTCGTTTTTAATTTGTAACCATATATTAGTTTCTTTTTGTGCTCATATTTTTAAAGTTTTATTTGTGTTTGTACTCATGTGTATACCGTCACTTGACATAGTATATTTATTCAATGATAGAAAAATTACATATGGTATATTTATGTTTTTATGCCTAAACTTTGTATCATATATTTATGTTTTTAGTTTGTACCCACTTTTAATTTGCAACATTTTTTTTTAAATTTGTAGTATTTTCTTTTTAGTTTTATTTTGTACCCATGTATTAATTTCTTTTAGCGCCTATATTTTTAAAAATTCATTTGTACTCATAATTTTTAATCTTTTATCTGTAACCTAATTTATTTATAATGTTCCCATTCTTCTTTATTAATGTACCACTTTGTTATATGTGAAATGTACCAATTTTTTTTGTAAAATGTACCAATTTTTTTAACACTATTGGATACATTCTTTTGCCATTTATTACTTCTTATTTTTACATAGTTTTTATCCATTTATTCAATCAAAATATTTGAATTTTTTTTATTGTAACCGTTTCTAATAATATTATAATGAGGGATTTTAAATTTATAGGATTATAAATCTCATAAAATATCAAACAATTAATGTCAAAACTATAAAACTATAAATATTAATAGTAATATAATGAGGTGTACAAAGTCAAGGGACCTTGATCAAACTTTGAATACTATTAAGGTTTTAATAAAAAAAATGTTAAGGATTAGAGACCGCATCTAAAGTATCCATTTTTTAAATTCATTTTTGCCTTGTGTACCAACTTTATATTCTCAATTCTGTCGGTTTGTGAATTTTGTTTCTAACGTGCATCGGATGAAGTGATATGGACTACTCAAGTTTCTATAGAAATTTGGGTTAAAGTCATTCGATATTTATGTAATGGATTGAGACAACATATTTAAGTTAGCCAAAACTATAAGAAGAGAATTAGAAATTGGATGCAATCTCGTAAAAAATAAGCACATTGTTTTAGTCAATTAAATTGTGTGCATGTACGAATTATGAGCTTTCTTGCACGACTTAATTTAAAAAGTAAAAATGAAGAATGCTAGTAACCTTTTTTTTTTTTCTTTTTTTTTTTTTTTGAACAAAAGCAACCTTCTCTTGCAACTTTATCTTTGTACCATTTTGGCTTTCCTTCCCATTCCGTTGTTTGATGATCATAATCGTCCACTTTTTAGACACCATTTAACGATCATCTATGTAAAAATAACTAAATTCGAAATCGTTTAGTCGTCTAATTATTATCCAATATATTGATAACAAATCGTGTATCTCATTTAAACAATGAAATTTTGTCAACGTTAATTGAACAACTAAACAACTTTGATTTGACTAATTTTTTGCAAAGTGGATCTTTAAATTATGATCCAGGAAGTGAGTTTTGATCATCAAATAACATTACAAATTAGTAAGAGAGCTAAAAAGGTAAATCGAGAAGCCTCAAACGAGAATGTTGTCATTCCCCCTACAAAAATAGTTGAAAATATGGGACCAAATATTAAGTTTTGGCTAAAGCGGACTAATGGTCTCTGTGATCATAGGGTATCAGAAGATAGCTTCGTGGTAAAAAAGTAAGGATTTAAACCCTTGTGGTGAAGACCATTTGCAAATTTAACTCAAAAATGAAATTCTCATTAATTCTCCATTAGATGAGGGGATAAAGTTGTCCAGGCCAACTCTTTCTTTTGTTTACCTTCTTCTCTCTTCGTCTTTCATTGCTCTCTAATTATAGCTTCACCTTCTCCTCCCTCTCTCTTCAACCATTTTTAAGGAGAATTTGAACCAGAATAGCAATTATGTCCATCCCCATTGTTGCAACAACTGCCCTATCCATTAAAGTTAAATTGATGATAACTGAGGTGCTGAGATTGATAGATGGGGCCTATTTCTTCAAATGAGGATCCTGAGGATCCTCCAATCACATCCGTTTATGTACATTGTGCGGCCAGTTTTCGTCAAATATTGTTTATATTTAATTTTAAATAAAAAGATTTACAATGATTTCTGGCCGCATGACATACGATGAACGGTTGTGATTGGAGGATCCTCGAGATCTCCACAAAGAGGATTCGAAGAGGATCCTCATTCTATTTCTTCCAACTTCTTTAATCTCTTATCGAGGCGTGATGAGACCTATAGCTAGCTAATAAATAAAAAACATTGTACAAATTGAACTTTTGGGTTTGCCGAAGATGATGCCATGTGAATCGGTCTTGAGAGTGTGCGAGAAGGGCGGATCATTGGAAGAAAAGACATGGTAATGACCTTGAAGGCCGGTTTGTTGACAGTGGATTTGAGAAGAGAGAAAGTTGGCTTTGAGAAAGATCTGCATAGAGAGGTAGGGGCTGGACTTTTTTACTCCGACATCGAACCAGAATTTAATGGAAGTCTCAGTTTAGGATCAAATTTGCTAACAGTTTTTACAACAAGAGTTTAAACCTAATTTTTCTAACGCGGAGGCTATCTTCTGAATGGAGTAGGATTATCTTCCTCCCTTCCTTTCTCACTTTCCCCTTTGTCTTTCTCTCTATAAGAGCACTTCTAGTGTGTAAAGGCTCCTCTTGGCAAAGGCAATTCAATCCCAAGTGAATGGTAACTGCCTTTAATGAACAGTAATTGCCTTTTGCATCTTCACTCCTAACTAAATAGCCATGACAATAGACAATAAAATATTAGTATTTTTTATTTTAAAAAATAATAAAAAATATTTTTATTTTTAATTTTAGATAGGATTTAACCGAGTCATTATCCGAAAGTACAATTTTTTGTGGATAAATTTTGATAAGATTTTTAACCTATTCCATCATGCAACATATCCTTCCATGTTTAGAATCGTCGAAATATTGAACATGGTGTAAGGTGGGAGAAAACGGTAAGGTATTTATAGAAGAAAAAATTTATAATTTTTTTAATTTTTTGAAATTTTTTGAAATTTTTAATTTTTTTTTATTAACTTAATTAATCTGAATCGTTAGATTACAAAAAAAAATTGAAATCCAATAATCCAGATTGTGACACGTTGCCCACGTAACATTTCTGTTTTTTTTTTCTTTTAAAAAAAAAATTTAAAGCGGAAAAACATGGGCCATTGATTGGAAATCAAACGGTCCAGATTCAAAGGCTACTAAGTGGGCTGCCACGCAGGCCCCGCCACCTAAAGCCTTGTCGGTGACACGCCTCCTACACGCGCTTGTGAGGTGTGTTCTATTCCACCCCATCATGCCTTTATTTATACTAGTAGGGTAATTCTTTACCCTTTAGGATTACAACTCTTAATAAGTAATCAACTCCTAATAGGAATATAAGAGATAATCCTAGATATACTTTGATTTACACAAACACATTCCTAATTTAATAGGACTGCAACACTCCCCCTTGAGTGTGTAAATACTCAAGTAAGTGGTGCATCAGGCCTTCAGTGATGAAGTAAGTATAGTTGATGAAGTTGTCGGCACAATGAGCGAATGCGAGTCTCAAATCAATAGAAGAATGCATAAAAAGGTAAAACTCACAAAACCTCGCTATGGTAAAACCCAAGGTGGTGGAAAAACTCATAGTCTAAGGAGAAAAGTGAGAAGTTGTATTAAGTCAAAACTATATGTCTTTTGGACACAAGTAGAAGAGCTCACAAGGGTATGATTAGCCTAGGATAGGTGTCTCGTTAAAACCTAGTTAGGTAGCAAAAACACAGTGGGAAAAATGCTCATAATCGTAGGGAAAAAAAGTACATTAAGATCAAGTGAGTATACTTCTGGATACTCCCCCTGAGTTTGACAGAACTTCCAAATGAAAACTACAAGCATTTGGAAGGTTGACTTTAGTAGTGACGTTGTGTAAAGGCCGGCATGGTTGTCTGGGATCGCTTGCATGACTTCAATCTCCTGATGCTTTGCTTATGTAGATGTAGACGTAATATTTCTTGGCGTTGACTTTGTTGATGTATCATGTCTTGGTTGGGTGGATACATACGGCATAATCTATGACAACCCGTCCCAAATGTTACAATTTTATAAATTTTAAAATAGTGGTTTTAAGAAAAATGCCCCTGGAGGCAAAGATTTTGACCTTCGTTGACCATAAGTTTGAGAGACGTATGACTTATTCTTTTAGCGTATCCTCGTAGTACTCGTCACTACGAACGCATAGGTGAAAGCCATTCACAAGTTTGAATTATAACGATATAGTTACGGACGTTTGAAATTGGTTATTTAAAGTTTAGTTATAAATAAATTGAACTCCCACCTTGTGGGAAGACTGACCAATCAAGTTAAAAGGTTATGGGACCAATCAGATAAAAGGAAGGAAAGACTTCAGCCAATCAAAAAAAAAAGAAAAAAAAATAAAAAAAAGGGAACCTCTTAGCTTTCCCATCGACCCACACCCACCGCAACCTCCCATTTTCCAAGGCCGATTCCGGCCAACTCCGGTGGAGTTTTTCGACACCACCACCATCTTGAAACTCTCACTCCCCTCTACAAAACCCAACCAAGAACCACCAAAATCCAACCAAGAACCACCTTTATTAACCACTGTATGTGGCGGTTTGAGGCCACAAAAGTCGACGGTTATCGAGGTGCCCCAACCACTCTTCTCAATTTTTTGGCGAATCGGCAAATCGATGGCCGATGCCACCACTTGGGCTTTGTAGCCCATCATCCCAGGAGCAAATTCTGACCAGCCTTGACCCCGTTGGACCATCGTAGACGACGAACCGATGCTGGGAAGCTTTACGCACCCGCCAGCTTTGTGGGCAAAATTGACCAACTTCCGTCCACTTTTGGACTTCATGGCGGGTATGAAAGTTGTTCCTCTCATTGATATCTTCATTTCTGTGAAATTTAAGAATTTTTAGAAATAGTGGACTTTTCCGACAAACAATGGCGGTCGGCCACCACGCGCGGCGGCGCGTGGGCCTAGACCCCACCTGACATTCGTTGGATAATTTGGATGCCCCGATTCCATATTTGACATCCGTTTAGTGAAATTACGATGTTTTAATGTAGTTTTGTAGTTGACCACCTAGTTGACCGCCATGGGGTTCTTGCATGAATTGATGATCCAATTGTTGGATCGTCTCCAAACCTTAGTACTTTATAGTACGTAATATTTGAGGATCATAGGAACTTACGGATCAGAAATCCGACTTACGGATCTTTCCAAATTAGATTTGTAAGTTCGTAAATTAAAACGTCGGCCGCCACTTAATTTTAGCAATTGGCGGAGATCCGACCGTTGGATCGTTCTGAAACTTTAGTATGATATTTTAGAAGCTTATTGAAACTCTTGGGAAGTTATGGATCAAAAATCCCAGGTACGGATCTTCTGGATCGAGTTACGTAGTGTTGTGGGTCCTACCATCGACCTTTGACCAACGGTTGGCTTTTAGTCAATGGGTTTCAAATCATTCCAGACCGTCCTTGGGGATGTGGTTTATGTCAGTTGCGCGTTCTGTCGATAAGGATCTTGAGTTGTGATTTGATATTTGTTCTAGGCGACGATCGTTTGTGGATATTCGTTCTAGGGAGTTATAGCGTGGACTCCAGGTGAGTGGGCAGTTTGTTTTTATACCTATATATAATTATAGTTTCCACGAATGCGTATTTACTTCATTTTTACGCTTATAATGCCAAGTATCGTTATTGTGATATTAAATGTGATAAATGCTACTATCTTGTTAGGATATTATTGTCATGACATTCATACATATTTGTACATGCTCATCTTGCTGCACCTTGGTGTTAGTACTCGCCTCAGGGCCAGGCCACAGCCAGTCTTTCACGTGTATGTTCACATGGCACCGTTCGCTCGCCTTGGATCCAAGTTAGTTGCCAGTCTTGTCGGGTAGAATTGCATTAGGCAATTCCGACTTGTACGTGACCATGTTTCTGCACCAGCCTTCACGTGATCGTAGTACTATAGCGTATTGATTACACCCAGTCTTGTCGTACATGTTGCATTATGCAACTCCGACTCGTGTGCTAGCATAGATTGATGAGCAATTGATTATACTTGATTATCACATGATTATATTACTGTGACATTTGATATATCTTGACTTGGCATATTTCTGGTTATATTGCTATTGTATTATTGTTTACATACTTACGTAGTATGTTTTAAGGTAACTATACTTGTTTTACGGCGAGGGGTTAATATGTTCGAAAATAAAGTTTTCTTACAAGCGTTGTTTTGCTGACCCACTCAACTTTGTTTTTCGCCCCTCCAGGTTTAGTAGTTGTGCTTAGGAGCAAGCGTTGTATTCAGACAGTAAACTCATGGTTGTTTTTACCTTATCACCTACCTAGGTAAACAAAACCTCTTCGACTAGCCATCTCTCGATCACTTCGACAAGTAGACAGTATAATCGAGGTACGATTTAATATCTCGCTATGAAAGTGATTTGAGTTTCGAGAAAACTATGAAGACCTTTTAGTTCGTGTCGTAAAGTTGGTTAGTAGTATGGTGCGTTTCGGGAACGTATACCTTTGGCGTCATATTCCAAATTTTACCTGGGATATCACCAAATTGGGAAGTGAAGTACATCATCGACCCACTTCCTAGTGTTACACCAATTTTCCTTGCTTCATATTGAACGTTTCTGACATCATTGAGAAACTCGATTACAAAGTTTGCCAATTAGGAATTTACCTAACCAGGGACTAAACACTTTATCTTGGGAATCACGAACCTATTCTCAAAGGCAAAGGGCTGAACCTTAAAGTTGTACCTAAACTTCAACAACTCAGTCGGTTGACGACTAAAACCATTAGTCCTACTTCGAGTTGTTGTTCTCTCCGATTAACTTTTGGAAACGAGAATTCTTTCATAGCCTAACGAAATTCGGAGTAGTCTTACCAACGACTTTCTCCCCAATTTCAGTATAAAAAATTAAGTGTTTGGGAACCCCGACACTCAGCCTTATACCATTTCCTTGAGTAATCATTGTTAAGTTGGTACTTTCTTGGAAGACGTGATCTTGTTAAGCGACATTTTTCCTTTTTCTAAAAAAGGTTTAGCGGAAGTAAGTTGAAATTCTCGCAAAGTAATGCGAAACTGAGATATCTTTGATCTTGTCGATTTATCGACAAATTGTTGGCGAACCATTCGACTACAGTGTTTTCCTCATTTACGACCGAGGAAAGTTAATTAGTTTGGGTTGTTGGAAATGAGTAAAGTTCCTGACAACTGAAGTGTTGTCTTACGTTACTCATGTTTTATACTTTTTGATGACCTTGATCATTTCGAAATCCAGGATAATGTATTCTTCAGATGTTTCTAGAATACATCTTCGCTGGGAAAGAGCTAAATTTCTGACATCGACGATGGAAGGACTAGATCAACGTTTGTGATTGCACTATCGTGTATTACCCCGGTTGTGCAAACGTATTTACTGTTACAGCAACAAAAGACGTATCTACCCTTGAACGTCTGTAGTTTATCATATCCCATTCGAGTCGGGATTCACGAGTATCGATTTGATGTTACTTACAAATGATTAAGAATCGTTCGAGTAGTTATAATCACTTCATATGTCTGAATAGAGATAGGGAAATATCGCCATACGCTCCTAGTACGAGTTCCTGTACATCTGGAGATTTTGGTGATGTACGGTGATTATCGATTGACTTGACGAGTCATTTTGTGTTCAGTTGATCCAAACGGACAACATTTTACACCTCTTGGTAAATTGTCCAGTCTTGAATCTATGAGACCTTCTGACATTTCGATCATTACCTACTATGACGGTAATTCCATTTTTACCCATCTATACTAAAAGGCATTCCAGTTAACCTTGGGTACGTGTCTATCCTACTGCACTTAGTATTGCCTTGAAGCGGATGCACTATCTAGAAGAACCATTGACATTGGAAGTGCAGTTGTGACCATTAATTTCTCAATCACCCAGCAAATACTCGGTTGAACGAATCTTTACAGTGGTGATTGGATATCCCGGAAGCTACTGTTGTAGTTTGATGTTATGCATTTAATCTAGTTATCTCGTACTCTAGATTTGATGGACTTGTTTTGACCCTCAAATTCTCGAGTATTCTTCTAGCCTTCTCGATGTAGTTATTTTCTCACTAAGTTCGAGAGAACTTCACTACGAATTTGCTTACTAAGGTGTTGCGGTTTATGTTGGCTCGACTACATGGCATGTGTGCCACTATTGTATCTTATCGTGATGCGAGTTTTACTACCAAGTATTGGGGAAGTCTTCTTGAAGGCCAGGTGTGGTAAATTTGGCCGTCGACTACATTTCTCTTGCAGACTAACGACTAGTCTGAACGATTTATCTGGACCTTCATGGCGTGTTACGTTTATCTGCTCTATAGTTGTAGCATGATTGTATTAGACACTTATTTATGTTATAACTGCCTGTAACTACGATTACAATTTTTGGTCTTGGTTGTGACATGTTTGAGACGTAGTTGGACATTCTTTGCTTAGCACTTGTTTGACAGAGGAGTTTTATGAACAAGTGTTCAATTGTGAGAGTTCACAATATAGAACTGTTTTATTACTGTTGTTGCCCAAAGGGGTAGTGTGTGAGCATGGTAGAGGCTTAACTAGACACTGTGTGTGTATTTCCCAATGGGGGGCATGATGGTAATATTGCACCCTCAGGAATTTGTTACTTGCTTATCATGACAACTGTGAGTTGTCGATATCACGGGCTGCAAACCGTAATATCAAGGACTTATTTGTTGGATTCGTTAAGTAAGTAAATAGATAGGTCCTTTTTCATTGGTACTTACTTCTGTGTTTGTTGTATTTTACCTGTTTATCACTTGGGTTTGACCCAAGGATATTATGTACTTACTTTCGGAGTACGCGACGCGCGGGAGCGTAGTAGAAAAAAAATCCTATGTTCTGTTTTAAATCAGTACAACTACTCTAACCTTATGTTGCTATTTATATGTATTTTCGATGGGATGTTAGTACATATAAATATTTTCGACGTTTTGTTTTGTGAAAACTATTATATTATAGTATCGTACTGAAGAAGAAAGAGAGTATGAGTTAGAGGCATGAAAAAGGAATAATGCACTCTGAATCGCGATGGAGAGGCATTTTCCCTTTTTGTACAACCACTCTGACTTGATTTCTTCGTTAGTACATATATTTTATTCTTCCCTATCATTGAAATTTGTGTAACAAATGATTTTAAATTTTGAGGACGAAATTTTCTTAAGGAGGTAGATGACAACCCGTCCCAAATGTTACAATTTTATAAATTTTAAAATAATGATTTTACGAAAAATGCCCCTGGAGGCAAAGATTTTGACCTTCGTTGACCATCAGTTTGAGAGGTGTAGGACTTAGTCTTTTAGCAAATCCTCGTAGTACTCGTCATTACGAACGCATAGGCGAAAGCCGTTCGCAAGTCCGGATTATAACGGTATAGTTACGGCCGTTTGAAATTGGTTATATAAAGTTTAGTTATAAATAAATTGAACTCCCACCTTGTGGGAAAACTGACCAATCAAGTTAAAAGGTTATGCGACCAATCAGATAAAAGGAAGGAAAGCCTTCAGCCAATCAAAAAAAAAAAAAGAAAAAAGAAAAAAAAGGGAAGCTCACAGCCTTCCCGTCAACCCACACCCACCGCGACCTCCCATTTTCCAAGGCCAACTCCGGCCAACTCCGGTGGAGTTCTTCGACACCACCACCATCTTGAAGCTCTCACTCCCCTTAACAAAACCTAACCAAGAACCACATTTATTAACCACTGTACGTGGCGGTTTGAGGCCACGAAAGTTGACGGTTATCGCAGTGCCCCGACCACTCTTGGGCCGAGACCCCACCTGACCTTCCTTCGCTAATTTGGATGCCCCGATTCCATATTTGACATCCGTTTGGTGAAATTACGATGTTTTATTGTAGTTTCGTAGATGGCCGCCACGGGGTCCTTGCATGAATTGACGATTCGACTCTTGGATCGTCACCAAAACTTAGTACTTTATAGTAGATAATATTTGAGGATAATAGGAACTTACGGATTGGGAATCTGACTTACGGATCTTTCCGAATTAGATTTGTAAATTCGTAAATTAAAACGTCGACTGCCACTTAATTTTAGCAATTGGCGAAAATCAGATCGTTGGATCGTTTCGAAACTTTAGTATGACCGTTGGATCGTTTCGAAACTTTAGTATGATATTCTAGAAGCTTATTGAAACTCTTAGGAAGTGACGGATCGGAAATCCGAGGTACGGATCTTCCAGATCGAATTACATAGAGTTGTGGACCCTACTGTCGACCTTTGACCGACGGTTGGCTTTTAGTCAATGAGTTTCAAATCATTCTAGAACGTCCTTGGGGATTTGTTTTATGTTAGTTGGGCATTCTGTCGATAAGGATCCTAAGTTATAATTTGATATTTGTTCTAGGCGACGATCGTTCTTGATGCCTTGATATTCGTGCTAGGGAGTTATAGCGCAGACTTTAGGTGAGTGGGCAGTTTGTTTTTATACCTATATATATAATTATAATGTCAAGTATCATTATTGTGATATTAAATGTGATAAATGCTGTTATATGGTTGGGATATTATTGTCATGACATTCATATATATTTGTACATGCTCATCTTGCTGCACCCAGATGTTAGTACTCGTCCTAGGGCCAGGGCCAGTCCTTCCCGTGTATGTTCATATCGCACCGTTCGCTCGCCTTAGATCCAAGTTAGGTGCCATTCATGTCGGGTAGGATTTCATTAGGCAATTCTGACTTGTATGTGACCGTGCTTCTGTACCCGCATTCACGTGATTGTAGTACTAGAGCGTATTGATTACACCCAGTCATGTCGTACAGGTTGCATTATGCAACTCCGACTTGTGTGCTAGCATAGATTGATGAGCAATTGATTATACTTGATTATCACATGATTATATTACTGTGCCATTTGATATATCATGACTTGGCATATTTCTGGTTATATTGTTGTTGTATTATTGTTTACATACTTACGTAGTATGTTTTAAGGAACAAAACCGATGGAACCCGAAGCCAGTGAGTTCCCTGAAACAAAACCGTGAGGGAATGGTAAACCCAAAGCGGACAATATCATGCTACGGCAGAGCCGATCTTGGATGTGACATAATCTTCATGGATCGTCGTTAGGACTCAACGATGGATGAAACCACAGCAAGTACTTCAAATATGCTCAACAAGAACTCCTAACCATGTCTCACTTGTGGCGTAGTGAAGTAAGTTGAGTCTTGGAATTATTCGAAGATTTCACAACTAAGGTCATATCGTGGACCTCCAAGATATTGCGATATCCCTAACGGTAAAGACATAATCATTTGGGGATTTTGCCTTGGTGCGGGTTTGATAAGTAACCAGCGTCAGCATAACAAACAAGGTAAGTATCATTCCGAAGATCAGGGGGTCGGATCCGCTCGTGATGCTTTGGGATTTGCCCTCGTAGTACCTTTATGGTACGTCTTTAATACCAATTCAGTGGTTGCGTGTAGGCGCAGTACTGCATCTTTACCAATAGATCAACAGTGAATGAGATGTCCTGTCTTTATACAATGAGCTAAGTACAATGAAGCACAAAGTTGAACTTAGATATGGAATTTCAGATTCCATAACCTCTTCAAAGGTCTTATTTGCATATAACGTATGGACGATCATAGGAATACTCAAAGGTAACACATTCGGGGTGTAGTTCGACTGGTAGACCAAGGTACCGTTAGAACAACGCTTGAACATCAGGTTAAGGCAGAAACAAGTTTTCCTAAGATCTTTCATCTCAAATTTCATCTTTAGGTGCGAGGCAGTTTTTTCAAGCTCTTCGGAGTCTTAGTGAGATTCGTGTTAACGACATAAACTGTAACTCTAGCAATTCGGAATAAGACTTCATAGTTTAACACGCAAGGGCATAAATCGTCCCTGACTGATCAAAAAATCACTTACACGGGTATACCACTTCCGTTAGATTGTAAGTGAATGCCACAAACAAGTTAAAAGGGTGTTCCATGGTTTATGAACTATTTGAACCAGTCCATGTAATTCCTCGGGAACTTACAGGTTAATCACAGTATCAATATCCCTATGGAGAAACATTAACCACATTTCATAATGCTGCTATCAATTCACATGACGTTTAGAGAGAAACCTTGCGCTATAAGGCGTGCATCATATCACAACTATTCCACTCATCTCATAACTCTTACTTTCCCACTTGTAACACAATAGGGTTACCTTGGGCATTGTAGGAACGGTAGGTCCAAAACACACTTTGGTAAGGAATTTGACCTGGATTGTAATTTCGGTTGTCCAATCAGTTCACGGTTCGATATCGTTGCTTTTTCATTTATATCGGTAGCTACCACATAAGTGAAAACATTATCGATGCTAATCTCATTTCAGTTCCATTTAGCTCATCTAAACTAGTATACTGGACCAAGAACTTCAAGTCTTGGGAGTAATCCGGATTAATCTCATGAGATGGAAATGATTTGAGACAACGATCAAGTATGGATTCATTGTTGTGTTGTGTCTTCCTCTTTTAGGGAAGTGAATCATATGAACCAAGTGATTTTTCATGCTCCAGGCCAAGGCAGATTGATTGGCTATCCGCCGGTGTACCGGACCGTCCAACAAGACCCTCCAAGGATGTTGACTCTATCCGTTAACTACGTCTATCATTATAGGCATGTTTGTAGCTGGTATATGATCTCGTCACTTTAGCTAGATCAGAGGAATGCGTATGGAGCAACATTCTGAAAGCTAGAATTCATTGCACTTGCTTATCGTACTTGTGTGGTACGGGGATCGAGATGAGACATATTGGGCAACATCCACTCAAATTCGCGTGGTTCTCTAGGAATGTTGACGTTCTTATCTCCCCCTAATGGCGAGAAGACTGCCTCATTAAAGTGACAACCCGCAAATGAGCGGTAAAGAGATCATATGCAAGGGCTTGAAGAGAGCTAGTGTGAAGGAGAATCATAATCGACAAAGATTCACATCCTTCATTGAAGACCCATATTGGTACGTTGTGGCGGCGCAACTTGGCACATTGAATGCACACCCAAATGCGTAAATACAAAAATCATCAGGTTCGTACTTAATAACCAATAGTAACGTCAAAATGGTTGGGTGGCAGTGGGCCTCAAGTCGAACCAACATAACTGCGTACAAGATTGCATAGCCCTAGACAGAAACTGAAAAACTACGTACAAGGTTTGGGCGATCATTTAAATTGTGCTTTATGATCACTAGGCGAGGCTATTTGAGGTGAACATGGGAATTCGATGTTCAATTATAAATTCAAAATACATGCAATACTTTATCGAAAACCTTCGATATAAATTCTATGGCATTATCCAGTCTCCCGGACTTTAAGGGATAAGTAAGGTGGTGAACCCTTAATCGGCCAAGAGGTTTAGCAGTAATGTGTGTGGACAAACATGTGAACAGTTTGTTGATTCATCAACCAAAACCATAAGTATTTATATGGTCCATATTTTGGTTGGATTAGTCCATATATATTCCCTTGAATCCACTATGAAAAGAGAGTCGGTTTTGTATCTTTGCTAGGGATGATTTAGAAATCAAATTTCCAAAACGAGCGGGTTTTGGCAAAGTGTGCTTATAAGCACAAGATCCTTCCTTCAAGTAAGAAGATTCGTCGTAGCATCATTGTTTGACCTAAGTGTCCCAAAAGGTCGTGCCAAAACAAGTAAACTGCTCAATCACCCAGCTCCAGGCCGGTCATATGTGGTGTGTGCCCCAGTTAGGAGACAGCCCATTGGCCCCAAATCAAAGCTTCAGGCTCATTTTTGGAGGTGGTTGAAAGATATTTCACTTTATTTTCTTCAGTGGTTTCATTGATGATCATTGTTCTCCTGAATATCCTTAAAAACTCAACGACAAGGAGAATTTAAGGTCCCTTAAGTGGTAATTCAGTACCATTCATACAACGAGGAGCGTGCCAATGCTCTTAATCAGGTTATATAGACCTGAAGTCGTTGTCAGAGATGTGATTTAGGTGTAAAGTTAGTGTGCATAGTATCGTATTCATCCAGACAACTAACTTCCCCACATTCCTACCTAATCACTTGTTTAATTGAATCGGTCACATGTATTAAGAAACATGATTCAATTATTTCATATTCGAGGACAATATCAATAAGATTATCTATAACTAAAACATACACCAAACTTAAATCCAAGAACATGGAAAAATGTTCACAAAGTAAACCAAAGTTACTAGGGTGGATTCGACCAACAAGGCCATTCATGTCAAAATTCTGCTCTTCCAACGGTGTTCGGTGGAGCAAAATTAGTCTCACCTCCTTAACAACATTGGTAGGGGCACGAACAAGTGTATAACCAATGGTCTATTCCATCAAGACGGAAGTAGATTCTGCAAGGTTAAGATTTTGAAATACTATCCCTTATTCTTGAAGTTTTAGGTCTTAGGTGCCAAGGATCATGCTTCGGGCATGATGCCACACCTAGGCAAGCCTTGATTCTACCATATGTTGTAAAAACAAACTCGAAATTGGATTGTGAGAGAGACAGACCCCGAATTGGGTTCGGTAGGCTCCAGCCGAAGCTGGAAGGGTCTATTCGATAAATCTCTGCTGAAGCAGAGTAGTACCTTACGGTGCACCTCTGCCAAAGCAGAGCATGCCCTTAGGTGCATCCCTGCCGAAGCAGGGCATCACCGTTCGTTAGGCTTTGACCGAACTGGGTTGAGCCATTCGGTAGACTCCAGCCGAACTGGGTCTATACCAATCGGTAGACTCTATCCGAACTGGGTCTATACCTTTCTCTCATGTTTGTGGTAGTAATCAAATCTGAGAATTTGGTAAACTTTCGCTTTCTACACTGCGGCTTCAAGAGCGAGTTAGAAATATGGAAGGATAAGAAAAGTATTCTCTAGTCAAAATTCGATCGGATTTATAAACTTCAAAATTGTACTCATTCATGGATATAATCATGGTGTGCGTCAGGCAATGTCTTGTACCCCACATAAAGTGGTTTCTATTAGAAACGTCCAAATAAGGGAAATCGAACTTGTGACGGTTCAACAATTCACTAAATTGGAGGGAACAAGATTTTAATTAGTGCTATGGGAATGAATCATCCATAAGCATCAAAGTTAGAACATTTGAGCTCTAAGACATGGTTTTCATGAAAAAAGTCGGGTTTTCATGGGTCTATTGTTTTATGAAAACTTCGGCTTTCAAAGGCACTAAATTTGAAACTACAGGTTCAATTTAGTTTATGGACATTTAGTTCATAAAAGAGAGGTTCATGCAAGAAACATATTATGCAATATACTAATTTAAGTGTAGTGGATTTGAGTTTCTTCGGGAACTCAAGTGTGAGAGCTTCGTTACTACGAAAGTATGTCAACGGTTCAAAGTATAAAAATAAATTATTGAATCGTTAATGTCCAAAAGTGATCTTTAATAATTTTGGATTCATTATTAGATTAATGGACTGCAGGTCACTTCTAATTAATTCGATAGATTGGGACCAAACGGGGTCGATCGTAGAAGCAAAATAATGCTAAAATAATAGAATTGGGTCGAAAATACCATAGCCCAAAAATTGGGCTAGGTGCCGTGAGCAAAGGGCACAGGTATGGCTGCAATAGCAGCCCATGGAGTGGCTTCAGGCCATGGGCCGAATGACAAGAGCCCAGTAGCAAGCTGCTGGAGAGATTGGGCCGGGACCATAGCACATAGGTAAGCCCAAAGGCCTACGGGTGCTAGAGAAACCCCAGTCGCAGCTGGGTTTCTGGTTTGGACTGAATGAGGGGGCACGGGTCAGGCCCAGCGAAGTGCTAGTCTCCGGGTTTGTGCGTGCGAAAATTAAGCCCAGCCTCGTGGGTTGGCTGGCTGACTAAGGCACAGGCCGTGAGAAGGGACCCAGCCAACTGGGCTGGTGGAATGGCTGCAGGCCGAGGCAACGATAAGGCCCAACAAGCACAAAGGATTGCTGGCAATTAGGCCAGAACGGTTTGGTAGGCGCGGGGCTTCAGGCCATGTCGAGATTGATCTCAAGCCGAGGCCTAGTTGCTGTGATGGTCAGCTGGGCTTCAGGCCAGCGACTCTGCCGATGGTGGTGGTGCCGTGGTGTCCAATTTTCCCTTTTCTTTTTTTTTTTCTTTCAAAATTGTTAGGGTTTTACAAACCCTAGATTTGCTTCTAATTTATGAATATACTTTTACTCACATATTCCACATAGCAAATATAATTGCGTAATGCATGAAACGTGTGTGTGTGTGTGTGTGTGTGTGTGTGTGTATATATTGGAAAGTAAATATAAATGTAGGGGGTTCATGCATTATGGTGAATGTTTTCATGCTTCATCGTCTTTTCAAATATCTTCCTTTATTTTAAGTGTACCTGATTGGCAGAAAACAACAAAAGCCTTTGAATTTGTTGAAGATCTTTCTCGGAAAGCCAGGATTGCATCTCCAATGCGTTGTATCACGTTCACCACAGAAAAATTAAATTGAATCAATAAAATGTAGATCAATTCAATAAAATAATAAATTAATCATAAAAAGAATGATTAAAACGTAATACTCCCTAGATTGAAGATCAAACTCTCTTTAGCACAGCATTAAGAGCGTGCTGATAACGTGTTGTAGGCATAATTTACTGAACAATTATGGAGGTCATATAGAGAGAGAGGAGAGAGATGTGTAATTGTGAGATGTGTTATATTTCACCCTATCGTGTCTTTATTTATAGTAGTAGGGAGGGTTAATTCCTTACCCTTTAGGATTACAACTCTTAGTAGGTAATCAACTCCTAATAGGAATATAAAAGATAATCCTCGATATACTAGGATTTACACAATCACATTCCTAATCTAATAGAACTGCAACATTTTTTTATTTTTTTAGTTTTATTTAACATTCTTCAAGCTTGAAAGACTCAATTAATGTACATAAATGATAGTACCGAAATTTATGTACCAAAATGTATTATATTGAACTAATGTATTTAAATGTTAGTACCGAAATGAATGTACCGAAATATATGCAACTAAATGTATTATATTAAATTAATGTGCCTCAATGTGTGTACCGAAATATTAGTACCGAAATGTATTATATTGAATTAATGTACCTAAATGTTTGTATGGAAATGTATGTACCGAAATGTATGTACCTAAATGTATGCACCGAAATGTATGTACCTAAATGTATGCACTGAAATGTAGTATAATGAATTTAATATACCTAAATGAAGAAGACAAAGTACATCGAAATATATTGTATAACAAAAATTAATTTATCTAAATGTTTACCACAAAATATATTACAAAAATGAAATGAAAATACAAATTATAATGAAATAAAACTAATACATTAAAAATTAGGAAAAAAAAAAATAATTATTAAATATATAAGTAATAAATGAGATTATTAATGTATCAATGACTAAAATTAAATTTTAATCTTACTCATAGTTTTAATCTAAAAATCAAAACATAAGCTTTGCACATTGTTTTCTTCACCTATTACCACCACCGATTTCCACTTCCCTCATACTGGTGGCCGTGCCTTGACCCCTCCTCCTATTTGCTTCCTATATATTTAGGGAGCTTTAATAAAAAGGGCTTGAACTAAGTTTATTTTAACCAAAAACCATCCTATAACTTTTTTTAACCAAAAACCATCCCAGAACAAGGTAAAACCCACCAAACCAACAAACAGCTCGACCACCAGCCAGTCACTCATGGGCTCTCCTTTGGCCCTCATCCTCCTCCTCCTCTTCGTATCGCTGAGTACTACAACTTTCCTTTTTGAATCACCCTATTTCGTTGAGTATTGAAGAAGTTATATCCATTTGAATCTTACCCAGTTTTCGGCGACCTCTGAGGCTTTCGAGGCATTTTCCGGCCAAACCACAATGAGTTAGCCATCCTGCAAGGTACCATTCTCTTTGTCTCTTTGAGAACTACGATTTTCGTTTTTGAATCACTCGATTTCGTTGAGTATTGACAAAGTTATGAGCATTTAAAGTTTGTCCAACCCAGTTTCCGGCGACCTCCGAGGCTTTCGAGGCGTTTTCCGGCCAAACCACAACGAGTTAGCTATCATGCAAGGTACCATTCTCTTCGTCTCTTCGAGAACTACGATTTTCGTTTATGAATCACTTGATTTCGTTGAGTATTGACAAAGTTATGAGCGTTTAAAGTTTGTCCAACTTTCCGACCGAAATCCGGCCTTCCCTTCCGTTTAGCTCTGGCGAGCATCAACCACACCAAGCCCTTTGGGTCGTGCACAAACAAACACTGTATCTGGAAAGAAAATGAACATTAACACTGTCGCTGGAAAAACATAACATTGTCTCTGCAAAAAACTAACACTGTCGCTGGAAAAATAACACTGTTGCTGGAAAAACTAACACTGTCGCTGGAAAAATAACACTCTCTGAAAAATAACACTGTCGCTGGAAAAATAACACTGTCGCTGGAAAAAATAACACTATCGCTGGAAAAATAACACTGTCGTTGGAAAACTAACACTGTCGCTGGAAATAAACTAACAGTGCAGTAACTTAAATTCCAAAAATAGTGACTTAGATTCCAGAAACAGTGTTACTTAAAATCCAGAAACAGTGACTTAAATTCCAGAAACAGTGTTACTTAAAATCCAGAAACAGTGACTTAAATTCCAGAAAGAGTGACTTAACTTATAACATGGTTTTTGATTAAACAAACCTTATAACATGGTTTTTTATTAAACAAAACTTATAACATGGTTTTTTATTAAAACTAAAACTTTTCAAGCCCTTTTCATTAATTTTCCTATATAGGAAAATTAATGAAAAGGGCTTGAAAAGTTTTAGTTTTAATAAAAAACCATGTTATAAGTTTTGTTTAATAAAAAACCATGTTATAATTTAAGTCACTGTTTATGGAATTTAAGTCACTGTTTCTGGATTTTGGTTCTTTTCGACGGACACTGTTTATGGAATGTAAAAATAAACTGTTTCTGGATTTTAAGTAACACTGTTTCTGGAATCTAAGTCACTGTTTCTGGAATTTAAGTCACTGTTTCCAAAGACAGTGTTATTTTTCCAGCGACAGTGTTAGTTTTTCCAGCGACAGTGTTATTTTTCCAGCGACAGTGTTTGTTAGTTTTTCCAGCGACAGTGTTAGTTTTTGCAGAGACAGTGTTATGTTTTTCCAGCGACAGTGTTAATGTTCATTTTCTTTCCAGATACAGTGTTTGTTTGTGCACGGCTCAAAGGGCTTGGTGTGGTTGCTGCTCGCCAGAGCTAAACGGAAGGGAAGGCCGGATTTCGGTCGGAAAGTTGGACAAACTTTAAACGCTCATAACTTTGTCAATACTCAACGAAATCAAGTGATTCAAAAACGAAAATCGTAGTTCTCGAAGAGAGGAAGAGAATGGTACCTTGCACGATAGCTAACTCATTGTGGTTTGGCCGGAAAACGCCTCGAAAGCCTCGGAGGTCGCCGGAAACTGGGTTGGACAAACTTTAAACGCTCATAACTTTGTCAATACTCAACGAAATCGAGTGATTCAAAAACGAAAATCGTAGTTCTCGAAGAGACAAAGAGAATGGTACCTTTCACGATGGCTAACTCATTGTGGTTTGGCCGGAAAATGCCTTGAAATCCTAGGAGGTCGTCGGAAACTGGGTAAGATTCAAATGGATATAACTTCTTCAATACTCAACGAAATAGGGTGATTCAAAAAGAAAAGTTGTAGTACTCAGCGAGACGAAGAGGAGGAGAAGGAGGATGAGGGCCAAAGGAGAGCCCATGAGTGACTGGCTGGTGGTCGAGCTGTCTGTTGGTTTGGTGGGTTTTACCTTGTTCTGGGATGGTTTTTGGTTAAAAAAAGTTATAAAATGGTTTTTGGTTAAAATAAACTTAGTTCAAGCCCTTTTTATTAAAGCTCCCTTGTTTAAACCCTAAACTTATTTAACTAGTCTACCCTCATTATTTGTTCATGGACAGGACCTACGAAGTGTCTTCTGGTAGATCCATATCATAAAAGCAGTCTTATTAACATGGATTTGATCAATTTTAAGAGGTTATCCATTTTCAGATTAAGTTTTGCTGCAATCGCAATCAACATACAGATGAGATGGATGTGATCCCTTTTTTTTTAATCAAAGGATGTGATCCTTTTGGCTGGTAAATATATATCAAACTAGTGTAAGTAAAGAGGTTGAGGTTTCACCAAAAACCTAATTAGTAATATGGAGAGTAATTCAATTATTTATAAGTAGGTCTGGTAATTTCTAACATGACCTGTTAATCCGACATGAAACTAACTTGTTTCGGGTCGGCATGTTAACGAGTCGGGTCGTTATCGAGTAAACTAATGAGCACCTGTTAAGATAACGGGTTAGTCCAGGTATTCACGAGAGTGACCCGTTACACGATAAAAAAATATTTATTTAATAAATTTTAAATTAATGAAAAAACATACTATAAAATATATTTATGTGGCAATGTGGTATGTGAAAATTCTAGAAAATATATTTTTCTTAAGGGGCATATTTAGTCAAGGGCAGATAGTCAATTTTTTAATTTCTTAGAGAACCCGTCAATACGTTAGAATTTGACTAATAGTCTACATATTTAGTCATGGGCAGATAGTCAATTTAATAAGTTGTACAAGAGATGTGGTCTCATTTGTCGTGATATTTTATATTCTCACAAGAAATTTGATACCAAATTATTATTTGCTCCAAGTCCAACATTTCGTGAAATATATCGCTATATTTGTTTCTTTGGGGAAAAAACATTAGAGGAATGCACATGGCATTGAGGAGAACAACTTTTGCCTTTTCCTTTGGGCCTGATCCAAAAAAACAAGCATCAGCACGCGGTTTTGATACCCTCTTACCACAGGTTTATGCCCCAAACCTTTATTTTCTCGTCAACACTCCCAACTATTTTCCTAAACTGGTGCCACTGTCTAAGTCTTGAATCACTTTTTTACCATATCAGCTGACCATATATATATGTATGTATATATATATATATATAGCCTTTTACCCACAATTAAAATTCAAGAAAACCCCAAAATCTCATTTCATACTCTAACAAAAAGAATCACAAAAAATAAGGAAAGAAAAATGAGTGCAGCCTGCAGAGCTTGGGTGGTGGCAGCAAGTATTGGAGCAGTGGAGGCACTGAAAGACCAAGGAGTCTGCAGGTGGAATGGGGTTCTGAGATCGGTCCACCAGCATGCCAAGTACAACATCAGATCCTATTCCCAAGCCAAAAACCTCTCCGACTCATCGTCTTCTGCAATTTCTATGACGATGCAGAGATCACAGGAGGAGAAGGTGAAAAAAGTCATGGAGTTGGGTTGCTGGGGTCCCAATACTGTTAGAATTTAGCAGTTAATTAGTTTTTCTTTTTTTCGATTTTAGGTTTATGGTTACTTATCTGTCATCCTTTTTTCATGAATTACATTGCTTAATTTCATGATTTACTCGTTGAATCTTTTCTCTTATTTACCATGTTTGTTAATGCAATGTTTTTTATTTTGTTCTTAAATATTTGCGGAATCAAAATTTTTTTGAAGGTGAGAACAAAGTAACTTGGGCCAAAAGTTAACTTGCGGATTCGTCAAATACTTTAAATGCTGCCTCCCTAAATATTGATATTTTGCGATATATTGGTTTGTTTTTTCTGTTTTGTTTTGTATGACCTTTTTTATTAGCACCCAACATAATATAGAATACAATTTATATTAAAATCTAATGTTAAATCATGTATACTATATATGCAATGACAATTTTGACCTCATAAGGTTTAAAAAAATATAAAGAAGAGTGTGATTGGAGATCAAATTTTCTTTACTTCTCCCAATATTTTTGGTTAGGAGCTCAGTTAGGAAGCTCATTAGAGATGCTCTTGGGGCATCTCCAATGAGAAAATGCAATTTGAGATGCAAAAACTATATGATTAATTACAATAACATCTCCTTAGGTTTATCGAGTTTTCACAAAATCTCCTCACGTTTGAGATATTACACAAACATCCCCTCATATTTTAATTCCCTTTCATATAACCCCCCTTAGTCAAAAAAATTCTTATGATTTTACTAATTTACCCTTATTGATTACTTGAAACTAATAAAGAAAAACTATATAATTATATAAAATTTATATTCATTAAACACTTAAAAAAAAGACAAGAAGAAGACCATTCACGAACACAAATTAAGAAAAAATATTTTATTAAAATAGAGATGCTGATAAAGTAAACAAGTGAACTTAAGTTGGAGGCGATATTTTTTTTTTGGGTTAATCTCTGTTTACTACCCTCATGTTTCGTGGTTTTCAACATTTAGTACATCAAGTTTTTTTCATCTCAGAGTCATACCTAAAGTGTTAATTTTGGGACAGTCTCATACATCCGTTAGTCAAACTATTAATTCTTCCGTTAAGTGATGACGTGGTGCCCATGTGGACAGTGACTGGGCGCCACGTGTCATTAAAATATTAAAATAATTAATTAAATAAAGTTAAAAAAAAAAAAAAAAAAAACTCTCTTCTCCCCCGTTCCCAGCCCAGCAGAAGAAGAAGAGGAAGGAGGAAGGAGGAAGAGGAGGAAGAAGAACAAAAAAGGGGGGGGGGGGGGGGAATTTGCAACCCAGAAGGAGGAGGAGTATGGGAGGAGGGGAGTGAGGGACGAGGAGGGACGAGGAAGAAAAGGGAAGAGAAAAGAAGTGAAAAAAAAAAAAAAAAACTAGATCTCCAACCCAGAGGAAGAAGAACAGGAAGAAGAAAAGGAAGACCCCTGTTCCCCCACCCCCTGTTCGTCACCCCTCCCGGCGACCCACTTCCCCTCTCCCCCACCCCCCCGGGACCCACTTCCCTCCGTCCACCCCTCCCCAGCGCGACCCACTTCCCTCCGTTCCCCCCCGCCGCGACCCACTTCCCCGCGCCCCCACCCCCCCGGGACCCACTTCCCTCCGTCCACCCCTCCCCCGCGCGACCCACTTCCGTCCGTTCCCCCCCGCGGCGACCCACTTCCTGTTCGTCCGTCACACACAACCCACTTCCCTCCGTCCAACACCCCCCCCCCCCCACCCCCCCTCCAAAACCCATCCCCCAACCCAGAAGAAGAAGAAGAAGAAAGAAAAAAAAAGTTTCGGCCCCTGCCTAGAAGAAAAAAAAAATGAAGTTTCGGCAGAAGAAGAAGAAGAAGAAGAGGAGAAGAGAAGAAGAGAAGAAGAAGAAAAAAAAAAACAGAAGTTTCGGCCCCTGCCCAGAAGAAGAAGAAGAAGAAAAAAAAAAAAAAGTTTCGGCCCCTGCCCAGAAGAAGAAGAAAAAAAAAATCTTAACTTTTATTTAATTAATTATTTTAATATTTTTAATGACACTTGGCGCCCAGTCATTGTCCACATGGGCGCCACGTCATCACTTAACGGGAGAATTAACAGTTTGACTAACGGATGTATGAGACTGTCCCAAAATTAACACTTTAGGTATGACTCTGGGACGAAAAAAACTTGATGTACTAAATGTTGAAAACCACGAAACTTCAAAGTAGTAAACAGAGATTAACCCTTTTTTTTCAGTATTAGGGTTTAGAAAGAGGATTTGGGGATTGCCTAATCCCAATGAACCAAAAATTCCTGCAAAATTGAGCAAAAAAAAAAAAATAAACAAAACAGAAAATTGAGTTATCCTTTAGGGCGGCAGAAGAAAACCATGGACTAGAAGTTGGGTGTCGAAAATGTTTAACTGAGGAAGAAGAAAGCGATGGCCGTCTTCTTCGAAAAATTTAATTATTACTTTGAAAATAATATTTTATTAAAACATAGACTACGATCGATTCGATCGTGGTCCATTTCTATCACACTGTAGGAATTGGATTTGGTTTATTAGGGCTTTTTGTTTGGAAGAAATGAGAAGTTTAGAGTGAGTTTAAGAGAGGTTACCCGTCACCGCGAATTTGTCCGCTTTTGTGAATTAAGCTGCTTCACTAACCTTGTACAATGATTTTTTCACGCTATCGACGTCGATGTGTCACCCACATATGAGGGACTATTTTTTCTTAATTATTATTGCTAATCTCGATTTTGTTTGTTTAAAATTATTAATATTTTACACATGATCGAAGATGGAGAGATCGTTTTTGGTTTGTTCAAAGTTTGAATGGATGGTGGTGATGGAGAAAGGAGGAGATGGGGTGGGAGGGGAAGAAGAAGATGAACAACTTCTTCTTTTTTAACAAAATATTATTATTGAAGCAATAATTAAATTTTTCTTAATTTGTTTTTGTCCGCATGGTCTTCTTCTTGTCTTTTTTTTTAGTGTTAAATGATTTATAATTTTTTATATAATTATAAAGTTTTTCTTTATTAGTTTCAAGTAATTAATAAGGGTTAATTAGTAAATTTCATAAGCGAAATTTTGACTGAAGGGGTTATATGAAAGGGAATTAAAACTTGAGGGGTGTTTGTGTAATGTCTCAAACGTGAGAGGCTTTTGTGAAAACTCGATAAATTTGAAGGGGTGTTAGCGTAATTAACCCAAAAACTATACTTACATCCCAATTTACATTTCCGCCAAACCTAAATGAAAGTTCTTCTCCAATAGGAGAGATTAAATTTAAGATCCCATTTCCTCTCAATCAATGAATACCGTACTTGCTTAATTTCAAAAAGTTCAACCTTCGACCAAAAATAATAAATAATGTTCAACTTATTGTGGTGAATATTGCTAATTTTTGGGTCACTTTCTGATTTTATTTATTATTATTATTTGAACAACACTTTCTGATGTTAACATGCATTTTGTATATCTCTAGATTTTTACCACGAAATTTCCCCTACTCTTGGATTTGATGTTTGGGTAGGAGATTATGATTAAATTATAAGTCTAGGTTAAAACCCTCAAAAGGTACTAGAATATATGAGAAATGTGTTAACAGCTGATTAATTGTCAATGTAATAAACAAAAAGCACAAGAAATGTTATTGTGTTACGTGTGTAGCTATCAACCGTTGACGGAAGTAGGTCTCACAACCCACAAACGGCTGACGGCTTCACACACATGCATACAAGGGAGTACTTTTGAGACCAGAAATGAGTGATGTTGCTATCATAAGCTTTGTTGGTCTGGTCGCTACGCAAACCCGTCCCATGGTTAATTATATCCCAACCTGGGGGCTGCTTTTTTTCCGGAAACTCGGTGGAACCGCCCTTTGTATCTTCAATATATCTCAAATCCAGGTCCCCACAACCACCCTAACTAGCCTTACAACTTACGTAAATCCATCTACACATCTCTCTTTACACCAAACAAACATACACTCTCTCCCAACTAAAACACCTATACCAGAAATTATAGCCTTGCAACTCAAATATACAAAAATAGAGACGAAAAAGATAATCATGAGTGCACCAACAAGGGCTTGGATAGTGGCAGCAAGCATTGGTGCAGTTGCCAGTTGAGGCACTCAAAGACCAAGGAGTGTAAACATTGGTTTAAAATGTTCAAATGTAGAGGAACCAAGGATAAGTGTAAACTTTGGAATCTAATGCCACTAAATTCACATTTCACTAGAATTTATTTTTAACTGCAAACGAAATCTAAGTAGACATGTGAATAACAATTTCCCCTTGTATTGCTTGCTTTTTACTGAAAAATAACATGATATATCAACTTTTTATAGACTATGTTACATGATGTGAAATTCAATATATTATGAAATTAATCATGTGAGACCCATGTAAGATTCATTGTATGTAAAAGAGCAAGTGTAATGGTTGAGAAATTAGTTAGTATGTGCATGATTACTCTTTAAAAAAATAATTTGATTAATGCATTTTATGATCGAACTTCCTTTGAGAATTTTAGAAGGAATCATTACCATTGAGTTCTATTGAGTGATTGTAAGTATCACTATTTAATGTTTCTTTTTCTTTTGGAACTAATTGTTCTCAAGTAGTACATTTTATTATGTATAATATATATTTGGTGACTATTTAGTATTACAGTCTAGTGATATTCTTCTGCACTTGTAAGTGAGAGATCTTAGGTTCGATTTCTCGCCAAATGCGAATTTGAAGCACATTACTTCTAGCCAATTGTGAACCTTAACTTACTCCCCACCCCCTAATGTATATAATATTGTTTGTTAAAAAAATCTATCTAGCGGAAAAAAGAAGAAAATAATGTCACATATTATCTTTGTTTATTAAGGTGCCAAATGAAAACACCTTTAATCTTATTGTTGATTGTAAACTAAATATAAGTCATAATTAAGTTAAGGGTTACATAAGAGGTATCACGGTGGAGGCGAAATTTGTTTCGTGACATGTCAATCAACTATACTATCGGATGATAGGTTGACAAATCTAATTGGAACTGGATGCCAGTCACCCTTTTGGTTTAATGTTTTCATAAAAACCTTAGGATCTAGGATGAAAACCTTATAAAGCCAGAATTATCATCTCTGCATCCTTATAAATTTTATTGAAGAGAAGTGGTTTTCGTATACTGTTGGTTATTTATGTCCTTAAAGATAAATCTATAGAAGACTGTTAGAGTTTGAATTATTGTATGTATTCTTCTTTCAAGGAGGCAATATAAATACAAATTACATAGTTGACTAGGGTTACAAGGAATCCCTAACAACAAGGAAATCTTTGAATCTAGCTAACACTAGGGATGGGCAAATACCCATTGGTTATGGGTAACCGTGGTTACCCGCCCGTTTAAATTAAACGGTTACGGTTATGGGTAACCGTTTAGATAAATAAACGGTTATGGGTATAACCGTTTACCCGCGAAATTTAAATGGGCGGTTATGGGTATTAACCGCGGTTATAAACGGGTAACCGTTTACCCATTTATTTTATATATGTAAAATTAACACAAACTATATTCCTTATCGGACAAAACTTAGATCAATGCTATTGACTATAGTGCATGATTTCATGGTCCATTATATATATATATATATATATATATATATATATATATATATATATATATTATGTTAATACTTTACATTCCGAGTTAAATAACCAAAGAATACTGTCTTTTAATAATTTTCGTAGCCCAAAAATACTTAGCCAATTTTATATTACCTTCATTGTTAACAGTTAAAAATATCGTCCATAAACTATTATTTCAATTATTGGAATGATACAAGGACTTAAAAAATTAAAATGCGAAAATGTATGATGAATGTACCTATAACGGTGTTTAATTGTTAGAAAAAGAAATTATGACAAATTTTTCTTTTTTAATTTTCAAGTTGTTAAAAAAACACTTAGACGGGTGAAAAATGAGTAAATGGTAAAAAAAGAAAGGATAAACGGGTTAAAAAAGGATAAATGGGTAAACGGGTATTAAACGGTTACGGTTAAATGGATACGCGGTTATGGGTATGGTTAACCGTTTATAAACGGTTATGGGTATGGGTATAACCGTTTAGGCAATTACCCAACGGGTAAACGGTTATGCGGGTATGAGAATAAACGGTTATGGATAAATAACCGCGGTTACCCGCCCGCCATAACCATTGCCCATCCCTAGCTAACACACTCTCTCAAGTTGACGCATACATATCTCTAAAACTCAACTTGTTGACTGAGTAATGAAAAACCTTTATGTGTTAACAAATCTACTAACTGTTCCTCTTATCTTACATACGGAATATTGACAAGCTTGATGTCCAACTTCTTCTTGATAAAGTGTTTATCCACTTTAGCATGTTTCGTAGACCATGTTGAACTAAGTTATTGGCAATCTCCATAGCCGCTTGATTATCAGAATAGAGTTATATTGGACCCTTTTTTATAACTAATTTCCGTGATCACAATCCAAAGACACAAAAGCTTACAAATACCATGAGCCATCCCTCTGAACTTAGCTTATGCAGAAGACCGAGCAACCACATATTGCTTCTTGTGACGTCAAGTAACACCAACAAAAGTAAAATACCCAGATGTCGAACACCTACCAATTATGTTACAAGCCAAATTGGCATCATTGTACTTGGACCTTCAAATGCCCACTCTTCCGAAAAATTAAATCTCTTTCAGGCGAAGATATCATGTAGCTCAAAGTCATCATCACAATTGCCATATGATCCTCACTAAAGCATGCATAAAAGCAACTTACAACGCTTACAACATATGCAATGTCAAAATGAGTAAGAGACAAATAAACAACCGACGAACCAACCTTAATATCTCTCTTTACCTATTGGAACTTGGTCTAGATATGTAGGTAGATGATGATTTTGAATGATGGGAGTTTCTGCAAACTTGCACGCTAATATACCAGTTTTGGAGAGCAAGTCCAGCACATACTTACGTTGGGACAAACCCTTTGACCAGGCTAAGTGGGAGTGTGGAATTTTTCAGGTCGACGGGCAGAAGACCCACTCCAAGAACACCGATATTATCCCTACTTAATCACCTGCACAATCCTCAGGTGTGAGGTTTTATCACAAAAAGTCTCGGTGTTAGTTAGAGTAGGGTAATTCTAATTAATTGCTTTCCTTTCCTTTCCTTAGCCGATGTGGGACAAACAGGGGGTTCCAACACTCCCCCGCAAGTGAGACCCCATTTACGGGTCACATGTGAAAATCCATATTGACAACCACGTGGAGCCTGTCGGGACTCACCCATCACGTGAGGCCAATGGGGACCCACCCAATCACGTGGCATCTTTGGCCTACGTGGAGCCATGTAGGGACTCACCCATTACGCAGGGCCAAACGGGGACCCACCCAATCACATGGCAGTACGGGCCCGCCTCTTGTCTCTAATACCATGTGGAATTTTTCAGGTCGACGGGCCGAGAACCCACTCCAAGAACACCGATATTGTCCCCACACAAAAGGCCTCGGTGTTAGTTAGAGTGGGTTAATTCTATTAAAATTGCTTTGCTTTCCTTCCCTTAGCCGATGTGGGACAAACAGGGGGTTCTAACAGGGAGAGATCTTGTGGTTCACTAGATGTCAGTGAGGCATGATGAGTGAGAATCTGTGAGAGGCTAAGAGTGAGAGCTTCCATGAAATTTTCACAAAGAAGAGGATCAAGATTCAGAAGAACAGAGGTGGGTGACGCAACACAATGGAATCGCCTGGCAAGGTTTAAAGGTACAAAAACGATATTGTATATGGGTAATATAAAAACAATGTCGTTTATGGGTAATATAAAAAACAACGTCGTTTATGGGTAATATAAAAACGATGTCATTATGGGTTATATAAAAAAATGATGTTGATTTTTATATATGCTACTTCGGTTCGATTCGGTTTGGTTTGGTTTGGTTCAATTTCCGAACCATGAAAACCGAAACTAAACCAACTATTTTTGCTCGGTTTGTTTTTATATTATTCAAAATAAGTGAAGAATTTGAAGATGTCTTACCAATATTACTAGAAATTGCAGTTGATTGATGATCTGAATTTTGTTTGATGGGATCCCTGCTATGATCCCGCCATTCAGGATAACCCACAATCTCATAGCGTTGGGATTTGGAATGACCAAGTTGACATTGATTGCACGTTCGATCTGAAAGAGTAATGTTGGAGTTGTCCGTTAAGCGGAGTTTCGGATGGGTCTGGTGGTGGTTGGTTTTGAACAGCCAATGACATAGGGTTTCGACTCAGCGGATTTTTTCCCGTTAGCCATGGTGAAAAACTTTTGAAGGAGTTTGATTAGGGTTTGTGGGCTTCGGAAGCGATGACAACGCAGAAGGTCGACCAAGAAGTTGGTCTAGCGTTTAGCGTTAAGCAGCAGTCTCTTAATAGGTTCCCTAGAATCTGGTTCTAGGGTTTTAGTTCAGTAGGAGTCTTTCGATTCGGCAAGATTCGTTTGGTAAAAGCCGGCTGACCAACCACTTTTTCTTTGGGTGTGGCCACAACATGAGCGACGACAATAGTTGTTCTTCTTTCTTTTGATTTCTTACCTAGGATCCTGATGTCGACTTAGAATTCGTGAATATTTCTGTAATATTCTTCTCAAGGAAAGATACATGGTTGTACAATTCTATTCACAGTTAATTTAAGAAACCTAATAAAGAAGGAAATTCTCAATTCAGTCAATTACACTATTACACTTCTATTCTTACACACTCAATATTGGATTTGGGTCATGATGCAGGGTTTGATGAGGCCTTAGAATACTTTCTTTTTTCCCCCTGTGAAGAGCAAGGAAAAGGATAAACATCCTTATGTCCCATTTGAGCAATAATTGGTTAGCCAACAACTTTATACACACAAGAAACGTCATTATTCACCTAATCAATTCCTTACCTCCACACTAAATGCTTTACTCACCGACAACCACCTAATTTCTCCCATTCTCAATTGCCCGACAAAAAAAAAAAAACACACACACACACACACACACACCTAATTTTGATACCATCATTAAGTACCCATACCCACCTCAACTGAATTCATTAATAATTCCTATTACCTTTTCTCTTAGGGAATACTTTTGTTTACCACACTTAGGTGATAGTGATACTTATTACTTTATTTATCATCTTTATATGAATTTAAATTTCGAAAATTGTATTATAAATAGACACAAACCTCAAGATTTAAACTTATTATACAGTGAGTGATAAATATGAAGATGATCATACCACCACTTAGGATCGTGAACAAAAATGCACCCTTCACTTGGGTTAATTCCTTCAAGTTGATAGGACCCAAAAGGTTTGCCCGTTATTGTGGGAACTTGTACTAGCATTTAGTTTCAAACAACGATTCATGTTTGGTTATTTAAGAATGAGAAGGAATTTTTCTTCAGAACACTTTGTGATCGATTTACAGAAATTCATATTAATGATTAGAACCGTTAATATTGTAAGTCATTATGTAAAGATCATCTATACAAAATTCAATTACAATAAAGGCCATTTAGTCAATTAAATGTAACAAATAGATCTACGGTTCCTAATACTTTTACCTACATTCTCTCTGTTGGTCTATATACATTCTAGTAAATTCATACGCTCCATTCGCTCATATGATTAAGCGATATCATATTTTAATGATTTTTTTACAGAAATAACTTTACAGAGTGACTTGTAAAATGAATTATTTTAATCATAAACACAAAATTCTACAAAACAGCTAGAGTTTTGAAAAGGTATTACTCGTCGTTTGAGCAGCTTCGTTAGTTTCAGCACAAAACTTTACTATTTATTTGAAATTGTTAGTTTACTTTGCTTGCTAGTAGTAATAAGTAAATTACCAAAAAGTTTGATATAACTCTATCTTTTTTTAATACATTCAATATAATATTATCCACATTAAGTGATTAGAGAATATGTTAAATCTCACAATAGTTTAGCTATACTAATTTGGTTCGAATTCATTTTTTTACGAGAATCGAACTTAAGACCTCTCACTCACAGGTAAGATAAACACCACGAAATCGTAATACTAAATGATTTGATATCACTGTATCTTCAAGTCACATAAACAAAAAAAAATTATTACTTTGACCTTGAAGGTGATTCACTAGCCACTTATGAGGAGTAGTCTATCATGCTAATCTGAGAATTTAGGACGTAATTAATATATCCTTAGCCTGAGGTAATTGAATCTCTTACCCACTTATATTTTATAAATCTAATCATCAAAATATCTTGTTTAGTTACAAACAAATGCTACAAAACATAAAAATTTCTTAGATTCTAGCTCAACTTAACAAGGGTGAGGAATCTTTGACACATTATATATAGAAATTGATGCCCAAGAAATAAACCAAAGGACGCGTCCCATCCGTGACAGAAATGACACTGCATGTATTTATCAAAGGATAATGGTTGTGTCCATGCGGGGACTTATATGTCTTTCACCTACAATTAACGGACAGTTATTGTCCGAACATTATAATCAAAATAATTTATTCTCTTTATCATTATCTATAGGTCATAAATGAAAAAAAAAATTATTTAATTTAGAGAAATGCATAAAAACAAATGAACTCCAAATAAAGATGTTACTTGTTATCAAAACCGTTGATTGATTTACACGTATGAATTGCTAACTAATTTCTAAATTAAATCATTTTTAACAAATATAATCTTTAAATAACAATAAAAATAATGAACGATTTTGATTATCTCAACTAATTAATAAAACACTCATTGTCAACCAAAATCCTATGAAATTACCAGTTTAACCCTCTAATTAAAAAGAACATGAATAAGAAATATGGGGCAGAAATGTAATTTCACATAACCAAATTTTGCTTTCTTTTTTCAAAGTCTTATCTACATGTAATCTTAACATATCTATAATTTTTTTTTTTTTTTTTTTTTTTGAAATAGAAGGAGAGAGGAAGAGAGTGATTGAGAATGTGGGAGTGAGAAGTTTTTTTTTTTTTTTTCTCTCTTCCTCTCTCCTTCTATTTCAAAAATAAAAAATAAAAAATTTTCTCACACATTTTCTCTGTGCCCATATGCTAGTAATACTCAAGGTTCTAAAAGACGCTAGGCGCTAGTCGGGCGGCGAGCTGGGGCCTAGCGCCTAGGCGGCTAGGCGGGGACTAGGCGGATTTAAGTAAATCTATTATATTTTGTGTAAATAAGTGTCTATTTATACTTAAAATATATATAATGTCATTATAAACTACAAAATAGAATGACATATATATTAGAAGGTATTGGAACATAATGAAAATATGGAGAACATGCATATAATGTGCATTCATTTAAATATTCAACAAGTCTCTTACAATTTATTGGAAAAAATAAAATGCAAAATGAAAGTTATCTATTTTCTATCTAAGTGAGTTGCAACCTAGGCGGGTCTAGGCGGGTCTGGGCGGGCTAGGCGGGTGCCTAGGCTGTCTAGACGGGCGCCTCAGCAGGTCTAGGCGCCATTTCTTAATTTTCAAACGCCTAGGCATTAATCGGGGCGATGACCAACCGCCTGGCGCCTAGACGGGGATTTTTAGAACAGTGGTAATACTATAAAAGGACACAAACAATATCCTTTACGGAAAGCTCGCTCACTCACAAACTCAATATCTTTCCGCACGTCGTCGTCGCTGCGATGCGATTTATCCTTATAAGCACGGCGGGCGCAACTTGCGAAGCCACCAAAATATAATGGGGGACATACATAACCGACCGTGGCTGATCCGGACGTCTATCCGACACGTATCTTCATTGCAAGAAAACGACGCCTACGTTTGCGAATAAAAAAATTACACGCGGCGGGTGTAGGTGAATTCGCGGAGTTGAGTGGCAGGTGATCATTTCCTCCCATCCGATTTATGTCTCACACCCTGGCAAACTTCCACTCCAAAAATCACAGATGGACTGAGAGAGAGAGAAGAGCTCCCGACGATTCTAGATAGAGAAATTTCTAAACCGACACACGAAAACACGCGAATTCAATCACCGAGCTTCTGATTGCATGCCACGTGTCCGATTCCGGTGAGGAAAGCATGGCCATCGTCGACAGCCAACACCACTACCGGCACAAATCGCACTCCGACACGAAGCTCTTTACCCTCTGCCCGTTCTGGCAGTCGGGGGGCCAAACGTCGTCGTCTTCCTCTTCCACGCAGAACCTCCACGGCGATGGATTCAAATCCAAGCCCAAAACGGTATCGTCCGTCGCGAGATCCCTTCTCCCTCCTCGTCGTCGACTCCGACTCGACCCCGCCAACAAACTCTACTTCCCTTGTACGTCGTCGTTTCTCATTTAAACGCCCTCGCTGCTTTTTCTAAAAGCACTTATTACTGTATCTGACGGATTACGTATTTGTGGGTTTAATTTTGTAGATGAACCTGGGAAACAGGTGAAAAGTGCGATCCGATTGAAGAACAGTAGCAGGTCACATGTAGCTTTTAAGGTATTTTCTAATTCCTCTGACATCAACCTTAAGAGTTATGTTGTTATAAGTACTTGTATTTTAAGCAAAAATTTAGAATGCATTTATTTATTTATTTATTTCTTATGTGGGTTATGTTGCATTTATTTATTTAATTGCTTTTTTTTCTTTTTTCTCTGTGATTATTTTTTATTTAGCTTCATTGACTCTTTAAATTGGTTTTGTTTTTGCTGGTTTAGTTTCAAACTACTGCGCCGAAAAGTTGCTTTATGCGTCCTCCGGGAGGAATACTTGCTCCGGGAGAAAGCCTAATTGCGACCGGTAATGCCCTTGCACTTGCTCTGTTGCTACAAATAACAAATCTTTATGATTTGGATGCTCCATTGGTGGATAATTTACTTACTTTTGATAAAAACTAGTATATGCCCGCACATTATGTGCGACGCTTTTTGCAGATGGCGTTTTACCACCGTGGCGGAAGCATTCAGGCCTATGCACCTTGGTGCGGTTTGATCCCCACCGACTTCCCTTCCCCTAACAATTAATTTTTAACCTACTAACACTATCGCTCAACCTAAAAAAAAAAAAAAAACACTTTATACTCGATCATTGTTGTAAAAATTTTTATTGACTTTGGATTTGATGATGGACAGTGTTTAGGTTTGTGGAGCAACCCGAGAACAATGAGAAACATTTGGATCAGAAGACCAAGGTTAAGTTCAAGATTATGAGTCTCAAGGTGGACGCAGGGATCGACTATGTGCCTGAGCTGGTAATATAGTGCTCTTTCGCCGACTTAATGTTCATGGTCATAGCACATTTTGTATTTTATGCATACATTGCCAGGATAATTGAGTGCTTGTTTCCAGTTGTTCGTATTATGCCTATCTTACCTTATATTGAGCTTTTGTGGAATTTGATTTTGTTGCTCGCTTGCATTGTGTTTTTCGGTCGGAAATTAGTACCGTCAATTTTAGTGTTTTGTTGCTTTTATGATCTTACAGTTGATGACAACGCTTTGGAGACATCCGATAGAATTGGATCATGCAATTGATGACCTTAGTTTTGTTAACTGACCTTTTCTTTTCATCCAGTTTGACGAACAAAGGGATCAAGTGACAGTCGAGCGAATTTTGCGTGTTGTATTTCTGGATGCAGAGCATCCTAGTCCTGTAAGTTGAATGTGACTTACTTAATGGTACTTGTGTTTGCATCTCTTAGAAAATACTTTTCTTTCTAGTATTTGACATTGTGGTTTATAGGCTCTGGAAAAACTGAACAGACAGTTGGCTGAAGCTGAGGCTGCACTTGAAGTGCGTAAGAAGCCGCCTCCAGTGGACTCAGGCCCTCGGGATGTTGGGGAAGGCCTTGTAATAGATGAATGGGTATGAGCTTTACCAAACATCTGATCCGTAGTACAAGCTAAATTTTTAGTCTTATGTGCTTATGCGTAACATTTTGGTTTGTTCTGTTTTTTCAGAAGGAGCGGAGGGAGAAATACTTGGCTCGGCAACAGGTTGAAGCAGTAGATTCGGTGTAAACTGTGATTACCTTTTTCTGTAAGTGCTTTTGGATTGGAAGGGAGGTTCTCATATTGTGTTGTTGTATTCTTTTTGCTCATCGATCTTCGGATAAGTGGTAGGGAGGTTCTCATATTGTGAGGAAGTAGTTGGTATTCCGAACTAGTGTGGAAGTAGACGGCTCCGGGTTGAGCTGCCCTCTTGTAGATAGTTTTTGTTTTAGGTTGAAAATAAGTGAACGACTCTGTAGTAATCAGTGTGCTTGTACTTGTATATTTTCAATGTTGAGGTGCCCTATTGTTCTTGGAAATTTGGAATTATCATAGTAAGAACTTTTGTTCTTTGACGAAGGTGATATTTTAAACTATCCTAATCTATGTGGAGGAGGATTCGAGCTTCGGTGCTAGAGGGTGGGTATAATGTGCCAATTGGCCTATTTTGCATATGCGTAGAAAGAATGGTTATAATCGTGAATGCAAATTTCTCTCCCATCTTCTAAATATCAAATCCCAACAAGCAAGCAAGGAAAAACACAAACTGAAAAAAGAAAAATCAGTAGCCCTACTATGAACACATCCTGTACATAATTGTCCTCCAATGCGGCCGGCTGTCCGGCCGGCAGAAACATATAACCGTCTCAATTGTCCGGCAGCTGAATGTCCTGCAAACCAAAAATTTGATGGGAAGGGTTCTGAACAAAGAGGGCCATGCCACATTTGGTTGGATTGAAACCTTCCCACAAGGAAAAGTTGATGGTTCCAGAAATGTTCTTCTTTGCAGCAATGTCTTTGACAGTGCAGAGCTTTTCAAGTCGTCGGACGACGAAGTCATTGGACAGGACACGTCCTTGGTTCTCTCCCTTGGGGCAGTCGGTAATCAGCCCGTTCTCGTACAGCGCCACCATCACATTGGCACCGTAGTTGTCCACCTTCGACCTCAATGATCCTGTTAGGGATACTTGCAAGGAGGCCGGTGATGGCCTTTGGAATGTTGCCTGTTCATCCACAACAAAACCAAGTTGCTAGTATTTATCCTTCACTATTGTGTGAACGGTTATTAGCCAAGTGACTAGCCACAACAGATAAAATTACTCTAACCAAAATCCTTCTAATGGTAACATTTTTTAATGTCCAAATCTTTGTTGGATTTACGAATAATTAAATGGCTTCTTGCTTAAATACATAGTTCAAATTCAAAGTCTAACAACGTAACATCTCAAATGTGACGTTACATGTATTATGAATTAGTTCAAAAAATAAGTGTAACAACGTAAAAATTGAAACATAACGTTACATGTATCATAAAATACAAGCTTTGAAATACGAAAAAAATTGACAAGCGTCAAAAGTTAACGTTGCTTTTATTTAGGTGTAGCAGAAAGTATACATGTCATGTAATATTTTCTCTCCACTTTGGTACGAGATATTTTAGCACTCTTGCTTTAAGGTTAAAATATGATTAAATAAAGATGAAGGTACCTTTGAGCATATCAATGATTAGGGTGACAATCATTGAATCTAAGTACTTGCAAAGATAATTGTTTTAAATAGCGTTTTATGCATCAACTTAAAGGATATTTATCATTGCATATAAAGTTACGGGTTTAATTTCTCTTTTTTAATATCATTTCTATTAAAAAAAATTATTTACAATTGGTAGGTGACTAAAGTCTTTCTGTTCAAACTAATGTATTCCGACTTCAAATATTCAATGTTCTCATAATCTAAATTAATATATTCTTATAATCTAAATTAATATAGAATATCGCTTATAGTAAAATATATCAAAATAATGTAGAGGATAGATGAGAAATGCGAACCTGGAACGCCGGTGCAGGATATCTAGGTGCATCCTTGATAGACGTTATCAAAGCACTCTCATCGTTGCCAACACATTGGGCCCTACCTTGAAGCACAATCTGTGGGGTGAACATGGTGTCCAGACCCAAGGCCTCAACATAGGCCTTCTGCCGTACAGTCCACTGGCTGGACCCATAAGGGTCCTTCCAGCCCATGTAGTCCCAGTAGTCCACGTGGAAGGCCAGCACCACCACAGGAGGCAGGTCCGGTCCCGTCAAAATCCCCCCTCCCAAGCCTCGACACCAGCAGCTCCGCCACCGGCGAGGTGGTGCAGCCCTGCGACGAGAACAGCTCCACCAGCACTGGCCCGCTCCGCTGCTGCTCCTCCGCAGAAACATGCGCGGTCGACCCGGCCGTGTGCTTTTGGTGCGACGTGCCCGAGCCCCCCTTTGATCCAAAGCAGGAGAGGAGACCACGTGCCATAATGTTATTTATGTCGTGTCTCGTCTCCTAATTGGTGGTAGTGACGGTGGTGGTGGCAGCAACGACGCTGATCGATAAATCAGCTCAAGAAAAAGGGAGAGAGAATGGAAGAAAATTTTTGGTATTGGGGGGATGAAATGAGAGGGAGAGATGTGTAATATTATGGGAATGAGAAGGGAGAGGAGTTGGGTGGATGGTTGGGAGGGAAAGGTGGCGAAGATATTCTATTTAATTTGTTATTGGAAGAACAGCATGTTGGGGGATGAGCAATGGGACAGGTGGTGTTGTGGGATATGGTTGGGGGGTGTTGAATGAAACGTTACGTCGAGACATTTTTATGTGATTTAAAATACTTGTCTGGTTGTATATCTGTTTACTTGTTATTTGACGTGAAATTACAATAACGAGACGGTGTTTGCGACCAAGGGTATGTGGTTGACGCGTTGTTTGTCAGGTTGGGTTGAATGTCAAGAAAACAAACAGTTCCACCAGCGACATATGAGGTGGGAGGAGGAAGCGATTTGAGCTTGTGAGATGGAAATCTTGACTATAAACAAATTAGGAAAGCTGTCGTTTTAGCGTGAGGTTTAGATGGAAGTTGCACAACCTTCTGGCTACGGTTTTTTTTTTTTTTTTTTTTTTTGTTACCTTTTTAATTGGGTTTAATTAATAGAATGCATGATCTCATCCAGCTGGTGTTTTGAACAATGTAACAAATTTTAAAACCATGTCGATCTCCATGTAATGGAATGATTGGTCATCAAGTCGTTTTAGTGTTAGTCTAACAGCATCTCTAACGAGAGATCGAGGTTGAATTCTGGAACTGAAAAAGTTTTAGCTTCCACTTTATATCTTAATTTTGATAACAAAATGGGTATGTAAAACGTGTTTTTGCTACATTGAGGGGATCTAAGTAGGGGTTCTCTCACTGCAAAATGTAAAACAGTGTATAGCTTAACATCTCCGATCATATGTAGTATTTACACTATTTTCTCTCACTATCGATGAACTACAATTACAAAGACGGAAAAAAACCCAAAACTAGAGATGCTTTAAGCAGATAAGGTGAGTGAAAAGGATAGGTTAGAAGGTATTTTTAATAGTATTTCGAGTAATGGATACTCTTATGTTTTTTAACGATAAATTTTTTGGTCAAAATACAAAAACTAAAATCTAACCTAACGGTTAAAAAGTCTAAAATATTATATACTACGTAGCTTCATAAAAGTTTGCAGGTTAAAACCTAGAAATCGGTTTAGGTTGCAACAAAAATGAAAAATAAAACTCGGTGAGCAAAAGTAGTTGAAAATATAACAGATTTAGATTTGTTTGAGATCTTTTAGAACAGGCTTGAACCATGATTTGTAGCCAGGAATTTTGCAAGTAGTGGACATGTGGTTAAAGAAATATAAAAATACGATGGAGATGCAGGAGATCAAACCCTGTACCCCTCGCATGCAAAGCGAGCCCTCTACCATTAGAGCTACATCCCCACATTGAGCATTCAAAACTCTGTCATATGCTTATTATTTTTAAACTTCCAAATCAGAGCCAACTTCAAAGGGATTAGACCTTAAATAAATACATAATAATTTTTTGACAAAAAAAAAACATAATAAAATTGGCCCATGGATATAGGTGAACCAAATAAAATTGAGCAAGGGCCTAATCCAACAACTTCCGTGATCCAAAATGGTTCATGACTTAAGGCAGGGCCTTGATTTTGAAGATGAAAGGCCGAGCTAGTTCTCATTTTCTAGCCCCAGTTAGGTTAACATTAACATATATAAAGGAAACTCGTATTGATTACGATTCAAAAATACAAGAATTCACAGCGTCTGAAAACTAACAAAGTTTCATATGACTTATATTATGTGGTTTCACTTCTAATCACATCGAGATTTTTTTGTGATAAAACTCTTTCAACTGCAGTGTTGATGTTGTAGCTCTACCAATTGGTTTAGACAAGTGGGTTTTCCCCAGCCAAAAGGAGAGAATCAAATGAGTGGGATATTCAATAATTTAGGTTTCATTACTTATATTTATTCTGTCAAAACACAAATAATCTCTCCATGAATTTTGGAAATCTGTAAAACTGTTCCATTCCGTTGTGTGCATAGTGGTTCACTATATATGTATATATGATGATTGGTGACAAGATAAATGTAGTAGATAATTCTTTAAGAACAAACTAACCTAAATTCGTAGATCATGATGCGGTATGATTTATATGACGTTGGAAAAAAAAATTCACAAACAGATTTGGATTCCAAACCATTTTTCATCTTTTTATACAGACCAGAAAAAGAAAAATAAACAGTTTAGAAATTAGCTTGCACAAAGAAATGCACCATCCAACTGCAACCACTTGATCTTTCCAGTTTCTTCAAATCTCTGGAATGCTTGAATATTGGCCCCTCAATGCATTTCATATATTGTTCTAAACCATGGCCGGAACTGGACAAACATAACCATGCAATCATATATAGCAGGTGGACCACATGTCCAAACCCAATTATCAAGCCGCCTGTCCCAAATTTGATCGTGACCAACAACTGATTGAATTTTTTTCTACCTCCCAAACACTTCACAAGAAATTTTTCTATGTAACCGGCTGATCTCTCTACATATTTCTCATATCACATGACCTAGTCATGTGATAAGAGACAAAAAAAAGTATATACCTCAGTTACACTTAAGATTTTTTCTGCCAATCGGCTCATCCACGTCAAAACAGAATTGTAGTTACCAATTTGGCACATTGCACAGCACATGCTGGTGTGCTGACCACAAAGGAAAAATATCCACATATTACGTGGCTGAGTGAGTAGCATCAGCTAGCTATATATCCCCTTGGTTCCGAGCTCGATATAAGCTGCACCACTACCACCTTTTCTATCCACAACTACTTAGTCCAACAAATTTGCTTCACAACTCTTTTCCAACAAAGTTTTTGCTTGTAAATTTCCTATCTCCATCTTGTTAATAACCATGCTGGAGGGTAAAGCAGTCATCGTTGAGACTGACATGCTTCAAACCATGCAGCAGAAAGCACTTGACTTAACTTCCAAAGCTCTTGATTTATCTGATGTCACTGAAGCCACTGAGATAGGCCGCTTCATTAAAAAGGTAACCACTTAGGAGTTAGGACCGCTTGATACTATATTTATTTCAGTTTTTAGATTTTATATTTTAGCTTTTAGTTTTTAGTTTTCAAAAAAATTGAAATTTGAAAACAAAAATCAAGACAATGTTTGAAAACTTAGAAAAGTAGCTTTCAGTGGTTTTCAAAATAAGGGTGAGGTCTTCATATTACATGATTATCAAAGGTGAAAACTAAAAACGAAATGATTATCAAAAGGCCACTTATTAGATGCTCATATTACATTTGTTCACTTCAAAATTTATTTGATGAGTGCTGGCTTGTTTAATTATCAACAATATAACATGAATTATATTGACAATTTTTATAAACTTCAATTTTTTTTTGTTTCTGTAGGAGTTTGACAGGACATATGGACCTGGATGGCAGTGCATTGTAGGAACAGATTTTGGTTCATTTGTTACACATTGCCACGGCTGTTTCATCTATTTTTGCGTGGGCAGCCTTGCAGTTTTTCTGTTCAGGGGAGCTGCAGGTCCAGAAGCTGAGGCAAAGCAGCCGTGTGCAGCGGCCTTGGAGGCAGTACAAGCATGAAGTTCTTATTATCTTCATCACTTTGTGCTTTATGTCTGTACCCTGCCCTTGTAGTAGTGTAGGCAAGGTATTAGCTTCAACTATCCAGCTAGCTGTTTATATACATTTTCGTCATGTTTCAAAGGACTGCTAGTGCTATGCATTCGTTAATGGTTGCTGGTAAGCTTGGCACTGCTAGAGTTAGGGCTTATCCCTAGCTATGTAATTTTCTGTTTGGTTATGTTACAACCATTTGGGTGTTTATTCTTACCCAAAGCGACCGTGATATACATTAGACAGTTAAATTAAAGCATTTGAGTTCCAAGAAATGGAAATGGAATTACATTATTCATCTGAAATGATAGCACATGAAGAAGTAAACACATTGGAATAATTCCCTGGCAACAACCAATAACATGTACCAAGCAACTAATTTGATTATTTGCAATTACCACAAATTAAATCGACACAGGACTAACAAATGATAATTTGGTAAGTTAAACCAAGTTCATTTGATTTGCTTATCAGTTTATCTTTGTAAGTAGTAAGTCCTGCAAATCTTTAGGCCTTGTTTGGTGTACAGAATTGGATTGGACAGCTCAAGTGATTCAATTTATGTTGGAAGGAAAAAGTTAGTAGTGATGTAATTCATATTGAATGTGGATGGCCATCACTCTACAACTCATCCCACTACCACTCTACAACTCATCCCACTACCACTACAACTCATCCCTCTAAACTTTGTCTAACACTCAAGCTTTGCCTATAAAACAAAAGAGCAAATGAAAAAAAATAGAAGACATATGGAAGAAAGAAGGAGGAAGGAAAAGAAAAGAGCAGAGAGGAAATTATGGAGGAATGGAAAGAGAGGAAGAAGAGATGAGAGAATAGAGAAAGTAATTTTTGTACTCTTATTATTCCAGATTATAAATAAAAGCATTACTGCTGCCCCGAAGACGTACTCCAGTCACATTGACTGTAGAGGAACCTCGTAAATATTGTGTCTTGTTTCATTTATTCCACTCCATAGATACCGCCGATTTTACAACACGTTATCAGCACGAGAAGCTCTCGTGTTAGTGGAAAGCACAACACCACAACTCCGGTGAAGCACTACCTACCTCTCACCTCTGTCAGCTAGAATATCACAGATAAGAAAATCTTTTCATTTCATCTATAAATCTCTGTACTACTGATTTTCTTGAAGCAACTATATATCTTGTTTCATTTATTCCATTGCACACAGACCGCCGATTTTACAAGTACTAACTTCAAAATATTAAAATTTTAAGGCCTACAATAGCGTTTTAAAAAGCGCTGGAATTTTTTAAGCCATTGATCAATAACAATTGTGGTGAAATGCGATCGTGTAATGCTATTAATTACATATTCTGTCGTAGTGAAGTTAGCATTAACTTGTCTAAGCTAAAGATAAAGAATGATTAGTCATAACACTACAAGAAAATAGGATATAACAACACTACCAGCACAACGTGCATTTTTCCTTGTTGTCGAAAACGTGCTTTGACAACGTATCCAGAATATGATCATTTTAATTTATATATCCATAATTTTGTTACCTTCATTGCTTTCTAGTATTATTGTTGTTTGACTTCAAGTGGTCTGCTCGAAATAGTCACCTGGATTTTGATATTGCTATGGTTGGCTTCCTTTTTTAAAGTTCATTTGATGAGAGCTTACATTATCATGATTAGATTTACTCTTTTATTAGGTTCTTTTCGGGTTTTTTAGATATATAATTGGATACCAATTTCTTGTTTTGGAGAAGACTAATCTTTTTGGAGTTTTGACCGCAGAGCTTTAGAAACAATGAATGATTTCTTACATTGAGATTAGTTTCATGAAACTGGTTGTTTGCATTTCTCATATATTTAGAATCACAGAGTGACTATGGAAGCACGGGCTGGATGACTGTTGGTTCATTCGTGAATAGTGGTCTGTCTAAATGATCAATATTTTGCCTGTTGATCTTGCACGCGGAGTAAATATTATTGGTACGCCGACACTGTGGATGAATGGTATCTTGTCGGTTTAATGTTGAACTTGCATACGGAATGATCATTGGCATCACTACGATACTGTAGATGAATAGTACTTTGTTGGATTACTATTTGAATTTATGTCTTGGATGAATAGGTAGTCACCAAAAATTAATTTTAACTTCTGCTTAGTTTACTCTCGTATGAGTCTTGATTGTCTTGACAATTTTTCCTCTGAACTTCTGCTATTCTTTTATTGGTTTGGTTTTAACTGTAGTGGCTGACTTCTAGGAGGAAGCATCTGAAGATTCTAAAGAAAAATCATCTTCATTTTCAGAATCTAACTAACTATTTGGGGTAGCTGATGAGCTAAATCTGTAAGTTCTGAAGCTGACTTTCCTTTTGAGGAAGACGATTTTGACCTTCCTTGGAGGGAAGTGGAAGGGGAAATCTCTGAGAGTAACTGTGTTGGAGGAACCAGAAATTGCTTAAGGGAACTCTTTGAGGACCTGGTCGAGGATTTGTTATTGATTGAATTTGTCCAACCACTTGACTAAAATGACCCTAAAAACTTCTTCATCATGACTGACATTATATCCCTTATTTCAAAGATCCATGACACCTTGTATTTAGCCATGAAGTGTAAAAGAAGAGGGAATCTTTCACCTCATTTGTCTTTCTTGTAGTGAGACTGGAATGGGAGTCCATGTCCACAAGTTATAATTATTTTTAGAGTTTTTATCACAAATGATCCCTGAAATTGAACCACCCTATCAAGATGGTCCTTGAAATTAAAAATCAATCAATGTAGTCCCTGAAAATGGATGTTGCAAATCAATGTGGTCATTCCGTTACAATTCCGTTAAAATTTCTGTTATGTGCTTATGTGTCATATAAGTGGATCCCACAATTCTAATTAAATATTAGTATATATATTAAAAATATTAAAAATAATAGTAAATAATATTTTTTTATGTCAAAATACAAAAAAAAAAATTTGCCGTTGTCTTCCTCACGCAGGCTTGGCTGCCATGGCAGCCTTGCCCGCTACCAGTTGAAGCAAAAAATCCCATAGGTGTGGAGGGTTTTTGCCCAAATCTTCTGCTACTCTACGGAAAGATTGGTGTGGGGTCGTCATCCTAAACCTCAGGTGCGGCGGTAGATCGGAGGATATGGTGGGGAGAAGGTGGGTGTCAGCGTCGCTAGAGTCGAAAACGAAGAAGATGGTTTGGTTTGACTGGGTTTCTATCGTGGTATATTATGTTTGAATGGATCGAGTGCCAAAAATGGAGCCATGGTGGGCAGGGTTGCCATGGTGGGCAGGGCTGCCATGGCAGCCAAGCCTGCTCGACGAAGACGACGGGAGAATTTATTTTAATTTATTTTAATTTTAATTTTTTTTGACATAAAAAATTATTTTTTATTATTTAATTTTTTTTAATTTCATAGTAATATTTAATTAGACTTGTGGGACATACTTATGTGACACATAAGCACATAACATAAATTTTAACAAAATTATAACGGAAGGACCACTTTGATTTGCGTCATCAATTTTCAGGGACTACATTGATTGATTTTCAATTTCAGGGACCAACTTGATGGGGTTGGTCAATTTCAGGGACCATTTGTGATAAAAATCCTTATTTTTAATAATAGAACATTTTATGGGAACGCAAGTAACGTCACCTTTAGCAAGGTCTAAAATATCGATGCTATCGGAAATATCGGTAGTCCAAAAAACACGGAAATTTCGATGGAAATATCGGGATATTATCGATATCGATAAAAATTGAATAAAAACCACGGAAATTGTAAGAAAAACTTGGAAATTTTTATTGAAACTTTGCAGGATGTTTATTTAGTCAATTATCTATTAGTTTATCACAAAAAATTGGAAGGAAATGCATTGCATGATGGATTTAACTGATTTAAGTTGATTATATAACGAGCTGGCAAACATTGTGAGTTTAGAAAATATGTAGTAATTAAGGAAAGAAGTTTAAACACACCATAATCATTTATATATTATGAATTAGTACAATATTTTACACTTTATACATTGCATGGTAAGATACATGAGTGACTTAGTACCACATAGAGTTCCTATGAGGTTCAAAATTTTCACTATCTTCATCATCTCTATGTGTAGAGTAAGTGTATTGTGAAGAGTAGTCATCAAATGATAAATCCCCAAAATAGTTTTGCATGTAATTGTTAACAAAACCATATATATAAATATTTTAGCATATTTTCACAAAAACATAAGTGATATGGTGGTCAAGGTGTTGAAGGAGTAAAATGGGAGGGGTTCGAATCCCCTTCCTTGCAGACATCTTAACGACCATATAAATATTACAGGCTGAATATCGCCGATAATATTGATATTTAAGACCTTGATTGCCATACAGTCGAGTCACCCATTCCAGTTGACAAAAGAAAGAAAATAAAAAAAATGAGCCATTTAGTTTAGACTTATAGGAGGCCACAGAAAAGCATTAGTGTCTTGATTCTTGAGATAAACAAAAAGCCCAATCTTTAAATTATTTGAGCCCAATATCCCAAAACGTCATTCATGCTTGCTGCATGGTCGAAGTCTCCAAGTTCTAGAGTGTTCGGAAGAAGGACAAACGAAAGGGCAACCGACGGTCCAGATGGAGTTTGGGTCTGGAAGTTTCAAGAGCTCAAGTCAAGGGAGGGCAGTGGGTCCCAATAATTTTATAGGAAAACTAATGAAAAGTCCAAAAAAACTTCCCTTTTAACGAAAAGTCCTTTTTAAAGGTATAGTGAATAGTGTCAGTTAAAGGTAAAAAAGTGGTTTTTCGTTAAAAGTGAACAGTACCGGGACCTTTTCATTAAACCTCCCTAATTTTATTGAATCCCTACAAGGCTAAACCTAACGCCCCGCTCGCTCACTCGCAGTCGCCTACTTTTATTAACATTTCACTCCCTTTCCTTTTGCTCTCTCTCTCTCGGGCGTTTCTTATCCAAACCCACCCACTGTTCTAAAAATTCCCACCTAGTGCCGTCTAGGCCCCGCTTAGGCGCTAGGCGGCTGGTCACCGTCCCGATTAATGCTTAGGCGTTTGAAAATTAAGAAAGAGCGCCTAAACCTCCTGAGGCGCCCGCCTAGACAGCCTAGGCACCCGCCTAGATCCGTCTAGGCACCCGCTTAGATAGCAATTCACTTAGACAGAAAATAGATAACTTTCATTTTGAATTTTTTTTTCTTCAATAAATTGTAAGAGAATTGTTGAATACTTAAATGAACACACATTATAGGCTTGTTCCCCATGTTTTCATTATGTTCTAATACTTCATAATATATATGTCATTCTATTTTGTAGTTTATGATGAAATTATATATATTTTAAGTATAAACAGACACTTATTTACAAGGTTCTAAAAGGCGCTAGGCGCTAGTCGGGCGGCGGGATGGGGCCTAGCGCCTAGGCGGCTAGGCGGAGCTTAGGCGGGCGACTAGGCGGACTAGGCGGATTTAAGTAAATCTATTCTATTTCGTGTAAATAAGTGTCTGTTTATACTTAAAATATACATAATTTCGTCATAAACTAGAAAATAGAATAACATCTATATTATAAAGTATTGAAACATAATGAAAACATAGGGAGCAAACATGTAATGTGTGTTTATTTAAGTATTCAATAAGTCTCTTACAATTTATTGGAAACAATAAAATGCAAAAGGAAAGTTATCTATTTTTTATCTAAATGAGTTGCAACCTAGGCAGGTGTCTAGGTGGGTCTGGGCGGGCTGGGCGGGCTAGACGGGTGCCTAGGCGGTCTAGGCGGGCGCCTCTGCAGGTCTAGGTGGGCTAGGCGGATGCCTAGGCTGTCTAGGCATTAATCGGGGCGGCTGGTCACCGCCTAGCGCCTAGGCGGGGCCTAGGCGGTGCTAGGCGGGGATTTTTAGAACACATGAAATATAATAGATTTACTTAAATCCGCCTAGTCCGCCTAGGCGCCCGTCTAGGCGCCGCCTAGGCGCCCGTCTAGGCGCCGCCTAGTCCGCCTAGGCGCCCTTCTAGGCGCCGCCTAGGCGCCTAGGCGCTAGGCCCCAGCCCGCCGTCCGACTAGCGCCTAGCGTCTTTTAGAACCTTGAACCCACCAAAACCCAAAAGAAGCCGCTCTCTAGTCTTCCACTCCGCTGTTTGGCTCTAAGGTGACTCCTCTCTTCAACCTCTCCTCACTCTTGAAGCCCTATTACTCAAAATTTTTCTGTTTCTGGTGCTTTTGAGAAGCGGCTGGTTGTCCTTAGTGTTGTGCGCCTTCAGTATCAATTGAAGCCCTTTTGGATTCTGTGTTTCGTTTTCCTTGCAGCTTGTTTTGTTTTGTTTTGAATTGGATTTGTTCTTTGCTGCCTTTGAATTCAGTGCACCTTGATTTTAATCATCCATTTGAATTCATATGAAATGACATGAAATTGGTTTTTTTTCCCCATTAATTGAATATAGACGAGTTGCAAGTATTTTTCAAGTATTTTTGGGTTTCATCTCGCGATATTATCGATAATATCGCGATATATTGCCCAAATAATGTATTAAAATGCTGATAATATCGACGACAAAATATCGATATATTGACGATAATTAAGTGGATAAGTGTGAAAATATCGTCCTCTAAAAAAAAACGATATTATCGGTGAAATATCGCCGATAATATCGATATTTAAGACCTTGACCTTTAGAATACACGATCTACTCAATAATTTAATATGCCCAATCTTAAGTGATTTCAGGTGAAAAAAAAATGATTTTATGTCTAGAATAATGCTTATGAAAGATAGTAATCAACCATTTTGGTAAGAAAAAATTATCAATGGATTAACAAACCTATTTGCTCACGAAATTAGTCAAGTATTTGTTAATGAAGATGTTATCATCTCATAATATCCTTACTTATGGAAAGATTATTATTATTATCCAAAAAGAAGGACTAAAATTATGTATTGATATGAAAATAACTAGACAAGTCAATAAAGATAAATTAAAAAATTGTTAAATATGAGTTAGGAACATTTTGTGAACAATAAGGTCTACCCCCTTTGATCCCTCTAGTAGAAAGAAAAGAATAGAAAAATGCCCTGCTAAAAACTCAAGTAAAGATACTATAAATACAAAAACGAAAACAGGAATTTTGATACTAGCTAGTAAATTTTATGAGAAATGTAAATCTAAAAAGCTGGTCTAAAAAAAACCAGTTAATAATACCTATTCTAAAAATCAAAGTAAAGATAAATGTTACAAATGTGGTAAATATATGTATGGTCATTATGCAAATAAATGCATTAACCAGCTAAAACTCTCTAAAGAAGGGAAAACAGATCTAATTACGATTCTAGAATTAGAATCCCACTCCTTAGTCAAATCCTTCAAGCAACTCTGAATCCCCAAACATAAACATAGGAAGCAGAGATAGTTGTTGTAAAACAATTTTTGTTTTAAACAAACAGGAAGAACTAGAAAATTTACTGATAGAATTAATTAGTAAAATTGATGATCCATAATTAAAATCTCAATACTTCAAAAAATTAAAGAAATTAGTAAGTATTATAACCGTAATGTATTTTAACAATTTGAACCGTCTATCTTTTAGAACATCATTCATAGATCATCCTTGCAAAAAATTAGACAAATCCAAAATCATTAAGACATTCATTTGTAGTAAAGAAAATTGACGAATATGGTTCTACAAAGAAACCCTAAACCTTTAATGTAACGGTCATATGGTTTAAAATTTTGAGTGATTTTTGGTAGACATGATCTTTGAGGGAAGACTTAAAAATAGATGGTTCAGCTCGTTGAAATACATTACGAAGTGGACCCCACAAAAACGAGTGTAAAAAATTGTGTAAAAAAAAAGTGGTGTCACAGACTTGTTCCCTATATCATATACACGTTGTGGAACCCTACCCAAAATGACAACGTCCAAACAGGTTTGTGGAACCCTACCTAAAATGAGAACGTCCAAATTAATAGGTTTGTGGAAAAGGCATCCACAACTGGGCCTGGCAATTCCTGACACGACCCGATAACCCGACACGACACGACACGAAATTAATAGGTGTTCGGGTCGACACGATAACGAATCGGGTCGTTATCGGGTAACCCGATAAGCACCTGTTAAGATAACGGGTTGGTTCGGGTATACACGTGGGTAACACGATACACGATAAGCAGAATATTAATTTAATAATTTTATAACCCTAAAAAAATACTATAATAATTATATATATATATATATATATATATATATTCATTTAACAATTTTATACCCCTAAAAACTATAATAATTATATATACTATAATAATTATACCCCCAAAATATTAACTATAATAATTATATATATATATATATATATTAAATTTTAAATTAAATTTTATACCCCTAAAAACTATAATATTTAATATGCATCCGCCCTTTGAAGAAAAAGGGAGGGAAAAAGTTTTCAAAAAAAAAAGGGAGGGAAAAAAGAAAATGATAAGAAAAGGAAACAAAAAAGAGAGGGAAAGATGGGTGTACCATGTAGTGTAGGTGTAGCATCCGCCCTTGAAGAAAAAGGGAGGGAAAAAGTTTTCAAAAAAAAAGGGAGGGAAAAAAGAAAATGATAAGAAAAGGAAACAAAAAAGAGAGGGAAATATGGGATACGCATCATACGAAACTAATTTAAACGATCCAACCGTCAAACATGTTTGTATATGTTTTGAGATCGCATACGCCAAAAATTGCAAAAAAAAAAAATTCAGAGATCAAGTAACGGGACAAAACTTTTCGACGGTTATAAACGAAAAATCACGATTTAACGGTTATTTTAACTCCGATTTTGATAATTTTTTACAGCTACACTTCTTGACCCTATATGAATACAATGAATGAACTCGATCTTCAATTTTAAATATTTACAATAGTGGATACCACAAAATCTTATGTTATACTTAATGAAAGTATAAATAAATTCTTAAGTATTAGTGAATCTATTGTTTTGATGGGATACGCATTCTACGAAACTATTTTCAACGATCCAACCGTCAAACATGTTTGTATATACTTCGAGATCACATACGCCAAAAATTGAAAAAAAACAAACATTAAGAGATCAAGTAACGAGACAAAACTTTTCAACGGTTATAAACGAAAAATCATGATTTAACGGTTATTTTAACTCCGATTTTGATGATTTTTTACAGCTACACTCATTGACCCTATATGAATACAATGAATAAACTCGATCTTCAATTTAAAATATTTACAATAGTGGATACCACAAAATCTTATGTTATACTTAATGAAGTTTGAATAAACTCTTAAGTATTAGTGAATCTATTGTTTTGATGGGATACGCATTCTACGAAACTAGTTTCAACGATCCAACCGTCAAACATGTTTGTATATACTTCAAGATCACATATGCCAAAAATTGAAAAAAACAAACATTAAGAGATCAAGTAACGGGATAAAACTTTTCGACGGTTATAAATGAAAAATCACGATTTAACGGTTATTTTAACTCCGATTTTGATGATTTTTTACAGCTACACTCCTTGACCCTATATGAATACAATGAATGAACTCGATCTTCAATTTAAAACATTTACAATAGTGGATACCACAAAATCTTATGTTATACTTAATGAAAGTATGAATAAACTCTTAAGTATTAGTGAATCTATTGTTTTGATGGGATACGCATTCTACGAAACTAGTTTCAACGATCCAACCGTCAAACATGTTTGTATATACTTCGAGATCACATACGCCAAAAATTGAAAAAAACAAACATTAAGAGATCAAGTAACGGGACAAAACTTTTCGACGGTTATAAATGAAAAATGACGATTTAACAGTTATTTTAACTCCGATTTTGATGATTTTTTACAGCTGCACTCATTGACCCTATATGAATACAATGAATGAACTTGATCTTCAATTTAAAATATTTACAATAGTGGATACCACAAAATCTTATGTTATACTTGATGAAAGTATGAATAAACTCTTAAGTATTAGTGAATCTATTGTTTTGACGGGATACGCATTCTACGAAACTAGTTTCAACGATCCAACCGTCAAACATGTTTGTATATACTTCGAGATCACATACGCCAAAAATTGAAAAAAAACAAACATTAAGAGATCAAGTAACGGGACAAAACTTTTCGACGGTTATAAACGAAAAATCACGATTTAACGGTTATTTTAACTCCGATTTTCATGATTTTTTACAGCTACACTCCTTGACCCTATATGAATACAATGAATGAACTTGATCTTCAATTTAAAATATTTACAATAGTGGATACCACAAAATCTTATGTTATACTTAATGAAAGTATGAATAAACTCTAAAGTATTAGTGAATCTATTGTTTTGATGGGATACGCATTCTACAAAACTAGTTTCAACGATCCAACCGTCAAACATGTTTGTATATACTTCGAGATCACATACGCCAAAAATTGAAAAAAACAAACATTAAGAGATCAAGTAACGGGGCAAAACTTTTCGACGGTTATAAACGAAAAATCACGATTTAACGGTTATTTTAACTCCGATTTTCATGATTTTTTACAGCTACACTCCTTGACCCTATATGAATACAATGAATGAACTCGATCTTCAATTTAAAATATTTACAATAGTGGATACCACAAAATCTTATGTTATACTTAATGAAAGTATGAATAAACTCTTAAGTATTAGTGAATCTATTGTTTTGATGGGATACGCATTCTACGAAACTAGTTTCAACGATCCAACCGTCAAACATGTTTGTATATACTTCGAGATCACATACGTCAAAAATTGAAAAAAACAAACATTAAGAGATCAAGTAACGGGACAAAACTTTTCGAAGGTCATAAACGAAAAATCACGATTTAACGGTTATTTTAACTCCGATTTTGATGATTTTTTACAACTACACTCCTTGACCCTATATGAATACAATGAATGAACTCGATCTTCAATTTAAAATATTTACAATAGTGGATACATCAAAATCTTATGTTATACTTAATGAAAGTATGAATAAACTATAATAATTATATATATATATATTAATTTAACAATTTTATATCCCTAAAAACTATAATAACTATATAATATAATTATATATATATATAATGTTTTGAAGTAATATTTGTAATATCCTTGCACATTTAATATTTGTAATAGATGTAGATGTAGTACTTAAACGAGTGTAGATGTAGTACTTAAACGAAAAATGTGTTTTAATGTTTTGAAGTAATATTTATGTGGCAATGTGTGGTATGTGCAAATTTAAGGAAAAAAAAATATTTTTCTTAACGGGTCATAACGGGTCGGGTCACTTTACCCGTTGGGTAAAGTGACCCGACCTGTTAAGGACCCGTTAAGATAACGGGTGTGACACGACACGACCCGTTAAGATAACAGGTGTTACACGAAAACGACACGAACACGACAGACACGACCCGTTTGCCAGGCCTATCCACAACGTTCTTAAGTCGTTGTACGTGGATGTATTCGACAACCTTTTCTGAACGTTGCCAAAAATAAACTTTAATAAGATATGTACCACAACGTCTGGTAAATGTTGTTAAAAGTTCCAAACTGTTCACAACATCAAGATATATAACATCCTGATGCGCGTTGTCGAAGGTCTTTCACAACGTTCAGTGCCTGTTGTCAAATTATGTTTTTCTTGTAGTGTGAAGGAAACTTATCGCTTATGATCCTACTTTCCCTCGTGATGACTGATCCATCTCCACCTTTAACTTCATAATTTGAAAGTTGGCATCCGTTTCTTCTTACATGCATTGAATATAGTGAGATTCAATTAAACCAACCCTATACACGTATGCCAAAATGAAGGGCCTTAGTAGTGTTTAGGCGAGAGGCAGCACTAGTTAAACTATAAGTGTGCATGCTAGAGGGTAACTAAATACTGGTTTGGTATTGAGGTGTTTTTATAAAAAGTGGGGATAAAAAAAAGTTGAGCTAAAAAAGGTGTTTGGTAAATACTTAAAAACAGCTTATTTTCACAGTTTTGGGTGAAAAAAAAAGCTAAAAAACGTGAAGCAGCAAAAATGAGCTTATTCTCACAGCACAACAGAAGTAGTTTTTTTTCAAAGCACAACAATACTAAACCAGCCCTAAAACTAATGATGCCTGCACCTGGTCTTCAGTAATAGCTAGAGACTGAAGAATGTTGTTTATATGGTTTTGGTGGAAGAAAATTTATATGCTAATAGAGATTTTAAAAATTCTACTTAATTATTACTGCCCCTTACATTCTCATAATTGTACTTACTTAATTATTACCCAAGACACCATTAATATCATGGCCTCCCTTTGTTCTATTTATACAAAATTGAGACATTATAACATAACCAAGCTTCACAATGCACAGCCTTTGACTGATCTCTATAATCAATCAAAAAAATCATCTTGATCATTTGGCTTTGGAGACGTCAACAAGGCCGTATACAATCTGAGCCTGTCCTCTCCCAATGAAGAACACCTTGACACAGGTCTCCTAGGCCTTATAAAGGACAACGAAGTCAGCGTTAAACGGTGCTTGTACCTCCTCCAAGCCAACTGAATCGCCACAGCAGCCCAAGTCCTCCAACCAGGCGAGTAGTACCTTGCACTTCTCTTAACCTTTTCGTTCACGAATGTGTAACGGAAATGTTGTGTCACGTATTTCACATCCTCAGCTTCAAGGCTAAATGCCTCTGTGGTTTCAAGAGTGACTAATGTGGAGGAAGATGGTGGTAGTCTTTCTATAAAGGGCCTTCTGAGACACCATGACAAAAGCTCATCGCCGCTGAAGTTGCCAGGGCCTAACATGCAGCAACTTTTCACACCATCTCTGAGAACTTGGCTGCTTTGAAGGTGACCCCTTACTACAAACAGCATTCTTTGAACTGGATCTCCTTCTCTAGTTATCTGTATGAAGCTCATAAAGGTTACTGCTAAAATTTGAATTGCGTAAAGAAAAGGCAGGACTAACCATTTTATTCTATGTACTAATGCTACCACATTTTACTTTGAAAGTTATTATTCAATGAGCGTGTAATAGAGTTAAACTAGAATCGAACGTCTCTTGCTGTGAGTGTGGCCTAAGTTGCACATAAAACTATACGGTCCACGAGTATGGTCACAGTTCTTTTTAACCAACAATTATCATCCATGAGATTTGAACTTAGAACCTCCAATCCAACAAAATGAAGAATGAGTTTTGTTAGATAAATTGTCATATGCCACAGGCACGGTTATATTAAAGAATAGTCATATTGGTAACTCACAGTTTCTCCTTTGGGGAATATAAGAGACTTCACGCGGTCACAAATATTCTCAAGAACCAGATCATCCATATGTTGGAACAATGGCACCTGAAACAAGTTTCAAAAACTATTATCTCTATATATTCTATTGATATTATAAAAAAATAACTACCATGCATGCACCCATGTAGTAATGTTTGTACTTAGAGGTGCTCAACTTTAGTTATATGGAGGCTGGCGCTAACCATTATTTGACTAAAGTCAATCTAAATTAGCAGTGTGTACAAACGTACCTGTCTCACTAAGTCCAAGCAAAGATGATATTTGATGTCCCTCCTGAGGCCCTCAGGGAGATTTCTGATCATCTCACATTCATCTACGCCACGCATGGCGGCCCATCTCTGACGCTCGTAGTTTCGCACCCGCTGTCTAAACCCCTGAGGCAACTGCCGCTTCCTCATCCACCACTCTATGTTTCTCATCTTCAATTGCATTGCTTGTTTCTTGGACGTTGTGGCATGCAAAAACACCTGTGCGTACATATTATGTTATCAAAATATGAATAAAGACTCTTGACAAGACGATATCATGTCTAAATGTGTCCTAGTTCATAGTTCGACAACGATAAATCCTAAAAATCTCGCAAAGTTCTTTACCTTTATGTTTCCTATCAACATGGTGACCAAAAGCAGCCCACTGGTTAGAACAATGATGTTGAAAACAACCTCTAACCACTCGGTTGAGCTTTCCAAGTTTCCAAAGGTGCTGCCCATAATTAAATATAATTCAATCATTTAACACTTAACACAAAGGTCAATAAAGCTAAAAAAAAAACCAATAAAAATAATTAAGAAAGGTTGGGAACTAAGGAGGTGAAAATGAATAGTGCCTGAGAGTCATTAGGCCCCAAAAGATGGGGAAAAGGATCTTCTCCAATCGGCTATCATTTGTGACAAGCTGAACAGTCCATGAATAAGCTCCATAATCGTAATGATCGGCATTGTCTAAGCACGTCGACCGTGCTTTTCTGTTCTCCGCCCAGGCTAGTCTCGCTGCTTCTCTTAGAGTGTTTGTCGCTCCATAGTAAATAGAGTCCTCGCAAGCTAATATTCTGAGGCCACAACCACTTGTTTCTCTGCATTGCTCTTTCAAGCATTTCTCTGCCCTTTGGATTCCTAACAAGTACCAACATGCTCCTGCAGCCTGCAAATTAACATCAGATTATAGAAATAGAGAAATATAATTAAACATGTTTAAGTCAAGTGTGTCCCGTCGAGGCTTTGGGCCTTTCCTCCGCAGCTTAGATGGAAGGCAAAGAAGGCCCCGGACCATCAATGAAATACCACCCTAAATTAAGTCTCTAAACTATAAACCCTAAACAATGGAACTTAATTTGGATGACCATAAAAAAAAATTATGTTTAGACTTTTGAAGAGGATGTCTTTGGAAACAGTATTAGCTCAGAAAATATAATTAGAGAACCTCAAACTTTCTTAATCTACGTTTGAAGTGAATTTCTCTCATGTTTATATTTAATTTTATTCGTTACTTTTTGTTTGATTATACAATATGATGATGATCAGAAATAAAAGGTTTCTAAGATGAGAGCAAATGTGTTTGATTATTATTTTGCTAGTTGTAAAAATCGGATATAAAATGTGAAGTACGAGTGGGTGAGACAATGCTTAAAAAGAAGGTCCAACTTTTTGCCCTCATTCTTGACATTGAGGAGAAATTTTTAATTGTGACGGAAATACGGGTGGCACATTACGTGTTTTTATGTAAGTGGTAGAAAATTTTATTTTTTAAGTTATTAACTTTTTAACACACTTATTCCATCATTTCTATAGTGACACATAACGTACCATCTTGTGTTCCGTTCACACAGAAAAATCTTTCGACATTGAGAACGATTTCCAATCACGTGCATCACGTTTGGACAAATTCTTTTTGTTTTCAATTCATGATCAATCATTCATGCCTTGGGTACATTTTGTTAATCCTCTTGATCTTAACTTTCTCTTTATTGTCGGGTTGAAGTGGACTACTTTTCACCCATCGAAAACCCTAGACGTATGGCCTACCTGCATGGATCGAAAATCCAATATCTTTTTACATAAAAAGGAGAATGTTATGAGTAATGCTATTCATACCATGTTTTTGTACCATATATTCATACCATAGGTGGCATTTGATGTAGACAACCACATCATTTGAATAATCAGATTTTTGAATTTAGTTTATTATTTAATAAATTAATAATTAAGAAAAACTAGTTAATTAAATGATGATTGTGGTATACGAGGAGTCTTTCTCCTTCCTTTCCTTGGGTTTCGCAAATATTTCAAATGATGTGGTTGTTCACATCATATGTCACCTAAGGTGGTATGAAAATGTGGTACAAAAACATGTTAAGAATAGTATTATTCGAATGTTACAGACCTTGTATTTTGTTTTGTCAGATATATATTGTGGGCTCGATATTATTTTTTGTGAAAGAAAAAAAAAATCCCTTCTTCAAACTGCCACCTAATATTAGCAAATTACTCATATTACAATACTTATATTTATTTATTATTATTATTATTATAACTTATGTTCATGAAATATCAACTATATCATCTATTATTTTTGTAACACATAACGCGACTGTCACACTCAAATTGATTTCCAGGATTGCAAACTCTCCCTTATTTTAGTATGTTATATTAATAAACTGTCGATATTAAAACCTCTAAGCGATAGTTTACCTAATTAAAATTCTAACAATATAACATATCAAATCATATGAATAAATTACCATCTTAAATTATAGTTAGACTCCCTATATATATAAAACAAACTATCGAGTGTGAGAGACGGTGGGATTTATGGAAGATGAGTACTTACATGGGCAGCGACAAATATGCAATCAAGTTGAGGGCTATCCCCCACCAAACAGTTCCAAAAATGTAGCCAGAGAGATTTTGCATCCGACGCAGGAGGCAGACAGAGTGATAGATCTTTGGGAGATATTGGAAGAAAAACATCAAGAACACTGTCATCACTACGGTCACCGATCCTCTCTCCAATAGCGAAGGAATTACCACCCACAATATTATCTGAAATACAAATTAGCTAAAACACTTCGTTTCAAGGGTACTTTGATTCAGGTCCAAAAATTTTGAGCTGTTGCTGAATTTAGTCCAGTTCCTTAATTTTAATTTATGCATAATCTCTCAAAATTTTAATTTGAATATATAAATATAAAAATCTAACCAATTTTATGTAAAATAGTTAGAATAAAATTGATATATCATCATATATAATACTTATACCAACAGATTGATAAAATACATTTAACCTGTGATATAAATATCTATGAAAATAAATAAAAATTAATCTACCTATCATCCATGAAAATAATTTAAAAAAAAAATTCATCTTCCATAGATTTATAAATCCATACTAGTATATAGGTTGATATAGACTAGCTAACACATGCCATAGAGGTAGAAAAAATGAGATATGAATTAGGAGCAGGAAAAAGGAGAAACAATATTTAATTCTTATATTTAATATTAAAATTGGGTAAAAGATAAATCTATAAATAAGGGATGACATTTATCACAATTTAACAAAAAGATAATAGACAAAAAAAAGTTGATGTGGATAACCAGTAAATGAACCTAACCCAACAAAGAGGACCAAACTCAATAATAACTCACAAAATTGTATCAAGTTTACTCTAGTTTCAATATAAAAAAATGTCTCCTTTTTGTAAGAGCAGCATGGCAAATTTGGTCTACATAAAATGTTTTATCAGTATTGGAAAATGAACATATTCGTGTTGATTTGTTCCAAAATAAATAATTTTTAATACGAGTCACATTCTACACTAAAAATGAGGTGGGAGTTAGTGGCTTAACGAGAAAAGTCCTAATCACTAAGGCAATCCACTACTTGTTAACAAAAATTAATTAATAATTAATTAATTAATAATTAAAAATAAGAAAATAAATTAATGATGAAATGCCATAATCATACCTTTTAAAAAAAATCAAAACAAATAAAGAAAAACAAGGACCCTATCTTTCTTAAGCAAACCAAATGCTTTAGACAAGAATTTTTCCATCACACCCTCATTCTTTTTTTCAGTGCGTATTACTCACAAGAAAACTAAAGGGAGGGTGTATATATAGCACCATATATTAGGATTTAAATAAAAAGATATTGGGGCTCAAAATTATAGTGCAAGGAAAAACAAACTGTTTTATGTTTTACGTTGTCTTTATAGCCTTTTGAGTGTTGCTATCCACACACATTTTTTTTACCTTTCACATACCCCTTGTTAATTTTTGTCATTTGATTATCTTTAATTCATTCGATCTGATGGTCGAAGATTGAGAGGTGTACGCGGAAAGTAAAAATGAGTGTATGGATAACACCACTCTATCTTTTTTCTGGATACGTAGAGATTACATAGCTCACATGTTACAACCTCTCCTCTCTGCAAAATACGTATGCAGTGTGCTGTATGCATAAAGACAGCAAACCTTAAACAAACGGACCTCATATCTTTGATAATGACAAATATAGAGAGAACCCACGACAATTATCACGATAAAGACAGCAAACGGAAAAGAATAAAAATAAGGACAAAAGATAATTAATGATGATGATTAATAAACATAGTAATGATGATTAATAAACATAGTAATGATGATTAATAAACATTGTATAATGATGATTAATAAACATTGTATAATGATGATTAATAAACATAGTAATGATGATTAATAAACGATTACCTTTAATAATCCACCACAAAATTAATACTAATCTTTTTTTTTTTTGAACAAACTAAGAGGATGAGAAGTGAGCTAAGCCTCATAATGGGCAAATAATAATGTAGTTCAAATTCGCTTTTGACGAGAATCGAACTTAAAACTTCTCACTTATAAATGAAAAAGATACTATTAGAACGTAGTATTAATTGATAATATTAATTATATTTAGACATGCCAAATTCACACAACTCCACTTAAGCTCACACACGCATTTCCTTAAATTTTACCGTCATGTGGGACCATCAATATTAGTCATACATGCGAAAGTAACTACGTTAGTTTTGTGTGACCATCAATATTAGTCATACATGCGAAAGTAACTACGTTAGTTTTGTGTGTTGTAATAGCGTGAACTAAAATTAATTAGTGAATTCTGACCTGGGGTATGGGGATAATAACAAAGAGGTCAAACAAAAACCCCTTCTTCGACTTCAAGTACTTGAGAGCCACAGACCTTGGACTAGTGTCGCGCAGCCCATTGGCTCCTCCACCATCCCCACCAACCATGGCCGTGAAGGAGTAGCGTTTGGCCATCTTCAGCTGCAACCACATGTTCCACAAGTGCAACACGTCCGTCATGCAGCGGAGCACCGTCACCGTGATGGCGAACCACCCGTCCACAAACAGACACATACAGCTCTGGCTAATGGATAAGGCGTAGAAGAAGAGAGGGTCTATGATGAGCCCCGTTGCACACACAAGGAGGAAAACCCTGTTCCATTCTTGAACCCATTTCGCTCTCGGGTCGAGAACTTGGCCGAGTGACCAACCGGGCCTCCTCCTCCGCCGCGACGAACACATGTTGTACAAGCAGTTCTCAAAATTTCCTCCATGAGATGTACTACTTCCATCACTCTCTTCGTCGTCTTCTTGTACCTCGTGGTCTTCGTGATCTTCGGTTTCGGATTCGTCATCGGAGATGTAGGTATGCATGCGTGAAGAAGTCTGAGAAATTTCTTGTTCACTAGGCATGGTTGTGAGTAATGGGATGGGAGGAATTAAGGTATGAGGTCTGATGAGCAGCTTTGAAATGACATATGTGTTCGCGTAAAGGACAACAATAATTGGAGAGATGGGAAGGAACCAGTGAATTAGGCAGGGGGAAGAGGGTGATGACAAATTTGATTATGAACTTACCAGATTGCCCTCCGGTTAAATCCACTCTGGAATTTTTGGTTACTGAGTTGTACAGGGTGATGTATACATGTTTGACAGTTCACCAATTACCCCAAACCATATATGCATCAAGTCGGACCCGACACTGTCATTGATGTTGCTTTACAAAATTCGAGTTGAGCCAAAATTTCAAGAATTCCAAGCATCCAAATGGGGATATTTGCTCAATTTCTTGAAGACCTACAAGCACAAGTTGCAGACATCACAATTATATTCTCACTAAATAAGGAAAAATGCTAGGCTTATACCTTTGTTTGTGTCTTCTTTGTTTCGATAATTAGGTGAATTAATGATTGTATTTGTTAATTTTATTTCCAATTTCAATTGAGTAAACCTGACTCATTCATTTTCTTTCATAAATTAGTGTAATTCATGATTTTTCTTTTCTTTTCTTTTTTTCGATAGATAAAAACGAACTTCAATATGAGCTAAAACTTAGTTGTAATTTAAGGAAAAAAAAAAGAAGAATAATTTTTCAATTTATAAAAATAATCATAATCCAACCACATCAACCGTTGGATCCAAGGAATTTTTATCTTTTATTACGCACGAGTGCATCACAGATGGTGCGCAATGCGCTACATAGAATGAACTCCATCCAACCACATCTCAGCTCTTATTTGGACGTGGTGGCCGTTCCTCATGATAGTAATGGCCTGGACTAGGGATGGGCAAATACTCATTGGTTATGGGTAACCGCGGTTACTCGCCCGTTTAAATTAAACGGTTACGGTTATGGGTAACCGTTTAGATAAATAAACGGTTATGGGTATAACCGTTTACCCCGCGAAATTTAAATGGGCGGTTATGGGTATTAACTGCGGTTATAAACAGGTAACCGTTTACCCATTTATTTTATATATATATAATTAACACAAATCATATTCCCTATCGGACAAAACTTAGATCAATGCTATTGACTATAGTGCATGTCACATCCCGACCCGGGGCGGATCACTTCCCGGGCCCGCTCCACTACCGTAGCACGATATTGTCCGCTTTGGGCCCCGACTACGCCCTCACGGTTTTGTTTCTGGGAACTCACACGAGAACTTCCCAGTGGGTCACCCATCATGGGAGTGCTCTCGCGCGCTACTCGCTTAACTTCAGAGTTCCTACGGAACCCGAAGCCAGTGAGCTCCCAAAAGGCCTCGTGCTAGGTAGGGATGGGAATATACATATAAGGATCACTCCCCTGGGCGATGTGGGATCTCACAATCCACCCCCCCTTAGGGGCCCGACGTCCTCGTCGGCACACCACGGCCAGGGTTAGGCTCTGATACCAAATTGTCACATCCCGACCCGGGGCGGACCACTTCCCGGGCCCGCTCCACTACCGTAGCACGATATTGTCCGCTTTGGGCCCCGACTACGCCCTCACGGTTTTGTTTCTGGGAACTCACACGAGAACTTCCCAGTGGGTCACCCATCATGGGAGTGCTCTCGCGCGCTACTCGCTTAACTTCAGAGTTCCTACGGAACCCGAAGCCAGTGAGCTCCCAAAAGGCCTCGTGCTAGGTAGGGATGGGAATATACATATAAGGATCACTCCCCTGGGCGATGTGGGATCTCACAGTGCATGATTTCATGGTCCATTATATATATTATGTTAATACTTTACATTCCGAGTTAAATAACCAAATAATACTGTCTTTTAACAGTTTTCGTAACCCAAGAATACCTAGCCAATTTTATATTACCTTCATTGTTAACAGTTAAAAATATCGTCCGTAAACTATTATTTCAATTATTGGAATGATATATAAGGACTTAAAAAATTAAAAAAAAAATTAAAATGCGGAAATGTATGATGAATGTACCTATAACGGTGTTTAATTGTTAGAAAAAGAAATTATGACAAATTTTTCTTTTTTTAATTTTCAAGTTGTTAAAAAAACACGTAGACGGGTGAAAAATGAGTAAATGATAAAAAAAGAGTAAATGGTAAAAAAAGAAAGGATAAACGGGCTAAAAAGGATAAATGGGTAAACGGGTATTAAACAGTTACGGTTAAATGGGTATGCGGTTATGGGTATGGGTAACCGTTTATAAACGGCTATGGGTATGGGTATAACCGTTTAGGCAATTACCCAACGGGTAAACGGTTATGCGGGTATGAGAATAAACGGTTATGGATAAATAACCGCGGTTACCCGCCCGCCATAACCATTGCCCATCCCTAGCCTGGACTAACAATCGGACTACGAATGAAAACGCCTTTGGGCGTGGAATCCTTTTTGGAGATTTTTTTTGCCCTCCATTGGAGATGAGTTTTTAATCAAAAAGTCTATATCCCTCCATTTGGCATTCTATTGTAGATGACGTTACTCTATCTGGTCACTTGAAATGCAAAAAGAAAAGAAAAAAGAAAAGAGAAAGACACATGGGAGCATATAAACGATGTTGTATGTAAGTATCACTCCACGAGCAGCTAAGAGCATTTAATGAGATGTTTACATACTAAGAATGAGCATAAAAAGAAAGAAAATCCTTCCAATTCATGACTTCCCCATTAAAAATAAATATATGGGTCAGACTCATATATACCTCAAAATGAGTAATTCAAGACCCACAAAACAAAGAATGAGTTCAACTAGGTGAAATTAGTTGATATGGATGAGCCCATATTTGTGATAAGAATTGAAATACTCAAGACTGGGTCACATGGACGAATTTAATTAACATTATCCTGCCCAAAATGAATTGCAACATGTTTTAGAAATATTTTAGTTTTTAAACTAAGGGAAGTATCTCATTACACATAAATGGCAGACTAAATAAAAATAATCTTTAACGTTAAATATGCTGATTCGTTATATAAGATCTCATCACGTAGACTGCTTTACGTGATGTGCTAGTGTAATTGTGGTACATGAAATGGATTTTCTTACTTATATTATTGTAGATTAGTTAAAAGTGGTATTATGGTAGCCATATGAAAGTAAGGATTATAGATTCTCCTATATGAAAAACAATTGTGTATAATTAAAGTGATTTAATATGTATTTATTATTCAAAAACTCCTATCAAATTGAGAGAAGTAGTCACCTTTCCTAACGATGGGTGGGTAATTAGTTAGAGATTTTAAAAGAAATTAATCCTCTCGTCAATCTCGATGACCTCACCACTGTCGAGCGCCGTCTCTGGGTTGTCATGCTGCTGCAATCTGTCATTGCATTGGTGCACTTATAGCGTTCTTTTGAAGATCTTCCAGTCGGCACTGTTTCTTGAAGGGGTCCATATTCTCGGGAAGTAGAAATTGCAACCCAGACGACAGTTTCGATCTTCGGGGCTTGTTTTTCCATTGTGCTTGTATCTGCTCATTGGTGATTTGCTGAGTTTTCTCCGATAGGAACTCAAGTTTCAGGTTTCGTTACTAAATTCTGCACTCCATCTGTTTGCTTAAATGTCGTAGTGAAAATTTGTTTCTTCGATAGGGTTTCTTGTATGCAAGTTTATCTGTTAAGGCCGATAGCCATTTTCTGCAAGATTGTTGAAGGAATATAAAGGCCGATAGCCATTCCTTTCTGTTGCGTGATTAGTTCTTGGTTGTTTGAGATTTGTGCACTCGAAAAAGGCCCATTGCCAAGAGTGTGTTGAATGCAATTTGTTTCCTCCATAAGGCCGATAGCCGGAGTGAAAAGTTCTGTCTGTGTGTTACTCCTTAAAGGCCGATAGCCGAAGTAACGTTCTTGACCAGTTTTGTTTGTTGTTATTGTGTGCAACTCCATTAAGGCCGATTGCCGGAGTGCAGTTCTTGTTCCCTTTCTTCATTGAAGGCCGATTGCCGAAGAGGGTTGTGTTTCTTGTTTCTGTGATTGTAAAGCTTGTTGTTTGGTCATTCTCGATTGTGAACGACGAAGGATTTGGTCAGAGTAATCAAAATGTCTGAAAATACAGTGGAATCTGTGAAAATTTGAAGGTCTTCTAGGAATGTTGACTGTGAAATATTGGAATCCTTATCGCAAAGAAAACAGTAGCTACAACGGTGTAGAAATCAGTTTGAGGGGCTGAATCCTCAGATGTTGGTAAAGCAGCAGAGACATGCGTTTCTAAAATTTTGAGAGTTAGTGGGCATGAAACGAATCTTTTGAGTCGGCCAAAAGCATTTCAAAGGCTGGAAAATCTGCTTCCAATGGAGTTTTGAAGCATGGAGCCAAAGCTACTTAAGAGGACCATTCCCACGAAGGGATCAATTTCAATACTGTCCGTCCAAGAGCAGGGCTAGGAGTACATGGACAAGAAGGATTTCATTGTTCTGCATTTCTCAAGCACTCATTCAATCTCAAACTGGGAAACCCAGTTGAGATTGAGGGGGGATGTTGAATATATCATTCCAGCTCAACAATAGTTAGTTAGACAATGAGAATGTAGCTATGTTGTTATAGCTGTTATCGAATTAGTTAGTTAAATAGCTTAGGCTGCAAGCTAGTCATGATGGCTATATAAACTGTATTCTCATTGTTGTAAACATTCATTCAGCATCAATACAATCAATTGCTTCTCTCTCTAGTTCTTTCTTCCTCTCTCTCTATACAGTCATAAGTGTTCTTAGTTGAATTTCTGCATTCTTGATAATGTAGTTAACAGATTGGATTATTACTTTAAGTACTAATTAACGTACTTATTCTCATTGGATAGATAATTTAGTTTACAAATTTAGTCTAACTAGTATTACTCTATATATCATACGAAAATGTACTCATCTATTGTCTCACTAACGTAACGTGTATTAGCGTGTAACGTGCAAAAGACCGAGAGAAAAAACTATTTCCCGACACTAAAGGTTCGCCTACATACTGATCTATACACTTATTATATCTCTGTTGATTTGAAGATTAATTATCAAATGTGTTTACTGAATTTCCTTTCGTGCATGTTATTGGGAAAATCATAAACTTTAGGTATTTGTTTATGTATTGGTCGAATCATGGGTTCCCGCAAGCCTTGGTTTTGTTTTGATCAGTTGAATGAATCAATTTATTTTCTCTCGTTTGTTTTCTGTTTTGGTCGTGGGGGTATATATGTCTCACACACAACTCGTTGGAAAGAGATGAACATTCTGATCTGGCTCTCATATAGTTTCAAACACAGCATGTGATAAATGCATGCAATGGTCCACAATTCTATGCGTATGTCTTGTTTCAGTTGTGTGGGGATCATATAATTGGTTCCATGTAAAGGAGAGATAAGAATTTTGGTTCAATTGTTGGATCAAGAGCTGAAAATATAATTGTTTATTTATTAGTTTTTACTAGAACGAAAAAACAAAATTCTTCCAATATATAAATTCTGAACATTTTTGAGATCCAATTAATCAACCTGGCAGTTGTCTGTGGTTATAATCTTCCAAAATTCCAGAGGTGAAGTGAAGCGAAGATTGTTTATCATGTTCACGAATCCTATGCTGTGATAGGGTTAGCTACTAAGCTTGGTTAGACTGCACCTCCAAGTCTCGAAAACTAAAAGAAAGACATATATATATCCACTCATCTCTGGTTCCCCACATAATAGAAGACTTTCTATTGGCATGGTTTCACGAAATATATTTTCCTTTATTGCGAGGATGTGAAGAAATGTACGTCCTACATCGGAAATTTATCAAAACAAATGGTTAGTACTCGTACAATTGGTTATATAATAAAACATCAACTTTCTTTAGTTATATATGTTGAAACGAATAATTTTCAAACAGTGGATTTGATATTGAAAGATTGGATGCTGAAACAAAATTGAACCCTCAAATATACATGTATATACATGTATATATGTATACATGTATATATGTATATATGTATATATGTATTCATATATATATGGGTACATATGCAACTTGTAATTGCCATAAAACATATGTACGGCTTCTGTTTGGCAGGATGAGGATTCTCTCCCAAGCAAATGGTGAGAATCCTCATGACCAGACTCATCGGGCCGTTCAAATTTTATCCAACGGTTACAAACAAGAGGACCTCTCTAAAAGTTATAATAATTGTAGCCGTTGGATAAAATTTGAACGGCCCGATGGGCCTGGTCATGAGGATCATCACCATTTTCTTAGGAGAGGATCCTCATCCTGTTTGGCATAACTGCGTGAGAGTGATCATGGGTAGCTCCCATCCCCATATATTCCTTTTACCGGCTGAAAATATTCCAGTATTTGGGAAAATATCCAGAAGATTAATATCACGACGTCGTAAATCCGTAACACTGTAAAGGGTAGTTTGGGAAATGAAAAAAAAGTGTTGTAGACATGGAGCTAATTAAGCTAGGTATAGAGGTGGGGAAGCAAAAGAAGAAGGGGTGGGGGCAAAGAGCAGTATTGCGTGGGAAACGAAAGGAAAGGGACTGGGGAGGGACGTGGTAGCAACCGCACATAAGTTCGAAGAAGCTAGGTTCCATGCAGCTTCGTCTCCTTGTTTGTTTCCTCATGAATGCTATTTTATCGCTATCTGTCAAAGTATATGTGAAGACAGTTGCTTGTACAGAAACCTACTTGGACAATGGTCACATTTCGAAATTCTGAACCATATATCTAATAATCTAACTAAGTACGTAACTCAAAACAAACTCTCTTTTTTCATCTGGCTGTATGTATCTCTGAATAATCTGTGCATTTGCATTACAGTGATCTCCCCGGCCGGCACTATATACTTTTTTCTGTGTGCATGATGATAACTGAGAATTAGGAAACGTAGTCCTGACCTCTACATGCATGGAATAGTTAATTGCCACGTGACCAGTAAAAAGTACTACTAATTACTAAAGTTCTCTCTTGTCACGTTACTTAGTATTATGGTCTAGTGGTATTTATATTTACTTATAAGTGAGTGGTTTTAGGTTTATGTTCGATTCTCGCAAACGACGAATTCAAATCATTTATGGCTAGTCTATTGTGCGGTTTAGTCCACTCCCCACCCCTTAGTGTAAGTAAAATAGAATGTATTAAAAAAAAGCTCCAATGCCTTAATAATTACCACAAATTAAGCCAACATAAGTGCTAATAGTGGGGGTAATTACTTTAACGAATACTACGTAAACATGTAAATTCCTGCAATCAATCCCTGTTAGATCCGAAGCTGCTCTATTGAAATTTTTGTCAATTTAAGTCACTCGACTTGTTTGTGATACATTTTGGAAGGCAGATTAACCTTTTCAATGAGTTTAGAAACTTATTTTTTCAGATCGAAGGGAAGGAGAGCTCTTCAATGTTGGAATTAAGCCCCATTTTTCCAGCCAATGAATTAAACCCAGTTTGCCCACCAATTTCCTGAATATTCTCCAATGGCTTGTGCACTTTCACGCCTGCTCTTTTGCCATAGACATGGCCCAACCCAGAGCCAGATGCCCCGGCCCAATATACAAAACCAAAATTAGGCCACAATTGTTAATAGTTGAAATCACCAGGGGTATTTTGATACTTAAACTGATGAAAACAGTGCCTACGTACCTTTCTTCTCCGTTTCCACTGTCATCGCCCTTTCAAAATTCCCCGCCACCGTTCCTTTTCCCGGCTGCCAAGCTTCGCCGAATCTTCTTCTACATTCGCACTCGCAGTCGTCTTCGCAACACTATAACGCAGGTAATCATCCCTCGCTCTGTCGACTGTTTGTTTCCCGAGAAAACGCAGGAAAAAGAAAAGAACTCCGTACTTGACAACCGAATCCGTTGAATCGCTTACTATGCTGCTTTAATTTTTGCTTCCAACTTTGTTTTCACAGAATTCATCAGAAACTAGAGAATTGAACTTTCAATCTGATTATTTGTTCTTCCTTTTCCGTATTTACTCTGTTTGATTATGTTCTTGTGCTGCTAAAACCCTGCGTTTTCGGGGTTTTTGGATTTCGGTTTTCAGAATTCGACTTGAGATTTTTGATTTTTTCGATACCGAAAGTTGCACGTTGGGGTTTTTCATTTACTGCAACCTTTTAGCAAATTCGTTTCTTGAAACTGGAATATCTGAATATTTTTTTTTAAAATAACCCTATTTTTCGATATAGAGATAACCATTAGCCTATTGTACCCTCCTTCTCCGTCTTTTAAATACCGGCTTCTCTCTCCCTCTCTTACAGTAATTGGATATAACAGAACTGGTCACATCAAATGCAGCTTATTCCAAAATATGAACATATTTTTTCTTGATATTTTGACAGACCATCCAAATCCTTTTCTAAATGTAAACCTACACTTAGAAAACGCATCACTGGAGCAAAGGGTCTGTCTGAATTTTCTGACAAGCCTAACAAGTTATAAGTTTCTTTCTTGTGAGATAGAAAGCTGATATGAGGCTCATAAGTTTCTTTCTTTTGGGAAAATGGGTCTTGGAGGAAGGTTAGTATGGATTTAATAAATAGCAGGACTGAGAAGATCTAATGTCCTCTTTTGGGGAATAGAGTATTTTGTCTCTATGTTGCCGCTCATAACTCCTGAATTGCAGGGTGCAACATCAGTGGCTCTCTATGGTCTCGGAAATATTCGAGATGAACGGCTCAATAGAATGTTTCAGGTATTTCATGTTGAGAATTCGCTTTCTGCTGTTTACTTGCAGGCTGCTAAACAAGTGTTGGACATGTGTTGGACATATTATATTATTATTCATATTTCAGACACCACATGCTGTACAATGGATGAGACCTGAATCTCGAGAAGGGTTGGAAGTGTCAGACTGGTTCAACATTCTAGTGCTTCATCAGAACAGGTTTGGAGTGAGTGTGTGGGTGGGTGGGTGGGTGAGATTCGACTAATCATGATTAAGGAGGAATCCTGACTTATATCAGAATTTCATTCGGTTGTGGTTTAACTTTAAGTTGTCAATCTTCCTAGTTATGAAGTTATATAATTTTTTGTGCAGAGTGAAGACAAACCCAAAAAATGCCATAAATGAGCACTTTTTACCACGCTTCCTAGACTTCATAGTGTGGGGGCATGAACATGAATGCCTCGTGGATCCTCAGGTGCCAATGAATACTGCTTTATCAATTATACAGTTTGCGCATGCCACATGTGCATGCTCGTGCGTACAAGTTTGAGTGTGTACGTGCGTTAGTGTGTTTGTCTCTGGGTGCGTAGTTTTGGTCTTGTTTAGGAGGGTGGCTTACAGGACTTTACATGGATTTTGTTTTCGACAGGAAGTTCCGGGGATGGGATTTCACATTACACAACCTGGTTCATCAGTTGCAACATCACTGATTGATGGAGAATCAAAGCCAAAACATGTGCTCCTTTTAGAAATTAAGGTTGCAGATAAGTCAGTGCTAGATGTATTTTTTTTCAGAAAGCTGCATCTTTTGATGCTTTCTATTTCCACACTGAGTTGGATACTGATAGACTTATATGCAGGGGAATCAATACCGTCCAACCAAGATTCCTTTGAACATCAGTGAGGCCGTTTGAGTACACAGAGGTAATTTAGTGTTTACCTTTTCGTCTACATTATAACTTTTGATGAATAACTTTTTTTTTTCTGTTACAGATTGTATTAAAAGATGAACCTGATATTGATCCCAATGATCCAAACTCAATTCTTGAACACTTGGACAAAGTGGTGAGTATAATTGACAAGTAATATTTGACTGTTGTACTTTCCCGTGCCTTTCCTTTTTCCCTGTATTATATCCTCTGATGCATGTGCTGTATTATGTATATTAATAATTTAGGTTTGAATTTCTATAGGTCAACACTCTGATAGAGAAATCTAGGAAAAATGTTAGCGGATCACAGCTCCAACTTCCTTTAGTCCGAATAAAGGTAATATTTCCACTTTAACTTAAGGTGTTGGTATTATGATGGTGATCCTCATATATGCCTCCTCGTATCTCTAGGCCTTTTTTCTGTCCCATGTCTTGCCTTCAGACCTACAAGTATTTGTGCACATGTGCTCTCTCTTTTTTTCCCTTTGTAACTCTAACCCCCCCCCCCTTCCGAGTGACCATATAACTTCTCTCAATCAACTGGCAGGTGGACTATTCTGGATTTATGACAATAAATCCTCAAAGATTTGGGCACAAGTATGTGGGGAAGGTACATTCACTCATCCTAGATCAGTAATCTAATTGATTTTTCCACTGTCACATTTTCAAAATAAATCACTGCTAAGTGGGGAAGGTACATTCACTTATATTATATGCGCAGGAACGTGTCAAGGAGAGGCCTACACAGTCTAAGAATAACTCTCCATTCTCCTCCACTGCCCCTCCTTGGGAGGTAATTCTGATTTTAGCAATGCTTTCGAGAATTTGCTTCGGTTTTCTGTGTGCATCCATTTCAGAATCTTTGGGCTGATACGTGCCTACTATTTTCTTTTTTAAACTTTTTTCCGCGTGTAGGATTTCAGAAGTACAAGTGCTGCTGGAACTGCGAGTGCAGTTTCCTTCAGTGAGGATGAAGATGCAACACGGATGACTGGCTCAACATCCACTGCCAGAGGCCGCAAGGGCAGGACATCTACCTCAGAAGTTGGTAAGGGTAAAACTACAAGAAGAGGAAGGGGCAGGGGCAGGGGCACGGGTACCTTGAAGCAGACGACTCTTGATGCATCTCTTGGATTTCGGCATTCTCAGAGGTTTTTCATCGAAACTGACACATCATTTTAAAACATTAATTAATAAATAGCATTTTATTCAGTAGCTGTATAGGTCTAAGAGAGAAATGTGTAGAAACAAATATAGCTGTAAGATAATCCTCCCACCGTGTGGTATGTGTTATCATTCTCACTGGCATTCAGCATTAAAGTCTAGCACACAAGGCAAGTAGAAAACAAGATGAAAAGAGTTTCTTCAAGTATGCTTTAATTCAACTAGTACCCTTAACCTTTATACGACTTTAGCCATTCCTTAGCAAGTTTTGTTTTCTATATTTGTTCTTTTTTTTTGTTTTCTACATTTGTTACTTTTTTCTGTTATAAAAGATCTGTATGATTTCCTTTTTCCCCTTACAGTTGGTGATGCTAACTGGGGTTCAATTTCATTTATGTTAAATAGTTGTCGAGAATGAAGTGAAAAGAAAAAACCTCAATTGCGATGAAAATGGACTAATGTCAGGCTTATGCAGTCTTATTAAGAAACAAACTTTTGTTTGAAGAGATTGAATAAGCCTTTGCCCCGGGTTGTTCTTCTTCTATTTCGTTTTACTTGTATTCTTTCAAATCAGTATGGAAATATATAGGACTGCCTGATGTCGGTGTCCACTTTATGTATCTCCACTTCGGTGCATAATGACGTTGGACAGAGCTGGGGCAAAGACAATCCATCCGCAGAGGCTTAGGATTTAAGTCTACATTCAAGCTGTTTGAATGTTCCTTCCGAAGGTTGCAAAATGTTATTTGATCGTTATACGAGTGGATGCCCGCTTCAGTTGATTTTGTTCCAAATCGAGTTTTATGTGTTTTTTTCCAGGTACTGTAAATCTGTGTTGAGTGATGCATGATGTGAGAGACACTGAAAATTTTGGGGTGGTAGAGAGAAGCAGAGTTCCTTTCAGATTATGCATAATTCCTATTTCCTTTTACACTACTTAACCATGATTTTCATTAGTTAACGATTGCGAGCATGGTGACGGCCATGCTTTCCGGCCACCAAACAAAGCAACCACGGTATCAACGGGCAGGTTGGCTGGTGTTAGCGGTCGCAACATCCATCTGATTTGTTTTAGCTTGGAAGCAACCCTGCTGGCTGAGATGACTTGTAATCTATATGGTGCTTATATTTTTGGAAGTCTAGAAAACATGGATTGTATTACACATTCGAAGCAAGCGATTAGCATGTTTAACATTTCATCGAAGCAAACGATTTACGCTTTCGAAGCAAGCAACCGATATTGTGCTTATATAAATTACAGATTCACACTCCCTTTCTCTTTCAATTCGTCGCAATGAAAGGACTTCGGTGGGAGAATTATGTGCGAGGGATGATATTAGCGCCACCGAAGATAGACAAAAGCATCGCAACTCGGACAAAAGATCACCTCAATAATGTGCACATAAGAACACAACTTATATGACAATCAGAAGATAAACTTCCATAGACATACTGAAGGATTCTCTGGGTGAGAAATTTTTGGAACAGTTTGACGCCACAAGAACAAAATGATACCACCAAAATGTTGGACATACCGGGGCCGAACTTTGTTTCACTCTACTTTGCCTCCAGTGTTACAACTGATGTTATGTTTACACTCTACATACAAATCGGTTAGGCTGCACTGGTCTCTGTCGCTCATCTGAAATGGGGTCTCTTTGGAATATCCTTCAGGCTTACCAAATGACTTTGACCCCCCACTTTTCCCTGCACAAAATAAGCTCGACGTTATCAGATTATTAAGCGAAAACGTCTGCAATTCATTAGCGGTACACTCTACTAATCAGACATCGTAATGGGATTATGGAACACAGATTTAATTAGAGAGATTGCACATTTTCAGATAACAAGTAGCCCAGCAATATCAACTAAGTAAGTCACCGCGCAAGAAATGATGCTCAGTCTATTGCAGCACATACAAACGCCTAACGAGGTTTGTCGTTTTATTTTTTTGGGTTGACGATGACGTTTGTCTATCATTCAAAAGATATACTAAGAACGGTGCAGAAAGAGGAGGAAACTGTGGATGCACCTTAAAAGCCTGGCTTTGGCTTCTCTAAAGAACCAAAATTAAAGGAACCGAAATTATGGATTCCTATTCTTTTGTGTATCAAGTAAAGGAGGAAACACCTAAGAATCCTAAGTACGACAAGGTTAGCCCTCAACGATAAATGTAGCCTCCACTCCCAACCCACACTTGTAAGCAGAAAGCCTCTTTCCCCCCACTGCCTCATCTTATATACCACTCAATGCTTTCTTAATAACGCTGCGAAAGAGTTGTTTTTACTCTAAAGGTTATAAGTGGAGAGAGTGATGGAATTTTTTTCTAATCCTATAATCCTATTAGACAAAGACAAGAGATAACAAAGAACTAATTATTTGACTGTTAAGTATTAACTGTACCTTTCCAGCCAGTCCTGTTCTGTCAGTCCTTTGCAAAATGCTCTGTTTTGTCCCTTTCGGACTCCAAACCATGGTTACCGGAGCAATGCCTTTGTTACTGCATTTCTGACTCCCAGCCATCTTCCCTTTCACATTCTCTTTTCCTGAGGCAGCCATTCTGTTAGATCCACCAACTACTGGTTTCTCCTTGGATTTTACAGTAGCAGTAGTTGATTTATTTTCATTAACTCCAACAGATTCCAGAGGTTTCCTTCTCTGAATCTGATATTGAACCTGCACAAACACGATTCACGTTCATATCAATCTCGTGGTCCATCGCTGCATACTATGAAGCAAGATCAAAGTCAATATGAATAAAATGTACAAAATAAATTTCAAGAAAACCATGAGCAAATATGGCAGCACTAAAATTGCTTTTCAGAGAGGGGAGTAATTTTTAACGCATGTTACGAAACACAGGGAGAGAATGAGATAAATTTCCCATCAGCCTACAGGTTTTAGATAGAGTACAGAGAAGTCCCTTACAAGTGGCAATTACTAGTTTTACGACATCTCACCTTTGGTTTTGCTGCTTCCATGTGGACTGACTTTGAAACATTAGGTCCAATTCTGTTGTTTGCAGTCCCTCTCTCAATCTTATGAGTAGACGGCTTGGATACTTTAGAAGGTCTTATTCTGTTCTTGGTTGCATAACTCATGCTTGCCACATTTCTGCTATCTGGGGTTCTTTCTTTGTACTGTATTGATGTAGATGTTGAGGCCCTACCCTTAGAACGAGGATTTGATGATGATCCCACACTAGACTTACTGGATGAAGATTTATGGACTCTTGATTGCCTTCTATCACCATTAATCTCCACTCTGGCTGCTGGCCTTGTAATACCACTTTTCCTGAAACCAGCCTTTATGACTGAAAATATCCCATTTGTTTGACTCAATACTGGATTTGATTTCTCCATAAACTTTTGTTGTTGCTGCTGCTGACCAATCTCTGATGTTATGGTGCTTGTTGTACTGCTTTCATCTGCCTTGTTTGTCACAGAACTCAAACTACATGTTGGATCCCCACCAGAATACGTTGGCTTAGAGCAACTGGGTATGTGATTTGTAGTTAAACCGCTTTTGCAAACTGAACTTGATTTGGAACTGGATGTTCCTTTCAACTGTAGAAAGCTTGATTTGGGTTTCAACTCATCACTGGACCCTGAATTCCCACAGGAAGATGTCCCACTCAGAACTTTGTCTAGGTGCCGCTTATCTGCAAAATCCTGGTTTTCCCCTCTCCATTTCTTGCTTACGAAGTCTTTGCCTCTTGACTTAGAGACAGAAGATGGAAGTTGTGGTGAAGATGGTCCTACTAAGTCAAAGTTTAGGCCTATACTATCCTCACCGGAATTCGAAAAGGCAGCCTTCAACTGGCGTGAAGAGCATTGGTGGAACCTAATAATTCCATCAAATTACTAAAACTCAGCATTCTTCTTGGACGACATGAATCCAAAAGACAAAATGGATAATACCGAATAATCAAAGGGTTAGAGGATACTTACAGATGGCTTCTATAAAACCAGTCATCATCACTGCAATGTATCCAAATAAAGAAGAATTAAAAATTGGCATCACATATACTTACTGAATTATAAACCATTTCTGAAAATTAAAGAGAAAAAAACGTGTGGGAACGTGACGATATTTGTTACTGAGCATAATAGAACCCACATATGTTGGTTTGTTGAGTTGGCTTCTAATGTGAGATCAACCCACATAGGCGCTTCAATTTCTTCCTGTATCGATCAGCAAAGAAATAAGTAAACAAGTAAATTAAAGGTCCAGAGAAATTGCATGAAATAAAAGAGATTGCAAGCTAATCCTAATGTAATAATGGGGTTCTGTAAATATTTAAAACTCCAAATCCTTTTTCTATTCCACATTGTGTAAAGAGAGAACCGAACGCAATCGATTCACAAGAACAAAATGCACCTTCAGAGTCGGTTAGGATATGTTTGGTTGCTGAGAAAATGTAGACTCAGAAAAAGAAATAGAAGGTTGTAAACATGAACATGAATAAGAATGCAAACATCCATCCAATACGAGAACTCGGAAATCAGGAATTGCCAGAACCCACAGAAATTAACAAAAACGCAAAACCCAGAAATCGAAAACTGTCATAAGCTCAAATCAAAGCCCAGAAACAATATTAAAGATATCAAATTCAGATACCCAGATTAATAACAAGACGACCCACATTTCAAGCAAACGAGATTCCTAAACACAATAAATCCAATTGGAACTCAAAATTAAACCAAAAAAAAAAGCACATTAAATCCAAGAACCCCAAATTCCAACCCAAAAAAAAAAAAAACCTTAATCCGAGAGAGAGAGAGAGGGAGAAAACAAGTTCAAGGAAGATGATTTGTACCAGAAATGCCCAGTGATCGTTGCTATTCTTTAGAGCCATGTTCTTGTCCTCTTCAAAAGCCGCAGACGAATGGGCTTTTCTTCTTCTTCTTCTTCTTCCATCATCCATCCTCCATTTGTGCTTCTATTTTGCTAATTTGGGAGGAACAGTATGCATGCCGTTTGAGCTTTCACCGCTGCGAGCGCCCTACGTCGTCGTTTTGTTTGGACGGCTGGGATTGACCAGCAGGTCCCGGATGCGGACCGTTGTTTATTATTGCGAATGGAGAGGGCGAGCTCAAACCATTTGACCGTTGGCAGGATTCAAATTTGATCCAGGAAAAGAAATGCAAGGTCATTGGTCTCGTATTGGTTATGGGCCGGGGCGTTGGGTTTAATTTCCAATGCATGGGCTAAATACCAAATATTTTAGCGCGAAAAATTTAGCTTTTAACCCAGAAACAGTTTTTCTGCTTCAATGGTTCTGGCCTAAAATTTTAGCCCTGGATTATTAAAGAATAGAACTTAGGCTATTTTTTATCTTAAATTAATTTTTTTTTAAAATAAATATGTAGACTATCGTAAATTAATTTTATGAACATTTTAATCTAAAAAAATTTAAATTCCGATAAATATTGAAAAATCACTAAATTTTCCACAAAGCATAAAGCAACATCTTCCTCACAGGTCCAATTATGACCTCTAATATGCTCTCTTGCCATGTTGAACAATTTGGAAATGGAAAGAAATGGTAGAAAGATAAATGGGAGGAATTGTAGGAGAAAAATGAGTTTTGAGTGGATGTTTGAACAAATACATAGGTATTTATAGAGTTTTTGGGTGAATTTCAGTTAAATAATTTTTTTTTAAAATTATTTTAGCCGTTGGATTTAAATTTGGACCGTTAGATCTTTTTTTTTACCGTTAGATTTGATTATATTCGATTTCAGCCGTTGGATTCAATGTATTTTAAAATAACATATTTAAAAAAATCAAATTTGAATCTGGACCGTTGGATCTACCAACGGTCTGTGAAAAAAGGCCGTTGGATTGAAAAAATAGCCGTTGGGGTCTTATCGGGTGGCCGACAGCGGGGTCCACCCTGTCGGGAACGGATTGCAAACCCTCCGCGTGGGGCTCGTACGCGATTGAGCGGGCTGAGACTGGCCTTTGGGCCAGCGAGTGCACTCGCGCTGGGGGGAATTTGGCCCAAAAAAATTATTTGGCATTTAGCCCAATAATTTGGCATGCATTGGAGAGGTTTTGAGGGGGTAATTTGGCAATTAACCCCCCATTGGAGTTGGTCTTAGAGGTTTCAAAATTACCTCGAACTACGTTTTCCGTCTATTTGACCTCTATTTAAGCTGCCGACAAGTCATACTTGTGACCTATTTTTAAGTTGACGTAAAAGTCACACTAAAATATGTTCTTGAAATCAAATCAAATGAAGTAACTTGGTGAAAAATATTGAAATAAGTCGTCAATGAAAAGAGCTCAAACCATCATAATTTGCCTATATTATATCTATTTATCTTTTCTTTTTAATTAGATGAGTTTTTATTTTCTCTAAATTGTTTAATTGAAATTTTCTCTAGTTATCAATAACCATGTTGTCCGATGGACGAATCTGAGTATCTCCCACTTTGGATTGTTTACCAGATATAATGAACTACGGGTGTTTTCTACCAATTCTGATAATTATAGTTATACTCTTGTTTTTTTATCATGGTGTGGATATATTGTACGTAGTTGTAAGTTACGTACATTCGACTACAAAAATATAAGTTGAGAACCAATTCAAGCCTCCTCTCCAATGTTTAGCCAGTATAAATACTAGAGGAATCCTAATATCTTAGCCAGTATGCAAACCCTAGAGAACACAAGAAAATGCTTTTCATAAAATAGTTGTATCCAACTAGGTGTTTGTAGAAGACTTTGGTGTTGCCACAGCCTTCATCCTTCCATGTTCAACTTCCATGGTTGCCATGGAAATCAGGTTAGCCACTCCTTCGTTTGTGTTTTAATTATATAACCATATATAGTTAACATAATTGACTTTTACATAATATAAGGACAAACAATGATCCTCTCTCCCATTTTCTCTCTACTGTAGAAGCCACAAGACCACACAACAGAGACTTTCATTTTCTCTTCGAGAGATCATTTGTACAGCTCACTTCACATTATAGTTCAATGATTCAACTGTCCATATTTTAAGTCTTCCTTCAAAGATCATCTCTAGCATAAATCATCAAAATTAGGAAAATTTTATCATTGGATTAAATGGTAGTTTCTTTAGACAATCATATTATTAGAGGATCCCTAAACAGAAGGGAACTGTATACCATGATCGAGAGACACATTTGGTAGGGAGCATTAATTAATCATAACGGCTTAACCCACTTTTAGCAGAAACCCTTACTCATGACTAATCATTCTTCTACCTTAAACTTAGGCAAGTTTTCAGTAGGAACACTTATTCATCCTTTGAGTAGCCAAGTATTAGAGTTTCACAATTGAACTAAAAATTTGTGAATAATTAAAGTTCTTACGGAGCAACCCAAAAGAATTATTGCTCCACACTGTAACTAGTTCATAGACCAGTACTCACAATACATAGTAATTAATTTATATAATTAAGTACGTACCTTGTGAGATTTTTTTTTTTTTTTGTTTTGGCCACGAAGCAACAGAAACAACAGAAGTAAACCACCGAGAACAACAAGTACAAATAGAGCTTACCCAGAGGCAAGGACACAAGAAAGACCAACCGAAACAAGGTAGTGAGTATACGGCATATTAAACTGGCCAAAGAAATCACCATGGACCACTTCTCTCCTGAGTGAGAGTTTTTCTCCCCCGAGTGGGAGTCCCTCCGCTGTGAGGTTCATCTTTAGTGCTTGGTGTCCTTTGACTCTTTTCCACCTAGATCCGGTCTCTTTACTCCCCTCAACAACCAATCTTTCTCTTTAATTTCAATCCTCCTCATTATTTTCCCCTCGTCTGAACCTGTCTTTTTCAACCTTTTCCTCCTACCTTCTGCTACCCTTTTACTCTAAACCTTCCTCACCTAGATCTGTGGTCTCTGGCCGTCTGGAAAACATCCCCTTGTCTTTTCTCTTTGTCTATTGTCAGATCTGTGAAGTAAAGGCGTCTTGAAGTTAAGACAAGCTTTAAGGAAGATAGAAACCCACCTACCAGGAAGAAAGGCACTAAAGGAATTGAAGAAATGGGCAGATCGATCTATTACAATACGAATCCCTGCATTAAACAGAGACATCCCATTCCAGGTAGGCGTGCGAAATTTAAGATACATCTACCAGTTATTATACCTACGAAAGGGGCCAACAACCCAGCAACAATTAAAACCCACACTACAGGGGAGATCAGTTTAGGTGGAGAATTAAGTATCTTTGTAGCTCTGTGGCTGATTTGGCAAGTGTATCAAATTACTCCATTTGTTTGGCTCTCCAAAAAGTGTTTTGAGAAAATTCATAGCCAAAAGTTGGGTAAGGTGTCAAAAAACTTACTGAATATTCTGCCCAACCTCGGCTCTTACTCACCTCAAGTCAGGAAGGATATGGCAGAGACTAAGATTGAGGATTTGGTCGTTCATTTGAACAAGAACATGGACCTGTCTAATCTGGAAAATGGAGTCAAGCTTGTGGGCAATGTCATGGCTAAGAAAACACTGAACAAATGGGGGGTGAGGAACATCCTCAGATCTTCTTGGAGCGATTTTGGGGAAATAGATATTAAATGGGTAAGAGACAACACCTTCATCATCACCACGATTGACGAAGCCACTGCCTGTAAGATCTTGGATCAAGCTCCTTGGGCAGTGATGAAACAGAACTTTGCAGTCCAAAGATGGCCACAAGAGTTAGCCTTGGAGGAAGTGAAGATGAATGTGATGTCTTTCTGGGTTCAAATCAGGGGTATTCCCCCTAACATGAGTTCTGTGGAAAACCTAAAATGCCTAGCAGTAAAGATAGGAGAAGTGGAGGCTAGGGAAGACCCGGCAATGGCTAGAGGTTTTTTGAGGGCAAAAGTTGCCATTGATGCGTCTCAACCCCTCATCTCTGGATGTTGGCTTCCAAGACAAAACAACAATGAATCTTGGGTTGAGTTCAGGTATGAAAGGCTACAGGACTTTTGCTATAAGTGTGGAAGGATTGGTCATGCAAATGTGGAGTGTACGTTCGAGGTGGTGACGGGAGGTACAGCAGGGTACGGGGAATGGACAAAGGCACCACCTGTGAGGGACCAAGTTAAAACCCAAAAACAGATGGTACCTAATTTGGCTGATAGAAGGCTAGCGGGGACAACTAGACAAGGACCCATGCGTCGTACCCAATGTCAGCAGATGGTGGTCGGAGGAGAGATAAGTGGAAACGAAGACTCGAGGCTGGAAGTCCGGAGTTCACTCGAAGGAAATAAGCAACTGGAATTCCATAGTTCATTGGTGGACCCAAAGGGGAGAAGTGTCGGTCTGGAAGAAGATAGAGGAGGTAGTACGAACCTTGAGTCTGTGCAGGAGATGGGAAGCAGAAATAAAAGAGAGTTGGAGACCAAGCAAGATGAAGTGCTTCTCTACCCTCAGAAAAAAAACCAAAATGGCAGTGGAACACGGACACACTTTCAGAGGCGGTGGCGGCTGGCCCTCAACAGCCGCAAAACAACCATGATACACCTCTTCTGGAACTGCCGTGGTCTTGGGTCGGACACGGTAGTTCGTGCCCTTCATGGGAAAATTAGGGAACATAGACCCTCTATGATCTTTCTGTCTGAAACTAAAATAAAGGATCATAGAATAGCGGGGGTGAGAAGACGTTTGGGATATCCTCATGGTTTTGATGTTGCACCCGTTGGTAGAGCGGGAGGTCTGAGTCTCTAGTGGGATGATATTGTTTAGGTGGATGTGATGAATTTCTCTAGGCATTATATTGATGCCTCCTGTAGTATTGTGGATTCGCCTTCTGTGTTCCGTTTTACTGGAATATATGCTACGTCCTACCGTGCTGAAAAGGAAGTTTTTTGGAGGGACATGATCCATTTCTTTAGCCCTGCTAGTATCCCCTGGATATGTGGAGGAGACTTCAATGAGTTTTTATGGAGTCATGAAAAAACGGGAGGAGCTGAAGTGCGCTACAACAGACCGAGTTACTTGGAGGAATTTATGCTTAAAACGGATCTCATAGACTTAGGATGCAAAGGCCAAAGATTCACATGGAGAGGGAATAGAAATGGGCAGTTGGTTGAGGCGAGGCTTGATCGATGCTTAGTGAATATGCTTTGGCAGGAGTGTTGGTCTAACATTTTGATCACCAATTGCACTACTATGGGTTCCGACCACAACCCAGTTCTGATGAGGTGCGGCGTTCAACCGGGAAGGACAAAAAAGTTATTCCGTTTTGAAGCCTTTTGGTCTAAGGATGAGGAGTGCAAAGATATTGTTAGTGATGTGTGGTCAGATGGAAGACAAATTAGCCCGCTTGACAGATGGAATGCCAAAGTTAATCTCTGTCGTAACAAATTGATCCGGTGGAGCAATGCTAAGTTTAGGAGGTGGGGTAGAAATATCAGAGAGGTGATGACTCATTTGGAGAGTCTCCAACAAAATTGGAGGGCGAATGCGGATGAGATTTCAGAAGTTTCAAAAATGGTGGACCACCTCCGGAGTCAAGAGGAAAGTTACTAGTTACAGCGTTCTCGGGTTCAATGGTTAAAGGAAGGAGATACCAATACGAAGTTCTTTCATCAGGCAACCTTGAATAGAAGAAGAAGGAATTGTGCGGTTTCACTAAAAAATTCTAGTGGTGTTCTGGTTGATAACCCGAGCCTAGTGAGGAAAATGGTGGATGACCACTTTGTGAACCTGTACACTTCCTCTGGGCAGCGGGACTGGGGGGAGGTTTTGAACTGTATTGTCCCAAGAGTCACGGCAGAGATGAATATTGCACTGTCAGCTCCAGTTTTGGTGGAAGAAGTTAAGGCAGCGACAATGGATATGGGTGGTTTGAAGGCCCAGGGGCCGGATGGTTTTCCGGGTATTTTTTATCAATCTCAGTGGGATGTCCTTGCAGCGAATGTGAATGCTTTTATTGAGGTCTTGATGAATGGGGTGGAGGATCCTAGGCGTCTCAATGCCACTACTTGGTTTTAATTCCAAAAACCCATAACCCGGACTCTGTGTCTCAGTTCCGACTTATAAGTTTATGCAATTATTCTTATAAGGTGCTGTCCAAGGTTCTTGCCAATCGTCTCAAGGTGTTTATTCCGGAGCTGATCTCTACGTCTCAAAATGCTTTTGTTGCTGGAAGATTAATTCAAGATAATATCGGCATCGCCCACGAGTTATTCCATCTTCTTAAAACAAGGAAAACAAAGAGAAAGTTTGATTTGGCTGTCAAGTTGGATATGCAAAAAGCCTATTATAGGGTGGAATGGGACTTCCTAATAGCAGTGATGGAAAAAATGGGCTTTGATTGTAGATGGCGAGCCTTAATCTTGGGATGCATATCTTCGGTTAATTTTTCTATCCTCCTTAATGGTCAACCGGGACCCAAATTTGCTCCATCTCGCGGGATTCGGCAAGGTGACCCACTTTCCCCTTACCTTTTCCTTTTCGTCAGTGAGGTACTCTCTCTACTTATTCAAAAGGAATGTGAAAGGAATCGGGTTAAGGGTATCCAGATTAGCCCTGCTGGGCCTACTATTTCTCATATTCTTTTTGCAGATGATACCCTCATTTTCCTCAAAGTTGAGGTGGAAAATTGCAGGAACTTGATTAATTTGATTGATGAGTATTGTGTTGCTTCTGGGCAATTAGTTAATAAGGAAAAATCTAGTGTCTTTTTCGGTGTTAATGTTCCAGATTCTTTGTCTGATCAGTTGAGTGGTATTTTGGGTATGGTGAAAGTTGGTGACCCAGGAGTCTATCTAGGTGTGCCAGCAATATGGGGCCGGTCAAAAAAATGTGGCCTTGCTTATGTGAAGGGCAGACTCTTGGGTAAACTTAAAGGATGGAAGAAGTCATCTCTCTCTCAAGCCGGAAGGGAAGTCCTCATTAAGGCGGTGGCTCAGGCCATCCCTGCTTATCCTATGAATCTTTTCAAGTTTCCTACTTCACTCTGCAAAGAAATGGATGCCATGGTCTCAAAATTCTGGTGGGGCCAAAAGGATGGGGAGAATCGCATTCATTGGCTCTCTAGGGAGCGGCTGGGAAGAGCTAAGAAGGAGGGGGGGTCTTGGATTGAGGAATTTTGAGGCCTTCAATGATGCGTTGTTGGCTAAACAGTGTTGGCACCTCATTACTGAACCAAACTCTTTATGGGCGAGAGTGCTTAAGGCCAGGTACTTTCCTGCCGCCTCTTTCCTTGATGCTAAACGAGGGGGGAGAGCTTCTTGGGAAATCATGAATGGTGCGAGTGTTCGGGGGGGGCTCACTGGCAAATCATGAATGGTGCGAGTGTTCGGGTTTGGGTTGATAGGTGGCTCCCGGATATTCCTTTAGGTATTCCCATCCCCTTGGGTACGGTCCTAGTGTCAAGGAACTTAACTGTTAACTCTCTCATATGTCCGGTTAGTGGGGAGTGGAATATTGAGTTTTTGAAACCGTTTTTGAAGACGGAGGATTATAATGCAATCTTGGAAACCCACACGGGTGATATGATGTTGGGGGATTAACTCGTGTGGCCTCATGATAAAAATGGGGTGTACTCTGTCAAGTCCGGGTATCATTGGGTTCACGATCGAACCTTAACCCACACCTTCGGGCCGATTCACATACCTAATTCGTTGTGGAAGAGTATTTGGCAGATTATGGTTCCTCCAAAGATCAGATGTTTCTTGTGGAAATCCTTGAATGGTGCGCTGGCGACAATGGCTAATCTGTTTCAACGCCGTTCTTTTCCTTCACCCATTTGCCCTATTTGTGGCATTAAGAATGAATCCATCACTCACCTTCTCCTTGAATGTTCGTGGGTTCGAGGAATTTGGTTTGGTGGTAGTTTGAACCTGCGGTTGAGTATTTCTGATGGTGTTTCTTGGCCTACCTGGCTGCTCCAAATGGTTGAATCCACGAGGGACTCTAATGAGGTAACTTGTTATATGCTTGCTCACATAGCTTTTACTTGTTGGCATATATGGATCGCGAGATGTAATTTTTTTTTCAACCATCAACAAATTCATCCCCCAAGGATCATTGAGGCTATATCACTTTCGGCCTGGGCTTTCAAAGATGCCACCACTATCCTGACTTCTCCTCTCCTGCCGTGCATTTTGAGTGCTCCTACCCCTTCAGTTTGGTCTCCTTCGGCAGTGGGTGTGGTAAAAATCAATGTCGATGGAAGTTAGCTTGCTAAGGACCGATTGGGTTTTCTGGGTGTGGTGGCAAGGGGTACCGAGGGTAATTTCATGGCAGCTTGCAGGTACAAAGTTAAAGCTACTAGCGTGGCTATGGTGGAAGCTATGGCTGTTTTGTATGGATGCCGTTTGGGTATTAACTGTGGATGGAGTTCTGTTATTTTGGAATCTGATTCTTTGGAAACTATAACTTGCTTGAATGACTCTTCAAGGTAGGGCAGCTGGGAAGCCTTTCCTTTTATTGCGAAATGCAGAAGTTTAAGGAAGGTTTTTCTAGATTGCCACTGGTCTTGGACTCCAAGATCGACCAACTCGGTGGCGGATCATTTGGCTTCGCAAAACTGTAAGGAAGTATGTGATCTTGTTTGGGTTGCTAGACCCCCATCTTCCCTTATTCATGTATTAAGTAACGATGGCCTCCCGTGCCCCCATTAACTGTGGGGGTAGGGTAAGGAGGGACGCTTTAGCATGAGGTGCGGCGTCTGTTCTCTTGTAACCTCCTTGCACTACCCTTTTTTAGTGTTGTTTTCTCTGTTTGCTTCTTTGTAAGCTCTCGGTTTTTTTGGCATCTTTGCCCAGTTAATGAATTACCAGTTTCCAAAAAAAAAAAAAAACAAGGTAGTGAGTGAGATTTAATATCGTCCACAAGTCTAGCAATTAGTGATGCTGCCTTTACAATCTTAGGGTCACTAAACACCCAATCCAAAGAGTCTTTTGTAACAACACTTCCCATTCCAACAAAGGCTGTGGTTGCTAGCATGAAGTAGGATGTATTAAGTGCTTCTGACAAATATTCATCCATGGTTGGTGTGTAGTTATCATAGAACCATTTTGCTTCCTTGAAGTAAGATTAACTTGGATTTTCATCTGAGAGATGACCAAGCGATGTACATATATCTGTCTCACTCTTGTGCTTGTGGTGCTCAACCAGGATACAACTATCTAATTCTACAACATGCACTGGATTATAGAATTTTGGCTAATTGCTTTGTGAGTTTAGTCTCTCTGTAAGGTTTTGTATGGGAGAGATAGAAAGAAAAAGATGATGTACGAATGAACTGAGAGTCTTCAGTTTATATAGGCTATTTCATACCTTTTCAATTACCTGTGGATGTATCTGAAAATACACAACTCTTTCCTAACAGTTGTGCCTATTAATCAAAACGTTTTTAATTAATTTAATTAAAAACTTAATTCGAAATTCAAATTAATGAAAGTTAACATCTCAGGCCCTTGGGGCCTCTGTCTTGTTTAATTAATATTAATATTATGGTAAAATCTTCAAGCTTAATCCACACAATTAGTGCCCCAAACCTCAATCTTCATTTCAAATAGTCCAACACCAACACAAAAATAAAGGTGACTAACTTAATATAAGGACCTCAAGTTCCCTTGAGTTCCCTATATGGGACTAAAGGAGCTTAAAACTCCAACATTAATTGAGGATGATTTGGTTGAAAATTTGAAATGCACTACTTGAAGGCCGTGATCAAGGATAGTCTCCGCTTACATCCTCCAGCTCCAACACTGTTGCCGAGGATGTCGTCGCAAGATGTGAAAATAAACGGTTACGACATTAAAGCCAACACACAAGTTTCGGTGAATGCACGGCAGATTGGAAGTTATCGCAAGTCATACTGAAAAATGTGCACATAAGAACACAACTTATATGACAATCCGAAGATAAACTTCCAGAGACATACTGAAGGATTCTCTGGGTGAGAAATTTTTGAAACAGTTTGACGACACAAGAATAAAAATGATACCACCAAAATGTTGGACATACCGGGGCCGAACTTTGTTCACTCTACTTTGCCTCCGGTGTTACAACTGATGTTAGGTTTACACTCTACATACAAATCGGTTAGGCTGCACTGGTCTCTGTCTCTCATCTGAAATGGGGTCTTTTTGGAATATCCTTCAGGCTTACCAAATGACTTTGACCCCCCACTTTTCCCTGCACAAAATAAGCTCGACGTTATCAGATTATTAAATTTCCCATCAGCCTAAAGGTTTTAGATAGAGTACAGAGAAGTCCCTTACTAGTGGCAATTACTAGTTTTAAGACATCTCACCTTTGGTTTTGCTGCTTCCACGTGGACTAACTTTGAAACATTAGGTCCCATTCTGTTGTTTGCAGTCCCTCTCTCAATCTTATGAGTAGACGGCTTGGAAACTTTAGAAGGTCTTATTCTGTTCTTGGTTGCATAACTCATTCTTGCCACATTTCTGATATCTGGGGTTCTTTCTTTGTACTGTATTGATGTAGATGTTAAGGCCCTGCCCTCAGAACGAGGATTTGATGATGATCCCACACTAGACTTACTGGATGAAGATTTATGGACTCTTGATTGCCTTCTATCACCATTAATCTCCACTCTGGCTGCTGGCCTTGTAATACCACTTTTCCTGAAACCAGCCTTTATGACTGAAAATATCCCATTTGCTTGACTCAATACTGGATTTGATTTCTCCATAAACTTTTGTTGTTGCTGCTGCTGACCAATCTCTGATGTTATGATGCTTGTTGTACTGCTTTCATCTGCCTTGTTTGTCACAGAACTCAAACTACATGTTGGATCCCCACCAGAAGACGTTGGCTTAGAGCAACTGGGTATGTAATTTGTAGTTAAAACTGCTTTTGCAAACTGAACTTGATTTGGAACTGGATGTTCCTTTCAACCGTATAAAGCTTGATTTGGGTTTCATCTCATCACTGGACCCTGAATTCTGATAGTTATAGTTATACTTTTGTTTTTTTACCATGGTGTGGATATATTGTACGTAGTTGTAAGTTACATAAATTCGACTGCAAATATATAAGTTGAGAACCAATACAAGCCTCCTCTCCACTGTTTAGCCAGTATAAATACTAGAGGAACCAAAATATCTTAGCCAGTATGCAAACCCTAGACAACACAAGAAAATTCTTTTCATAAAATAGTTGTATCCGGCTAGGTGTTTGTAGAAGCCTTTGGTGTTGCCGCAGCCTTCATCCTTCCATTTTCGACTTCCATGGTTGCCATGGAAATCAGGTTAGCCACTCATTCGTTTGTGTTTTAATTATATAACCATATAAGGTTAACATAATTGACTTTTACATAATATAAGGACAAACAATGATCCTCTCTCTCATTTTCTCTCTACCGTGGAAGCCACAAGACCACACACCAGAGACTTTCATTTTCTCTTCGAGAGATCATTTGGACGGCTCACTTCACATTATAGTTCAACGATTCAACTGTCCATATTTTACGTCTTCCTTCAAAGATCATCTCTAGCATAAATCATCAAAATTAGGAAAATTTTATCATTGGATTAAATGGTAGTTTCTTTAGACAATCATATTATTAGAGGATCCCTAAACAGAAGGGAACTGTATACCATGATCGAGAGACACATTTGGTAGGGAGCATTAATTAATCATAAAGGCTTAACACACTTTTAGCAGAAACCCTTACTCATGACTAATCATTCTTCTACCTTAAACTTAGGCAAGTTTTCAGTAGGAACACTTATTCATCCTTTGAGTAGCCAAGTATTAGAGTTTCACCATTGAACTAAAAATTTGTGAATAATTAAAGTTCTTACGGAGCAACCCAAAAGAACCATTGCTCCACACTGTAACTAGTTCATAGACCAGTACTCACAATACATAGTAATTAATTTATATAATTAAGTACGTACCTTGTGAAATTTAATATCGTCCACAAGTCTAGCAATTAGTGATGCCGCCTTTACAATCTTAGGGTCACTAAACACCCAATCCAAGGAGTCTTTTGTAACAACACTTCCCATTCCAACAAAGGTTGTGGTTGCTAGCATGAAGTATGATGTATTATGTGCTTCTGAAAAATATTTATCCATGGTTCCCCCTCCCCAAAATTTGTAAAGTTCCATCCCTCCCTTCTCTCCTCTGCGCCCACCAACAAACAAATACACTTCAGGCCGATTTAAGCGCGAGGTTGACATTGCAGGATCTATTTCAGGCTTCAACGAAGGCGTCGAGGGAGGATAGAAGAAGGAGGCCGACGGACTGGAGCTTGGTGTTGGAAGTGGAGAGGGAAGACTTGAGAGAATCGATGTGGAGAGAAGAGATCAAAGTTCGTCGACGGCGAGGATGAAGTCTTGGTAGTGGACCTTGCAGACCTCCTCGATTTCGGACTCATTGGATCTGGCGAACTGGTGGAGGTGCTGGAGCAGCGTCTTGGGCTTCCCGGAAGTGAACGCCCTGCGAACATTAGGGGTTTTTTTGTTGTTTGATGCAGAGGAAAGAAGGGAGGGAGGGAATTTTGGGGTTTGGGGAAGGAGAAAAGGCTTGGTGGTGGGGTGGTATTAGGGAAGGGGAAGGGTGTCGGTGGGTGAGGGTGGGATTGCCCAGATTTTTTTATTTTTTTTTAATAATTTTTCATTTTTTAATATTCACGTGGCCCATATTGACACGTGACGTCCAGTCATTGTCCACGTGACACGTGACATCCAGTTATTGTCTACGTGAATGCCACATCACCAGTTAACAACGGATTTTACAGCAACATTAACGGATGTATTAAAATATCCCAAAATTATGACATCAGATATCACTCTGGAATGAAAAAACTTCATGTACCAAATGTTGAAAATCAAGAAACTTAAGGTAGTAAACTGAAATTAACCTTACTTTTTAAATATGGGATTCAATTGTTCATTATTCTTTTACGTGTCTAAATATGATTACTGAGCATCACGACTAAACATTGCCACGTGGTACCAATGGACTCTAAGCTTGCTAATGGATTCTAACATTTGGATTTAATTAATTCGATTTCCCTGGATGTATATCCTTCTTTGTCATATTTATAATACAACAAGATACAACACTAATTAACTTGAAACGGAAAATAATGATATCCTAATTGAACAAATAAATTCTCAATCCACAAAAACTTTGAAACCTAAATATCGTTTTTCCTTCTAAAGACTACCTAATTAGGATTTAGGAGATCCAATGTAATTCATAATTTACTCAATTAAATAACAATTCCCTTCTTCAACTCCTATTCCAACACTTTTGGTATTACACTACGGCGTTCTACAGAATTCAATGACAAGAGTATATATATTATCACTGAACGAAATTTAAATTTATTTCATTTGTAGTATCAAAGAGAAAACAAACAATTCAAACAAATATATTAAAACATGGTTTCAACGAAAGACCAGTACAAAGACTGGCTCATTCGTACTTTGTTGGCCAATGGTGATGCCTTATTATTGAATTTAGTAAAGAGAACAACTAGTCCAAATTGAAGGCCTAAAGAGGCACGGGTTCGACAAAGAGTGAAACCACAATATCCTTGAGAAAGATTCCAGCATGAGTAAGGCCATCGTCATGCTTGTATATAACTTCAATCATTCGTGCAAGATTGACAATTCGTAGTATTATCTGCATGGGGAAAATGGTAGGGCGGTGGCACGTTTCGTTTACGTCCTTCCATGCATTATTCACTTGCTTGCTTAGTTCGATTATTGCTTGTTCCTCTGTGGCATCATGTTCTTTCATGTAGCATTCCACAGATGAGGCAACATGCCCTCTCTTCTGCTCAAACTTTTAAAAATGAACAAAAAAAAAAAAAAAAAAAAATGAAGGTTATAGTAGTAGTAGAACAAATCTAGCTAATAAATAATCAATAAAAACTATATAAGAAAAAAGAGAAAATTTGAGAATTAATTGATTTTGAACTTTAGTCGAATTGGAGTTTCCGCCACTGAACTAAAAATCTTTGAATATTGTGATCATTGAACTTGCCACAGTGTGGATCATTGATATTTTCGAGGACGGAAGTTCTAACCGAGCAATCCAAAAGAATGATTATTCCACACCGTGACAAGTTCATAGACCAATACTCAAAAAAAATTTGTTCAAGGATACTCTAATTTTCTCAAGGAAAAGAATGGTAATACTACGTAGTAATAAATTTATATTATTAAGCACATACCTTGTGAGACTTCATATCATCCACGAGTCTACCAATTAATGATGTTGCCTTTACAATCTTAGGGTCACTAAACGCCCAATCCAAGGAGTCTTTTGTAACAACACTTCCCATTCCAACAAGGGATGTGGTTGCTAGCATGAAGTAGGATGTATTAAGTGCTTCTGACATATATTCCTCCATGGTTGGTGTGTAGTTACCATAGAACCATTTTGCTTCCTTGAAGTAAGATTTAACTTGGATTTTCATCTGAGAGACGACCAAGCGATGTACATATACGTAATAAAGCTTTAATTAATCTTTTTTCTATAATTAATTACTCATGACGATCAAAAATGGTATATAATACAAAGTACTACATAACAGTAATTAGTATGATGGAAAAGACATTTGTCTGTGAGACTTACTGCTTCTCTCGCATAGTGGATGCGATATGAGTTTCCCACGTTTTCAAGCTTTTCCTCAATTTCAGCGTAGAGATCCAACAATGCTTGATAACAGATTTTCATGTACTCTGGCAGATGAACCATGGCAAAGATGTCCCACCTAATGATCGACGACGAAACATTTAAAATAAACGAGTGAAAAAATCCAAGAAGGCTATTATCCAAAGGTAATAGCTGAAGTTCGAATTTTCAGACGTCTTGCTTCTGTTAGAATTGCGTATTGTCGACGTTTAATGAAAGAAAGAAAAAATCTAGCTAATCAACCACTGTAAATTGTGAGATGAACAAATTAAACGATTATTATTAGTTTACTTTCAAACCTTTCAACAGCTTCAGTAAACAGCTCTAGTTCTTCAAATGTGCCGTACGCGTCATAAATATCATCAATAACAATTGCCACGGCAGTAACTTTGCCAAATATCATCCTAGCAAAGGAGTATTCAAGTTCATAGTAGCACCCTAAACCCCAAAGGTAGGACTCAACTACTCTGTCCCTTGCAAAAAATAGTAAAGAAGATAAGTATAGGAAGGCAAAAGAGGAAGGTAGATAGGTAGCATCAACCTTTCTTTTCTTGCATAAAGAAACCTAGCAAAGGTTGGGCAGCCAAATTCTTTTAGGCAAATTACAAATTGAAAGATCTTATCCAATTGTGTTGGTGGTCAACACAAAGGCCACAAAGAGGTCTAAGGATCTTTGGATAAGTTATATTTGTAATAGGCAGGGCCGGCGCTGAGGGGGTGCAAGTGGTGCTACCGCACAGGGCCCCCAAATTGGAAGGGCCCCCGATTTTTCAATTTTGCGTGCATATACATATATATAATAGTAAGTGTAGAATATTACAAACTTGTCTTAGCACAAGTGAAATTATTACTTTTTTACATCAGCCTAGGGGATGGGTTCAAAACTCATCTCCATCATTTTTTTTCTTCTATATTTTTATTAAATGCATAAGCTTCCACAAATTAATATAAAAATTCCACATAGTAACATGAAAATTCGAACCCTGACCCTCTAAATAGTTAAGGAAAAATAATATGCCACATTTCCACTTGTTGATTTGTTAAATATGTTTGTGCTATTAGAATTTATAGAAGCTCAATTGAAAACTAAAATTATTATTTTGAACAAAAATAAATAAAAAAATAAAATTCTTAGTACTTTTTAAGGCCTCTAATTCACTTTCGCACAAGACCTCTAAAATCTCAGAGCCAGCTAATAGGCGTAATATGGTTGGTATTACTTTTTAAATATGGTCCATCTTAAATATGAGATTCAATTGTTCATTATTTTTTTACGTGTCTAAACATAATTAGTGAGTGTCACCACTAAACATTGCCACTTGGTACTAGTGGACTCTAAGCTTGCTAATGGATTCTAACATTTGGATTTAATTATTAATTCGATTTCCCTGGATGTATACCCTTCTTTGTCATATTTATAATACAACAAGATACAAGACTAATTAACTTGAAACGGAAAATAATGATATCCTAATTGAACAAATAATTCTAAATCCACAAAAACTTTGAAACCTAAATATCGTTTCTCCTTCTAAAGACCACCTAATTAGGATTTAGGAGATCCAATGTAATTCATAATTTACTCAATTTCATAACAATTCCCTCCTTCACCTCTTACTCCAACACTTTGGGAATTACACTACATCGTTCTACATAATTCAATGACGAGTATATAAATTCTCACAGAACGGAAATAAAATTTATTTCATTTGTAGTATCAAAGAGAAAACAAACAATTCAAACAAATATATTAAAACATGGTTTCAACGAAAGACCAGTACAAAGACTGGCTCGTTCGTATTTTGTTGGCCAATGGTTGATGCCTTATTGTTGAATTTAGTAAAGAGAACAACTAGTCCAAATTGAAGGCCTAAAGAGGCACGGGTTCGACAAAGAGTGAAACCACAATATCCTTGAGAAAGACTCCACCATGAGTAAAGCCATCGCCATGCTTGTATAGAACTTCAATCATTTGTGCAAAATTGACAATTCGTAGTATTAGCTGCATGGGGAAAATTGTAGGGCGGTGGCACGTTTCGTTTACGTCCTTCCATGCATTATTCACTTGCTTGATTAGTTCGATTATTGCTTGTTCCTCTGTGGCCACATGTTCTTTCATGTAGCATTCCACGGATGAGGCAACATGCCCTCTCTTCTGCTCAAACTTCAAAAATGAAAAAAAAAATAAAAAAAAATATCAAGGTTGTGGTGGTGGTAGTACTACTACTACTAGTAGTAGTAGTAGTAGAACAAATCTAGCTAATAAAGAATCAATAAAAAAAACTATATATGCAAAGAAAAAAGAGAAAATTGGAGAATTAATTGATTCTGAACTTTAGTTGAATTGGAGTTTTCACCACTGAACTAAAAATCTTTGAATATTGATCCTTGAACTTGCCACAGTGTGGAGCATTGATCTTTTCGAGGACGAAAGTTCTAACAGAGCAACCCAAAAGAATCATTATTCCACACCGTGACAAGTTCATAGACCAATACTTAGAATTTTTTTGTTCAAGGATCGATACTCTAATTTTCTCAAGGAAAAGAATGGTAATACTATGTAGTAATGAATTTATATAATTAAGTTCAAACCTTGTGAGACTTCATATCATCCATGAGTCTACCAATTAATGATGTTGCCTTTACAATCTTAGGGTCACTAAACACCCAATCCAAGGAGTCTTTTGTAACAACACTTCCCATTCCAACAAAGGCTGTGGTTGCTAGCATGAAGCAGGATGTATTAAGTGCTTCTGACAAATATTCATCCATGGTTGGTGTGTAGTTATCATAGAACCATTTTGCTTCCTTGAAGTAAGATTTAACTTGGATTTTCATCTGAGAGTCGACCAAGCGATGTACATATACGTAATAAAGCTTCAATTAATCTTTTTTCTATAATTAATTACTCATGACGATCGAAAATGGTATATGATACAAATTACTACATAACAGTAATTAGTATGATGGAAAAGACATTTGTGTGTGAGACTTACTGCTTGTCTCGCATAGTGGATGCGATATGAGTTTCCCTCGTTTCCAAGCTTTTCGTCAATTTCAGCGTAGAGATCCAACAATGCTTGATAATAGACTTTCATGTACTCTGGCAGATGAACCATGGCAGAGACGTCCCACCTGATGACCGACGACGAAACATTTAAAATAAGCGAGTGAAACAATCCAAGAAGGCTCTTATCCAAAAGTACTAGTGAAGTTCGAATTTTCAGACGTCTTGCTTCTGTTAGAATCGCGTACTGTCGACGTTCAATGAAAGAAAGAGAACAAAATCTAGCTAATCAGCCACTGTAAATTGTGAGATGAACAAATTAAACGATTATTATTAGTTAATTTTCAAACCTTTCAACAACTTCAGTAAACAGCTCTAGTTCTTCAAATGTGTCGTACACGTCATAAATATCATCAATAATAGCTACCACGGCAGTAACTTTGCCAAGTATCATCCTAGCAAAGGAGTATTCAGGTTCATAGTAGCACCCTACACCCCAAAGGTAGGACTCAACTACTCTGTCCCTTGCAAACGGTAACTTGTTTACAAAGTCCAACTCCTTCCACCATCTGCATTAATTAATTTAAGTACAATTTGATTAATGCATTAGTTAACTAGTTTTGCATGAAGTTGATGATATTAATTGCCAATAATATATATATATATATATATATATATATATATAATAACCTTGAAATTTCACTTAGTTCCTTCTGATGGACTTTCTGCAAGAGGTTGAAATCCAACTTTGCAAAAGTTAGGAGAGTCTCATTATGTGAGTTATTTTCGCGGTAGATGGACAAGTAATGCCTTGCTTCTAGCCTTGGGTTGCCCTTCCAGAATGGCTGGTACAATGCATGCCTTACTTGTTGCGAAAGTGGCCCGGGGCTTAAACGATGTGCTGCTGACTCGAGATGAGTGGTGGCGAAGCGTAATGCCTCTTCTAGTATATCTTCTCCGTGTACCCTCAGATGCGTAGCTTCGTACAAGCTCAGTAGTACGACGATATCATTCGTGAGTGATCCCTTAAACTTCGCATCATTGACGTCCTTGAACTTGTTGAACATGTCTTCTTCAAAAAAATAAAAAATATAAAAATATATAAAATAAAAATAAAAATAAAAATGCATGCATTACGTGTTTAATTAGAGGAAAAAATTTAATCCATATATAGCTATAGAACAAGCCATGAGCACCGAGAGGGCCAGGCCGGGGAACTTGCCACATGAAATATTATAACCTTGTTGTCTAAGCAATCGAAAATAGAGAGCATCAGCATGAAGATCCTCATCATCATCACTTCCTTGGTGATAACAGTTATAAGAGTTGTTGTGAATTTGCAGCAAAACTTCATCGATCTCATTTTCAAAATGACGGGAGACGCCTAAGCGCTGAATGGCATCGATCAATTCTAATTTTTTCAAAGGTTTACTAGGCATTGGAGCCATTATCATCCGCTTCACTCTTTCCTTCAATTCTTGAATACGTTGCTCTTCTTCTATATTTGTTTTCTGAAAAGACAAATTGAAACGGAATTAGAAAGAATGAAAAATAATAATAAATATATAATGACAAACTATTAGTCTAAATGAATTTTCGCACAATGGAAGCATATGATAAGAAATAATCGCCCCAAATGGTGGGAGAGAAATTTGCTGAACGTCGATTAACATCATTAGTTGTCATTTTTGGGGTTTGATGTGCTTTAGCTGCAGACATTTTCTTTTTCAAGGGCTGGTGGGAGTTGGAGGGTGTGGTTATTTGCTACTTATATACATTTCCCGGGTGGTGGGTTAACAATAATATGATTCAATCAGTTGTTTATTAAATATGATTTTCTCTATTGTTAACGTAAATTCTATAGAGACCAATTTTATCATGTGGATTCAGCTGCTTTATTACATTAGTAAACAATCATTTGACAACTAATTTAATCACATTATTATTTGCATGCGAAAAACCTATATTATAATCAGCATTAAACGCCTCTTAAGATGTTTTGAATGTGTGATAGAGATTTTTACCACCTGCAAAAGTAGGGATAAAAACACTAAAATACTTGCAAGAGTACAAGGTAGTTGTAGTATAGATGGCTCTAGCAAGGTCGTTCTCCACATGGATTGAATGAATAATCTATGTTAAATCAATTCTTAACTAATTATTTAAAACAAAGTTTGAGAAAAAGTTGATTTTATGATTTAAAATAATAAAAACGAATTTAATAGAAAATAATTAAATAAAGTGATAAAATAAAATAAACTAAAAGAAAATAATTTTTGAAAATTAAATTGTAAAAGCCTAGGGTTCCGCTGTCACCTTAACAATCATATGTAGTTCTTTCAATTATTTATGAATTACACATGCATATTTTGAAGGTTAGGTTTTCCTAATTTATATTCTACTTGGAACCTCCAACATAGAACGTATATCTAACATGCAATGCAATCCGTCCGGACGTTCGAATCAAATCTGAACATAAAAGACTCATTATGCTTTATGAAAACCTTTTGAAAAACCATGCAACCCTTAAGATGTGGTGTTCATCCTAAGTGAACTTGCACATATTAATTACAAGAAGCCTTCGTCAATTTCAAGGAACCTTCTGACCAAAATTGCATCAAATTACTTTTCTAAAGATCCTAATGGTAGCCAATCATCAAGACAATTAGATAGTTTCAAGCATAGTGATTAATAATTCAAAACTTGCATGCATAATCTCATAAGCAAATTGAAAAGAAACTACATATTCTTGCTAAGGCTCGTTGCCTCGCCCTAGCAAACGGAATTTAGTTACTAGCAATCATACAATTATTAAAAACAAGAATAGAAAACACCTTGAAAATAAACTTGAATCCAAAAGCTCTCTAAAATGTGCATGCATTTTCCCCTTGTCTTCTCCTAAAAAAAACCCTAATGGCTAAAAAGCCTTATTTATACTACTAGAAAATAAAACCCTAAAAGATCTTAGAATAAAACTAGGAAACATAATAAAATAATAAAACAGAAAATAAAAGGTTTCATGTTTGAACTAAAATTCGGACTTCTCAGAAAATCACACTTTTGACCAACCAAATCAACTCCGATTTAGTTCCAAAATGTCTCTTTTGAAAGATGAAGACGTCCCCTACAAATCCTCAAAAGGAATCTTCCGTAAAATATGTCATCTTGGCCTCCAAAATAACCAAAACGTTCATAAATGTCAATATGGAAATGCTACGGGCTGGGCATTTATTTCATCGCCACGGTCAAACGGCTCGGTATAAAATTATGAAACTTTGACACGATCAAATCAACAGACTCACGAACATCCTCCAATTAGAATTACTCTAAAATTCATCCGTTTGACTACTTTTTGCTCTAGAGGAAGTCGAATGCAATATAAACAAAATATCAAAATTCTCACAAAATAACCAATAAATTAATACTAAGAATAGGGTAAAATATATAATAAAATATCGACTCATCAACGTGCTTAAAAATAGAGAAAATAATATTTAATGAATAACTGATTGTTTTATGAAGCGTGTAATGCCGGTTATAAAAAAAAAAAGGTCATTCGCATGCAGATAATAATGTGATTAAATTAGTTGTTAAATGATTGGTTTTTTGTTTCTTTTAATAAACGATATTATTTACACTAAAGGGAAGGGGGTGGGCTTAGCCTCACAATGAGCTAGCAATAATGTAATTCAATCAATTGTTTATTAAATATTATTTTCTCTATTCTTAATGTAAATTCTATAGAGACCGATTTTATTATATGGATTCAACTATTTTAATTGGCTTATGAGTGGTTTCTTCTAGCATGATCTAAGATTATTCATTTACTTCAAATATTTGACTTTTCTTTTGTCAATTTACGCATATTACATTTCAAACGTGTAAGTCGTGCGTAGCACACTGTGATTCAAAAAATATCTTCTGCACGCGCTTGAGTGCGTGCATAAAGGCTAGTAATAAAGGTAAAAGAGAGAAAATCCTCGAGTTTAGGAGAAGAACACAATGTAGCAGGGAAATTGATGTTGCTTTTTGTGAGGTAAGTTGCTTTTGCAAAGGTAGGGTGTGTGTGGTAAATAAGAATCATGTTTTTTTTATGGAAAAAAACATGTTAACAAACAATCATGCAACGTATCGTGTTTCAATAATATATTATCATTTTTTAAATCTTTCTTCGCAATGCATTATTAGATGGTAAAGACACATATATATGCATTATTAGATGGTAAAGACATATATATACTTCATTTTCTGGAAAAGACAAAATGATTGATCATATAGAGAGAGAGAGAGAGAGAGAGAGAGAGAGAGAGAGAGAGAGAGAGGTTTTAGAAGGTAAAGACAGACATATATATACTTAACTTTTTGAAAAGTACAGTCAGAAACCATCTCCATGTTTTCATCATGTTTGTGTTTGTGCATAAAAAGTTAGGTGCTAAAATGCACAAGTGGAGATTAATCCAAACAACTCAAATCCACATCACAAATTCCAGATTGATCAGAACCATTAGAGTAGCTCCAGCGTATGTTGGATCCCGATGGACAGGCGACTTTGAAGATCCACACGCCCCAGCAACAACCTCAAGCCCATGTGGGCGATTAGGGAAGGAGGGCGTCCGAGTGAGAGGCCCGGCGCAAATTGGTGGCCCGAGAACCTGAGGGCTGTATGATGCATGGCTGACATCAGGGTGACGTCAGCCACGTTTAAAATTAATAAAAATGCAAAAAAAAGCAATAAAAAATGTAAACAATAAATAAAAAAATCCGAAATATTTAAAAAAAAAATGATTTAATTTTTCTATAAATATCTTATTATTATCTTCCTCCTTACACCAACATTTTACATTTTATCAAATACTTTGGGTTGTAATTTCTTATTTAATGAAACGTGGTACAATGAAACCGATTAAAAATCATATCCGAAATTTGGAATAAATTATTTTTTATTATTTTATAAAATAAAAAATACTAATATTTTATTGCATATTGCCATGGCTATTCAGTTTAGGGATGGAGATGCAAAAGACAGTTACTGTTCATTAAAGGCAGTTACTGTTCACTGGAGGCTATTAAATAGTGATTTGCCCTAAGGGGCCTTTGCAACGCTGGAGTTGCTCTTAGAAAGAAAGGCTTCTCTCACAATTTAAGCAAACCACATTTCCATTTCTCATTCATCACTCTCTCTCTCTCTCTTTCTCTCACAATTATTGTTATCTCTCTCTCTCTAATCTCTATCTCTATGAGGTCTTTTTCCAAGGGACAGGCACAAGGCCAACACGTGTATATGCTTCTATATATAGGAATTGGATCCTCTCATGAGCCCAAGGAGAGGATCCTCTTGACCAAAGAGTGTGGGCCGTTGGATTTTCATCCAACGGCTATAATTATTATAACTTTAAAGGGACCCCTTGTTTGTAGTCGTTGGATAAAAATCCAATGACCCACACTCCTTGGTCAGGAGGATCCTCTCCTTGGACTCAGGAGAGGATCCAATTCCCTATATATAAAGCCAACACAAAAGGTGAATAGTGTTTTTGGTGTCACCAAATTTCAACAAAAATATTTGGATAAAAATGCCCCCAAGATAAAAAAAAACTTCAGAGGCATCCCAAATAATGCATCAAATAAGGTAGGGGTATTTTTGTCCTTTTAACAGTGCCTTTTAATAATTATTTTTTTGTGCTGTTTTTTTTAATTAATACCTCAGAATAGGCTAGCAATATTGCGATTCAATTAGTTATTAATTCAATATTATTTTTTCTATTTTTAAACACGTTCAAAACATCTTAAGAGGCGTGTAATGCCGGTTATAAAAAAGGTCTTTCGCTCGGAGATAATAATGTGAATAAATTAGTTTTCAAATGATTTTTTTTTAACAAACGATATTATCTACACTAAGAGGGAAGGAGTGGGCTTAGCCTAACAATGAGCTAGCAATAATGTGATTTAATCAGTTGTTTATTAAATACTATTTTCTCTATTCTTAATGTAAATTCTATAGAGACTGATTTTATTATGTGGATTCAGCTGCTTTAATTGGTTAATGAGGGATTTCTTCTAGCATGATCTACGATTATTCATTAACTTCAAATATTTGACTTTCCTTTTGTCAATTTACGCATATAAATACATTTTAAACGTGCAAATCGCGAGTAGCAAGAATAAAGTCTTTCGCACTCGGATAATAATATGATTAAATTAGTTGTCAAATGATTGTTTTTTTTTTTAACAAACGATATTATCTACACTAAAGGGGGTGGGGTGGGCTTAGTCTCACAATGAGCTAGCAATAATGTGATTCAATTAGTTGTTTATTAAATATTATTTTCTCTATTCTTAATGTAAATCTATAGAGAGAGATTCCTAAACACAATAAATCCAATTTTCCGTCTATTTGACCTCTATTTAAGTTGGCGACACGTCATACCTGTGACCAATTTTTAAGTTGGCGTAGAAGTCACAATAAAATATGTTCTTGAAATCAAATTAAATGAAGTAACTTGGTGAAAAATATTGAAATAAGTCGTCAATGAAAAGTAGCTGAACCATACCATCATAATTTGCCTATATTATATCTATTTATCCTTTCTTTTTAATTAGATGAGTTTTTATTTTCTCTACATTTTTTAATTGAAATTTTCTCTAGTTATCAATAACCATGTTGTCCGATGGACGTATCTGAGTATCTCCCACTTTGGATTGTTTACCAGATCTAATGAACTACAGGTGTTTTCTACCAATTCTGATAATTATAGTTATACTCTTGTTTTTTTACCATGGTGTGGATATATTGTACGTAGTTATACGTTACATAAATTCGACTACAAATATATAAGTTGAGAACCAATTCAAGCCTTCTCTCCACTGTTTAGCCAGTATAAATACTAGAGGAACCCTAATATCTTCGCCAGTATGCAAACCCTAGACAACACAAGAAAATGCTTTTCATAAAATAGTTGTATCTGGCTAGGTGTTTGTAGAAGACTTTGGTGTTGCCGCAGCCTACATCCTTCCATGTTCAACTTCCATGGTTGCCACGGAATAGCAACTCCTTCATTTGTGTTTTAATTATATAACCATATAAGGTTAACATAATTGACTTTTACATAATATAAGGACAAGCAATGATCCTCTCTCTCATTTTCTCCCTACCGTAGAAGCCACAAGACCACACACCAGAGACTTTCATTTTCTCTTCGAGAGATCATTTGTATGGCTCACTTCACATTGTAGTTCAACGATTCAATTGTCCATCTTTTAGGTATTCCTTCAAAGATCATCTCTAGCATAAATCATCAAAATTTGGAATATTTGATCATTGGATTAAATGGTAGTCATATTAGTGTTTCTTTAGACAATCATATTCGTCTATTATAGAATTATTAGAGGATCCCTAAACAGAAGGGAACTATATACCATGATCGAGAGAAACATTTGGTAGGGAGCATTAATTACTCATAACGGCTTAACACACTTTTAGCAGAAACACTTACTCATGACTAATCATTCTTCTACCTTTAGGAACACTTATTAATCCTTTGAGTAGTCAAGTATTAGAGTTTCACCACTAAACTAAAAATTTGTGAATATTGATGATTGAACTTGCCACAGTGGTCCTTTTGAGGATGAAAGTTCTTACGGAGCAACCCAAAAGGACAATTGCTCCAATTGCTCCACACTGTAACTAGTTCATAGACCAATACTCACAATACGTAGTAATTAATTTATATAATTAAGTACGTACCTTGTGAGATTTAATATCGCTCACGAGTCTAGCAATTAGTGATGCCGCCTTTACAATCTTAGGGTCACTAAACACCCAATCCAAGGAGTCTTTTGTAACAACACTTCCCATTCCAACAAAGGCTGTGGTTGCTAGCATGAAGTAGGATGTATTAAGTGCTTCTGACAAATATTCATCCATGGTTGGTGTGTAGTTATCATAGAACCATTTTGCTTCCTTGAAGTAAGATTTAACTTGGATTTTCATCTGAGAGATGACCAAGCGATGTACATATATGTAATGAAGCTTCACTTAATCTTTATTCTATAATTAATTACTCATGACGATCGAAAATGGTATATAATACAAATTAATACATAGCGGTAATTAGTATAATGGAAAAGACATTTGTCTGTGAGACTTACTGCTTCTCTCGCATAGTGGATGCGATATGAGTTTCCCTCGTTTCCAAGCTTTTCCTCAATTTCAGCGTAGAGATCCAACAATGCTTGATAATAGACTTTCATGTACTCTGGCAGATGAACCATGGCAGAGATGTCCCACCTGATGATCGACGACGAAACATTTAAAATAAGCGAGTGAAACAATCCAAGAAGGCTCTTATACAAAAGTACTAGCTGAAGTTCGAATTTTCAGACATCTTGCTTCATCGCGTACTGTCCACGTTCAATGAAAGAAAGGAAAAAATCTAGCTAACAACCACTGTAAATTGTGAGATGAACAAATTAAACGTTATTATTAGTTTATTTTCAAACCTTTCAACAGCTTCAGTAAACAGCTCTAGTTCTTCAAATGTGCCGTACACGTCATAAATATCATCAATAATAGCTACCACGGCAGTAACTTTGCCAAGTATCATCCTAGCAAAGGAGTATTCAGGTTCATAGTAGCACCCTACACCCCAAAGGTAGGACTCAACTACTCTGTCCCTTGCAAACGGTAACTTGTTTACAAAGTCCAACTCCTTCCACCATCTGCATTAATTAATTTAAGTACAATTTGATTAATGCATTAGTTAACTAGTTTTGCATGAAGTTGATGATATTAATTGCCAATAATATATATGTATAATAACCTTGAAATTTCACTTAGTTCCTTCTGATGGACTTTCTGCAAGAGGTTGAAATCCAACTTTGCAAAAGTCAGTAGAGTCTCATTATGTGAATTATTTTCGCGGTAGATGGACAAGTAATGCATTGCTTCTAGCCTTGGGATGCCCTTCCAGAATGGCTGGTAAAATGCATGCTTTACTTGTTGCAAAAGTGGCCCCGGGCTTAAACGATGTGCTGCTGACTCGAGATGAGTGGTGGTGAAGCTTAATGCCTCTTCTAGCATATCTTCTCCGTGTACCCTCAGATGCGTAGCTTCGTACAAGCTTAGTAGTCCGACGACATCATTCGTGAGTGATGCCTTAAATTTCGCATCATTGACGTCCTTGAACTTGTTGAACATGTCTGCTACCGAACAAGCCATGAGCACCGAGGGGCCCGGCCGGGGAACTTACCACATGAATATATTACAACCTTGTTGTCTAAGCCGTCGAAAATAGAGAGCAGCAGCGTGAAGATCATCATCATCGTCACTTCCTTGGTGATAACAGTCATAAGAGGAGTTGTGAATCTGCAGCAAAACTCGATCAATCTCATTTTCAAAATGGCGGGAGACGCCTAAGCGCTGAACGGCATCAATCAATTCCAATTTTTTCAAAGGTTTACTGGGTATTGGAGCCATTATCATCCTCTTCACTCTTTCCTTCAGTTCTTGAATACGTTGCTCTTCTTCTATATTTATTTCCTGAAAGGACAAATTGAAACGGAATTAGAAAGAAAGAAAAAATAAATAATGAATTTCGTACGATAGAAGCATATGATAAGAAATGATCGCCCCAAATGGTGGGAGAGACATTTGCTGAACGTCGATTATCATGCCCTTTTGGTGAAGGGAAGGTTGCGGGGGGGGGGGGGGGGGGGGGGGGGGGTGTGGGGGGGGGAGGGGTTGGAAAGAAGACTTCCACCTATTACCAAGAAAGAGAATCATGCCATTTTGGTGAAAGGGAGGTTGGGGGCGACGGACTGGGGTCATGCCCTTTTGGTGAAGGGGAGGTTTGGGGCGCCGGACTGGGGAGAGGAGAAATTCGGGTCGTTTGATATTAACCTATAGAAGACTGCCACATCAGCTACTGGTACTAAGCTATTCTGCCAACTTTAATCCTAATGTTACACTCATCACATATTTGTACCATTATTTTTAGAGAACTTTAACGAAAAGCTTATGGTACTGTTCACTTTAACAAAAAACCACATTTTTACTCTAAAAAGTTAATCCTGGTAATATTCACTTACAACACTTTTTTGTCATTTTCGTTAAAACTCAAAGTTTTCGAGCTATTTTCATTAGTTTTCCTTTATTTTTATCATCTCTCTAATAGAAGTAGGTCTCACCAACACATGTGGATTTCATCTCTATTAGAGAGATAGTACAAACGATGGTACAAATATGTGGTAAGAGTAGAATTTTTTGGTTACATTTTCATTTTAATTTTTCGCTTTTACTCATGTCATGTGTATTCCGCTGCATGCAAAACTAAAAATTTAAATACATTTTGATTGACAAAATAAAATTTTAATTGTAAGATAAAATACAATTTCCACTCTCAAGTTTGAGCGCAATAGCAACCTCACACATTATCTTTAAATCTTTACAATTACATACAAGGAGTTACCAAATCTCTAAACGGTTGCTTTGCCACGTCTATGTCATTTTTTTTTTTTTTGTCATTTTTTGTTTATGTCATCAGGAATAAGAAGTTTATTTTTATATAAAGAAACAATGTTGTTTATTAAATGAGGAGCAAAGCCCAATATTGATCAAGAAAAGAAGCAAAGTCCAATAATAATTAAAATATGTGGGCTGAGTAAATGTTATAAAACTAACATAGAAAGCCTTAAAATTTTACAAATATACTCATATTTTATAATATATATAATAAATATACATAAATCCGTCTAGGCCGCCGCCCAACTAGCGTCTAACGTTTTTTAGAACCTTGATAGGCGTAATACGGTTGGTTGTGCTACAAGTAAATTGTCTTCTAATTAAAAAATCGCCTTATAAGTGGCGTACCAACTCATTTTTAATTCTTTTCTATGCCTTGCGTATTAAGAACTTCAAAGTGCACTCCAAATAACAACCATAAACTGAATATGACCTACAATTCTTATACAAGCCCTTACTAAATAACAATAGCATTAGGAAGGAAATATAAGGAAAGCCTTGTAATACACTTGTGATTCACGAAATGATCAACAGAAGATATAATTGTGAGAAGATAAAAAGGCATAAAGTATTGATGGGGCTCGCCAAAACCCACCACAGCGGAGCCTAATTTTGCATACTTCCATGATTCAAAGTCCAAAGTGTCTTAACTTATAAATAGACCACACTACAAAATTACAAATACGATTTCTGTTCCTAATAGCAGATGTCAGCTCTCTTGCACGCTAGAAACCTTGTCAAGCTTGTGGCAACCATTTCCCTTACAATTACTGTTAGCCGTAGCCATCTTCTTCATCCTCTTACATAAATGGTCATTCCTCCACCTCTGCACATAGGACCGGCCTTGAGGGTAGTCAAGCAAGGCGACCGCCTAGAGCCTCCGATTTTTTGGAGCCCCAAAATTTTGTATTATATCTTATTTGTCTTATAAATACTATAAAAGTAAGATATAAAGCACATAAAGTATGCGGTGTGGTGGTAAAGGCGTAGTGGGTTCTCTAGGGCCCCAATTCGAATGCTCGCCTAGGGCTAGCCCTGTCTGCACAATTGGAATCAAATCACCAACTTCTCCATCAAAGCGCCCTATAATTTGAAACTTTCACCAACTAAGCTAATAACACCCGCATCGCTCTCTTCAAACCCTAGCTCAGCGTCACGGTTCTTTAATGCTTGTAGAAATATGACTCCTTGAATTGACTTGTGTAAAGTATTTGCAAGTGGTTCTGTATCCTAGTGGATAGGTTGTTAGTTTCACCCATGCATTCTGTGTTTGAAACTCCCCTTCTCCTTAACTATTGTAATAGTTTTGAATCATCCCCTCTCCTTAATAATAATAAATAAAAGAAAAAGATTTGCGTAAAGTATTACAATCTATATAGGTTTATGTGTAAGTAATAATTTAGGGTTATGGATTCATTTAGGGTTTTGATTGTTTTGGGCTATGTGGGCTCAAGTTATGCTAGATTTTAGTGTTATAGATTTTTTTGTTAGTTTATTTATCTAGAGTTGTTGCTTTTACATTTTTGTTGGAACTCGTGTATTGTACACATTTTTTATGTACTATTAAAGTTGTTTTAATGAATATCATTATTTCTTAGATAAAAGAGTTTGACACGTGGAAAGATTTTTTCATGTGCGCAAACAGGCACAAACGTCATATGTTACGTAACGCCCCGTCCCGAAATACTATTTTCAATTCGGGAAATAATAATATTGGTGATAGGCCCAACTAAAAAAAAATTGTTTAATTTGCTACCGATTCCAAATATAAACTCAAAACTATAATTAAAATACTTAATTACCAAAGCAAACTTCCAAAATTCCCATTTAGAACCATTTCACATAAATTAGGCTAAATTCCTTTAAATTATTAACTCTCGATTATTTAGTCTCATTTATGATATGGCTGCATCTAACGTCTCGTTAGACTGCCTACGTACCCTAGATAGGGATCAAGCCATTCGTAGTTCACATTTCCAATTTTGTAAAGTAAAACCGAATATATTTAGTTCATCTAACATACCACAATCAAATTTACATTTGTACAATAGTAGCTAGGTCTCCAAAAAGCATACTTGGGAATAATGAAATTCGCATAAAAATAAAAGATCGGGCCCCTGGCCGTGCGCCGCCGCAGGTGGCGGTCAACCGCCCCTAATCGCCGGAAAATACTAACTATATCCAAAAATCACCAAATTTTACAGTTAAGTATATCTCAGCGAGTGGAGCAACTTTCATACCTGCGGCCAAGGCTAATTTGGCCGGGAAACACCTCAATTTTACACAAACCCGCCAGAACCCTAAAGAGGGTGTGCTTCGATTCGACCTCCATACTCACTCCGATGCCTCCACAAGGGCTTGGGCTTTGTTCCTGAGGTTGAGAGGAGTCTATTGGTGGTGGTAAGTGGAGGAGATAGCTTCAAATCGTGGCGGAATTTACCCCAACCCGTGCGCCCCATTTCGCACGGTTTTACCCAATTTCACCCAATTTCTAACAAGTTTTCATATAAAAATGCAAGAGGGATTGGTTGACCTCGTGGTAAGGGTCATTTTGTCCAAGGTGGCCGGAGATGGGAGAACCCACCCGGTCGGGTCACAGGTTAAGGGTAAACCCGTTTTCCCTTCTTTTCTTTCCCTCTTTCTCTCCTTTTTTCTCCTTTTTCTCCTTTTTCTCCCCCCCTTGATTGATCCGAAACCCTCCTATTTCTATCCTTTCCTTTACATCCCTGCCACACACGTGGCACTCCCTTTTCTCTCTAAATTTCTGGAGACCTCCACCAAAAATTAAAATGACTATTTTACCCTCAATTTCAATCGTTAATAACTTCTTCGTTATAAGTCCGTTTCACGAACGGTTTGCGCCTACGCGTTCGTGAGATCGAGCTCTATTTAAAAATGTAAATTGTGATCTCAAAAGGTTTACGAATTTTAAATAATTAACTTCCCAACCTAACCTTCGTAACTAGTTTAATTCAAAACTAAACTCAAGTAAATAAATATAATTTCTCCAAAATATAACATAAAATCTCAATAATACAACCCCGTAAATTTATAAAAAATTTCTAGAAGTAAAGCTTTAAAAGTTCTCGATTAAATTCTTCACGTATTCATATATTAAATTTTCAGGGTATTACATGTTAATATACAAGTAGAGGGACACTATAGAAAAAAAAACTTTTTTCCACTTGTATAATAACATATTGTGTACCGATTCGTATTCTGAGCACATTAAAAAATTTCTCCCCCACGTGACCGCTCTCACCCTTTTTTTATTTATTTATTTTTAAATTGTTGCCCAATCAAGTTGGGATGGCTAGCATCCTAATTAACATAGGTTGAATGTTTAGTAAGTATAGGTGTGGCGCCCCACCTCCCTTCTATGCGTCCATCGTCCCACTTAACCAAATGTTTTCTACAACACATGTTTGACATCTTTATTTCTCTTTAAATTCAATATCAACTCATATAATTTTTGAAAAACATTTCGTAAACTAATACAGACTTGTAATTCTTTGAAAATCATCTCATGTCATCAAATTCACGAAAGTATTAAAGATATATAGTAATTTACTTAATCTGTCTAGACGCTAGACCCTAACATGCCGCCATACTGACGCCTAGTGTCTTCTAGTACCTCGGCAACCACCGCCACTTCACTCCACCACCCCCGGACCATTAACACCTCCATCTCTGCCTCTGCCACCACTTCCACCATCAACTCTACTACCTCTCAACCACCATTTACACCACCGCCACCCTCACCGCCACTTCATCACCCCCACCCACCCACCCACTCCTTGCTACCATCATCATCTTCAACATCATCACTCCCACAATCATTGCTTCCTCCTTCCAACTACTGTCACCACCCGTACCAGCACCACCATTGCAACCACAATCCCGTGACCTCCCGTATCAAGCCCTTCTTGATATGATCAATTAATCTCTTGGGATCATCTTGCAAATAATGGCTTGCTCATAGACCAAGATCATTAACGTTACTAAGAGTCCCTTGACTTGAGGGCTCTTAATGTTGCCGTTCATTGCATCTCCACAAGTCCAATAGTTAATTGACTTGATATACAGGATTCACTCAAACCCAGCAATTAGGGCACGCCGCATGCACCTCAATATGTTACCATCACGCCCAACCATTTTATGTATAAAGGACTCGGCCTCCTTTAACCATGGGAGGTTACTGTTCATCCACCCAAAAGCCCAAGCTCTTAAGTTCCCTTCATTTTTTCAAGTTTAATTTAAACATCGAAAAGTCTTTGACTCGCTCTACACTGGTGTGACAAAAGTCTAACATGTCTATTATTTTTTTGGGTTGCAGAGAATAAAATGATTATACTCTCGTGTAGAATTCAATTTCCACGTTAAGGAAAATTAAATATTAATAAAAGTCAAAGGGTATTATCAGAATAATTAACATCAAATTTTAATTCCTAGTACTGCACAAATCAAACATAGGAATGGAAGAAAATAATATTTCTCCGTCGCCCTCTCTCAGTCAATTTAGAGGACTTACATGAAGCGAGTATATAGTTATTGTGGTATTTCGGTCCAATTTTACAATATCACATGTGAATTTTTCTTCATATAACATCATTATTGCATTACTAGACCGAAACATCGTGTAAATATGAACTCATTGCATATAAATTGCTCTTCATCAATTCACAACCACCTTTCATTGACCCATCAGCAATGTGCCGTAGGGCCCGTACAAACACAAAACCTAACTGTGCCACACACTGCAAATTTTCACAATTAAATAATTAAAGACTTGTGAGTTTTGTGATGCGAATCATGTGATATGCCCGAGCTAGATAAAATGTGGATAGAAAGATATGAGTTGGAGATGCATGAAAATCCTTTGGAGCCTTCTCATTGGTTGATTCAAACCCTCATAATCCTCACCAATACTTCCCACTCCTCCATTCTGAACCACCCATCTGTGCATAATATTGCATACACAGCTACCCTTTCTACACACTTCCAAGCTTCAACACAATTCCACCGATTAATTCATCACAAAACAAATCAAGTCAATTGAATTAAGTTGCGAAGGCTTGGAAAGTCATGGCAGCAGCTGCTAGCTCGAGCACTCTTCTAAGAACAACCCCATTTCTTGGCCAAAGCCGAGGACCAAGCTTCAACACTCTTAGAGATGTTGTGCCGATGGGAACTGGCAAATACACTATGGTATGTATATGTTTATACATTATCTGAGCAATGGTCTACACTGAAATAGTCTAAACTGCGGAATGCATGTCTAATATTAGGGTTTTTTTTTTTGACATATATAGGGCAATGATTTGTGGTATGGACCTGACAGAGTGAAGTATTTGGGACCCTTTTCTGCTCAGACTCCTTCGTACCTGAACGGAGAATTCCCCGGTGATTACGGATGGGACACCGCAGGGTTGTCAGCTGACCCCGAGGCCTTTGCTAAGAACAGGGCTCTTGAGGTATTTCAACACTTCAAGTACTGTTAGTTTCTCACTGCCATTAGTGTGTGGTTTGCTTGCCCACTACCCAAATATCAAGTAGTTACAAACGATTAAGAATGAATGAAGCAAGAAATTAAGCACATTCAATAAAAATGCATGCTATTGCCTTCTTTCAAAATCAAAATGGGTGGAGACTGATATTTCAGTCCTCAACCAGACACCATAACCTTCTCAATATGTTACAAGATGTCGTCGTTGATATGCATAATTTGCATTCATTTGGAAGAAGTAATTAAATTTTGCTAGTGACATTACTTTACTAATGTTGTGCAACTTTAGGTGATCCATGGCCGGTGGGCTATGCTTGGAGCACTAGGCTGCATCACCCCAGAAGTTCTTGAGAAATGGGTGAGAGTGGACTTCAAAGAGCCAGTGTGGTTCAAAGCCGGAGCTCAAATCTTCTCCGAAGGCGGCCTCGACTATTTGGGTAACCCCAACTTAGTCCATGCTCAGAGCATCCTAGCAGTGCTTGGGTTCCAAGTCATCCTCATGGGTCTCGTTGAAGGATTCCGCATCAATGGTCTTGACGGTGTCGGAGAGGGCAACAACCTCTACCCGGGTGGGCAATACTTCGACCCTCTCGGCCTTGCCGATGACCCCGTCACCTTCGCCGAGCTCAAGGTGAAGGAAATCAAGAATGGGAGGCTAGCCATGTTCTCCATGTTCGGGTTCTTTGTCCAAGCCATTGTGACCGGGAAGGGTCCCCTAGAGAACCTCTTGGACCACCTTGACAACCCTGTAGCCAACAATGCATGGGTCTATGCCACCAAGTTTGTGCCCGGATCATAAATTAATCTGCAGTTCCTCTAATTAGTAATTGTTAATCCTGTTTAAGAGAATGTAATTGAATGGAAAATTGTCTGTGTCGATGTTAATACTCGCCATTTTAATTGATCATATTTTTCAAATTTCACCTTGTGTATCAATTCTATAATAGTAAATCCAATCTTCTTAGTTCCTTCATTTCAGAATTACTTTGTATCTTTTTTCAATTCAAGCGATATTCTAATCTAATCTAAACAACGAGAGGGAGAAATCAAACTTGAGTGCAATGAGAGAGCAAACTGCTCAAGCCAACTTAGCTACACCCAAGTCAAAAGATGAATTACTCATCCAAACACATTCTTATCCCTTCCAATCCCCACAAAAGGGTAGGATACCAAATAGTTACTTTCACGTGTAATCGCTTCTAATCCCCTCAAAATACACAATCATTCATTCACCTCTACCTTCAACATATGTACTTTAATTTTACCAGGTAACAAATTCAGTCCAATTGTAGGCACCAAACTCCCTCATCCAAACACATTGTTACAGAGTTGAAAACAAAACAACAATAACTGTACAAATATACATGTAATCTGCTTTTAGAAAGATAAAAAGCACATTGGAAAATCAGGTACTAAACTCTTAAAAAAAACAGACAACATGAACATATCACATCTTCAACAAGAAGATCTACAGAGTAGCAGATTACATCAATGCCACAGATTATACACAAACTGCCTAAACTAATCAACGAAGAAATAGCGGCTGAAACCACTTTAGAAAGTCCCTAATTTTCTATTCACATGATCATCAACATTCCCACTGTCACAAAAATTTGGTAGATACACAAGCTTCTCTCCATAATACTACCCCACACCAAGATTCACGGATATGTGATGCCATATATATAAACAGAGTAGCAGCTACTGAAGGAGAGGTAGCTTGCTGAGAAAGTTACTTCCTTTCTTCGGTCATCCTCTTAGGTATTTCCTTCTTCGTCCATCATGAGACAATGATTGATCATCTAAAACAAGATACTACAATGCTCTTGAACCTATCTTTCCCCACCATTTTCTCCGCCGTTTTTCCTCTTCTGAGTGCCAAATTTTATGAAGCTTTGTCTTTGTCTCCCGTAATCTTGCCTTGTACTCTTTCTTCCAGGACTCAAACCGGTGTTTAAGTTTTCGTAAATCTTCCTCAGGATTCATATTTGCAGCTGACTGCCCAGGTTTTACCTCAACCAGAGCTTTCACATCATCATCGAATATCTGTCTCCGCTGCTCATATTCCTTCAACAGATTGCTGACTGCATTCGAGCTGCCATTAGCCTCACGCCCTGCTCCATTGAGGGGTGTGCTTGCACCAGGAGTTCGAGATCCCATAGATGTGGCTTCTTCAGAATCGTAGCGGGCCGATGAAACAGAACCTAGTGTTACAGGTTGACCAGCAGTATTGGCAGATCCAAGACTCTTTCTGGCTGCGGCAAGACTCGTCTGCATAATAGTAAAGAGTATTAAAGCTGATACAAAGTTCAAGCTCAGTAGAAGAGCCAGCCACATACTTGATACCGAAATCCACCACATTTTTTCAAAAAAGTGGAACCAACAGCAGATTCACGTAATGGTCATTGTACTTTTTTTCATTCATAATAAGGAACCATCCATTTCTTACAAAGGAGACAAAATATAAATATAAGGTGAGGATGCATGTGCATGCACATTGGTTGTGGTGAAATAAATGATGATCCCAAAAGCTTAGGACTAAGGAGGCGGTTCAACAATGAAAAAGGTGGGGGTTCAACAAAAGTTCAACTCAATAACGTACGTTAAAAGTTTACTTCCAAGTCACCAGAACTACAAACTCACTGGTCAATTTGGTCAATTTGGATAATCATCTCCAAGTCACCAGAACTACAAACTCACTGGTCAATTTGGGTTTTCAAGGCATGCAGCAAGAATACAATTTTAATTGAATCAGTATAACCATCTCTGGTGCAAATTTTTAATACAGTTTTATAGAATAAACGAAAAATGCATTATTTTAGAATCCATTACTGTTTAAGATTTGAATAACAAAGTTTCAGATTGACTATGAGCATAATTTTCCCCATTTCTTCGACTCATTTCAGGATTTGATTTTGGTTAAAAAAAAATCATAAAATTATGTGTGCATATTTTTTTTAAAACTAAGATCAAGCATACAAGAAAACTCACCTGTAAAGACACCATCTGCTTCTGCCACACGTCCTGCATCGATTTCATCTTTGATTCATATTCTGACCATCTTGTTTCAAATTGTTGCAGTTGCTCCTGTAATTCAGCATTTTCCTCCTCCTTCCGCACCAGAGTTGCTTCAGCCTGAAGCACCCGCCTTTGAAGCTCTGCCAAATCTGATGGCAAATCCTGTTCAGGAAACATATTCCACTTTCAGTTATTCAGATCTGAAAACCTCAGACATATAAGAGAGTGGAAAAAAGTTGGCCTTTCATTTACAAAAACCACCAAAAGGCAAAATTTACCAGAATGCACAAGTATATCTTGCAATTTGCAGTTTTAAGTATAAAAGCATCTGTTTCAAAGAGCAGAATTTTCACAATGTAAATTTTCGAGCCTTGCAGAATTTCATGAATACAGTGAGCGTGTATACAGTTGGGGACCTTAATTTCATAGCCATGGGAAATAAAAAAAATTTAACCACACCAGAAAAGACTTCTATTTAAAATTGAAACTCAAGATTAACGCTAATGCAGTGCTTTTGAAAACTCAATCTTAAACCTATCGGGGCGTGTTTTTGGTTCTACTAAATAAAGTTAGATTGTTTCATGTGGTTAGGTAAAAGTAAAACTGTATATATTGGATAAATTTTTGGGAAAACTAATGAAAAGGAAGCAAGTATCGGGTAATGACTAGTCATATTTCTATCTGGTTTCAGGCATTTAAGATCTTCATAAGGGGAAGAGGCAAAGGAAACATGTCTAGCAAGTAAATAAATACTTTATCGGAAGTACCTTCATCTCTGACATCTTCCTGCCGGCCTTCCTTTTAGCTTTCCCATTCTCAGGATGCGACTTCTTCAAATTTTGCCGCTCATCAACAGTTTCACGAGTACCTGCTTTCCTTCCAGTATTTTCACCAAGACCGTCTGCACCTTAAAAGTAATTTCCATTAATACTAAAAAGTAGTCAAAAGATATTGTTCCTCAATATACATGCATAGGACAACAAATGAAGTTTCAACCACAAATTCAAGCATGTTCGCTTAGCAACATAAAGAGCAGTATGGACTGACAAACTACAATGTTCCGAAGAGATTCCAAAATTTGTATTGAACCAAGATTTTGTTTTTCAGAAGAAATAACAAATTGTACTGAAAATGTATGATAAAACCAGCTCAATCTCGACCAAATGAAACTTTAGAAGTTAGTAGGCATTACTTGATTGTATCTTTGCGACTCCTTCCTTAAGTTGATCAAAGTGGCAACGAGCCCGGTGACCACGGAAGTATTTTTGGACACCAATTATCCCTCTCAGAACTTTCTTTCTCTTATCCTCCAATGATGCAATCTATGAACAACCAGACTCAGCAACATTAGAAAAGCCACCAGAGGATAAACTTTAAAATAAAATAAAAACAGAAACAGAAACAGATGAAGAGAAAAATTCAAAACTATTAAAGGAGCTCACCTGCCCTGTTCTAAGAAACACTTTCGTATAGCCAATTTGGTACATTTCAGGGAGGACACTGAATCTTTTTAGAATAGCAATGGATAGACTTAATGGATCCTGAGGTAAATCGTCCTCCAAAAGTAGAAAACCATACCTAACCCAAAAGACACATGAGAAAAGATATCTTGGCAGTTGTGACAGCCAGTAGAAACTAAAAACCTTAAACTACGGTTCAATGTATACCAACCTTCCTGCAAATTCTTGATGTGTCATTCTAGTAGGATATCCAGATCGTGATATCCTAACAACCTCCAAAACTCCACAACACCTGAGCTGTTGTAAAACAAGGTTTACTTCGTACATGCCGGGAAGCTGTTTACTGTTTGGCTTTATGCAGCTAATGAAGTGAGGTTTGCTGCTCTCCAACTGGTGCATTAGTTTAAACAATTGACCCTACAGGAATGTATCATATAGAATTAAACTTTAAACGGCAAACAGCAACATCAGCTATGTCCCAGCACACTGTTAAATAATTTAGAACCAGAAGTAGCTTTCTGACCAAACAAGATCATCCACCCCCATGTCACCAAAAGAAAACTATCATCCAAACTCTTCTAACAGAGACGTATCTTACTCAGACGAAATTCATGATTTTGGCATCTCATCTAAGGATACAAAAGTTACTCCTATATCCAGCTAAAACTTGAGCAAGCATGTGTACCTTGAACTCAATACTAGCGCTTGATTTTGAAGGGTCCAATGCATCTATCTGGCACGAATCATTTTCTGGTTTCTGGAACTGCTTAAGCTCTTTGGAAGTAAACAACTGCAGAAGTCGGCAACTGCACGATGACAGGAGTTGGACGAAAATAGAGGGCAACTTATCTCTGCTTTTTTCCAAGAATCCACTTGTGTCATATAGGACCTAATAAGATTCCATACATTAGTAAAATCAGTACACTATGAGAACCATCAGCAATTTTATAGAAATAAAGGTCATCAACCTTGCATCAATTTGTACAGGCTTACATCATGTATTGCCTAGTACAAAAGTAAAAGTTGGACTATCCTAAAACTATAGTTAAGAGATTCCAGAAGCAACTTAAACTAGCCTTCATGCACGCGCTCACGCGCATGCAGAAGACATTTTTTGAATCACGGCGTGCTACACGCGACTTACACGTTTTAAATGTATTTATATGTGTAAATTGACAAAAGGAAAGTCAAATATTTAAAGTGAATAATCTTAGATTATGCTAGAAGAAACCCATCATAAATCAATTAAAGCAGCTGAATTCACATAATAAAATCGGTCTCTGTAGAATTTACATTAAGAATAGAGAAAATAATATTTAATAAACAATTGATTGAATCACATTATTGCTAGCTCATTGTGAGGCTAAGCCCACCCCCTCCCCCTTAGTGTAGATAATATCGTTTGTGTAAAAAAAATTAAAAATAAAAATAACCATCATTTGACAACTAATTTAATCACATTATTATCCGCGTGCGAAAGACATTTTTTATATCCCGGCATTACACTCCTCTTAAGATGTTTTGAACGTGTTTAAAAATAGAGAAAATAATATTTAATAAACAACTTATTGAATCACATTATTGTTATCCCATTGTGAGGCTAAGCCCACCCCCTCCCCTTAGTGTATATAATATCGTTTGTTAAAAAAAAAAAACAATCATTTGACAACTAATTTAATCACATTATTATCTGCGTGTGAAAGACCTTTTTTATAACCAGCATTACAAGCCTCTTAAGATGTTTTGAACGTGTTTAAAAATAGACAAAATAATATTTAATAAACAACTAATTGAATCACATTATTGTTAGCCCATTGTAAGGCTACGCCCACCCCCTCTCCTTTAGTGTAGATAATATCATTTGTTAAAAAAAAATCATTTGACAACTAATTTAATCACATTATTATTCGTGTGCGAAAAACTTTTTTTATAACCAGCATTACACGCCTCTTAAGATGTTTTGAACGTGTTTAAAATAGAGAAAATAGTATTTAATAAACAACTGATTGAATCACATTATTTCTAGCCCATTGTGAGGGTATGCCCAACCCCCTCTCCCTTCCCCTTAGTGTAGATAATATCGTTTGTAAAAAAAAAAATCATTTGACAACTAATTTAATCACATTATTATTCGCGTGCGAATGACCATTTTTATAACCAGCATTACACGCCTCTTCAGATGTTTTGAACGTGTTTAAAAATAGAGAAATTGAATCACATTATTGCTAGCCTATTGTGAGGTACTAATTTAAAAAAAAAAAAAAAAACAAACAAACAAACCACAAAAAAATTAATTATTAAAAAAATACTATTAAAATGACGAAAATACCCTTATCTTATTTAATGCATTATTTTGAAATGCTTTTGAAGTTTTTTGTCTTGGGGGCATTTTTGTCCAAATATTTTTGTTGAAGCATGGTGACACCAAAACATTATTTACCTTTTCCATTCTCTTTATATATAATAGATAGATAAAGCCAAGGACCCAGTCATGAGGAAAACAAAAAAACGTGCTAATCATGTGGTTGCAAACTTGCAATTAACAATGGCAGTTTCCTAGCATCTCTGTAGGAGTGAGTCCAAGAAACCTTGATGTGATGCCAAAGGCCAGAGTGATTTCAGAAATCATCCAATAAGAAGAAGACAGAAATGACGCCTACCAAATGCCCATAAATTCTTCCAAAAATCTCTCTTGAACACTTCTACTATTAAATCTAGCACAATCATACTTTTTCACCCCTGGTATTGTTACCTTTCCATGATTCACTTAGCTACTTTTTACACACTACTTTCAAGGCATGCAGAAATAATGGAAAAAAAAAAGAGTCAAATAATTGTAGTTGGCTCATACATATATAATAGTGCAAGTGAAGTCAGCATACGACTAAAATTTGTGAACATGCTCAAACAAAAACTAACCTCTCCAGCATGATGACGAATACTGAAACTGCTGGCTTTTTCTGCTTTGAAGCAAGAATTAGCATTCAAGTGTTGCTTAAATTTATTGGCAAGGGTCAAATCATTTGCCTTGGGGAAGTTTAATTCCTCATCCAACAAGGATAGCAGCCCAAAAGGTTTCTGCACCACAACACAGTAAAAAGTGGATTAACTATAGAGGAAAATACTATGGTCACTTACTTTAGAAAAATACCCTTCTTACTTTGCAATGGGAAAGGGCGCCAAATGAATTTTGCAATTAAGAATCAATTAGAAAATTACAAGTAGATAGTTGAGGGGTTTTCCTCCAGTTGAGCTATTGAAGTGTTTCTTTAAAAAAAAAAATACAAAGAGAACAGAAGACTAATACCGCCAAACTCTATTAAGATATCATAAGCAGTCAATCAAGGTAAAGCAAACACGTAAAGGCCCAAACCCTAATTATCACAAATTATACAAGTTGATTTGAATGTCATACATACTATACAGTGGAGATGAATCTAATGAACTTCTGATGAAAACTTAGCAGGTCCACGATATAGAAGGCTTAAATCAATGATATACCTTCTCAAACAGATTCAAGCATTCTCGGTTGTCTTGACAATCAACTTTAGTCCAATCAACCCCATCCAATTCACATTCCTGAAGTAAAAGGAATAAGCAGTCACATTACACTTCACACGTTTATTCATAACATGTAGTTTGACACTAAGCAACCTTAATGCTACATTGCACTTGAGATGCTCACCTCCTGCTCAAGCTTAAATAAATGTCGGTTGAAATGTTGTTGCAGCCTTTCATTTGCATAATTAATACACATCTGTTCAAAGCTGTTCTTCTGAAAAATAGCCCTTAAGATCATTACTAAATACACAAATCTTATTGCTAACATCACCAAAAGTGAAGTATATATTATTACCTGGAATGACTCAAACCCGTGAATATCAAGTATACTGATGGATCTCCCAGTAAGGCATTTTCCCACTGCAAGTGACTTGTTAATTTGTTCTACAAGCCAGGCAAACAAGCTGACATAGATAAATTTTGCCAATGCATCTCTTGCATCAATTGCCTAAATATGAGAGGAAGAAAGAATAAGCTTCATCTTTAGACTTTCATTAAAGAAGTGCGTTTAAAAGCTGTCAGGACTCAAGGATGAACAGATAGATTGTTACAGAAATTAACAAACCTGTCGCAGTGTCAATCTTTTGACAATACCATCCTTGCTACCATGGATTTCAGGGGTGGATAAAGAAAGCATCAGCTCCTGGGAACTACAACCCATCAGCATGGCAGCAATGGTTACAGCTGCCCAGAGGAAGAATCAAGAGAAGTTACTCATATGCTCAAGTGTAAGTCTAAAAGTAATATACATTTGACTTAACAGAACAAACACATTCTGAGACGGCAGATGGTTGTCATGGAATGAAGTCAGACACTGAGGAAAACCTTTGACAACAATGGGTTAGACAAAATTTTAAAGGTCTTTTTGGACATATACGTGCGCAACATTCTAACACTGCTCAACAATATGACTCTACAGTTGTAGACCTAAAAATGTCATTCCACTGATCTAGATTATGACCAAACAGAAAACTATAGTAGTTAGAACTATAACCAAAAATTCAAGCCAGGAATGCAACGGCTTACAACCAGCATTGTATGTAAAATATCCCACGGAAAAATCACCAAGTGAATGATCTATATCTTACCTTCATCGGCTAACACTTCCACATGATTCTCATTGTCAATTGATTGAAATGATATGTTTCCCAGCCATAACACTGCAGCCAGCAATGAAAACACGTGTTCTTGATCTTCCTTACAAACTCGAACAACATCTAGTGCTTCCTGAGGAGATGCAAAAACAATAAAACATAGGAGAAAGTGACATTTTGGTTATAGAAGGAAGAACCGGAAAAGAAAGTGTATTAACTGCATAAATGGTGGTATAAACAGCTATTTCTTTACTTACCATGAGCATATGAAACTTCCGCACATCATCTACACCATCAATTTCCAAGCAATCACTCTGATTAAGATACTTGTACTCACTAGCCCTTTTAAGGTTTAGCCTCTCTGCAACCAAAAACATAGAATGATTCCCTGATACTTGTACAGAAGAACCCTTGAAGGTTCTCGTTTTGTAAAATAACAGAACTCAAAAAATTAAAAGGCAAATGGTTATCATAGAACTTGTATATGAACCCATTTAATAGGTTTCCTGCCATCTTTTGAAACGCAAGCATGGGTCATTACCGATAACGGATCATTGCTAATTACCATAGCAACCAGGATATAAAAAGCAATCAGGAAGACTCAAAAGACATGAATCACTCATCCTAGGTAACAAACTGAGATGTCGCAAAAATAAGGTCTGTTACTTTATGTCTAACTAATTTGTCTAATCACATATAACTTCTGTAGGTTAACTTCCTTTAATATTTTTTGTGGTGCTAGTGGGTCCAAACATTAGGTTACATGCCAGCTTTAGTGGATTTTTTCTTTTCTTGCTTAGAAGAGGAATTCAACCTAAGATCTACTCTTCACCAGACCTAAACCCATGCCATCTATGATAAGGCCCATGGGTCATACAGCAAGATTTCAGCAAAGTAGAGATTCCCAGGCTTATGATGTGACAATTTCCTAATCACTATAATTTAGAAATCTATGCATCCCATAAAGAAAACAAAAATTGAGAAAAGAGATTCATGGGTTTGAAGTTGCCATTTTGCCACATGCACCTATATGGTGCAACAAACAACTAGAACTGATGATTATAAAAAGATTTTCCCTACCTTTTAGCGTTGATGGAGCACCAGCACAGAGTTGATAAAAGACATGGTACGACCTCTCACCATTTTCTAGTTGTGTCACTCTAGACTGCTCAAAGGAGATACTATAGTGTCAGATAAGGCACATTGAGACAACTAAAACTAACATGATTATGCTCATATAGGGCAATTAATTACCTTGTCCAAAAAAACTGTACACGATCATGATAGCCGCATTGGTGTTGACATGTAAACGTGGTAGTAAAATCAAGTTAGTTACTGTGATTGAATGCTAGTCAGGTAATAGCATACAAGAAAAAGAATATATTAAATTTAAACAACTTACATGTTTGGATAGAAGCACCACATATTCTTCCTGCTGTGCTAAAATGAATGTCAAACAATTTCCCCTGAAGCAAAGTAGAAATCATGTTTAAAGTGCATATCCCTTGGACCACATTTATGAAATGAAAAATTGAGGATGGCTTTCATTGACAAAATAAAGGACGAATTCCAGGAAATAATTTTGGATAAAACTTTTAAAAGAAGAAAGAAAATAAGTAACATACGAATCGACTTGCATTGTGATTTCTGCATGTTTTTGCATTTCCAAACGCTTCTAGTATACAATTGGTCTGAAGGATTGCATTTGCATGCTCTGTGCCACAACTGCCACTACCAAGATCAGCCAAGTATTGCATTGCAACTTTTGCTGTCTCGGTTTTCCCAGCTCCACTTTCCCCACTGTAAAAAAAAAAAAAAAAAAAAATTATTGACTATTATTTGCAAACTACATTCTGATTTAGTATAGAACAACACTGCACACAAGTACTAAAGCATAATCCACAAAGAAGATCCTAATATACAGGAAACCAATTTGAAGAGGTTCTAACCTTATGATTATGGACTGATTTACATCATCTGCAAAATAAAAGTTCCACGCAAAAAATGGGTAAAAATGAGTTACAGAACAAGTTAAACAATGCCACCATAAAAAGAAAACATTCAGCTCAAAGGAAAATATAGAAATAAAATAGGTGTCATGCACCTGCCATCATCTCATCATAAGCAGCATCTGCCACAGCATAAACATGAGGTTTGTCTGTTAGTTTCTGCCTATAAGTTGTGACAAAATCTTCTCCATAAATTTGAACATCTTTGAAAGGATTGATTGCAATCAAAACTGGCCCGGCTTTGCTCTACAGAAGAAAATCACAAGACATGTAAAAGGAGAGGAGAAGAAGACATTAATCTGAAACGAAAGCATCAGCAACAGGAACATGTGATACTTACATAAATCATATCCTGGGAATATCTACATTGAAGATTGTAAAGTACAGAAGGCTCATTCAAATAACTAAGCTGGATTAGATCATCCACACCTTTGAGAACATCTGGGTTTGCAGGTAAAAGATCAACTCTGCAAACTTTGATTACCTACAGTAACAGCACAAGGGCATATAAACAGCCCATCAACATAAGTGCCTTCGGTTGTTAAAATGGGATTTGGGATGAGGCCAACAATTGATGAACTTACATTTCCACTAGAGACCGAAACAAGTGCGGCGTCCCCTGAAGTTGACTGTATCGTTCCTAACTCCCACAGCCCACTAGGTAGCCGACACCAAACATGAAGTTTCTGTAACCAAATACTATCAATATTAACTCATGTTTTACAAATAAACTCCTAATCTCAAGGAACAAAGATTCAAAATATACAAGATGATATCGTACAAAAATCATTGTTTTCTCATGGATCTGAGACAATTTAACAGAATAGGTGCTCATCATAACCAAAATCCAAGTTCCACCAAATCATAGCAATCATATAAATGCATGTTCTATCACATATTACCCGAGATTTATCTTATGAACTAATGTTCTTGGATCACCATACTCCAAATAACATTGAAAGTTCAGTTAAGACAACAAAGCAATGCGTAACAGTAAAAAAAAAAAACAAAAAGAGATCAGTGAACAAACGGTCACCCTCTTAAATTACCTTCTTGATGAAATAACCAATGTTGTCATCGCAATCCGACTTTGCAATCTTCTCCTCCGGCTTCATTCGACAGTCCTCCGGTGACCTACCGTATGGCGACTCAACGTTTTGATCATTCTCCGTCTTCTTCACGCCAAAATTACCTGTCTTGAACCCCAAGTCCCCGTCTTTTCTATTGTTCATACTAGGCAAACACTCCAGTGAGCGCTCTGCGTCTTCGACCCTGAAGTTGTTGGGCAAAGAGCGGCGGGCCGATGGCAGCCGAGCCCTGGAAGGCGGCCGAGCTGGCAAAGCCGGCGGCAACTCCTTCGGCTTTTGGCCCTCATCTCTCTGCCGAAGCGAATCCAGCATTTCCTCCAATGAGCTCCTCGCTATCATCGACGGCGACGCTGAAACCATCATTTTCACAACCACAAGCTACAAATTCAGTCTACGCAGACCTCCCCAACCCCCAAATTCACACCCCAAATTGTCAATTCAAACCCTCAGACTTGGACTCCGACCCATTTCAAACCCAGCATTGCAGAGAAAAAAAAAAGAAAAAAAAAGAACCCACAAAACCCTAAGATCCAAGTGTCCAGAATCAGCGACCCAATTCTTCAAATTCTCTCATCAGACTGAAACCCAAAAACCCGAAAACGAAAGCTTGAATTGGGGATTGGACGGACGGCGAGTTGAGGAAATGGAAATGGAAATGTGAAATCTTTTTCTTGTTAGGAACTCCCAAAACTGGGCTGGCTAAATCGAGGGGTTTACGTTTTGGGGATTTTGATTGATACTGAAAGCGTAAGTTACGAGGTTTAGAGAGAGAGAGAGAGAGAGAGAGAGAGAGAGAGAGGGAGGAGGAGGACTAGAAGGACAGGGGAGGTTGAGTTTGTTGAGGGAACAAACCTCTTTTCTAGAGAGAGAGAGAGAGAGAGAGGGTGGGAGGAGGAAGACGAAGAAGAATGGAAGAAAGAAAAAGGAAGAGGAAAAGCTGTTGGTTTATGAAAACAGATGAAGCTCTGTTTCTGTCGTGTTTGTTTTTCTTCCTCTCTCTGTTTTTGAAAATAAAAGAATAAATTGGAAATTGGAAACCAACTTTCGGGCTGGAGCGTAGGAAGAAGATTAATATATAAAATAATAAATAAATACAAAAAACATGTATAATTAAAGAGTAATGCATGTTTGTTTGTTTTGCTTTAAAGCATTGTTTTCTTTGTTATTTTTCTTTGGTTTGAATTTTAAATTTTATTCTGTCTTCCAGTTGAGAGAGCCGTTTGGAATTCGGATCCGATAAGGATAATAAAATAATATTAGAATTTTGGTAATTAAAAGATAAAAATTTTGAATAAAATGGGACCTACTCTCACCTAAAGGTATGACAAGCTATTGTGGTAGTTGTTAGTTAATTGGAATTTTGGATTAGGATTAGCACGAAGATTTTGAGGAAATTACAATAATATAATTTGGGTTGGTCAGTTTTGATTTGTTACCCAAAAAAAGATTTTTTTTTTTTTTTTTTTTTTTGTTGGATAGGTTTTGGTGCATTTCTATTTACGTACAATTTGATAATCACACCCAACAAACTTGAAAATGTCAATTTTGCCATTATTAATCTAAATTTCTAATTTAAAGACATCATTCGTTACCTTTAAAGGTACTATGAATTTGTGTTTAATCTATTCCTACTCATTCTCGAGTGGAGCCGCCATCCCCTTAGTCCTTAATTCAATTCTTTCCTTGTTGGTTATGCTAACACATGTTATTTATTTGACTCGCACAAAGCATGTTCTTAAATGAGTTATGTCAATACACTTGGAGACACTGCAATATCTTGGAGGCCAACCAAATAGACCTTAGTCGATACTTCTTCAAACCATTCTGAGATGCTCGCCATTCATGAAGCTACGTGAATACTTCTGCTAAGAGCCATTTTTTAGCATATTTGAAACACTTGCGAACTTTTTTTCATCATCGATGTCTCTACAATGATTTATGAAGACAATGACACTTGTATCCACCATATCAAGAAATGATATATCAAATGATATAACATCAAGCACACTACACCAAAGTTTTCTGTTTCACATCAGCAGTAAGAGCATCAGAGAATTGAAGTCAAGCAGATCCTTTCCCAGGACAACCCTCCTAATTTCTTTACAAAATCACTGCTGAAGTCCACCTTTCATAAATTTGTTCAAGGAATTGGTATGTGTAAATTGTCTGAGTTACAATGTTTATAATTCCTATTTGGAGAGTTTTTTCAAATTCAATGAGAGTATCTTGAAGTATACTTATTTAACATTAATGTACTTTTTTTCCCTACGATCAGGATCATTTTGTCTCATTGAGATTTTGTTGCTTGGCGAGGTTTTGACGAGGCACCCAACCCAAGTTGGTCATACCTTTGTGTGTGTCCTACTTGTGTCCTACTTGTGTTCTAAAGGCGTTTTGAGTGTTGACATATTGCATTAACTCACTTTCTCTTTAGACTATGAGTTTTGTCTCACCTTGGATTTTACCATAGCTAGGTTTTGTGATATTTACTTCCTATATGCATTTCCTATTGCGACTTGCGTTTACTCATTGTGCCAACTAGACGATACGACTTCATCAACTATTTCTCCATCATCCATGAAGTCCTGATACGCCAACTACTTGAGTATTTACACACTCAAGGCGGAGTGTTGCAATTTTAATTTAATTAGGAGTGTAATTCGTACGGCAAGAAAGTCTATTATGTTTACTATAAATAAATACACAAAGTGGTGAGAAAGATCATCACAGAAATTCTCCAATTCTCTTTTCTCTCTTTCTCCCTGTGCCACACTCTCTCTCTCTCTTTCTCACTAAAATACACCTAATAACAATGTTTTCTTTATTTGTCAAATCTTAAATACTTGCGTTTAATGTGTAGAATACCATTATTGTAGCAAACAACGTGTAGAGTATCACAATCACTAGAATCATGATAGTGATATTTCTCTTCACCCCTTGTACGTAAAATGTTTTAAGTTAGACTTTTATGAATGTAATTTTGATACAAAATTTTTACTAGCCCACCTCCCATACCCACTCTCAATATGTTATATAAAAGAACTCTTAGAATATTGCATGTTTAAAGAAAAGAAAAAATTTGTTTGCTAGTAAAATTATAGAAGCATCTATTTGGATTCTCGGTTAATTTCCTTATATATTTATTTAAATTTAGTATAGAACTTGACATCTACAAAAATTTCACTTACAAATAAAGAAAACTACAACAAGACTCTATCCTAAGTGACAATGTTGAATCATTTTTAAAGAAAATGAACTTTGGTGCAGTAAAATATTGTGAAAGGTTAAGTAATAAACAAATACGAGAACCTTGTACACATGTAATTAGGTGAAAGACTTAAAATCCAAGTATCATAGAATGGCATTTGCTTTCGAAATATACAAGTATACTCTCAATTTTCTCTTTGGTTAAATCATTATTAATTGGACGACCACACTTCACATTATACTTGTCAAATGATGAACCAAACTTTCTTAATATGGTCTCCAACAATATCAAGCTTAAAAGAGCATTACGTGCATGTTTTCTTAGCATATATATAGAATAGAATAGCGCATCTGGAAATAACTTTGAGCACGACATATCGTTTTAAGTGTAAGTGCCCATTAATGAATGAGATTAACATTTTTGGGTAGAACCCTTAATTTTACCAGTGGTCCATAATATCACAAAAAAATTTAGGATAACAATATAAAACTCATTGTTTGGCTAATTTCTTTCTTGTAAGTTCTAACTAAGAATGCTTAGTAACTCATTTCTAAAGTAACCGAAGATTTTTTTTTTTTTAATTTAAGTAATATCAAGAAAAGGTGAAATTCTTTTTTGGAGCAAAAGTAACTGAACAAATTTTAGATTTATGCAGTATTAAAAACAAGCTGAAACTTCTTATTCTAATGCACACGTATTTTTTTTCAAGATAATTTAATTTATTTTTATTCTGACTATTGATATTAATGTTTTCTATTCCTGACTTAATTGATAAAGTTGTCTTATTTTGCAAAAAGAAAAAATTAAAACATGAAAACGTTCAAAATAGCTAATAAAGTGGAATATATTATCCACATAAAGGGTACATGAGTAATTTGACCTTACCAAGTCACTCATCAATGAATTCATATTTTAAAAGGAGAAGATTTAATCATAACGGTAACGTGGCTGGCGCTAATTAGGGCAGAAAGGAAACTGATAAAAGTCAAATAAATAAACAAGTCGCAAGATAATAATGTGGCCCAGCAAACTCCACCATAAGTTAACCCTATTTCTCCTCATGGGGCAGGGCATTTTGGAACTTAATGCTCGTTGCTTTCCCTTTTTTATCGTCAAATCCTTTCAATGCGATGCATCATTCTAAGTTGTGACCCCATTTGCTGCCATTTGGTTGAATTGAGATTCATGCATGCATAACCTAGCACATATGTTTGGAGCCCCTTTTGAAATGTAATTATTTTTCTTTTAGTTTATATAATTTCTTGTAAGAGTCCTGTTTTAGTGACTAGGGGTCACGGATCACTGAATTTGATTTCTAAGATTTAATCGCCAAAGAAGGAGAATAATGACTGCTTGTTAATATTTGAACCTAAACTATTCGTATTAAATCCAACAATGAGTGAACATGTATTCTTTAGTTACTAGATGACCAGATAAAGTGTACGTTCTTCACTTTAATTTATGTTTATTATGGCAAAACAAAAAATATGGAAGAAATTTAAAACTCATTTTGTGGGAGCTTTCTCCTCAATTCAATAGTAAAGTTAGTTTCTATACTATTAAGAAGATTTCTCCTTCATTCCCTCAAATGCTTAAATAACAAATTTAATAAAAATAATTATTGTCATTAGAAGGTCTTAAATTTATTTTCAGTTGTAAGTAGAATATCTTAAATTTGAATATCATGAATGGCAAGTTCCAAATGTGAAGTTAAAAATTCTTTAGTTACTAAGCAATAACGTTCATGGAATTTCAGAAAGAGCGCGCCCAATGCCATTTTTTTTAAAAAAAAAATTTAAGTGAGACATTTTGTCGAGTACTTGGCCAACCCATACCCATTGTGTGCTTAGCGTATATCTCTACCCTTTTTGTCATTTTCCCTTCGACCGGGTTGAAATCCCCGGCAAGGTTTTTATCGAGGCCCATTTATGCACTTTATCCTCCTTTTGTATGTTTCCCTCTCAATCAATGAATATCGTATTTGCTTAAAAAAAAAACAGATAAATTATATATGAAAAGGGTTGGGAGGTCAAAAATATTAAACGTATGGGAGGAGGGAATTCTTCTTCATGAGTTGTCAAAAGCAAACTCAACAACTAAACAATTTTGTGTTATATCCGCCTCCTGGTGGTTTTGGATGAGGAGCGAGTGATAAAGTTGGTGGTGGTGATGAGTTGATTATTATTCGTCGTCACTGTTTTTAAAAATCGGCCTAGGCGCTAGGCAGTGGAACCCTGCCCCGATTTTGGGTAAGGTGTTTGGAAAAATCGGCTGGAAGCTAGGCGGCCCTAGGCGGTTTTTTTTATATATATTTTTATTAATTGTGTGCTTTTTTCTTTTTTGGTTTCATGGTGGTATACTTATGGAAATGGTGTACCTAATTTGCAAATGATGGATTTACTACAAGTTCATCCAATACTTATGGAAATGATGTACCTAATTTGCATTTTATCATTATTTTATTATCCATACAAGTATAGTTTTTTTTTTTTTTTTTTAAGTGTAAATAGGCACTTATTTACAAGATATATAATAAATTTACATAAATCTGTTTAGGCCCCGCCTAGCCCCCTAGGCGCTAGGCCCTTGCCCGCCGCCCGATTATCGCCTACCGATTTTTAGAACCTTGTTCGTCGTAGTTTGATTTGACATCGTATCAAGCGACGGAAGGCAGCTGCAATTTAAGCGAGGCCTTGGTTCCTGCTCAGACCATAATTTTTTCTAGTCCAAAAACTTGGGGGGAGGAGTGTGTGCCCCATATAGCCCTTAATTCACCACCTCTTAATGAAAATATATCGTTACATAAAAATTTAAAATGCGCCCCTTTGGACCTTAATTCACCACCTCTTTGTCACATCCCGACCCGGGGTCCACCACATCCCGGGCCCGCTCCACCATCGTAGCACGATATTGTCCGCTTTGGGCCCCGACTACGCCCTCACGGTTTTGTTTTTGGGAACTCACACTAGAACTTCTCAGTGGGTCACTTATCATGGGAGTGCTCTCGGGCACTACTCGCTTAACTTCGGAGTTCCCATGGAACCCGAAGCCAGTGAGCTCCCAAAAGGTAAAGGAGATGTGAATATACATATAAGGCTTACATGATCCACACCCCTGAGCGATGTGGGATCTTACATCTTAGTGAAGATATATTGTTACATAAAAATATAAAAAGCGATACAACTTGTACTATTAATTAAAATAACTATATTTGTCAACTTGAATAATGAATATATAAGAAAATGTCCAGCATTGTCCATTTAGCTTTATATCTGCTTAAGTAACAGTAACCTGTAATATGATAATTTTATAGAGAGAAATACTATAAACCTTCTCACTTCTGATTGGTTCTAGTTTTTCAATCTCAATTTAGTGCCATTCTTAATAACATTTTAATGATTTTTCGAAGTTCTAAAATATGAAAAGTAATAGTATTATTGTTTACCTATTAGCTAGTTATTTGGTGTTAACTTGTTTAATCATTGTTTGAACTAGTACATGCTTGCCACAATCATAAGGAGTGGTTTCGGCAAAAGCCAATCGACTATATATGGAAGACTCAAGACTGTCATTAATCTTTTCAGGCGAGGGGCTCGAAGAATAAATAATTATCATATGTACCTTTACATTATGTTTGGATGAAGAAATTTAATATTATTAAAGAATTTTAAAATTACTAAAATTTGAAATGACGAGATTTTATTTTTTAGAATTTGTGAATTTTCTTGTTTGATTAACCTAAAAGAACAATGGAATTAAATACATAAATTGTTATTTTTAAACTCTCAATTATAGAAATTGGGAAATGACATCTATTTACATAGAATTTAAAATTAGGAATTAGAGGTCTCAAATTCCAAGTTTTTTTTCACTCATAAATTCTAAATTTCTATGTTTATAAATTCAAACAAGGGAATTGATGCATATCAATTTATAATTCTGACTTTTACCCAAATTCCAAGTTTACTTCCCTCATCCAAACATAGTGTTATCTCTTAGAAGATTACATATAAATTTAAAAGAGTAATATTCTCTTAACAAATAGTTCGATCATATGCCACGTAGTTCTACGATCTAGTAGTAATTTTTTTTACTTGTAAGTGAGAGGTCTTAGGTTCTTTTTTCGCCAAAGACGAATTTAAACCATATTATTGTCACCTCTTAGTGTAAATAATATCATGTGTTATAAAAAAAAAAATTTCAATCACTTTATCATTTAATTTAAGATTATGTCACGTCCATCACTCAGTTCTACGGTTTGGTGATATTTTTCTTCACTTGGAAATGAGATGTCTTAGATTTGAATATCGTAGATGACGAATTCGATACCAAATTAGGCTGCTTATTGTGTAACTTAGTCGAACTCCTCATCCTCTTAATGTAAAAATATCGATCTACTTACAAAAAAAAAAAAAAAAACAAGAAAAAAAAATCATGTCACATCCACGTTCAAAAAAGAATCAACTGTGATGGGTTTTGCACACATCAAAACTTATGATATATCAGTGTTTTGGTCTTTTTCTTCTGCTTTTCTGACAGAGGATTATAAAATTCAAGAATTCATCTCCACATGTAATGGAGAGTATTAGCTTTAACGAGTTCGATACTAAATTATTTTTGGTAAATTATAAGTGTTAACCTAACTCCCTTCTTTAATATCGTTGTAAATAAAATTCAAATATAAATTTCTTATTTAAAATTTATCATCGTCAGCACTAGGGTCTATAGTATTCATCTTAAGTTACAAATGTGAGTTCTTAAATTCGTTTCATAAATAATAGGTTCGATACACATTATTATGACAGTTTCATCGTGTGACTTGATCAAATCCCTCCAACTTTTGAATGAAAAATATATTTGTCTGCAAAATAAAACTAAAAAACTCTTTTTCACAAGCAATTTGGCATTGTACCATATGCATATACATATAAATATATATGCTTTCTCTGGCAAATGGCATCTCTAAATTTTCTCTGCAAAACTGAAGAAAGAGAGGAAAAGAGAAATTTTTTTGCTCATTCGATGAACCGGTAGTGGTAGTTCCAAAATCTAGAAATTCTTATTGGTTGGTTAGCATCAGAGCATGAACCTGATATGGGATGAGGTTGGGCTATGATGTATGTATATGTAAAGTGCCAAGTTTGGCCTCTAAAATAACAACAAACTCATTCAATTAATTAAAGAAATCCCAAACCCTAATGAACGTGTCAGTTACTTAATTTCGATGATTGTGTTTCCCAAAGGCAATATACCAAAAAGTTTGTCTGGAATATGATAATTAACTTACCTAACGATGCGGGTGTAAATTGGCACACGGTCTAAAAATAAAATGAAATACTAAGAAGACTCTATCAAAAATGATACTCTCTTCATAAATTTTATGTCACATCATATTTTTTGCACAATATTGTATGATATTAACATGAAAAATGCTCAAAAATAAAATTTCAATTCTAATTTTACAAGAGGAATGCTAAGGGACTCTCTCAAAAGTATCATGGACTCTCTGCCACCTGACAATTTAACATCAATTATCGTATCAACATTATAAAATATCGTTCCAAAATTATGAAGTGACGAAGAGTCCCCTGTGAGAGGGTCTCATTCACATTACTCTTCCTCTTTTAGTGGCAAACCAATAATTAGGGCATGCACCATGTCCACATATTTTGCTTTTTATAATAATCGAATGCCCTTTTATGCATGTCAATTGCACCTAATAGCACTATCGTTTGACAACCAGAAAAAATTGCACCTAAAAGCTTGAAAGGGCTTGAAAGGGCTTGAAAGTTGGTATTGGTAATAATTCAGTCTATAAAAGTCTATGCTCGCTATTTGGAATTAAAAAAAGTTTAAGGTCATCATTTGCTAAGTAAGGTTTCTAGCCAAGGGATTTTAGTGAACCACTCAGTGCTACACACTCGTTTTCTCATTTAGCACGTACATATTTATCTTTGTTATATAATTCTCGTTTCATTTGCTCAATCTAAACCCCAAGAAAAAATGTACAGAATTTTTTTTTTTGGTAAAAATCACGTCTCTTTTCCTAAACCATATTTACCACAAAAATAAAAATTTAGTAGTAATATTATCAGCCCAACTTTTTCATCAAGTTTAGTTGAGTAATGTTACAGTTACCACATATTTATACAATCTCTCTAATAGAGGTAAGATCCACCAACACATTTGGGTCTTATACAATCTCTCTAATAGAGGTAAGACCCACCAACACATGTGAGTCACATCTCTATCAGAGACAATACAAATAATTGTACAAATATGCGGGAAGAGTGCATTTTTGAGTTTATTTACTAAATAACGTGTTTGTATACATGTTAGAGTCTTACTTTGAAAATAAATCAAGTCTAAAATGAGTACTCCACATATGAATAAATACCATACTCACACATCACTTGTGTAACAAAATTTGGTGTGTTTTACATAACTTTATTTTTTGAACAACCGATATTGTCTACATTAAGGGGGTGGCTTAAGCCTCATAAAGAGTTATCAATAATGTGATTCAAATTCGCCTTTAGCGCGAGTCGAACCTAAAATTTTTCATTTACAAATAAAAAATAATATCATTAGACCGTAATACATCATTTTAAATTAGAGAAAATAGATGGAAAAATATAGGGATTGCTTTTGCACGAGAGAGCATGTGTCAATGTCATTGGCTACCCTACCCCACCCGACCTTCTTTATGTTGTCATGACCATGTGCTATAGGATAGTAACGGAAATCCCTTTAATCATTATCGGTGAAGGTAAAGTTCTGACAACAACTGAGATTTCTGGTGGGATGGAATGTTGTCAATTTTTGATCTTTAAATGGTTGCCAACTCTCCATACTTCAATGCTTCTCAGCAGCTTTTGTTCCAAAGTTATCTTGCTTGAGTAGTTTCTAAGGCAAAGGACAATGCTAGTACAAATTTAACAGTCTATCGCACATTAAGAACTCGTTTGAAAATACTTTTAGAATGATTGGTAGAACTTACTTGCATTTTTACCAAGGATTTGTTCGAAAAGCATTTACACCAATAATGTTTTCAGTTATTTTAAAAACATTTCCAAATGAGTCTCAAATTCATTAATAAATTAGAAAGCCCTAATAACACAACGGTACGACAGAGGATCGAAAAATGTCAACTCCGAGAGCAATAGTCCATGGTTAAATGTTCTTGAATTGCAAGGTTTACCAAACTATATTGCAGGGGCCAAAAGTGAGAGTTGGCCATATAAACTTATTTAAGAATATCAAACCTTCCTAAAATCTCCATCAATCCAATGTTAATTATTTAGACGGGAATGTCCACTGCGTTTATTGCAAACTCATGAGTCTTCTAGATCTTGTTGTTCCTTTCAAATTCATATAAATTGACACGCCAAACCAAAATTAATTGAGATTCCGAACAACCTGAAAAGTTGAAAACGTCAATTCATCAATTTATCTGAATCAAAGTCTAATTATATGAGGGAAAAAGAAAAGAAAGGCATGGGAGTCTAATTATATGATTGTAGATTAGGTTGATACCATTATATGGTCTGACTAAAGTGGGCAACAACTGGCTGGTTGCTCTTTGCTATTTTGTTGGTTGATTGTTCTGTTCTTGTTGGCCCTCTTGGGCTTCTTGTTTGGTACAATATGAACCCAATCAATCACTGTGTAACAAGTCCTGGCCCATTTGAAATTAAAAAATATAAAGTGCCAAAAACCAAAAACTAAAAACCAAAAACCAAAAACCAAACTTGTAGAGCTGGGTACTTCATCGAAGTCAATAATGTGCAGCCATATGTGGTGGGGAGAACATGGATTGAAGACTGATCTGATCTTAAGATTGTTAGGGACAGCATGCCGGAAGGTGATAACATGTCATCATGTTGCATTAGGCGCCGTGAATCGCACATTCATTTTCTTCTTCAGTACATCTTTGTTTATTTCTGGTCTTTTGCTTGAACACAATCAAAACAACATTTGAAGGAAAAATATATATATACAAGTGTGCAAAAGAAAAAAAAATTGTGTGAGGAATTTTTTTTTCTATATATTTCTAGTGGCTTTTGTTGGAAAACCAGGAGTATATAATATTAACAGGTTTCCTAGATTGCAACAGATGTCAAAATGATACATGAGGCAGCCATTGCAGAACAAGAAAAGGATATCTTCTACTCGTTGAAAGACTTAATGTTCTTAAGGTGATAGAACCCAATAACGCAAAACTTTTCTTTACGAGCAGGGAGTCCTTATATAGATCAACATTCACCAACTTCCTTCTATCATGGAGAGTTGGTTTTTGTCAGTTAACAGCAGTTTCATCAAACAAGTGGGATGTAAGTTATCTCACAATTGTTATCCATATTTCCTTAATAATAGGAAGCAGTTTTTTTTTCCACGTTTGCAACTTACGTCAAACTGTATTGTTACCAAATACATTTCATCCTTCACTAAATGATAGTTTAGTCCAATTAAGTTTCTAACATTCTCCCACTTGGACGTAAACTAATCATTTAATCAAAATGTTATCACAATTACAATATTGACTCTTTAGCAATCGCATCCAGTTACACGTAACTTGCTTCACCACATCTACCAGTATCAGTTCAAATGTCGAACTCTAGAAAACCATGTGCAGCTCATTGGCACATGCACTCTAAAATCACTGTCATTTGAATCTAATATGTATGATGTCAAACTTTTAATGAACTTAACATTCATTTTTCTATGATTCAATTCAATCAACTTTATGGATCATCTTTGGATAATCACAGTTCCCTTTACTGAATTAAAATCATATACCACTTTGTGTTATATAAGCTATATATAACTCAGAATAATCACAAAGATTCAGCACATGCATATTTATTACTGCAACTCAGTCTTAAACCATCACTTCTTAATTGTAATGGAATACTAATAATCATGCAAATACAATAAATAAGCATTCGTACATGCAATTCATATAAGAGTTTCTTACTCCCACATTTCAGCAGATTCCAGAGATTCGTGCACACCCATCTTCATGACATGTTCTTTGAATACTCTCACTGCTAAGGGTTTTGTCAATGGATCAACTATCATAGAATTTATCTCAATATGCTCGATCACAACCTCACCCTTTCTCACATGTTCTTTGACTGACAAATATTTGATGTCCATCAGTCTTGTAGCTTCTGACTTCTTATTATTTTTAGAGAAGAAAACGGCTGCCTTATTGTCACAATACAGCACCAGTGGCCTTGAAATTGAATCCACAATTCCCATGAACTTGATCAAATTCTTCAGCCACAATCCTCTCTTTGTGGCTTCAAAACAAGCTATAAATTCAGCTTCCATAGTTGATGTAGCCAAGGCCTTTTGTTTTGCACTTCTCCACGATACTGCAGCTCTAGCTAGGAAATACAAATATCCACTGGTTGATCTTCTATCATCAGTACAACCCGCAAAATCTGCATTAGTATAGCCAAACAGTTCCAAATTATCCACTTTCTTATATACCAGCATGAATGACTTAGTTCTCTGCAAGTATCTTAATACTTTCTTCGCTGCAACCCAGTGTTGTTCTCCTGGATTAGATTGATACCTTCCCAACACACTTATGGCAAAAGCCAAATCCGGTCTCGTACAAACTTGTGCATACATTAAACTCCCAACTAATGATGCATAAGGTTTGTTAATCATGCTTTGTTTTTCTAAGTCATTTCTCGGGCACTGAGACTTATTCAATATATCTCCTTTCCCCATTGGCACTTCTCCATTTGAACATGTTTGCATATTGAACCGATGCAATACCTTCTCTATATATGATCTTTGTGAGAGTCCTAGCAAACCCTTTGATCTGTCTCTAATTATCTCAATCCCCAACACATATGACGCATTTCCCATGTCCTTCATCTCAAAGGTATTGGACAACAATTTCTTAGTTTCATGTAAGAGGTTGATATCGTTGCTAGCTAATAAGATATCATCCACATACAAAACAAGAAATATGAATTTCGAACCACATACCTTAAGATATATGCAATCATCTATTTTATTTTCATTGAAGCCAAGAGACGTGATTTTCTCATCAAATTTCATAAACCATTGCCTGGAGGCTTGTTTCAAACCATATATTGACTTTCTCAACTTGCATACCATATTTTCTTCTCCTTGCTTAATGAAACCAGCTGGTTGTTCCATGAAAATTTCTTCCTCCAAATCACCATTCAAGAAGGCTGTCTTAACATCCATTTGATGAAGCTCTAGGTCATAATGAGCCACCAGTGCAAGAATTACCCGAAGTGAGTCCTTTGTTGAAACTGGTGAAAAGGTTTCTGTATAATCCACCCCTTCAGTTTGTGTGTAACCCTTCGCAACCAACCTCGCCTTTGATAACAGAAACAAATGATTCCAAGATTTCTCTAAGGGAATGAAGATCAAAGAATCCAAGAAAGCAAGAAGAGAAGATTAGAGAGAGAAAGGAAGAAAGAGAGAGCGGAAACGAAATGTCTAACTGTCATTAAATGAATACCAAACGTTTTACACCAGCTTTTATAATACCACACTTCTAACTAACTTGCCTATGTGGCAATCCTCTACATCTCTCCTTATTACATTTTATCATTCTACAAATCAGTGTTTGACACCTGTACTTCAGTTATTACCCCCCCTCAATCACAGCCAAGGGAACCAAGGCTGAGATTGATGCAGTGTTTAAGAAATACAGGACTGTGAAGACCTTTAGTTAGAATGTCTGCGACCTGATCATCTGTGGAGACATAATGCACGACAATATCTTTCTTTTGTACCCTTTCGCGAACAAAGTGATAGTCCACATCAAGATGCTTAATTCTGGAATGGAAAACAGGATTGGTACTAAGAGATAGGGCAGAGATATTATCACAGTATAACTCAGGAGGAGCATGTAAGAACTGATTGAGATCTTTCATTAGCGACCGTATCCAGCACACATCCGCTGCACAATTAGCTAAAGCTTTATATTCTGCTTCTGTTGAACTATGGGACACAGAAGATTGCTTCTTGGACTGCCATGAGATGGGATTAGACCCAAGAAAAACTACATACTCGGTTACTGACCTCCTTGTGTTGATATCAGAAGCCCAATCAGCATCTGAGTATGCTGAAATATGGATATGAGGATCTGAATGATAGGTAATGCCACACTGTAATGTCCCTTGAAGATAGCGCAAGATTCTTTTTACTAAGAACATGTGTGCATCAGTGGGATTTGTCATATACTGACACACAACATTCACAGAGTGAGCAATATCAGGCCTGGTGAAGGTCAAATATTGAAGTGCTCCAACAATACTACGATAAGCACTTGGATCAGTCAAAGGTTGGCCCTCAGATAGGAGTAACTGAGTATGTGGTTTGGAGGGTGTTGGTGCAGGCTTACAACTCTCCATGCCTGCTCTTTTGATAAGATCTTTGGCATATTTGGTCTGACTAAGAAACACATCCCCATTGTTTTTGTATTGAATATGCAGACCTAAGAAATAAGTCAGCATCCCCATGTCTTTTAAGTCGAATATCTCACTGAGTGCAGCAATCACATCTTGGACTTTGGTAATGTTCGAACCTGTAAGTATAATATCATCTACATATAGGAGTAGAATGATAATATCCTTATCATCTGTCTTAATAAAAAGACTTGTGTCAGACTGAGAAACCATGAATCCCAGAGAGGGTAACACACCTGTGAACTTAGCATTCCAGGCTCTTGGAGCCTGCTTGAGACCATACAATGATTTAATAAGTTTGCAGACATGATTTGGAGTCTTGGAGTCCACAAAGCCCTGGGGTTGCTTCATGTATATTTCTTCCTGCAATTCCCCATGAAGAAATGCGTTCTTTATATCTAGTTGTCTAAGTTCCCATTTGTAGCTTGTAGCAAATGCAAGGATGAGGCGCACTGTAGTGTGTCGGACCACGGGACTAAATGTCTCGGAGTACTCCAGACCATGTTCTTGTGTATAACCTTGAGCCACTAAACGTGCCTTGTACCTTGATATACTTCCATCAGGATTTTTCTTCAATTTGAACACCCATTTACTTCCAATAATAGTTCTATTTGGTGGAGGAGGAACAAGAACCCAAGTCCCTTGTCCTTTAAGAGCATCGAATTCATCCTGCATAGCATGTTGCCAATTGGAGTTTGTAGCTGCTACTTTAAAATTCTTTGGTTCTTCATATTCCATACTTTCAGCCAAAAAGGAAAATCCATCATAGCACATAGAACCATCATCAATATGCAAAGGCTGTAACTCAGGTAGATTAGCATAGCACGCAGCATAATTTCTTCGGGCAATTGCTCTAGTTTGAAGTCTTGTTGTCATAGAATGTGACCTAGACTGATCAGCAGGAATAGAATTAGAGGATGGATTCCAATCACTCACAGAGATAAGAAGTAATACCTGAAGTTGTGTTGAATCTTGGACAGGTAACAAGGATTGAGTGAGATCTTGTATAGGAGTAGGCTGCTGTGAAGTTACTGACTCTGACTCCTGTGTTTCAGATTCCTGTCTATGAAGTGTAGAATGTGAAGGATCAGTAGAGCCAGACATCTGCTGCAATGAATCTATAGACTGCACATAATCTGTAGATCGTCTGTCATATGCACTTGGATCTGATAGTTGAATTATAACTGGAGTGGATTTAACCAACTGTGGTACAGACCCACTACTAGGCATCACTGAAGTTGTACACTTTGCAGGGAATACAAACTCATCATGGATTACATGCCTAGACAATATAAGCTTTTGAGTCTGTAGATTGTAACAAATAGCTCCCTTATAACCTGAAGCATATCCTAAGAATATACACATTGAGGTTCGAGGTTGGAATTTACTGTCATTATAGTGTCTTAAGTATGGAAACACTGCTGAGCCATATACTTTTATATCCTGCAAAGATGGATGTTTATCACATAGACAGAAATAAGGAGAATTCATTTGTAAGGACTTAGAAGCCATTCTGTTGATTAAGAACACAGCATGTGCACAAGACAGATACCAAAACTTCTGTGATAACCCAGCAGCATTCATCAAAGTTATTGCTGTTTCAACTACATGCCTATGTCTTCTTTCAACCAAGCCATTTTGTTGAGGAGTGTATGGACAGGAAATTCTATGAACCATTCCTTTCAACTGCATAAACTCTTTGAATGAATTACTTATAAACTCACCACCCCCATCTGACTGCAAACATTTTATTTGTACTCCAAACTGAACTTCAATGTATTTATAAAACTTAACAAAGATGGAAAACACTTCTGATTTATTATATAATGGAAAAATCCACATGTATCTTGTACAATCATCAACAAATACAACATAGAACCTATACCCTTCTAAGGACTTAACTGAAGAAGGTCCCCAAACATCTGTATGGATTCTATCAAAAGGTAAGATACATCTAGATGATTCACTATCAAAAGGTTTTCGAGTAATCTTCCCATGAATACAATCTGTGCACATCTTATGCTTACTATCTAAAGAACCTGGAATATGAGATTTAGCTAACATAACTGCCATGACTTCATTTGTAGGATGTCCCAGCCTTTGGTGCCAAAGAGAAGACTTGATCAGCTGACCAACAAACGCACTTGGAACTGTCCATGATGACACAGGAATCTGAAACAACTCTTGAGGTCTACTCCTTCCTTTGTACAAGATCTCCCTTGTCACCTTGTCCTGCACAAAGAAACTTACATCATCACAGATAAACCAGCATCTGTTATCTTTACACAATTGCTTTACAGACATTAGGTTCACAGCAAGAGAAGGAACATGTAACACATTGTTCATTATAATAGAATGAGAAGGTGTTTTAATAATAGCAGAACCGGTGTGTTGTATTGGCAAACCTTGACCATTTCCAATTTTAATTTTCTCTGAACCTTCAAAAGGAGAAAATTGATGTAAGCTAGCAAGATCAGATGTCATGTGGTGTGATGCTCCTGTATCCATAATCCAACTAGCTGCATTAGAGTAGAATGGTGAGGCCTGAGCATTCATTCCTTGCAGGGCAGGTTGTATTTGATAAGAAGGATCAGGTACAGGTATATGCTGTGGAGGAAGAGGCATTCCTTGCATTGCAGGTGGATGTAGTTGACACGAATAGTGAGCAACAAAATTCTGAGGTGGTTGAGCATAGCCCTGTGGTTGAGAAGGTAATGGAGGTTGACCAGGGAATGTGGATGAAAGAGAAGCAGGAGGTCCAGATGGTTGATAAGAGTAGTTTCCCCTATGATAGCATTCAAGTGCACTGTGTCCCCTTTTACCACAAATCTGACATTCAGTATGAAAATGTGGTGAGGTATTCTGAGTAGTTCTGTAAAAACAATTAGGAGCTGTATGTCCTCTTCTCTGACAGATTTGACATTCTGGATATAAGGTAGTTCTTGACTCAGTGTTCCCATTCCAACTATTATTGCTCCTGTAATTCGACCCTCTTCCTTTAAATCCTTGCCTGTAAGTGTTATTTCCCTTTGACTGTCCGCCATTATAAAACCTTTGTTGATTTGCATTATACTGCCCTGAAGATTGGTGGTGCCTTGAATTATCTTGCGAATGCTGTTCTAAGTTGCCAACAAATCCACCTCCTGAACCATAAGAACTCGGATCTGAAAAATAAGCAGGTTGTCCCATTTGAGACTGTGGAAACGATGACATTTGCTGTGGCAAAGGAGTAGCCGTAATTACACCGCCTGTAGCAGATGGCTCATTTGGAGAAGAATTGGAACTGGAAGCACCATTGCTATACGATGAAGACCCTACACCACTGCTATTTCCTTGCACATACAGAGCAGCCATATTTTGATTCAACGAGCTCATCACCACATCATTTTCCCGTTCAGCTCCAATTAATAAGGCTCTAAATTCCTTCATAGTAACAGTAGAATCTCTCGCAAGTATAACAATCCTAATAGTTGCATATTCTTTTGGCAACCCAGCCAGAGCTGCAATCATCACATCATTATCTGAAATATATTCCCCAGCAGCTATTAATTGATCTCTTAACAACTTGATCCGTAACAGATATCTATCCATTGAATCCCCACCTTTCTGAACTGTGTGCAACTCCGTTTTCAAGTGATTAACCCCTATCCTAGATACAGAAGCATACCTTTCTTCCAGGTTTGTCCAAGCTTCAGCAGCAGTCTTGCACCCTATAACATATTCTATAGCATCATCAGTCAGCGTTGCTATCAACAAACTTAATAGTGACAAGTCTGTAGTCTCCCAATCTTGAAAAGCAACAGTCCGATCTTTGGTAACCCCAGTTTCTGCGTCGACCACAAACTTCGATGGACAAGGTGACGAACCATCAAAATGATCGAACAATTTATACCCTTTTAATACAGACTTGAATTGAAAAGACCATTTGGTGTTTGTGCTCACCAAGTCGAATAGTCAACATACCCAACAATCCCTCAATTCTCACAGACGCAGTCATTTCTAATAGCTTGCTAGAATCAACTGAACAACCAAACAACTAAATTCTTGAATTAATCTTCTTGGCGAAATCAACTTTTCTGAAATTAACACTACAAACTAAATCAAACTTCTTGAATCAATGGCATTGGCCTTCAGATTCCTACTTTCGCATAGAGTAACGGCATTGGCCTTCTTCAACATTCAACATAATATCTCCACAAAAAAATACAATCAATACTACAATCTACTCACATATATCAGATCGACCCAAACAATACTACAAGATAACATGCAATCAATATAGATTCACTGTAAACATAGAACCTGAATCTTCTGCGGATTTCACCTCGACTACATATAAAAGCCCCAATTCGCCATATAAGATCTTCGAAACAGCCAAGAAAAATCCCAAATTCGCCAAAAAGAATTTCCAGATCGCCAAGAAAACCCAAAAATCACCAGAAAAATTTACACCCCATTATGCTTCCAGCACAGAATCTGGAAACACACCACGATCGTCGGCTCTGGATACCATGATAACAGAAACAAATGATTCCAAGATTTCTCTAAGGGAATGAAGATCAAAGAATCCAAGAAAGCAAGAAGAGAAGATTAGAGAGAGAAAGGAAGAAAGAGAGAGCGGAAACGAAATGTCTAACTGTCATTAAATGAATACCAAACGTTTTACACCAGCTTTTATAATACCACACTTCTAACTAACTTGCCTATGTGGCAATCCTCTACATCTCTCCTTATTACATTTTATCATTCTACAAATCAGTGTTTGACACCTGTACTTCAGTTATTAGCCTTATGTCTTTCAACCTTTCCACGTGAGTCTTTCTTTGTTTTAAAAACCCACTTATTTCCAATTGGTTTAACATTGGCTGGTGCAGGAACTAAAATCCATACGTGATTTGTTTGCATGGATCTCAATTCTTCATGCATTGCTTCCAACCATTTATCAGATTGCAAGCTGTCCATCGCTTCTTGGTAAGTGGCTGGATCATCAGACACACCCTCATTCATTTCAACCTCATGATAATACACCAAATAGTCATCAGGGATGGCTGACCTTCTGGCTCTTGGTGGTAATACCCTTCTATCATTTATCACCCCTTGCATTGAAGAACTCATTGGTACCTGAGATGAAGAAGCCACATTTATTGGGCCAACATTAGAATTCAGTGGCACAACATTTGTATTTGTTTCGAGTACTTGAACTTGATCATTGTGGGAGGTTGCTGCAACTCCATTGAACCTTCAAAATTTTGATCTTCTCGAACACTTCTTTCCTCTTCAAAATCAAAGGATGACAATGTCTGTAAACTGCTCGATGCTTCCCCATTCTCAATAAACTTGGCACTGTTGGATTCAAAAATTCTGTTCGAAAGGTTTGGTGCATAGAATCTGTAGCCTTTAGATTTATCAGGAAACCCTACAAAATGACAAGAAATGGTTCTAGAATCCCTTTAAAAATTTCTTTTGCAGTTCAAAAATCACATTTTTATCTCATTTTTATTTTTAAAATATGTAAATGCGAGTTTTACTCTAAAATGTGAGACGTAAGTTGGAGATTACATATACTTTAACCGACGGGCCCACCTCCTAAAGATGTAAATGTGGTTCTTTAGTACAACTAATATTAGGAATGGGGGAATTGAAGACAAGTTCTCAACTATATATAGATATTGTTCTTAACTATTTGAGGATAAGCGTCTCACTAGTTGTGTCAATGTCTCAGTCAACTCATGCTAAAAATAATCACTTAGTAGTACGGTCTAGTGATATTCATCTTCACTTGTAAGTGAGAGTTCTTAGGTTCGATTCTTGCTAAAGACGAGTTTGAACATTATTTGCTAGCCCATTGTGAAGCTTAGTCCATTCTCTTATCCCCTTAGTTTAGATAATATTATTTGCTTAAAAAAAAATTATGCTGAAAACGAATACCAATGTTTAACCATGTGGGTTTCTTTGGAATTAGCTTCCAGAATCACTAAAAGCATTTTTTTTACAATAAAAAAAGGCTACTAACCATGACAGAATAACGCTTCCCAAAAAATCACTTAAACTTAAATTATAATAAGAATATCCACGTGTTTGTAATAAAATCATTTATAACATAATGTTGTAAAATCGAAGGTGTGTGCAGTGGAATAAATAAAACAAAACACAAAATTTACGAGGTTCCTCTACAGTTAGTGTGACTGGAGTACGTCATCGGAGCAGCATGGTGCTTTCATTTATAATCTGGAATAATAAGATTACAAAGATAACTCTCTCTATTCTCTCCTCTTTTTTTCTTCTCTCTGCCCTGAGCCTTGTGGCTTCTCTCTTCTTCCTCTCTTCTTCCTTCTTTCTTTTCTCTCTTTCTCAGTCGTATGGCTTTTTGTTTTTGTGTCTATCTGCTATCCTCCTTCTCATCAATTTTATAGGCAAAATTTTAGACAAAGTTGCAGTGGGAGGACTGTCGAGTGTGATGAGTGGGGTTGTAGTGGGTTGGCCATCTACACATTGAATGACTTATAATATTACAACACTCCCCTTGGATGACTATAAGCTGTGACGCCGTTGTTGGCTACCACTCAAATCATTTTCACTTGGCTTATCTGTCCCTCAAGTAGAAATGGCATGTTCTCTAGTTTTCCCCAGGCAGATGTGGCATCTTCTCTGGAAAGCCTTAAAACCCCCTTATGAATTTCTCCCCCTGATTTCAAATTCTTTATGCTGATGTTTCACCCAAAGATGATATACCTTTTTCACTTGATTTACTTGTTGTTGACTTTCCACAACTTGATCTTGAATTGGGCTGGACGGTCTTCTGCTAGACTTCCTCCAAATGTCTGAATTTACTTCTTTTATCTGGAGCTGAATTTGATTCAGTGGTGGTGGACACTTGATCTTGAATCGGACTTATGATTCATTCAAAGGCCTTGGGACTTGTTCTTGAATGAAATGGAACCATGAGCAGCTCCACGTGACAAGTGATCTTCGGCTCTGTCGGGGATGGATCGACACATGTTTTGTTGTGCTTGTCTCCACATGCTTCAATGTATCATTTTCGTTTGACTTATCTGTTCACTTTGCAGAAGTGGTATTTTTCCTGGTTTTCTTCCATGCATGTGTGACATCTTCTCTTACAGTATTTGTCCCCTGATGCAGGAGTGGAATGCAACCCTTGCATTTGAACGGTCATTCATAACATCATTTCTTAGCGACTCATCATACTTGGCAGCTTCAGTGTAAATAACCAACATCATATCAACAGTTGAAGATGAGTACTTGAGAGCAATGCAAGGTAAGCAACCAGGCAAAGGTTCCGGGCAATCAATTCCAGATCGGAAGCTTGATTCCAAGTGGCGACTGATTGCTCTCTTTCTCCTTATCTTGCAGATAAGAACAAGGACAAAGGAAATGACATGGAAAAAACATGATATAGATAACCTTACTTTCGACCGTGATGATATGAGATACTCTTGATCTAGAGTGACTTGTTTTGAAGAGGTATTCTCTGAGAGAGAAAACTGAGTATTTCGATATGCTTTGTTGAAGATGCATTCTCAGAGATGAGGAAGAGTTAGACATTTTTCAGGTCTGCCTTGCCATAGAGGACGGAGGTCGACATATATAGGGATTTCTCAATAGCAAGTAGTGGTGTTGTGCCTTTACTCTTGTCAGCAATTGTGGTGTAATTAGAACAGTAAGATTCACGCGTTTTCAGCTTTGTCAAAGATTTTTGATAAAGTTGCATGTGATATCCAAAAATTCTGAGATTGCGTATGAGAAATGTTAACTGACTTTATGCAGGAAATCTGGCTTTTGAAATTTGGAGAGCGGTGCCTCTTCGATCTTTGAACAAGTGGCTCTGTTGCATCTTTTTTTTTATAGAGGCATCAATTGTGCTCAAAATGTATGCTCGGAAAACTGCTGCATGTAGAATTTTCCCTTTCTTGCACTTTTGAGATTTTATGTTCATCATTTCTGAAAATGGCTTGCCCATCTAACCTTTGTTTAGATTTGAGTCTCGGGAGGGATACAGACGAGCCGCATCAGGATAATATATGGCGCCCATCCTTCTTATCTTCTAATGGTCCTCTTACAGTTGGAAACTTTGTGATGAAGGATAATACAAGTACTATACAGTAGTAGCTAGGAATATTCTCACTCCAAAGGATAATAGAATCATTTCAAATTGATCTGATGAGTCGGCTATTCAAGACTCATTGGCGCTCAGTGTTAAGTGTGTTGGCTCAATTTCCGATATGGGTCAACGCCTACTTGCTCGAACTCACCAAGTTGAATCATTGACGGCTGAGGTGGCAAGTCTTAAACAAGAGATCAGAGGGCTCAAGCACGAGAATAGAGTGTTACACATGCTTACAAATAGTTACTCAACGAGCATGAAAAGAAAGCTCAACCAGCTGCTGAAATCCGAAAGTCGGACTCAAAGTGACAATCAAAGGTTCGAGGCTTTATTCCAAAAACACCTATTCTCGTCGTCATCTGGAGTAAATATTAATTAACCACTTGAGTGTTCAACTAATGATCTTCAATCCTCACGAGGATGAATGATTTTTCTTAGTGTCTAAATATTAATTAACCACTTGAGTGTTCAACTCATGATCTTCAATCCATATGGTTTTTTAATACCATAAACATCATGGATAAGATTCTTGTTGGCATATTGTTTGATCTGCAGCTCGAGACAATATTTCCTTCAACACTTTATAATTTTTCTAGACTCTTCAGGAGTTTCAATTTAATATCATCAACTCTTGCAAGAGATTTTAGTATATAGCAACAATATCATAATGATAGTAATCACTAAGGCAATTTATACCATTCATTGGTATTGAGTACATAATTTATGTTTTTCCTTTTCAGAGCTTACTTCAAGCAATTTAAATCCTTCAGGGATTTTCTACACTTCATGACACATTACACTTCATGACACATTTTCCTTTGGAGTTTATACAGAGCAATTTGCTCCCATGTATACTTGAGGGATTTACTTATGGAGATATAATGTGGGCAACTCACAACCCTTCGTATATAATTCTTCATTCATATGAACTCGTTTACAAGAGTATAATTTCAGGTTTCAATTAGTAACCTTGTGTCATATCATGTGAGTGTATTTTACTGTATGACAAATGCCCAATGTAATCTCCTTGGTTCAACATCTTTTGGCGATTTGTACAATAGGTCCATTTTCCACGTTCTTGGTAAATTGATATGGAATTGCCTTTCTCCATTTTTGGCCAATAATTTTTTTTCTTTTTTGTCGACGAACAAAAGAACGCAGCTCAATATCCACAGCTCGTTGATGAATTTAATAGCTACTGAAAAACCAAAATTAACATTGGTAATCATCAATTCGTGATCCCATATTCTCATGTGCATGCACATGCATAAAAGCTTTTCATTTCTTTGGATATCCATTTCCTCTTCAAGGGCATTACACTATCTCTTATAGGATAGCTATAATTTAGAGAATGCGGATCATAACCTCTTCTTGAGCGTTATAGAGCTTGGATTTTAATCTCCACTTTCGAGAGTTGAGTCATTGGAACCTATACGTCTATCATGGTTCATGCATGAGACATCAAAATTCCCATGTTCGTAGATTGTCCTTTCTGGGACATATATCCATACGGCGACTGTCATGCTTTCAACATGTCAACAGTTATGCTTTGATAATGCAATAGTTCAGTAGTGTCATATCCTTCTTCTTTCTAATGACTGAACCTTCTAAATCTAAGGGTCTGCCACGTTTCAGGCGTGCAACAGATAAATGATTTGATGTCACATTAATTCTTGTAGGCACATTTGTAGCTAGTATATATGATTTTATCACTTTCTTTGCATCATTAAATGCATATGGCATTTGATTTGCACATCGTTGCATCATTCAATTATTCTCCCTTCATTTTTCTCATTGATTGTTTTGTGAATCAAAATAAGGCAAATTCTCTTCGTTCTTCTGGAACGGTCTTTTCTCATCGTTCTTTTAGAACGGTATTTCTCCCCATAACAGCGGGAAAATTATCTTATCAAAATGACATCCCGCAAATCACGCGTTAAACATATCCTCAGTCAAGGGTTCTAAATATTGAATGATAGATGATGAATCCAACATAAATTCCCAGTTTGCGTTGATGCCTTATATTAGTACGTTGTGGCAGTGCAATAGACACATAGATAACTTAACAAAAACTCGTAAATGTGTAATGTTTGGTTAGTGCCCAAACACGAGTTGTACTGAGAAGTATTGATGGTTGGCAACATGTGTCAACCGAATGCATCATATAAAATTTACATGTCCCCATATGGAAATTTTGTTTTCATGAGCAGAGCGCGGGTAATCAATTTCATCCGCTTAATAAATGTTTCTGCTAAACCATTTTGAGTATGAACATGAGGAATATGGTGTTCAACATCAATGCCCAATGACATGCAATAATCATCAAAATTTTGAGATGTAAACTCTCCAGCAAATAGCATTATATCATCATTTACATACATCAAGGAACTTCTGGTCCTTATTTAATAGTATGAGACTCTTATGACTTTTATTACAATTAAGTTGTGGCACTCCGGCTTTTCAAACTTAAGGTACTCATCAAGAAACTTCACGTCTGATCTTGATGATCAAGGGACTTCATGCCCAATCTTTTTGAACGATGGAATTTCGGGTTCAATCATTTTTATATGATGAGGATCAAGAAACTGTAGGTTCTGATCTGATCAAGGAACTTCAGGTCCTGTATATACTTATCGTAACAAAAGATAAGTACATAAATAAATTAAAGCAATATGTGGTAATTCCAGCCATGGTAAATAAATTGCTTTTAAGTAAATAAACCTTGTGACAAGGACTTTGATTCAGCACCATTCACATAAATATCAAAGCTTTAAAGTAAAGGGTAATAATTCTACCCACTGTAAATAAACAGAACTTGTGATAGGGTTTTAAACCAACACCATGCACATAAATATGCCAACATAGAAAATGCAATAATTAAGTCCTCATCTTTTGCTTTTTCCTTTTCTTGGTCTGCCACTTTCTTTTGTTTCATCCATTTTATTTTTGTTATTATTTCACAGTTCTTAAGTCATTTTAGTTACTCAAGAAATAATAGTAACAATAAGTTCCAATTGGTGTTCCTCGTCCAGTGAGTTTCAAAAAAGTCGAAATGGTTCTATAAGTTTTGGAGTCAAGAGTGTCTGCAACTTATGAGAAGATCAAACCGTTAGATTTAGTTCAAATTTTAGTATGATATGGATAAGAGGATACCGAACAACTTTCGTGAAGAAACAATTTCGATCTGAGCTACCAAAATATAGTTTTGGTACTCATAAGGTGCCTGTCCAATTTTCTGCGGAAATTGGAATCTGGTTTGGTATTTCAGGCATCTGTAATGATCGCACCGTTGGAATTTTTTGAAAATTTTATATGTTTTCGGTACTGGGTGGACAAACAACTTTTAAGAAGAAAGTATTTCAATCCGAGGTCTGCAAATTAGAGTTCCGAGGCTGTTTATATGGCTGTTAGATTCTCTACGAATTTTGAGTCTGTATTCTTTTGCTTCTGCAAAGGATGACATACAGTCATACAACATATATATATTTGCTTCAGGGAAATCAGTAGTACAAAGATTTTAAGATGAAATGAAAATAATTTCTTATCTGTGAGATTCCAGGCGACAGAGGTGAACAGGATTTGTGGCGTTGTGCTTTCCACTGACACGAGAGCTTCTCGTGCTGATAACGTGTTGTGAAATCGACGGTGTGTGGAATGGAATAAATAAAACAAAACACAAAATTTACGAGGTTCCTCTACAGTCAGTGTGACTGGAGTACGTCATCGGAGCAGCAGTGGTGCTTTCATTTATAATCTGGTAAGATTACAAAGATAACTCTCTATATTCTCTCCACTCTTTTTCTTCTCTTTGCCATGAGCCTTGTGGCTTCTCTCTTCTTCCTTTCTTCTTCCTTCTTTCTTTTATCTCTTTCTCAACCGTATGGCTTTTTGTTTCTGTGTCTATCTACTATCCTCATCAATTTTATAGGCAAAATTTTAGACAAAGTTGCAGTGGAAGGACTGTAAAGTGGGATAAGTGGAATTGTAATGGGTTAGCTATCCACACACTGAATGACTTATAATATTACAACACAAACTTTTTTAAGCAAAAAAACTTCAAAAAAATAATTCTGAAGAGCTCACGTCTATGTTTAAATCTCATACCTCAATCATAAAATATCAAAACTCTTATGGGGCCTCACCCGTACGCATGTGGGTGTTACTTGAGATGCCATTAGCCCAGTAAGCCCATATGTGGTGATATTTCATTATGGGATATAATATCCACACACTCTTTTTACTTCACACACTTCTTTCTAATTTTTGGATCAGATGAAAATTAACAAGAAGTGTGTGAGAATGAAAAAGGGGTGTGTAGATACCACACCCCTCCGTTATTTCCTCCACACTTTATGCGGTGGTGATATTATTGAGAGTTGTCCCACATCGGTGAGGGACAATGTTTGCTATGTACTTATATGATTTTGGGCTACTTCCCATATTGCCAATTGGTTTTACGGTGGAACCCTAATTTCATCATGGTATCAGAGCGGGTTGTCCTCGTGTGAAACCAAACGGCCACACGCGATCCACGTCACCCAATTGTTGTCCATGTGTAGGCTTGAAAATCCACCACACGTGTAGGCTGTGTTGAGAGTTGTCCCATATTAGTGCGGGATAATGTTTGCTGCCATGTAATTATATGATCTTAGATTACTTCCCACATTGTTAATTGATATTACGGTGAATCCTAATTTCATCAGATATTTCTGCCATCGCTTGTTTGCTAGGTAAAAGCAAAAAAATTTGAGACTTTCTCTGCTCAAATCCCCTAATGATTGAAAACACAGAACAATTTTCTGGATTCCCGATCATATCTTTCAGTGTTTCATTTAGTGTTATATATTTGAGATTTTGCTACTAATTATTGTTTGTGCAGATGAATTTGGCTATCAATCATTGCGGCAGTCATGGCATTAACGCTTTCACTATTTCAAGCTGCAAGCATGGCCAGAAAACTAGTCACAGTGAGTAAAGTATAATTATAATTAGAGATATTCATCAATTTTCCCCCTTAACTTGTGATCATTGGTCAATTTCCTCCCTTAACTTTAATTTTGACCAATTTCCCCCTCAACTTTCATAATTAGTCAATTTGTATCATGCTGTTAATTTTTTTTAAAAAAAAATTCCATTATTATTATTTTTTATCAATCTTTCTAATAACTTTCAACAAAATACTAAAATTAACATAAACTCACCTGCATAATATAGGGTAAAATGTACTAAAATATAATACAATTAGTATGTGATATGGGTTGATTATAAGAAAAAGTTATGAATCGGGTTTAAAGCATGTAGAATAAGAAATAATAATCCTAAATCCATGGATCAAACCTATTTCAATAAAATGAGTTATTCTTAATAAGGAGTTGAAAATTATGAATTGACTAGCCATTTTTGCACTAAAGCTCAATTCTTCGCAATTTACTTGAACTTAGCTTTCACTTTTATAAAGAAAAATGTATTCACATACAAAAATTTACACATCAATCCTTTTCGTTATCAATTTTGTATAGTAAAAAATCAAATAAAATTACTCCATATTGATTTATTATGACTAATAATACTATCTATGATAAATTGTAAAATTGTAAAATTCTAAATTTTAATCTATTTGTAATAGGATAAAGATATAGGAAAATAATTAACATACATCTTATTTAGTTTCTTACACACTTATTTAATTATGACCAAATTAAAAAAATTAACCGTAGGGTGCAAATTGAATAATTATGAGAGTTGAGGGGAAATTGGCCAAATTAAAGTTTAGGGGGGAAATTGACTAATTATGAAAGTTAATGGGGGAAATTGGCTAAAATTAAAGTTAAGGGGGGAAATTGACCAATGGTCACAAGTTCAGGGGAGAAATTGATGAATACCTCTTATAATTATCAAGTTCAAGTTTGGAATTTTTTGTATATATTTGTATAGATTTCATGTGGGTTTTACTGCTAATGCAATATTATAACATAATTGTTTCTCAAATTTTTGTTTTGAAGGGAAAAAATATAGGGATGTGCTATCCACACACCCCTTCTCACAAATTCCTTGATAATTTACGTCTGTTGATCTTCTTCAATTCATCCGATCCAACAGCAGAAAATTAAAAAGGTGTGTGAGAAGTAAAATGGGGTGTGTGGATATCACACCCCAAAATATATGGTACCCATCAGAATGCTGAAGGGATCTGCTTCTACTTGTACACCTCAGGAGGCTTGCCAAGATTTTGCATCATTGGCAAACACTGATACAAGTAGCAGCTTCCCAATTATGACTTTTGTAAATTCCATAGCAGGTAACAAGCCTTTCTCTTTCACAGCTCCGCTCAACATGGATTAACTTATCTTTTTTTTATTTTTTTCTCTTCCAAAGAAGTGAACTTTCATATCTATAATGAAAAGGTCCAACTTCAAAGGTAGAGACATATAAATGGGAGCTTTTTTCCTTTGTCTTCTGGATACCGTATAGAATTTGTGAATATTTATACTCTTCAAACTGTGTGAAAACTGCTGATATTTAGTTTATTCATTGCGATTGCATGAACTCTATAAACTTACTTGTAACTGTGATAATTTTTTACGATATTTGTTTCAGCGGCGAATTTGATCTTCACAGACATGGCAAAGGCTAGCATGCACTGTTTCTCATTGCTTGTTCGTCTTTACAGTTTGGCAGTTATTTTTGGGGCTGGGCTTGTGACCAGCCTTTCTCCTTGTACTCAGTGTTCAACCGCTGACCCTAGGTTACATAGGTAAGCATATCTTTTATCTCATGGATATGGAGACAAATGTATCATGTGTAATGCTGATATGAATTTATTCGAATCATACAGGAGCATTTGGTTCAGGGAAAAGCAAGGCAGAGGTGATAACTTGCTACTTTTGATTTCCTTTGTTACTCTCTCTCTCTCTCACTCTCTGTCTGACAGATCGACACACACATGAACACATTTCTAACAATAGCATGACGTTAATGTTCCTTTTTGGTCAGGATCTTGGGAATTCGATTGCGTTCTCATTAGGATTGGCAACTACACTTACTTTTAGGCATAGGAGCGTCATTCGCTGGAAAGGCATATGGACAAACAGGGCAGGGGTTACCTTTGACCGCTTCAGGTTTAGCTATTATTACGGGCTTGAATCTGCTTGAGGTATTCATTCATGTGCCAACGTTGTTCTATTCCGCCTAGAATGTGTATTGGATATTATCTATCACTTTGATTGACCAGGTCCCTTATTCTATGCCCATCATCTTATGGGTTGACGTTACAGGTAATTGAACTACAGCTCCCCTCATTTTTTTAGCAATTTTGATGCCAGGGCTGCTGCTGCTAATTTCCCTTCAAGTAATTACCTACCATAAATTTTTAGATTTTTGTGGTTTACATAAAGCTGGTTGTCCAAATGATCTTACAAGTTTCAACTTGGATGTATTAGGCGTGCAAGCATATCTAGCTGGGCTTACATTTGCTTTAGCTGCCTCACTGTGAGTACACCAATGCTGGCCACTCTGCTTGGATATGTTGCTACATCTAAGGTAAACTCAAATGTTTGACATTTCCTTTGAGCTCTCAGTTTTCTTCAGATTACTGATAGCAAAAACTGTATTTTTACCTTTGTGAACGCTCTAATAGCCTGGCATGGTTGGAATCTCTTACTCTTGATAGGAGATGGATAGATGCAGAACAATCTTTACATATTTAGTACAAGTTCTCCGCTAATGCTTGAGAGACACGACTGATGCTCTTGGACCAGTTGTTAAACTCCCTTAAGAACCCTTTGCTAACCGGAGGTTAGGGGTGACCACATTTTTGGAGGAAAAAACCAGTATTTTATTTTAGTGCAGATCAGTTGCAGTTAGGCAGATGATGTAGGAGGGTCATTCTATATTCCTTCGGTGTTGCTTATTGGTCTCAACCAATCATCTCCAGTATTTCATATATATTTCTTATTCATCCTGATATCATCTTACAGCATGCAAATTCAAAACAGTTAGCAAAAAAAATTAATAATAACAGAGAGCATATCGGAGTTTTGGGAGTCATTTATCAAAAGTTGATGCTTTCAGTACTTTTTTTTTTTTTTTGTTAGCTTGCTCTCAGTACTCTTTGCCAGCTTAAGCTTTCCCTTTCTGTAGTTTGTTTACATTGCAAATGTTATTAATTGAAGTTGGCAAACTTTATTGTAGAACCCCGTTATAGGAGGCAGCTTACTTTTGACGTACACAAGTGATTATGTTGCTCCTCTACTTCTTGCTGCTTCTTTTGCTGGGGAACTGCAGGTAATGTGGCCTAACACTTTTTGGATTAGTTGTAAGTTCTGTAGAAAAGAACCGGGACTGAAAGCTTCCACCATATTTCTTTGTTGTTCTATTCATCTGCCCTCTGGTGACTGGCCTCATATTAAATATTTCATGGCTTGTTGAAAATCTGCCTAGCAATGCTGGCAACTTTAAATCGTAGTTGTTTCTGCGTGAACCAGTGCATTCAATATTTTGTTTCAAATTCTTGATTAATTAGAGTGAATGGCTATCACATTCCGCTTCAAAGTTTTGTTTTTCGTTTTCCTGAGCAAAACCCTTGTATATGCAGAGCCTGGTTTCATTTCGCAAATTTTCAGCATGGATCAATCCAATCAGGTAAGTTCTCAATACCTTAGTTTCCGTTTTTTAATTCTTCGAAACTTGTTAGTACATTTCAGTTCCCCGTGTAATAGAAAAGCATTCACCCCCATCCATTGGTTATTGACTATTCTGGTGATAGACAATTAGACATTTATATTTTACAACTTTGTCTATCATCAATGCCCTTCCTAATGAGCAATTGGCGATTCTCTGGCCATCGCAAGGCAACTAGGACATCGTATGAGCTATTTTCTCATTTCTCAACTACCTGAGAGGTCGCTGCACGGCTTTCACTAACATGTTTGAATTTTGTTGTCTTAACAGCGGTGCACTTTTGTTAGGAGGGGGTGTATATACTTTCTTGGATAAGCTTTTCCCAGTTACAATGGCAATGTAGTAGAGATTTGCTTAATGAAATAAACGTCGAAACACTTCCAGAATGGCAGCATTACGATCTTCTTTGAATTCTGTCTGCTCGCAGTTTCACTTGTACAGGATTTAACAGATCTAGTTACGTGTAAATGTAAACTACTCAATTGCATAAGATGGCAAGAGTGAAAAGAATGTGAATCTTGTAAGGAAGACCACCCGCACTCAAAGTCATATTTGACCTAACCAATGTCTCATTGGTTTAACTAACTTTCTGTCGTTATCTTTAGTGGCGTTACGGTTAGGTTCTGGATGTTGGCCATTAGGTAGAGATTCTTAGCAATTGCTAAGAGCTCGTGGGTGGAACTTACCCTAAAACCTGTCGTGCAAGGGAAAGGGTTTGCCCGGGAACTCCGAAACTCGTATGAATTTTTGTTTTCCTTCTAAAAATGGATACTGGTTCCGTACGCTGCAAGCTTGTCGACTCATTCTATTGCATTGGCCGATGGTAGCCATTTTCTTTTACTATTGATATAAAGGAGAGTAAAAACGATAACTAAATTGTTCAGGTACGAGATAAACATACTTTTCCGATGACCTTCATATTAGGAATTGGGAAAATGATCTCATTAATCAGAAACAATGTGGTCCAAGCGGATGGCAACTGTATAAATACAAGAGAAGTGAAAGCCCAGACGGTGGATTGTGGAGCGTGGACTGATCTCCTGCAGTCTGAAATGGAAGATTTTGTAGGCAGCCGAAACAAAACTTCAACGTTTTAAATGGTTATAAAAAGCACGCAACAGATTAGCCACCACAAGTACTCGGAGGTGTACTTTTTTCTCAAGTGCTTATCCAGAAGCAGAAACATTTGCCAAGCTTTTTGGTCACGCCTCACCCACCGGCTTTGCAGTTATGATATTAGCATGATCTCATCGTCTCTTTTGCCTGGGATTGTGGAGTCGAACTTGCATTTGAAATGCCTTGGCTAATAAATGAATAACTGAAAGTGTTTTTGTTAATAAATAATCTAAAAAGTAAGGGCCCATAGATCCCGGTTTGTTTCACTTTTTTAGCTGAGATTGAATTAGCTTCAGAAACTAAGATAGATCGGTTTGGCATAGACAAAATGGTGTAGTGCCAGATAAGTAACATTGTTCCACGCTTAGTGTATGTTCGGACTGGACTATAAATTTTTTAAATTATGAATAACTAGAGATCTCATAAACTACCATTGGATAGAAAGAACAATACTTGGCTACTCAAATATGAGTAGGAATTCCTACTTAAAATTTCTCAAAATTATTTGTTGTCAATTTATAGAACTTCATGTTTATAATCAGAACCGTTAATATTATAAATCACCCTATCGTCTCTGCAAAAAATCAATTAAAACAAAGGGTTTAGTCATCAAAATGTTTAAATACAAATGAATAGTATTGGTAAAAACATTATGAACCATCTATGTATTTGTTATAATAGATTGACTAAACAACCTTAGTTTTAATTTATTTTTTGCAAATATGACCTTTAGTATGAACGGTTCTGATCATAAATACAAAGTTATGTAATTAAAACACTAAAAAATTTAGTACGAGTTTCTACTCATTTTTTAATAGCTAAGTATTATTCGGATAGAAAACAATTTGGTAGAACAATAAATCAAACATTTCATCAACCATCAAATCAATTTCATCCAAGAAATCAAAAACATATTTTTAATATTTTTCTTTCTGAACAGATTCATGTCTGAGTTCCTATGCACCAGCCACGGTTTTCGGACATCATTAAAACTAGCCGTTGGAGTTGAATTTCAAAACCCAAGTGTAATTATAAAAGTACCCTAAACGCAATTTTTACCCAACAAATTAACTCTGTAATTTCACCACCCCCACTCACTTTTGTTTTACCCAAACAAAAAATGGATAAATATATAAACAACAAAAAAATTAATTAAACAAGTGAGACAATGGGGGCTGGGCCCCATGGCTAACCATCTCCTGGTACTGATTCAACGACTCCTGCCTCTGCAGCCTCATTTCCTCGTTAAACTTTTTTATGAACGCCTCCACTCGCCGGTTCAACTCGTCCTGACTTAGCGACGGCTCCTTCCTCAGCCGCCCGGACCCCGACGACGGAGCCAGCGACGGGGAGCTCGCGCTGCTCCGCTCCTGGAACGTCTCCGACTTGTTCACCTTCGTCTTCGGAGGCGGCGTGTTCTCGTCATTCCTCCTCACGTGCGTCTCCCACGTGTCCGACTTCTTCAGGTGTCTCGTCAACGGCATCGACCGCCCGTCCGTTATCGTCCTCCACGTGCTCTCCAGCGTGTCGTGCCGTTTCGGCTTCGACACTCCCAGCGACTTCCCCCCTGCCAAAACAAACCCATTAATTTGCCATTTTGACCTCGTGTGAAATTATACTTCTGCCCCCCACCCAAAACCCCCCCCCAAAAAAAAACACGAGACGAGGTCAATTTCGACCTTTCCAACTTCGAAATAAATTTGAAATTTACACGATAATATAAAAATGAAAAATCGGGAGTGCTCCGCTCCGCTCCGGCCAGTCCAGTTCCCAGTTCTTTGTTCCTATCCGAATATTCAAAAACGTATACGACAAGTCGTACGGAGGGGGAGGGGGGAGAGAGAGAGAGAGTGTGTTACCTTCAGGGCTAGCTTTAACTGATTTTCTGTGACCGATACGAGCGGAAACCGGCGGTTTCTGATTCTCGTTCAACCAGAACTCCATAGAGGTCTTCCTCTGCAAACTCGTCTTTACAGGCGTCGATGTCAAGGCGTTTTCATCGCCGCCGTCAATCGCCGTCCTATCTTCTCTCTTCTCCTTCTTCTTCACTGCCTCCGAGAACGAAATCTTCTCTTCCAGCACTACTCCTCCAGTCCCTCCTCCATACGAATCCGAAATCTTTGGTAGCACATTCACATCGTAACCGTACTCGCTCAGAATCACCCCGTCGTACGCCGGGTAGTCGGATTGTATTTGTGTGGAGATCCTCTCTGTCGTCAGAGGAGGAACCATCACCAGCTCCGGCTCCGTTTCCGGATGAGAATCTTCGGGTTTTGGGTGGAGCTTGGAGGAGGCGACGATGCTGATGATGATGCAGTTAATGAGTATGTAGAGATACGGCGGTCTGAGCCAGGAGATGGTGGAGCTCCAGAGAGAAGGGACTTGGGAGATGATGGCGTCGGCGACCAATGGAGATGAGAGTTTCAGCCCCACGGCCATGGAGACCACGCCAGTGGAGATCAGCGCAACCTTGAGAGTGAGTAACCAGGTGTTGCTCGAGCTCGTCGACATTTTTTTCCGGCGATTAATGTTGCGAATTGATCAGAATCTTTACCTTTTCCGGCTAGAGTTTTATTTAGCAAGAATGAGTGAATGAGGGAGGAGGTAGGTTATATATAGCGGCGGAGGGGGGAGTGGGTTTTGCGAGAAAACATGAGCCGTTGGATCAAGAGGTAGCGTTACCGTTTTGAAGAAGTGGAAATAATGGAATAAGAGGTGGCACGTGAACGAGGATCATTTAATCGTATTCGTTCATCGTAAATCGTGCGATCAGTTTTCGTCAGGTACTATTTGTTTTCAATTTTAAATAAAAAATTTAAAATGATTTTTGACCGCACGATATACGATGAATTAACATAATTAGAGGATTCCTGGAATCCTCATAAAGGGGATCCTCATTCGTAACACGTAGGCATATTACATGGCGTGTCTTAATTTAATAATATATAACATTAAATGTTGATAAAATTAAAAAAAAAAACCAGTTGGTCTTTGGAACAACGTAAACTATTAAGGTTGTAACATTTACAAGGTTGCTCCAGTCACCTAGTGAGGATAGTATGTAAAGAGATAGAGATAGGAAGCGAAAATAAGATGTACGTGGTTCATCCTAAGTTGGGTTACGTCCACGAAGGTAGATGAGTTCTAATTAATAGTGAAGAGTTTACATAGTATAAAGCTTCAAGCATAATCATCATTGCGGTCTAGTGATATTCCTCTCTATTTGTAAGTTAGAAGTCTTTGGTTCGATTCTCGTCAAAGGAGAATTTCAACCTCATTATTGCTATCCCATTGTGAGGCTAAACCCACCACTTCCTCTCAGAGTAGATAATATCGTTTTTTCAAAAAAAAAAAAAAAAAAAAAAAGAGGTTAAGGTTGATAATGTCATTAGATGTAGGAAAATGATCTTCTTTTATAGGTGAGGAGAGTCGCACGCTTTCGTCCCCGGTCGATATGAGACTTTAGAAGCTTTATTTTAATGTTGACACGTGTTACTCTCACGTTGTAATTGGTTTCTTGATTGGAGAAAAACTATTGTGCTTCGATAGGTGTGCCTCCACACGAATCCTTCAGCGGGTCCGTGAAGGTATGACCTTCCTCTCTGCTGTCCCGCTCTCCTCTCTCTCGAATATTATTTACAACCTAAATAAAATTCACCAAGGCTTCTTACGACTATGGTTTAGTTGTATTCTTCTTCACTTGTAAGTGAAATATTTTAGATTCGATTCTCGCTAAAGACGAATTTGAACCAATTATTATGGCTAAACCCAGTGTGAGGCTTAGCGTACTTTCTCATCCACTTAATGTAAATAATATCGTTTATTTAAAAAAAAAACTTCTGATGACATTTGGTAGAAGAAATTTGAAGTGTTCTTGAGTTTCTACTAAAAGCACTCATCAGCAGAATATTTCTCAAATAATTAGTTAAGCAAATTAAACTATTGATCTTGGAAATTTAAATGAGATTTTGGCTGCCATTTCTTGGATTAGGAACCTTCTCTGTCTCTTTCTGAAAAGACTGTCATTTCTTGGATGAGAAGTCTCGTGTCTATAAATAACCAGTTTCTACTTCTCCAGATCATTCTGGTGTTGGACGGTCGGACATTGTTCTTTATTTCTTTTTTTTTATTAATTTATCTATTTACTTATTTATCATTTAATCATAAAAAGTAAATCACAAAGGTGATTAATTTTTTTAATCTTTGTACAACATTAGAGAAGTTTACATGTTGTATCAGGGATAGGAAGAATCGAGTATTTACAAGGTACCACTACCCCATCTCAACGGCTATATTTATATAAAAGTGACCGTTAACTCCGGCGGTGTGTTGAACATGCAGGATCCTAAATGTTCGGGCCATTGGACCCTTTTTTAATTAATCTTGAGCTTCCCGACGTGTTTATCGTCCTACTTAATTAACCGACCACGATTAGGAGCTAATTAAGAAAGATTCCTCACTTGCTCAATGACAGTAGATAAATCGTGAGTTGTAATACAAGGGAAAGGTCAAATGTGGTACCATAACCAAATTTAGCATGCAATGAAAGCCATTAGGCATGCAAGATGCATTACGAAAAATATGGATATATTGTCATGCTGTGTTATCAATACTTGTGTTATTAAATGAGTGAACTTATATGTAGAAGCTTCTCGTATAACATAATTCATGTATTGTCAGAGGCAGATTCAGGACTCTAACCTCGTAGGGTCTCAGTTTAAAAGATTCATGAGCGTACGATACAAAATTTTGTTTTTCAGTTTTTATTTTTTATTTTTTTATTTTTTTTAATTTTTTTTATTGGGACATTTGGTTGAACACTTGGTGAGATATGTTATACCTATATCTGTCAACGATTTCCAAGGTCTGATGTCGAGCATCACTTGCCAAGGCTGCCGAAGAGACATATCATCTAACAGAGCATCTTCCCCTATATTTTCTGACTTCGATAAGGTCGGGGACCTAGGGGACCCATCTTGGATCGGCCTCTGCGCATTGTAATATATGCTAGTACTTAATAACACTATATGACGATGTAGAGATTATGATAAGAAAAATTTCTTACCTACACAGTTTTTTACTTCTAGTTCTCACTTATGAGACGATCACTCATCAACATTGTGAGTCTGTTGACCCTAAAAACTATCAAGCCTACGTTGCGCGCAGGCCGAATAATCTATGAGCTAACTACGTCCTTCGGTTGAATGCGGGGCGTGCCAACTCGACGGCCGAACTCGGCCGGTGAGTAAAATGTTGATGTTGTGTTGTGTGCGCGGCTGACTTCTGAATCTTGCGACTGTGGCCGAGGAAGGAACACGCCTCGGCCTTTGGGTTCTAGAGCCTGAAGACAAGGCTGCTAGTCTTGCGAAGTTCACGAATCGTCGGTGCCGGATTCAGTCACAATGATTATATTCGTAAAGGTATAAGCACGCCGAATCGACACCAAAGTATATGGGCATAGATACTCAAAACAGATATATGTCTTGACGGTGAAAGTGGTTCGGCCGTCAGAATGCCGAACTCTGAAACCAACCTGTGAGTATCCAATCATAAAATAACTCGACGTTCGATGTGCCGAGCTCGGTAACTCATAACACCTCACTTTGCCGAGAAGGCTGGTGAGATGACCTCTATCGATGAGAACCCGGAAGTCCTTCTCGACCGAGACTTGGATAAATAACCAATCAGCCTCGACGCAGTGCTGTTTATCCAAACTGAAGGTGCTCCGCGATCGACTGGTTCTACGGCGATAGTGCTGTTTATCCAAACTGAAGATACCACCGGTTGCCTTCATAGTGCTGTTTATCCAAACTGAAGATGTGTTGGCGGACAAGAAAATAAAAATCTCAAAGGTTGAGAGAGTTTGCGCAGGGCAGTTTTGTGTGTTGAGTTGGAGAGGCCTTGAATGTTGTTATCCTCCCTCTATTTATAGTAGTGCAAATACTCCTGATCGAGTTAGAATCGTCCTTGGGTAGGAATCATCTTCCTCATCAAATTCTACATCGGCCGATCCTAATCCAACCCTATCTTGGCCGATCCTACTTCAACTAGGACTTTGAATCTGCCCCCAACCGCAGGCCAAATTCATTCATGCACCATGATTTGCCTAGGACTCCTTATCCCAATAGGTTTCGGCCACTTAACCTTTATCACATTCTCGTGTTCTAGATAATTCAATATATTATTATGATAAAAATCACAATATTATTTCCTAACAATAACTAAAATTATCCTGACTCAGTCACCTAACGGCTTAGAACTTCATTCACTCAACGGCCTTGACCGTTCTGGCCAATTGTGTAATTTTGGGCCTAAACAGAGTCACACACAAGTTCTTTCCTACTAAACAAGACATGACAACTCACACAAGTTCTCTTCTCAAAAAAGGGTCTGTTTCTGACTGTAAATTTAGCAATGATGCCCAAATATACGGAGTAGAATTCCCTCCCTTGCTATTCTTATTCCCTTTCCTCCCCTCCTCTCTCATTTTCCTTTTTATCTTTATCTTTCAATAAAAAATTAATGTAAGATGCTGACGTGACTTAATCGTAACCGTTTAAATAGGAAGAGAGGGAATAAAAGAAAAATTAAAAGGGATGAGAATCCTCTCCCGATATACAGCCCGGGATTAGAATATATGCATAGTCAACGACCGAGTAAAAACAATGAACATGTGATTTGGGTTTACCAAAGCCAAAAAATGAAATGAAATACTAATAAATTAAACGTGGGTTTGCCATGCCACGTTCTTGCACTAACCCAGATTAATTAACAATCAAACTAACCATTTTCTTCAAACCTACACTACCAGTAAGCAACCGCATTCACTTTAAGGATAACATTAGAGAAATCACATTGTACTATAGCAAGTTAATTATCGGTGGATTTAATTAGCTTATAATAAAATATTAATTCATGTGCTAAGATGGCCGACCAACCAATAAGCACCAAGCTAGCTTAATTATAACACACCTGTTTGTCTGAATCTTCTTAGTCTTAATGTTCTTGTTCAGTTTTGTTTTTGCACTTGGATGAAAAGTCCAAATACCGAATATAATCATGAGATGCATGTTTTATTAATTAGATAGGCAATGTGTGTACGTAAAGAGTCTTAATTTGTCTGTGGTCAATATAGGCATGCATGTTTTCCTACCAGAAACATGCAATGCAATAGTACGACGCGGAATATTTAGCCCCAGCTAGCTAGCGAGAGATTTTTCAATGTGTCAGAAACACAGTCTCGTATACTAAGTGTCATGTTACAAATGGTTAGATACTTAAAAAAAATCAAACTCACTTGTTTTGATATACCAGACCGTGTTCTGGTATACTAAAAAATTTCTCCTAGCTGGCTAGCTATCTATTGCTAGTGCAACTATACGCAAGTGAGAGACAATAATCAAATTGATTTTTTGAAGTCGACATGCCCTAAAATAAGGCTGCATCCATATATATCCAAGAAAAATGGTCATAAAAGTCAATTGGATGGTATGATCCAAGAGATTGTCGAGCATGCAAAAGTCGATGTGATTTATTTCAGGAAACTTCATTGAATGTGATGGAGGAGGACTTTACAAGATGTAGGACCGAGTAGACTAATACGATAAGAGCAAATCCCATTGCAAAATGATTTTGAATATCGAGTAAATGTCCTTACGTCAAAATTGTTTGATAAGTTAAGTTGATCGAATCAATACGTTAAATTATTTGGCAAGAAAACATTATTAATTCACAATATAGATACGTTAAATTATTTGGCAAAAATACATTATTAATTCGTATACATGCCAGGGACGAAGCCAGAGATTTGTATCAATAGGGGCATCCTCAAACAACAAAGTTACAATTAAAAAGCTAAAAAAATTACTAAACAAACATTTATATATTAATCTATAAAGTTTTTCATACAAAACACTTAAAATCATTGTTGGCGAAGTCAGTCATATTGATAATGTTGGCGAAATCATTGTTGGCACAATGTTTAATAATGTTGGTACATGGATTGTGCTAAAAATATGGGGTGACAGAAAGTCCATGGAGAGGTTCATTTTTTGAAGAATCTCCTTAGCATTTCATACCAATTAACATGTAGGGTTTAAATTTTATTTTAATTAGTGTTGGTTATTGAGATGCAAGATTGTACAATTTTTCTGCACCCACAAACACACTAATTAGTGTTGGTCATTAAGATGCAAGATTGTATACTTTTTCTGCACCCACACACACACACACACAAAAATTTGAGTGGGGGCATCCGCCCCCTCTAGTAGTACCGTGGCTCCGTGCCTGCACGCCATGGTATGATTTCCTCTCAAACTAGAAGTCTCCAAATGAACTTTAAATCAGCGTTCTCCTAAAACAAAAAGCAGGCATACGAATATGTAGTTGCTCATCCAGGAGTCCAATTTTATTAGGTCACAATCGACCAATACAAAACCACCACGTGTCGACTGCAAGCATGGGTTTTGAGGTGCCCACCACGTGTCGACCGCAAGCATGGGTTTGGAGGTGTAGCTGATGGCCTTGTACTATTACCGTCTCAATCAATCTATATGTGTTCTCGTGCCACCGTCCACTTGTTGGGTAATTGACACGTGTTCGTCATCTACTGGTACTGTATTTCTGGTTGGTTATCTAGTTAGAACAATTACTACTACAAAGTCAACAACCATTGCAGGGGACTTCGATTTGGGGTTTCTTCCAAGTCCCAAATTTTGTACCTAATTTTGGGCCGGCCCTAGCCCAGTGCCACAAGGGCTACTGTCTAGGGCCCAAAAATAGAAGGGGCACCAAAATAAAAAAATCCAAATAACTAGATATAAAAAAAAAAAAAAAAATTACTAGAGCCCAATTTCCAAATAAGGGATGGCCAAGATTGACAACAAATTAAAGGGCCCAGGTTTTATGCATTAAAAAAAATTAAAAAAAAAAAAAAAAAAAGTCATACTGTACATACACTCGGCAGCAGGGACCACTTGGTCCCATAAACCCTAATTTCTAATTGTTTATCTGATTCCCCCAATCCCCATTCCCCACTTTCGGTCCCCCCCCCCCCCAAATCCCCACTCACTAACTTCCAAAATCCCCCATCTTTTTTGTTCCCAATCTCTTGTCCTGTGCTGTGCCTTTTCCAAAATCCCCATCTTTTTTGCTGCTGCCGTGCCTTGGACTTGGAGTGGGTGGGTGAGGCTGCAAGCTGTGAGCAGCAAACAGCACAGAGACAGACAGCACAGCTGCACAGACAGCAGCACAGCACCATTCAATTGGGTATTGAAATTTAACTACAAGTGCATTCACTCATCACCAACCCTTTTGAGTTTTGAGGTAACTAATTTTTTAAATTTGAATTATCAATTCATAATTTAATATAAAACTTTGCAAGTGACATAGAAATATAATTATATGATAGTTGATGTATAAAATTGTTGTTGTGGATGAATTAAATTCTTGATTAATTGAATTATTTGATTTCATTTCAAACCCAATATTTAGGTTCAATTTTATCAATTTGTATATGTTAGACTATGTGTTAGTGTTTTTATAATATATAATATATGTTGGAATGCTTAATTTTGATAGGAAATTTTTGTTATATCATGTGTAGGTAATTTTGGCAAACAAATTATCGAAACCATGTCTTTTAGGAAACAACTCTCTGGTAATATGAAAAGGAAAAAAAAAACAAAGGATAACGAAATTGCCGAAAGTTTAAGAGGATCTCTTAATAAATTTTTCTCTACAAAGAATGAGTCGGTTGACGTTGGTGAAGAGTCACAAAATGTTGTTGGTGAAGAGTCACAAAATGTTGTTGGGGAGTCTCATGATCATGAAATTGGTGGTGATGAGTCTCAAGACCATAAAAATGGTAGTGATTTAGAGGAAAATGTTGGTGATGAGTCTCAAGATCATGAAAATGATGGTGATATAGATTTAAATGTTGATGATGATCATATTGGTGTAGAGGAAAATATTGAATCTCCTGAACCTACATTCCATTTAAACATTTATGATCCAAGAAATTGGGATGGTCTTAATGCAGAAATGAGAGCTTTACTTGTAGAAAAGGGACCAATTCGAGAAACTAATCTCACTTACCCTAAGGACAAACTCTCTAGAAAATTTTCCTCACACTACTACGATCGAAAATTACCAACGGGTGAAATTTATGATAGGAAATGGCTCGTGTACTCAAAAGAGTTGGATAAAATCTTTTGTTTTTGTTGTAAATTGTTTAAAACAATTGCCTCAAAAAGTGAGTTAGCAAAAGATGGAATTAGTGATTGGAGACATCTTGGTGTGAAGCTTGATCAACATGAAAAGAGTAAAGAGCATCTCACTAATTCGAGAACTTGGGTTGAGTTGAAAAGTAGATTGACAAAAAATCAGACAATTGACAAAGAATTTCAAATGCGAATCAAGAAAGAGACAAATCATTGGAAACAAGTGATGCTTAGAATTATTGCTGTTGTGAAATGTTTAGCCATACGTAATATAGCATTTCGTGGAACAAATGAAAGACCTTATGAAGACTCTAATGGCAACTTCTTAGGTTTACTTGAAATGATTGCGGAGTTTGATCCAATAATGCAAGAGCATTTTCGACTCATTGAGAATAAAGAGATTCATCACCACTATTTGAGCCATAAAATCCAAAATGAGTTGATAGCTACTTTAGCTTCAAAAGTGAAAACCGCAATCATTAAAAAAGTAAAAGAAGCCAAATTTTTTTCTGTCATTCTTGATTGTACTCCTGATGCAAGTCATGTGGAACAGATGACTTTAATTTTGAGATGTGTTGACTTGTCAAGTAGGTCAATACATATAAGGGAGTATTTCATGGAGTTTTTAAGTGTGGAAAATACATCAGGACAAGGACTTTTTAATGAGTTGCAAGATGTCCTAACGTCTCTTGATCTTGATATTGATAATGTGAGGGGACAAGGTTATGATAATGGATCTAACATGAAAGGGAAACACCAAGGTGTCCAGAAAAGATTGCTAGAGATAAATCCCAGAGCCTTTTACATGCCATGTGGTTCTCATTGTCTTAATTTAGTAGTTTGTGATATGACAAGTTCATGTGTTAAAGCAAAATCTTTTTTTGGAGCATGCCAATGCATATATACGGTGTTTTCCAACTCTACAAAGCGTTGGAATATTTTGCTTGAACATATAGATGGGTTAACTTTGAAGTCATTGTCAACTACTCGATGGGAAAGTCACATTGAAAGTGTTAAAGCAATTAAATCTCAAGTAGCCCAGGTTAGAAATGCTTTGTTTACGTTGGTGGAAATTACTGAGAATCCCCAATTGAGTAGGGATGCAGGCTGTTTAGCATCAGGAGAACTTTCCAGTTTTGATTTTGTATTAAGTTTGGTTATTTGGTATGACATTTTGTTGAAGATTAACATGGTGAGCAAAAAATTACAATCTGAAGACATGCGTCTTGATGTTGCTGTAAAGGCACTGGAAGCACTTGTTATCTTTTTTGAAAACTACAGAGAAACTGGTTTTGCTTCTGCCATGCGTGATGCTAAAGAAATTGCACTTGATTCGGAAATTGAACCTATTTTTCAAACTAAACGTCATAGACCTAGAAAAAGACATCATGATGAAGTTGATGGTAATGAGAGGGAACAACAGTCTGCTGAAGAATCATTTAGAACAGATTATTTTCTTGTTATAGTGGATATTGCTCTTTCTCAACTAAAAAGCAGATTTGAACAGTTAAAGTCTTTTGAATCTATTTTTGGCTTCTTGTTTGATGCACCGAAGTTAATTTCATTGGATGATCAACAGCTAAAAGAAAATTGTATGAATCTTGAAGCACATTTGAAACATGGAAATAACATGGATGTAGATGGAGCCGACTTATGTTCCGAATTACAGGTGTTGCAAATGATGTTACCTGAAGAAGCATTTCTCTCTAATAACCCTTGGACATCCATGGAAATAGCAAACTTTGTAAAAGAAACTGACATGTGTCCTAATGTCATGATTGCTTATCGTGTATTGTTGACTGTACCTGTGACCGTGGCATCTGCAGAAAGAAGTTTTTCAAAATTGAAATTATTAAAATCTTACTTGCGGACCACTATGACTCAAGATAGGCTAAATGGATTAGCAATCTTATGCATTGAAAAGGATGAGATTGAAGACTTGGAGTATGATGATATAATTGATGATTTTGCTTCAAAAAATGCTAGAAGACAATTTCTTAAAGGTTGAAATTTCAAGGAGCTTTGCTAGGAATGGTTGTATATGATTGTATTTTTTATTGTCGGGGTTTAGGTACTATGTCCCCCCCGTTGTATATTTTCTCAAGTAATATAATTTGGGCGTGAGGGCCTAGCCCCCCAGCTTCGACTGGGTTCCAGCCCTCGTTAAATATTTTTTTTTTAAACATATATTTTCGTAATAAAAAAGGGCACATTTTGAACTTTCGCACCGGGCACCCAAAAACTCAGGACCGGTTGCTCGGGGGACAAGTGAGGAGAAAGGGCCCGAGGGCCGGGGGATGGGGCTCCAGCGTGGGCAGCCCGAGGGAAAGTGGGAGCCCGAGGGCCAGGCCCGTGGGGCATTGCCAGCCCGAGGTGGGTGTGACGTTAGCCTGGCGTCGGGCATTTTTTTATTTTTTTTGTGTCAGGCGCGTGCCCCTCACTCGCGAGTGGGGGGCATGTCGGCTGACGTTTTCAGAAATTGAGGGCCCGCGCGCAGTTTACCCAGTTACCGTTGGGAAGCCACGTGGCTTCCCACGGTCCGTTCGATCTCAACAGTTCTTTAATATGAGCCGTCCGATTTGCAAAGGTAATAAAAAAAAAAGTTGATTTAATATCAACCGTTCGATCTGAGATCAACGGTTGATATTAATCTGCTTTATAAATAAATAAAAAAAGAAAAAATAGTTTTAAAATTAAGAAAAGTTACCGTTGTGACACGTGGCACAATCTGGAGTGTTGGAATTCAAATTTTTTTAAATCCAACGACAGAGATTAATTAGTTGAATAAAAATTGAAAAAAAAATTGTAAAAAATCTGAAATTTTTTGTAAAAAATTGTTTTTACTTATCTATAAATACCACTTCTTCTCCATCTACCTTACACCACAATTTCATATTTTCTCAACTACTTTCAATCAAATTCCTATCTTTCTCTCAAAGTTTCAATCCAATTTTTTTTCCACAAAATGACTACTGATGCAGGTACGAATTGGTCGCTTCTTGAATATGTTTTTTTTTGGATAAAATGACACGTGGCGCAACTAAAACGATTTAAAAAATCTTATCCGAAATTATAAATAATTTTATTTTGTATTATTTAAACAAACAAAAAAACTAACATTTTATTGCCTATTGCCAGGGGAAGGGACGCTGGAGATGCAAATGACAATTACTGTTCATTAAGGGCAGTTACTATTTACTAAGTGGATTGCCTAGGAAGAGGGCTCCAAGGGTGGAGTTGCTCGTATTTACATGGACGAATATATTGTAACCATATCGTTTCATAATAATGGCCAAAAAGTGCTTTTTTGTAAAAGCAGCTTAATCTCAAAGCATAATAATGACTTTAAAACCAAGTCCCAAACTTCCCTCCCCAAAAGTCAGAATTCTTAAAGCGACCAAGACTAAAAGGAAAGCCTGAAGCTTTGATCTGCAGAGAAAAATGGGGATTTGGGATATTATCTCCGGGACAACGGATTCGCTGAAACGGAACGCTCCGGGTCTAACCGCCGTAAAAAACTTGAGCTCCACAGCTTACGGTTACGGGTCGGGTGCCGTTACCCAAATCGACAACGTCGTCAGGGGTAACTTGAACCATTATTTGGGGGACGCGGAAGGCCGGGCCAAGATCGTCCGGTTCAGCTCCAGCATCGTTAAACACACAGCGTCGGAGAGCCTCAAAACCATCCCAGGTTTTGTTTCCTCGACATTTTCAAATTTTTTTTATTATTTTGGAAAATTGATTATGTCGATTTAGGTATCTGAATACTGCTATAGATATGTTAAAAAATTTATTTATTTTTTGGTCAAACAACAAACTATATTATTTGGATTGTTGAGATTGACATAACTCGTAACTTTGTTTTCTAAGATTTAAAATTGATAGTAGTGGTGTAAGTTTATTGTCAATCATTTTGGTTATTCATGAAAAATATCTGGTAAATCGAGATATTTTTGTCAAATCAACCCCGTCATTTGAGCTGGTGGTTTCTTCAGTCTAATAGATAATTTTCAAGAATGACCAAAATGATTGCCCGTACACAATCTTAGGATCACTTCTATCAATTTTAAATTTCAGGGATCACATTGAGAAATTATGATAATTTCAATGACCATTTTGGTTAAGCCTTAAAAAATTGGGGGAAAATCCAGAAAGAATTTGGTGAAATTTACTTGAACGGTTTTCCTTGCGCCAATGTAGTTATGCAAAACCCGAATTCTTGGAAATTTACATATTCGTGCCCTAGTTACTCTACATTGTTGATTTTTGAACACGCTCAATGTTTATGTCGTCTTAAACACATTGGATGTGCCGCTACAGTCATGTAACATTCCTCCATACTTGTAAGTGGGAAGGTTTTAGGTTTGATTCACTTGGATGTGCCGCTAAACTGCAGTCATGTAGCATGCCTCCCCACCCACTTGGTCATTAGCCATAATTCATTACTTTGGATAATTTTTCATGCACGAGTTGGTGCGAGTAACGGTTCACTAATCCGTTTTGTTTATGTCTTACTATATAGAGTTGTGCCCAGATAAGTAGATAACTTTTGTTCAAACTTTCGGAAGTTAGGGTTTCATGAAGCTTCAGAACTCTGGTGTAACATGTTGATTCGGGTTTCTTGACTAGTCTAGCTGCAGTTGTTATCGACTAATTTGCCGTTGGATGTGTAGGTTACAAAATTGTAAAGAGATCGATCAGTGACTTAAATGAGTCCGATAAACAAGAAGTGAATGCGAAGGCAATGCAGGCTGATCCACACAGATTGAAGAAAGAGTCCACTGAATACAGGAAAGTACATGAGCTAGAAGTGGATGTGAAGGCATTGCAGGCCAATATACTCAGATTGGAGAAAGAACTCGGCGAATACAGGAAATCACACGAGCAAGTTCAGCTAGATAAGCCAAGTGCGGATTTGAAGTCACCAAACACAGCCAACATTCATTCAGTTGCAAATCAGAAACCAGAAGACGTGATCAGAGTCTTTATGATGAAGGAGTTCATGGGCAGGCAATTCTTGGATGATCTAATCACTTTTCGCGGGGCACCTACAAAGAAGTAGAAAAGTGTCAGGTACTAAGTGGATAATATAAGTGGAGCGATGATCGTTATCTGTCATGAATATTTGCCTTGTTTGAAGCTTTGTGACTAGGTTTGCTTGCTCTGTGTGATGATTCCCTCTGTGTGCTTCTGCATCCGTTTTGTAACTTTTGTTTGGGGTCTCGCCCTAGACTTGAGATGTGGTCCGTTGGATGTGGTGCATTCGAGATGATATGTGCTGCTAATGTACTAGTAAGAAAGCAGCCTTTTGCATTTTCAAATCCAGTGGCCTTGTCTTGTTTGAAATGATTTTTAACCGCACGATGTACGATGAACGGTCACGGGATCCCTAGGATCCTCAAGAAAAGAATCCGACGAGGATCATTTTCCGTGTAATTAAGCGTAAAATAGTGGACTTCAAAAGGAACTTGCTGAGAGTTAGGTTAGAACTTGCTGGTGTTGGGGCAGTTACCCATGCTTGTTACCCAAAAAATAAACAAAAAACGAAACACACTAATAACAAAATGGTGGTGCTAATTCATACCCCATTTTATTTCTCACACCCTCTCAATTATCGAATGAATTAAAGAATATCAATGGACAAAAAATAACCAGGATGGTGGGAGATAAAAACTGATAACGAAAAACGGTAGGATTTGCAAGAGTTCTGGGATTCCAAACATCATGTGTAGAGATAGGGCATTGTTCTTGAGGTTCCTTTAGTTAAAAAAAATATTCATCCAAAGAACACAATAAAACTCGAAAGGAAATAGTTTTGGTCGATCTAAACCCATCTTATTACTCAAAAAGCCCTAATCATACAAATGATCACCCATGGAAAAGCTAAAAAGTGGTACTGCCTCTACAAACAGTTTACAACCCCAGCACAGGTGGAAAGACGGGATAAAAAGTATTATCTTTCTGTAATTCGACTGTTTTTGTATGGTATAACACTCTTCACGGTTTTGCGAACATCAATTGTGTTAAAGATGAGAAATCATAATCTTTTCCTGACTCTGCTGAAGTTGAAGATGATACGGGAGATGGTGATTGAGTCTTGTTCGCGCCATCGTTTGTCACGCCATTAACTGGGCTAACTTGAGCCATACTGTAAAAGCTGCAAAAGATCAGCAGTAGTATGGTGATTTAAGTACGTATAAAGACCTGGTAAAAGTTGTATTATTATGCTAATGAAGCAAAACTATAAGTAGCATTCGCATGAAATGATGGATATTTGATGCTTTACATTCCACTTTCTCCAGTGTAAGCTCGTCCATTTGGTAAAATAATATAAGCCAATGTGTTTTAAGGATAGTGTTTGCAGACACATACATCCGGTATATTCCCCACAAAAAATGTATGGTCCTGCATTCATAACGGAAATTGGGAAAAACAATTCATGGTAAAATCTTTAAGGTTTTGAGCTCAATGTTCACATCGTGCTCGTATCTCTTCCTTTATCTGTAGGTGTTGGGTTTTGGAAGGTGGGGTTTGACATGGGAGTTAACGATTCACCACCAATTCAGTTAGACAGGAGCCTATTGCATAACAGCAGCAATCAAGGTTGTGAAATATGAACCACAAGGACCAAGATGTATACTAATATGTCCAAGAGCTCAATTTGCTTAAAATCCTTTTCCATTTGAGTAACCATTTCAAGGTACAAGAAAACACGGCTCAATAACAGCTTAGAAAATCCCATCACATTTGTGCCAACTCAAAATAGATGCTAAATATGGAACAGAGATTTATGACATACCTAGATGCTGAGTACGGAACAGAGGTCCCCAGTGGATGTGCCTGTCCCATGGTCTTTGTCTGACTCTGATTCAAAAGGAAATATACAAAATGAATATTTCACTCGATGTTGATAAATGAAATAACATTCATAATGAACCCTTACTATGGACTCTACCTGTGAAACATTCTGTGGATCAGCCTGCCCATCTACAGGCATCACCAATCCAGGAAACTGGTAGCCAACGTTTGGCCAACTTTGGGAGGGTAAATTGCTTCCACTGGACACAGGTTGTTGAATAATACCAGGAAACTTTTGATCCACGCCAGATTTAGCTGCTGCGGCCATGAGAAGAGACCGTTGCTGAGCCAGCATTGCTAGTTGCTGCTGATGCATAGAGAAGGGTGACACCATGTTCGACTGCAGATATTCAAATTGTTAAATAATATAATGTGCATTTACACAAAACCATGTTATGCAATGGAACAAGAAAACGATAATTCAATTCATTAAAAAACAAAGTAATATTTTAAAAGACTATTTTAATAATACTTATGGCTTATTTTAAATTAAATACATCAAACTTGTATAATGGATTATAGAGCAAAAGCCAGAACATTTTTTTCCAACTAACAAAAACAATCCATTTATCAAACTAATGATATATTTTCCAAACAAAAATTCTGATTCGCATGATAATCCAGTACATACCTTCTCAAAAAGACTCATAATATCATTTTTCAAGTCTTTCTGCGGTTTCTCTGAAACGGGTGTTAATGAAGGTGCATCTTTAAATAGATCCTCAATTCCTGATGAAGATTTGACATTGTTCTCAGCTGCCTTTGATGGACCAGTTTTCTCAGCTGTCGATGCCTTTTCAGCAGCTGCAGATTAAAGGCAAGCAACCATATCTCTAACCCCAACACAATGGAAAAAGGCCAGAACCAAACTTATATAGGATGATCCCAGTACAGGAAAACGTTTTAGAATGATGGGAGGGGAGTAAAGACATACACTGAAAACCAGCCCAATCATTATCCTCAGCTGATGCTGCATCCGACCCATTCTCACTTGGACCATCCACTGAAAGCATGTTGAAAAGGTCAGTAGCATAATCAACTTTTGGAGGGGCAGGCGGAGCAGTATCAACGGCTTGTTTTGTTGCTTCAGCTGGCGGAACTGCTGGTTCTATTTTCTGAACATCTTGTGGTCTTGAGACATGTACAACCTGTTAAAATTTGGATACAACATGAATCAAAGCTTTTAGGTCTACGACTCTTTCCAAAATAAATGAGGTAACAAATACTAAGGAAACAACTGTAAAAAATAGGAAATGAGCCAATAAAAGTAAACTTAAGTACACAAATTTTTTATAGGAAACATATTGAGAGAGAGGAGGATTAATAGAGACAAAGTGGATCAACTGATACACTTAAATAGAAAAGGTGAAAGCAACAAGGAACCACACAAGAAGCAAATTAAAAATGACCATGTAAAAAATTTCACCCAAAGAGATAGCAGCTTCACAATCCAAGTTTAGAATGAAGAGAATGACATTTTCTTAATTCAAATGACACCGACGCTCAAACTGACGGAAAAAACATCTCAAAAAATAAAGAATCACCAGAAGGAAAGCAACACCCAACTCATGTAGCCATCTGAAAAAGTTTATACTACATTCTCAACACAGCACAATGAAGGAAAAGGTGGTTGATACTGTCAAGTGCTCTTTTGCACATAGTACACCGTTGAAGGGAAAACAACCATAAGGCCTTTTTCTCTGGAGGTAATTTAGCCTTCCATAGTAATGGGATCAAAACTGAGGACAGTGTGATAAGAAACTCTTGAGGAATAAATAAATCTACAACAAAAGGTGCCTTACAACTCCAGGAGCCAAGCCATCCTGGCTATTCTCGAAGGGGAAAGGGAAATGGGGGGAAAGGGAAATGGTGCCAATCGAAAAGAAGAGTAGAAATCTTGAAAATTTCCTGATCTCTCATATCCCCGAAGAAATTGAAGTTCCACCACAAAAGATGAAAGAGAGGAAACATCCAAACTAGCTATTAATGTATTATGAGACACGGGAAGCCAATATGGTCAGGGAAAAGTGACGCAGAAAGAGGAATCCTCATAGCAGAAATACTCCCAGAAATGAATCTTCTCCCTACTACCCAATATGAAACACAGGTAAAACAAATAACTTAATATGTCTCTCTATGACACCTACTTGAACCTCTAACTACCACTTTAGTGCCCCGCCAAAATCAACACTCTTGATTACCGAATGCCAAAGACAGTTCTATATTTATATGACACCATTGATACTTGATTTTAGCATGCTTTCTGCATGCCAGCAACGGTATGATGAATTGCCGATCCGCTATCTCCAACATATCCAATGTTTTTGTCCGTTCTTGCTACCGATTATCAAACATAAGTTAGTTCAACAATGCTTTTTCTTTTTAAGGAAGATGATTCCATGAAAAGCAGGGTAACATAGTAGCACACCCTCTTAAATGAAACTTTCCATTTTAGTTTCACTATTTCCCTTTTATTTATTGCCAGTTTGTTGCTCTAACGTGTTATTAACTCTCCTATTGAGAATATTTTCTGCCAATCATATCTTTTCTTGTTTCTTAGAAAATATAGTTCATACAAAACAATTGGTAGATCCGAAATAAATATCATTAACAGAGTTTGCCAACCCGAACCACAAGTAATCTATGATAAGAAATCAATTAGGCACGAAGACATGAAAACAAACAGAAAAAAACATAAGCTATCAGGGAAACACCATATTAATTAAATACCTGTTCAGGACCTTTCGGAGGAACAGGAAGACTAATTCTTGCAGCAGGAACACTTTCTTTTGTATGAGTTGTTTGAATTTTCTTCCTTTCCTCAACCTTCTTTTCAGAATTTCCAACATAACCATGCCCACTTTTCTCTCCAGGTTGAGGCCAATGTAAGTTAGTCCTTTCTTCCCATACTTTAGGAGGTGGCTTTGTTTGTCCGTCCCTAGGAATCCATCTCTTATCTTCATACCTGAAGAGAATGCCAGAAGCAATTTTAAAGAGTTTACCTAAATCAATATAATAAAAACTGACGATAGACAGTAACTCGACAAATAGATGCTAGTTCTAAGGGATACCGTCAGACACGCACTTTGCACGAATAAAATTTTCAATTCCAACTCTGTCATAGTTTGGAGGTAGTTCTGCTTCCCAGTAACTATTTGACTTCTCATTTCCCATTGCTGTATAAAATAAAACAAAATTTAAGAAAATCAACATCAATCAACAAAGAAACAAGCTAGAAGCCCAGGTCCCAAGACCAGCTTACATTGAATAAAAGCAACCTGCTCTGGAAGCCATGTGTCTAAAGTAGCAGACCGCACCTGCAGCAAAAGTAAACAACACTCAGATGAGCCCATTGCAACTGCAGTACATGGGTTGTTCTTGGATTTTATATCAAATCCTGTTAATTTAAAAGATTAGTCGTTTACTGTTCTACCCTCATGATATTAAATTATTGTTTACTAGAAATCTTGTTAACCGAGGGGATTTTGTGGGTTTTTAAAGGTTTTTTGGAGCTTCTCCATGTAAATATATAGATAAGAATGCAAGACATGAAAATACATGACGGTGCTGTTTGCCACCAACAGGGGGCAGTTTATGAAATAGAATTTCAGGATATTTTTCAATAAACCAAGAGCTAATATTATGTGGATCCACCCGTTATTGTAATTTGCTGGACCTTAATGTTACCGTCATAATTTTTTAAAGAGACACACCAAGAGAAATTTTAAACAGCCCTAACATTTAGTTCACCAAATTCTTGTACATGAGCCACATACAAGATGAAAATCACCTTGGATATGTGTACCCCAAGACTTCTGTGGATCCCGGAACACTGCATGCATACAAAAATACCTAAATTCACGCTAGCCCATCTTGGACCCCTGTAAACAAATCAATTCACCATTCAAAACTCATAATGTGATTAAGAGGCATAGCTGTTAAGAGCTAAATCATTTTTCATTCTCTATGTTTGGTTATTCACCATCATGATATGAAAATCATCTCTTTCGGATGCTTACGTACTTGGCTTTGCAGTCAGCGCATTCTCTATTCTCTGGCAATTTAAGAAGTCCTTCCAGTATCTGCATATGTTTAAAAATAAAAATAAAAAAAGCAAAAATTATAAATAAATGAAACCACTGAATATAATGAAAAGGGGACAAGGGCAATACAAGATACTGATTCAGGAACTTTGAAATTGAACGCTACTTAAAGTGTGCAAATCACATAAAGAAAGTGTAAATATATAAAGAGATATCAACGAATAGTAGCACAAATACAGCATCGGGTGAGTTAACACTCAGTAGGATCATAATCATAATGTTCCAAACAATCTGCAACGGCTTACATGGAATCTCAACACAGCCACTGGGTTTTCATTTTTGACAAACTCAAAGCAGAAAATGATTTTGAAATCACACAAACAGAAATGACATAGATGCTTCGAAAGGATCTTCTTCAAGACTAATTTCTCCAAGCTTCGAAATTTACATATTAACTAATAACCACATACACGGATAATTATAGATAACTGTCGAGGAAGATTTAGACTAAACACCGTTCGATCTATCACCGCCCATTTCGATAGTTCATCACTAAAACCAAATTTTATACACATTGGAAGAGAAAAAGTATAGCTATCGGCGAATCAAAACAAATTCAGATAAATCAAATCATGACCCAGAACTATAGATCAAATCCCATCAAAGCCAATCAAATCCAACACATCAAGAATTGCATTTCATATCCACAAATCCAAATTGAAATGTACAAAACCAAATAAATCCAATCAAACTCCAGCCATGCACAAATTCCCAAACATTTTCCTGTCAATTTCTCGGCAACCAAACACCAAAACAAAAATCCAATCCCACGATCCACATCCAAGAATCCGAAAGAATTTGCACGGAAATGAACAAGATTGGGGACAAATTTCGAATTCTAACAAATTCATGGTACATGAATTGTAAATTTCCAAAATTGGAATAGGGGAGAAAGATGAGACCTTTCTGTGCTTGGCGTTGAGCTCCTTGGTGACGTTGGCCTTTTCGTTCATGGTGACGATACCGTACAACAGCAAAACTAGCAGACGCGAGCTCCGCGGGCGGACGAAGGTCAAATTGGTCTTTTTGCGCTCTTTCTCCCTCCCCTTTCTGCGACCACCAAAGAGAAACGAAAGAAAGAGAGGAGAGAGATGGAAGCACAGTCGCTCTTGACTTTATTTTTGTGCTTTTGCTATTATCTCCCTGTTTTCTTTCCCTTTTCACATTTCTTTGTTTTTTCCTTTTCTTTTAATACCCAAAATTACATTGTGTCTAGGGGTGGAGGAGACATCAAGTTGGACTAAATCGATCAAAATTGATTTTACACTATTGTTAATCAAATTGACAATGAAAAATGTGTGACAAGTCAAGTAATGTTTTTAGAAATTAACTTGGCTTCTCAATAATGGCACGTTTCTACACAGTCATCGTTCAATCAAGCGGCATCGTCACACTTTAACATAACCTCTGACGCTCAAGCTACGGAAGAATGAATTTGAGAGCATAATGTAACTTTAGATATGAAAGTGAGACGAAAATAACTAAGGGTAGCAAAACTACTTATTTCACGATATTTGAGAGTAGTAAAATGAGAATTAGTAGGCCAACATCTTGCCACGTCATCAGTTAACAGAAAATTTAACAGCTACACTAACTGAAGTATTAAAGTGGTAGAAAAGTCAGATTTTAAGTATAAAAGTAAGACGAAGAAAAATAAGCATAGTAAACTGCGAATGTCATGAAACTTGATAATAATAAAGTGAAATCTATCAGCAAACTCTTGAATGATGAAATTAAAAGAAACAAATAAAGACGCATAGAAGAAGAAGAGCCAAACCTATTGAATGAGAATGAGGAAGTGAAATTGTTGGCAGACAAGAATTTGCAAATGTCAATTGTTATTTGGAAGTGGGGTTGGGGGGAGCTGGTTTTGAGTGTCGAAGGTCATGAGTTTGTAGTGGGTGGTCACAAAAGGTGGAAGAATTATTTGGTGGGAATCTATCCATCCATCCCACTAATAAAATCAAGCTGTCCATGTGACTGGATTCCTTACTGTGTACAAGAATTAAAATATCCAATTCTATCTCTATTGACATGCTTCATCATTGATTTTTATTTCATTAGTTACTTGCTACTCAAATTTGCTAAACCCAATGATATTTACATATAACGTTTAGCTGATACTAACAAACGACAATGCATTTTGGTCAATCAATAAAATCAAAGAAAAATTAAAGAAAATAGCTTCAAATATTTGCATTTTAATAAAAAACCATCAACCAACTTTATTTAATAAAAAAAGACAAAATAATAAATAAATAAAAACATAAAAAACACCACATGCGTTGGCGTGCATACACCCCCACCCACCCCCCATTTCCACTCCGTTTTCTCCCCATTGTCAGCTATCATTAAGACATTATTATTATCATTATTATTATTTTCTTAGAATAAGAGAAAGACTTCAAATTGAATTACATTTTCCTAGTTTTATTTTTGTGGTATTGTTTCCCAATAGTAGTCAACATGACGAAATTTTTTTTAATGTGCACGGAACACGGAGTGATACACCACGTCTCTATATAAGTGGTGATATTCTTGTGTTAAAGAATACAATTTTCCATCACTTACATAATAACACATGGTGTAGAAAGTTAATGTCACATCCCGGCCCGGGGTCGACCACTTCCCGGGCCCGCTCCACCACCGTAGCACGATATTGTCCGCTTTGGGCCCCGACTACGCCCTCACGGTTTTGTTTCTGGGAACTCACACAAGAACTTCCCAGTGGGTCACCCATCATGGGAGTGCTCTCGCGTGCTACTCGCTTAACTTCGGAGTTCCCATGGAACCCGAAGCCAGTGAGCTCCCAAAAGGCCTCGCGCTAGGTAGGGATGGGAATATACATATAAGGACCACTCCCCTGGGTGATGTGGGATCTCACAATCCACCCCCCTTAGGGGCCCGACGTCCTCGTCGGCACACCACGACCAAGGTTAGGCTCTGATACCAAATTGTCACATCCCGGCCCGGGGTCGACCACTTCTCGGGCCCGCTCCACCACCGTACCACGATATTGTCCGCTTTGGGCCCCGACTACGCCCTCACGGTTTTGTTTCTGGGAACTCACACAAGAACTTCCCAGTGGGTCACCCATCATGGGAGTGCTCTCGCGCGCTACTCGCTTAACTTCGGAGTTCCCATGGAACCCGAAGCCAGTGAGCTCCCAAAAGGCCTCGCGCTAGGTAGGGATGGGAATATACATATAAGGACCACTCCCCTGGGTGATGTGGGATCTCACAGTTAAGATTGTAGGTGGAGAAGAAAATGAAGCCGTAGATGGGCAGACAATAGAAGAAAATTAAGTAATTGATATAGAAAGTTAAGAAATGGAAGAGATACAGGGAAAATTTGATGAGTATCAAAGAAAATTAGAAGAAGAAAATGTGTTTGGAATGTGTGAATGTGCCAAGAAAATTCAAGAAGAGGAGAGAGAAAAATGTAGTGCCGTTAAGTTTCCTAAACAGTGTACCACCGTTAAATTTCATAAACAGTGTAGTACCGTTAAGTAAAAGTTTCATAAACAGTGTAGTACCTTTAAGTTTCATAAACAGTGTAAAAAAATTTATAAACAATTTGTGTGAGAACGTGTGTGTATGCACGTTAGATTTTTTTAATATTAAAATTATGTCTTGTTCATTAAAATTTAAATTCTTTTGCTTTTTTTTATTAAAATTTTAAAAAATTTCATCTTAAATTTTTTTGAATAAATAAAAGGGAAAACTTGATATAAATCCAATTTTTTTAGCCAATGGTAGGAATAATCCAATTTATTAAAATAAGTCCAATTCCTTAAATTTAATTATTTAATTATCAATAATGATCTATTCAATGATAAGATTTATTATAAAAATCAAATTTCTTCCTAATTATCTCTTTGATTATTTCTTTTTATTTCTTTTTTTTTGTTATTTCTTGTTCTTCCTCCTACTTTAAACCCCATTTATAGATTTTATTTTTAATTTTTATAATCAACCTATATCACAGGTTAATTATTTTTATGTATCTATATGACACATTCTTTTTTATAATCAATGTGTCACAGATTAATGTATCTTGCTTGTAGGTATATTATGTTTTTTTTCCTACATTTTAATTAGGTTTTATATCTCGCTTATATGTATAATATACATTCATATATTTGTTACTTGAGTTAAGGTAAAATGTTTTGTAGATAATTTATGTTTGTATATTAGTTTTTTTTTTATAAGATATTAATTAGATTTTGTTGGAGTTGAAAAATGCATAATATCAGAAGATTTTAATTGATTTTTAATATTTAAAAAAAAATATAAAATAAGTATAAAAGAAATAAAAACATGTAATTAAATAATTGAAATCACTCCTAAAAATCATCTATATTTTTGGACCTATATCTAAAAGCCCCTAAATAAAATTATATTATAATTTTTTATTTAAATAAACTTAGCCTAAACTATTTTCACGAAAGTTGTCTTCTTTTCTTCCCCAACGCGAAAAAGTCTGTTATTGCGTCTTTGTTTTAGGGTTTTGTGTTTTTATCTCGTTGTCCGACATCTTTTCCGAATCGCGATCTTGTTTGGTTCCCGAGATAATCAGTGAAATACGTTTCTAATCTACAGGGCAAACAGTGAGAAATTGGGGGTTTTCAATTGAATTTTCAATTTTGTCCCTAGATTTGCTTTCCAAAGAATATCAATTTCGAGAGTTTTCTTGAAAATTGATCCACCAAAGAGCATGAGTACGCTTGATGTGGCCATGGAAGATGGCGGCGGCGCCCAACCGGAATCTCGATGGAAGCAAATGGGGCATGGGGAGAAGGAGGCGTCCGTGCACGAAGAAATGAAGAGAATGCAGAAGTTGCCTGCCAACAGCACTTACGTCACTCACCGGTTGCGGGTTCTCAACAAAATTCTCCAGCTTTTGTCCATTCAGGTGCACAAACATTAAATTTTCAGTACTATATATCATAATTTAGCTGTTAACTTTAACTTTAGCCTGCTATCCAATGGGTTTATTGTTTAGGCCAATGAGAATCAACTAAACCGAACACCCACACGAAAAATAAGAGTAAATTGTAGCAATGGTGCCTCAACTTTAATCAAATTGGAGCAATGATCCCTCAACTAAAAATCCATTACCATTCGTCCATCAACTTATCAAAATATGTAGCTCTACTCATTTTCATCAATTCAGTTAAAATTTTGTCAAAATAAGTTATGTTGGAATAACCATTTATATAATTAGGGTCCCTCAACTCATCAAAGTGTGTAATTATGATCATTTTCGTCAATTATGTCAAAATTTTTGTCAAAATGAGTTATGTTGGAAGGACCATTGCTACAATTGGATTAAAGTTAAGGGATCATTTCTCCAGTTGAATTAAAGTTGAGGGACCAATGATAATGAATTTTTAGTTGATGGACCATACCTGCATGTTTTGATGAGTTGAGGGAGGTAATAAATTTTTAGTTGAGGGATCATTGCTCTAATTGAGCTAAAGTTCAGGGACCATAGCTACAATTTACTCCGAAAAATAATTCATTAAGGGTCCGTTTGATAACCATTTCATTTGGAGTTTTCGGTTCATTTTTTGTATTAGATATGGAGGGAAAAGTATGTGGGAGAAATGAGGAATGCAAGATGAAGGAGATTAAATGAAAACAAAAACTCGAACGTTGTTTTGGTTTTAGTTTTGATTTTGTGGGTCAAAAGATGAAAACTAAAAACGATATGGTTATCAAATGGGGCCTTACTTGACTAATTTTTTGGTTAATTACTAGTTTGCTTTGCTATGCAATATTGAGTCTTGTGTTTTCTATATGATTCTGGTTAGAGTTAGAAGACAAATGAATTTGATTTCAGTATTTGATATCATCTTGCTCCATTGTATGCCAGAGAACCACATCACAAGAACAGGAGTTGGAGTTGCTTTTCGCCGGGCTGTCTATGTGAACTCAACCTTTCATGGTAGTGGTCAGTCCAGTTAAAGTTATATCTTGTGGAGTTAGATATTGTAATTACTTTTGCAGTGGAGTATATGTAACGACTAGGGTTACCTTATTTGCAGTGTTCTGTTCGAAGCTGGTTGACAAATAGTTTCACTGTTTGTTGTGTTTGATGTGTATAGAATGTATACACTGTTAAATCATGACTTTTACTAGCTCCTTATGTATTAAAAGGTCCTTTTGTTTTAAACCATTCACTTGGATCTCATACGTTTCATAGATTTTTTCAGGGAGCCTCACGTTCTTCCCAATGAGAGATAGTGGTAAACTCTGCATGAAATTAGAAATGTAATCACTGTTTGATGTAAAGACTGCTTTAAAAAATTGTTTAGGTTGTTTCGGCAAATATATGCATGACTTTACTGTTCGTTCTAGGCAGAAAACCCTTATTCAAACTAGCAACTTTGGGTAGGAGCACACCCTGTTCTGCCATTGTGCTTTGTCTGGGACCTTCTTATGTTAGTTAGAAGACATCCTCGTATTACGACCTTCCTTGCCTTTTTGGATTGCTGAATACTGTGTCCATATATGCTATACCAATTGTATTTTATATTTGTTCTCAACCTCATGCAGTATTTGTAGAGCAGTTTCTGTTGATCTTCTAGTTTTGTTAATCAACTTGCACTGCAGAATCTCAAATCATGAATATATGATATCTTTTGGAGTTAATTACTTGGAGCAATCTTTGGTTTCATATGGATGCAATTCTCAGATAGCAGAATCGGCGCGATGAATTTTGGACCTCTTTTCTTGACGTCCCCGATTTTTGTAACATCATCGTCATTTTTTCTGTGTTTCTCATAATATTCATCTTTAAAATGGGTGTAGCGGAGATGAGGATGCTTCGTTGGATGTGTGGGCACACGAGAAAGGATAAGATTAAGAATGAGGATATCCGAGGTAAAGTAGGAGTAGCCGAAATTGAAGGAAAGATGAGAGAAAATCGGTTACGATGGTTTGGACATGTGCAAAGAAGGCCTACTGACGCTCTAGTTAGAGGATGCGAGCACAGGACAGAGGTCCAGGGCCGAAGGGGTAGATGAAGACCTAGGAAAACGTTGGAAGAGACTCTAAGAAAAGACTTAGAGTACTTGGATCCAACGGAGGACATGACACATTATTGATCGTAATGGCCTTCTAGGATTCATATAACCGACCTCACTTAGTGGGAAAAGATTTTGTTGTTGTTGTTCTCATAATATTCATCTTGTTACTTTATCCATTGAGACTGTTCATCAAGGAGGTGAAGAGAAAGAATATAAACTCTTTTTTGTTTTGTTCTGTGATTTTAAAGAATTGTACTTTCGAATCTCTTCACATCTTAAACCATGCTTTATTTTTGTTTGTTCTGTACGTCAAAATAGAAGTGCCTCCCTACTTTGAATAAAGCAAGTGGCCAAAAAGTGTTTTTTGTAAAAGCAGCTTAATCTCTAAGGTATTTACATGGACGAATATACTGTAACCATATCGTTTCATAAGAGCAACTCCAACCTTGCTGGTTGCTCGGTGGACAGGCGAGGAGAAAGGGCCCGAGGGTCGGGGGATGGGGCTCCAGCGTGGGCAGCCTGAGGGTCAGGCCCGTGGGGGATTGCCAGCCCGTGAGCCCGAGGTGGTTGTGATGCCAGGTCCGACGTCAGCCTGACATCAGGCCTTTTTTAATTTTTTTTGTGTCAAGCGCGTGCCCCTCACTCGCGAGTGGGGGCGTGTCAGCCGATACCTTTTCAGACGGAGGGGACTCGCGGCGCAGTTGCATCAGTTACCGTTGGGAAGCCACGTGGCTTCCCACGATCCGTTCGATCTCAACGGCTCTCTAATATGAGCCGTCCGATTCGCAACGGTAATAAAAAAAAAAGTTGATTTAATATCAACCGTTCGCTCTGAGATCAACGGTTGATATTAATCTGCTTTATAAATAAAAAAAATAGTTTTAAAATTAAGAAAAGTTACTGTTGTGACACGTGGCACAATCTGGAGTGTTAGAATTCAATTTTTTTTTTATAAATGACACGTGGCGCAACGAGAACGATTTAAAAAATCTTATCCGAAATTACAAATAATTTTATTTTGTATTATTTAAAAAAAAAAAAAAATTATTGTCTATTGTCAGGGGAAGGGCTCGAACTTTGGAGATGCAAATGATAATTACTGTTTATTAAAGGCACTTATTGCATGTTTACTAAAGAGGAATGGAGGGGACGGTAATGGAATTGCACGCTCTTCGATGGATTCATGTGTTTACTAGTTGGGCAGGAATCAGGTTGCGTGTGGGACCCGCACCAATTCCGGAATTGGACTCCTGAAATTGACGGAGTGGGATTCTCTAGACTAAGCTGTTATTTGAGTTCCGGATGTTGGAGGCCATCTGGAATACAACTTTTCTTCCTAGATTGCCCTCCTATAATTTTGCTTATTACAAAATAGTCTACAACTTCACCACCAGCAGGCAGATATTAAATCCGTCTTCTCCAATCCCACCAATTTCCATTGGAGGACTCAAGCTCAGGGATTAGGCCAACGGACCCTGTTCTCCTGGTTGCTTGCAGAACCTATTGATGAAAACGATAATTGATTGAGGATGATAGGAGGCGTTGTGAAGGTTTATGCATCTGGGCAAGTGGGAGGGCTGTTGGAAAAGAAAAGACGAGAAAGAGAAAGGGGTGGAATGAGGATGATGAAGATCGGGAAGAAGAAAGAGCTTATTATCAAATAACAAAGGGGTGGGAATGGATGAGGATGCATCTGGGCGAAAGGGGGGATAAGGATGGGGTGGGGTGTGGATACTGCGTTCTGGGGAAAAGAAAGGGGAAAGAAAGGGGTTGCAGACAGAATGGGGAAAGAAAAAGGGAAGAGAGAGAAGGAAAATTTATGGGATTTATAAAAGAAAAATAAAATTTAATAAAAAAATTTAGCATATATAAATTTACGGAATGATTCTCTCTGGTAAAAAAATTTAATAAAATAAAAGAATAAAAGTTTTACTGAAAATAATTAGCATATAAAATAAATTAGTTAAAGTAGGGGTACTTTAGTAATCACATTAGTTATCATTCCGATTCATGTGAATTAGTAAACAGTTTATATACATCAATGTCATTCCTACTCCGATTCTAGACAGTTTTGGTAAACAACTTCAACAGGAATCTAATTCTGATTCCACCTCATTCCAATTCCTCCTCAATTCAATTCCTCCTCAATTCAATTCCTCTCAATCTGATTACGGATTAGTAAACGCGCCCTTAGTGTTCACTTGGTGGATTGAATAGTAGATTACTTGGGGAGGATTTCAAGGGTAGAGTTGATCGAATAATGGTCAAAAAGTGCTTTTTTGTAAAAGCAGCTTCATCTCAAAGCATAATAATGGCTTTAAAACCTAATCCCAAACTTCCCTCCCCAAAAGTAAGAATTCTTAAAGCGACCAAGACGAAAAGGAAAGCCTGAAGCTTTGATCTGCAGAGAAAAATGGGGATTTGGGATGTTATCTCCGGGACAACGGATTCGCTGAAACGGAATGCTCCGGGTCTAACCGCCGTAAAAAACTTGAGCTCCACATTTTACGGTTACGGGTCGGGTGCCGTTACCCAAATCGACAACGCCGTCAGGGGTAACTTGAACCATTATTTGGGGGACGCGGAAGGCCGGGCCAAGATCGTCCGGTTCAGCTCCATCATCTTTAAACACGCAGTGTCGGAGAGCCTCAAAAACATCCCAGGTTTTGTTTCCACGACATTTTCAAATTTTTTATTATTTTGGGAAATTGATTATGTCGATTTAGTCTTAGGTAAGTATCTGAATACTGCTATAGATATGTTAAAATATTTATTTATTTTTTGGTCAAACAACAAACTATATTATGTGGATCGTTGAGATTGGCATAACTCATAAACTTTGTTTTTTAAGATTTAAAATTGATAGCAGTGGTGTAAGTTTATTGTCAATCATTTTGGTTATTCATGAAAAATATCTGGTAAATCGACGTATTTTTGTCAAATCAACCCCGTCATTTGAGCTGGTTGTTTCTTCAGTCTAATAGATCATTTTCAAGAATGACCAAAATGATTACCCATACACAATCTTAAGATCACTTCTATCAATTTTAAATTTCAGGAATCACAGTAAGAAATTATGATAATTTCAGTGACCATTTTGGTTAAGCCTTAAAAAATTGGGGGAAAATCCAGACAGAATTTGCTGAAATTTACTTGAACGGTTTTCCTTGCGCCAATGTTGTTATGCGAAACCCAAATTCTTGGAAATTTGCATATTCGTGCCCTAGTTACTCTACATTGTTGATTTTTGAACACGCTCAATGTTTATGTCGTCTTAAACACGGTGGATGTGCCGCTACAGTCATGTAACATTCCTCCACACTTGTAAGTGGGGAGGATTTAGGTTTGACTCACTTGGATGTGCTGCTAAACTGCAGTCATGTAGCATTCCTCCCCACCCACTTTGATTCATTGCTTTTGATAATTTTTCATGCACGAGTTGGTGCGAGTAACGGTTCACAAATCCGTTTTGTTTATGTCTTACTATATAGAGTTGTGCCCAGATAAGTAGATAACTTTTGTTCAAGCTTTCGGAAGTTTGGGTTTCATGAAGCTTCAGAACTCTGGTGTAACATGTTGATTCAGTTGTTATCGACTAATTTGCCGTTGGATGTGTAGCTTACAAAATTGTAAAGAAATCAATCAGTGACTTAAATGAGTCCGATAAACAAGAAGTGAATGCGAAGGCAATTCAGGCTGATCCACACAGATTGAAGAAAGAGTTCACTGAAGACAGGAAAGTACATGAGCTAGAAGTGGATGTGAAGGCATTGCAGGCCAATATACTCAGATTGGAGAAAGAACTCGGCGAATACAGGAAATCACACGAGCAAGTTCAGCTAGATAAGCCAAGTGCGGATTTGAAGTCACCAAACACAGCCAACATTCATTCAGTTGCAAATCAGAAACCAGAAGACGTGATCAGAGTCTTTATGATGAAGGAGTTCATGGGCAGGCAATTCTTGGATAATCTAATCACTTTTCGCGGGGCACCTACAAAGAAGTAGAAAAGTGTCAGGTACTAAGTGGATAATATAAGTGGAGTGATGATCGTTATCTGTCATGAATATTTGCCTTGTTTGAAGCTTTGTGACTAGGTTTGCTTGCTCTGTGTGATGATTCCCTCTGTGTGCTTCTGCATCCGTTTTGTAACTTTTGTTTGGGGTCTCGCCCTAGACTTGAGATGTGGTCCGTTGGATGTGGTGCATTCGAGATGATATGTGCTGCTAATGTACTAGTAAGAAAGCAGCCTTTTGCATTTTCAAATCCAGTGGCCTTGTCTTGTTTGTAAATTGAGGGCAGTGTCAAGTACGTTCATAAATTGAAGCTAACTGGTTCTACATGGCTGATTAACGGTTCTCGTAAACTCCTACCCCAATAGATGTTTAAAAACCCTACTTGACTCGAACCCCGGGGCTAACCAATTGGTGAGGGGGGGAGAGATTTTTCATTGTACCTGGAACACGACTCGATACACAAAGTTGCGTAATACAAGTGGGCAGAATTTTGTTTTTTCTTCAAGTTTTCAACCGTTTGTGTTATTACACTTGGTGTACCGGGTTCTGTTTCTGGCACACTGAAAAAATTTCTTGTGAGAGAGGAGTGGAGGTAAATGATTGAATGGCAGTTCAGATAAAAATATCATAAGTGTACCAAAGAAATAAAAAATGTTCTACTTCTTCCAAAAGTGACAGGGTTGATAAGTTTTGCAGAACAACGTCTGCAGTACAATTAATAATATGGAATGTAAGAATCTACAAAACGAGGTCACAATTTTGTGTTTAAAGACTTAATTGTTGAATTTGGATCCAAAATATTGTTATCTGAAGATTGGTCTAAAATTTCTAAAAAAAACTAGCTTTTTATAATTACATCGGCTATAAGGGGGGTTATTCAGAGTGGGCTCAATGGACAACGGGATGGAATAGCTGTTGGGTGGTTAGAACATCCTATTTTTTGAGATAAAGAGGGACGAGAACTTTTTGTATGTTGTACGCCTACTTTTTTTGGAAACACTGCACTCAATTTACAATATTTTTGTTAGTGAAAATAAACTTTTGTTAATGGTTCAATATATCTTTCTCCTCACGTCCGAAAGAAAATGTAACCAAATCAATTCATTGCGGTTCGGTTTTTATAAACGTATTTGTAATACAAGGTTCAGTTTTTATAAACATATTTGTTCTTGCCGTTGTTTCAAGAAAAGGCTTAGCATCAGAAAGTAATTTTTTAAAAGCACTTTGAATCTCAGAAAGTGCTTATCCAAGACTATAACAGTGCCATTTCATCCGGTGCTTTGCTTCCCTAAGCACCAAAGCCAGCAGATGCTTTGCTTCAGTAACTCCTGTGTTTAAGTTTTCAGTTCTCTTATAAAGGGCTTAGCCTTTCAAGGCAATCCTTTGCACATACAAGTTACTTTTAATTGTCACTGGTTTTCGGTTTCTTTTCATAGAGGACGCGGCATTTAGCGGAAGAAAGATTTTGGTGTTTTAGCAGTCGGTGAAGCCAGGTACACAATCTTTTTTTTTTTTCCTGAAAATTATCTAATAGTTTCTTTTATGTTACAAATTTTTGTATTTGTTAGGAAATATTTAACCACAGTAGTTTCATCGAATTGCTTGTTGAAAAATATGTGGATCGAGACGCCGTATCTTCAGAGTAAAATTATCTTGCATTGTTCTGGTGATGTGTAGGAAGTAAAAATTCAGCTATGGGATTTCTGATGCGGATTTGTGAACGAATAATGTTCATATGGTATCTGATTAGGGGATGGATTAAGTATCAACAAAACTTTGAAGTTATTAATATGAACACTCTCAGAAGAATGTTGGAAGAGCTAATTAGCCAAACTGAATGTATAGTCGAAAAATTAGATGCCGAGCCCCTTGTTCCAGTTATACAACAAAGAGATGAAGTCTATGAGTGGTTAGAGAACGCGGAAAGGATCAAAACTCAAATACTAACTATCGAAAAGCTCGGTGAAAGGAAATTTATCTCGCGTGTACATCTTGCAAAACTTGTTGATGAAAAAATTGGAGAAGTTGAGGAGTTGCTGAAAAAGGGTTGTCTCTATAATGAGATTTGCCCTAAGAAATCGTTTAAGTACGTGATTATCGGTGGTGGAGTTGCAGCTGGATACGCAGCAAGGGAGTTTGTCAAGCAAGGGCTCAAACCAGGTGAGTTAGCGATCATATCCAAAGAAGCCGTGGCACCTTATGAACGTCCGGCACTTAGTAAGGCCTATCTGCTTCCTGAGGGAGCTGCAAGGCTTCCGGGGTTCCATGTCTGTGTTGGAAGTGGAGGTGAGAAGCTGCTTCCGGAGTGGTATGCGGAGAAAGGTATTGAGTTACTTCTCAGCACAGAAATAGTCGAAGCGGATCTTCATTCAAAGATCCTCACTAGTGAAACTGGGGGAATGTTTGAATTCGAAACTTTGATCATTGCAACTGGTTCCAGAGTTCTAAGGCTGACAGAATTCGGCGTGGAAGGTGCTGATGCGAAGAACATTTTCTACTTGAGGGAAATCAGTGACGCCGATAAACTTGTAGAGACAATTAGAGCCAAGAAAAAAGGAAAGGTAGTGATTGTTGGAGGAGGATACATTGGTCTTGAAGTCGGAGCAGCTATGAGAATCAACAAATTTGATGTCACCATGGTGTATCGGGATCCATGGTGCATGCCTCAGCTTTTCACTAAAGAGATAGCCGCTTTCTATGAGGGTTACTACGCCAATGAAGGAGTTAAAATTATCAAGGGCACCCCTGCAGTAAGGTTCGATGCTGACACAAACGGAGAGGTAAAGGCAGTGAAACTCAAGGATGGCAGGGTGCTGCAAGCTGACATTGTTGTTGTTGGTGTCGGCGCAAAACCTCTCACTGATTTGTTCAAAGGCCAAGTTGATGAAGAGAAAGATGGGATCCGAACTGATGGAATGTTCGAAACAGACGTCCCTGATGTGTACGCCGTGGGGGACGTTGCTACTTTCCCTATGAAATTGTACAACGAGATGAGAAGAGTCGAGCATGTCGACCACGCCAGAAAATCAGCTGAGCATGCTGTGAGAGCTATCAGGGCAAGTGAGGAAGGGAAGTGCATTGACGAGTACGACTATGTTCCGTACTTCTACTCGCGTGCCTTCAATCTTTCTTGGACATTTTACGGAGACAATGTGGGTGATCCGTTGCTGTTTGGAGACCGCGATCCGACGTCAAGAAAACCGAAGTTTGGAGCAGCATGGATCAAGGATGGGAGGATTGTGGGAACGTTTTTGGAGGGAGGGACAGATGAAGAAAACAAGGCTATTGCCAGAGTTGCAAGGGCACAACCTTCAGCTGAGTATTTGGATACACTGAAAAGGGAGGGCTCTACCCTTGATATTTCCATATTAACCAAATCCCACTTATAATTTGGGAAATGAGTTTATTTGGTTACTGGAACTCTATATATTTATGTAATACCCTCTATCATGTGCGTCCTGGATTTGATTTTTTTCAATTTCATTATCTGTACATATCATATGCGTCCATGATTTCATGATTTCATTATCTGTACATATTTATGTATTACCCGTATAAAATTGAACAGATCAATAATGTGCGTTCTGGATTTGATTTGATTTGTTTTTTTTCAATTTCTTCACATTTCATTCTCTGTACATATTCCTTGGATTGAAAAAAGAAAAGAAAAGTGATTTCATAATTTCATTGCTCTTTTTGTTGCTATTTACTAAAGTATGTGGCTTAAACCTAGTACGCATTTTGCCACATCTCAACTAATAACACATTATCAGGTGTGTTATACTAAAGATTAACAATCTACGTAGAGTGCAAAAGCTATTAATTTGGCTCCTAACTATGTTCTTTGTGAATTCGAATGTGCGAGTGTGTCAACATGGGACGAAAAGACCAGTTGTATATTTTGATTTGTAGACTATGGCGTAGCGGAAAATAATAAGAATATTTTTTTTTTAACAAACGATATTATTTACACTAAAGAGAGGGTTGGAATTAGTCTTATAATGGACTAGCAATAATGTTATGTACATCAAATTTGTGCACCAGATTATGTGGCATCAATCAAATTTGTACTTTATTTCAAGTCGAGATTTGATTAATAATTGTAGTAAAAAATATCTGATGTCCATATCATTTTGTATACAAATTTAGGGCAGGTAGCACCAAATCCAAATAATAAATATCAAATAACATTTAAGGACGGGGATATATTATTTTGGACAGAAAAATAGTTGAAATCTTGGTAAACTTGAGGGAAGGGGTGAATTTTCAATTTTAATAGTTCGAGGGAACTTGGGCAAAATAATAATTTAGGGGATACTTTGGAATGGGTAGAAAGTTAAAGGGCTAATCAGAAAAATACCAAAAGTAAAATAAAATAAAAAGATAAGATAAAATGCTCTCTTGAGCTTCTTCCCACGGCATTATTTTCAGCTGACAATACTGAAACATAGGTTTTCCGAGAGCTCCGTCAAATCCGAAACGCATCCGATATATCGTCCATCACAGAAGCGTATCGGGTACCAAACGACACGTCGCTCGCTGCGGAGATGGCCGCCATAAGAACTGAGAGACCCTCCTCTAAGCTGGAAGCGCACAAATCCAACCCCAACCGCCGAGAAAAGATTGGCGGCGGGCTTCTGAGCAACATCGCCAAATTCGCCATCGACTCCACCATCAACTACTCTTTCAAAGCCTTCCCTGGTTAGCTTTTCATCTGTCTCATAAATTTTGGATTTTTATTGCTTTAATGTAATCTGCAATCCGGGTTAATTAACTTTGTTAATTATTTCAAAAGTACTGAGATTTTACAAGAACAGATGGTTCTTGTTAAACCCTAGAATCGGTCGATTCAGTTTCTTGTTTGAAATGACTGATGCCCATGTAATTAAATTATAACTGCAGTTGCGGAAATGCATAAATTTTGAATCTTTATCAATTTTAATTTGTGGGTTCTTTGAAAAATTCAATGAAAAGTTTGGAAAATTCAGAGAGGGTTGGATTGTTGTTTGGGTGTTGAATGATGTGTGCAGTAATTTGACATATGGAAACAGCAGTCTAATAACTGAACATGAGTTCCTGTGGCTGTAAAATCAGGGAAGCTTTGGATGGCAAAAACCAATCAAACGGGCTGAAATGTAAATACTGTGTACTTTGGTTCCACTAGTCAGTGATTGGACTCGATGTGCGAAACAATGTGAACTATCGAAAATTGAGGGATATCAAAATGCAGACTTGATAGCGATTTTAGGGTGCTAGGGAGGCTTAGAATTTTGTATAACGGTTGGTATCGGAGATTTTATTTGGAATAGGATGTAAGGGCAATGATGAATTCGGTTTACAGGCTCAGCCTGTACTGCATTGCATCCCCATTCCTTGCCTGCAAGGATGCACTGATGCTTTCTGTTAACTGCTATATCTGTTTTCCGTTCAAATTAGTTCTGAGCTGTTGTACTTAACTACTATATCTGATGTGAGATAATAATATATACAACAACAACAACAACAACTAAGTGAGCGAGATAATATATGTTGATGAAAAATATTTATATCTTTTGGACGGCTAATAGAACTGGTTCTTTGTGTTTATACTTCCATGTTTTCAGCTAGGCTAACGTTGTGGACGCATTTACCATTGTTTCTCTTTCTCCATCTTTTCATTTCCGTCATTTTGATTGCTGCAGGTAGGAAGCAAGCGCATCAGATTGTGCGGGAAGGATTAAAGGACCATCCACCCCTTTCAGCATCTCTTGACGACAAGAAGAAACCGGAAGATCTTAAGTTAGTGATGGAGGAAATGCATGCGAAAATGGAGCAGATGCAGGAAGACACGAATATTGTAAAGCAGCAACATAAGACATCAGCAGAGCATGTTGAAGGATTAGGGCATCCAAAGAAGATGCCGGATGAAGGCGTTCAGGGTTCGGATCTTCTGCAGAACAAGAAGAAAAAGATCTTCATTCGTTCGCGTCTTTAGAACCTGGTTTGGTGTTAATGATCGTAACAGAAAGTAAACAATGTAAGAACTATAAAGTAAAACTAATTGTAAATAAAATAATGTGGATGTATTGCAAATAAATGAGGTTCAGAGTGAGTATAGCATTATTCAAATTATAGTGCAAAATTTTCGCCCAAAAAAGGGGGAATTTTAGCAAGTTCCCATAAATCATAAGTCTCTTGTTTTCGCACCATCATTCTTGCGGTGTCATGCTACGCGCATTCTCTAGCCTCGTGATGCACCTCCGGGGTGAAATAGCGAATGGATAGGTCGTGGTTATATGTTTTTATTGTCAATGAAAAAGTTGCACCTCCGGGGTGAAATAGAAATCTCGAAACAGCTCTCAGTCGCGTTGCGATGTCGAGGAACAAATTACTGGCTCTTGTTGGATGACTTGCAAGTTCATCTTCCTTTGCTTGCAGAGTTGAAGAACGGCCACGCTAGCTTTTGGGGGACCTGAATACATGTGCAACTAAATAAACCGTGTCTTGGCTTCAGAACAGTTTACATTAAGGATGCACTTTTGTACGAATGCTCCTCTACATTTTAGATTAGTTTAAACTAGAATATCGCTGGTACCAAAAAATAAAATGTTGGTTTATGGCTCATGCATTATCAACGCTACGACATAAAAATGTTCTTTCGGATCTTTCTAAAAACAACTATTTTGTTGTCTATTCTATATCTACTATTTTCAATTATGTAAGAGTAGTACCGAACCATATTCGAAGAATAATTAGCTTTTCTTCCAAGCAACCTCAGTCTGCATCTTTTACATCCGCTTCAATATCAACGACTGCCGTAGAAGAATCCTTTCCTGTAACCAGTGTCAACGTTCAGAAAACATATCGATTTGACGCATACACTAGTATAGTAAAAGCCCTACGATTTATGGATTCATCGACGATTAGGAGTCCATTACACCCTTCGCCCTTAATGCAAGATAAAAACGGAAGGCAACGGTGACGAGAAAAATGCAGATCATCAAATGCAGGCTCTCAAAATATGATTACGAAGAGAAAATGGTAACAGGGTTTTCAGGGATAACCTCTTGTGGAACGGGTGAAGTCGTTGAATGCCTGCCCAAATGTCGTAGATTGTTTGGAGAATTTTATAGGGTCCATTACGAACTTGTCGTCCACCACTGAAATTAAAGCACATCATACAACATGAGGCAACATCAACACTATTTTTCCATCAAATACTAAAACAAAATTAAGGAGGTTTACAAAGATTTATATGAAAGCGCAAGAAAAATGCCCTATATATTCTATAACCACCAAGTTACTCGGATTTTTGGTATAAAAATCGGCAACACGATGTACACGGTCCACCAACGTAAAATGACTCGTTAAATGGAGCTACTAGTGGCGCCGTAGTGAAATGGCATTGGTCTACTGACAGTATAAAGCAGCATGAGGAATTTTTTGGAACTAAAGCAAACATAAACCCAAAATTTTATACAACTACACAGAAAACAGGAGTTCATCAACACGAAAAAACAAATAATATTAGTCAGTAATGGTAACGTAAGTAGACGGTCTGCAGAGTGCAGACGGCTACGAGGAAAAAAGCCGCAAGTGTAATTTGGAATTCAGAGAAGCAAGAAACCAAAATATGAGCGTATACCGGAAAAAGGTTGACTACAGTAGGGGCAGAGCTGCAAATCATCATTTAAAGTTGATCTGCAAAAGGTCGCATTGCCCAAGTTAGGCCAATTTTCATTTATAACAATCCTTAGAAACTATATAAGTTAGCTGGTCTTACTTGAAAATCTGGAAATTGTTTCCACAGTTTGGGCACTGCAAGCACATAAAGAAAAACAATCATTCGAGGCAGAAGACTACAGAGTAAGAATCAAAACATCACATTTGAAAGAAAAAAAAACCCAGGATGTTACTCAAAAAGTACTTGATTAAGAGTCGATAACATTTTGAGTGGTTTTTATATGAACAAGTATCGTTCAAGTACTCAAATTTTTTCAGTTATTATACATGTAACATGCATTTCTCTGATACTTCCCTCACGGGGAAGAATGAACTGATTACGATGCTATATTTTGCATTCGAATCCTTCAAAACCATGTATCCAATCTACTTATACAGCGCCCGTGATACAGTTAATTGAAATCAAGACATCCAATTACTGCAAATATTACTCAACTCCTAATGAACTAAATCATAAAGCCTTTCGGGTAAACCATCCATTCTTCATACATCACCCAAATTAAAAGATGTGCAGATTGATAAATGAACTCCAAACACAATCCAAAGCATTATGTAAGAGTAAGACCTACATATCTATTGATAAAAAAATAATAGAAGCAGACATAACTACTATAAATAAAAGGTATTAGCTCCTATCCTCAATTACTAGTCAATGTTTGCAAATGCATAGAGGGAAATGATCAAGTTGAGAACAGGGAAATTAAACCAACAACTTTTGAGTTGCGATTTCACGGCGAAACCCAGCAACAGAAATTCGATACGCAGTCGAAGAAAACTAAAAATTTGAAGTAGCTTACACTGTCTTGAACCATATCCCGCCCTGCCCACCACAGAAAAGCACCCACACCAACAATTGGTACAAGCACTGCAATCAGCTGCATATCAAAACCCATCAATTTCATTAGACATACACAAAACAGTAGTAACATACCCAGAAATCTTCAGAAATGTTTGAGAGAGAGAGAGAGAGAGAGTACCCAAATGGAAACAATAGCATCCAAAAGCCAGCCAAGCTGCCCGGTAAACGAAAGATAAGTCAATCCAACAGCTACAGCCAAATTACCCAGAAGTCTAGCAGTGGCTCCGTCATCTTTTCCACCACCACCGCCACCGCCTCCGCCGCCATTAAACCCACCAAACCCCTGATTCAACCTCACCACGACCTCCCTTTTCTTCTTCTTCTTCCTCTTCCACCCCTCATCTGCCACCAAAATCCCATCCCTGTCCCAATAAGCCTGTAACCTGAACTTGCTCTGCTTCAAAAACCCAATCTTTGCCCTCGTCAGAGGAAAATATTTGATGGGTTTCTTGCATGTCCTATTGTGCAAACTGCTCAGCCTGAAAGATAGGGAATTTATAGAGATTTGAACGACGGTTGCCATGGAAATGATTGGAAGCTTTTAAGAACAAACGACCCAATATCTCAGAACTCTGGTTTTGCACTTTTCATGGAGGATTTTATGGTGGTATTTGGATTTCGTAAGTGGGGAAAGACAATTTCTCTTTGAATTTGGCTTTTCTACTTTCTCGTGTGTCGATTTGATCTTTCTACTTTCAGCACTACACTGTCTTATTTGAACAATCATACTGTTTCTTAATGGATGTGACTTATGTGGCAAACAGCAGTATTCTGTATTAATTTCTACAATTTTTTTAATAATTTATTTTTAGTTGTGCGGAAATTGATTTTCTGGTTCATTATAATTTTGGGAAATGATGTATGCATGTCTTCATATTCTTGTATGCAAATCAAGATTCTAAAAAACGTTAGGCGATAATCGAGCGGTGGATTGGGACTTAGCGCTTAGGCGGCTAGACGGATTAATGTAAATCTATTATACTTCGTGTAAATAAGTGTCTATTTATACCAGAATAGAATGACATATATATTATAGAGTATTGGAACATCATGAAAACATGGGAACAAACATATAATTTTTGTTTATTTAACTATTCAACAAGTCTCTTACAATTTATTGAAAAAAATAAATTGCAAAATGAAAGTTATCTATTTTTTGTCTAGGTTAGTCGCAACCTAGACGGGTCTGGGCGAGCTAGACGGGTGCCTAAGCAGTCTAGGTGGGTGCCTTAGTAGGTCTAGGCACCCCCTTTCTTAATTTTCAAACATCTAATCATTAATTGGAGTGGTGGCTAGCCGCCTAGCCCCTAGGCAGGGCCTAGGCGGCGCTAGACGGGAATTTCTAGAACAGCCATGCAAATATAGCACATTAAGTACAATCAATAATCTTGTACTAGGGAATGGCTTCTTAAGATCGAGAAGGTTTCTCTTCAAGATACTTTGTGACTGATTCAAAAAATTCGTGTTCATGATCATAATCGTTTGTTTTATAAAATCACTATGTAAAAATTATCTCTTTAAAAAATCAATCTAAAATAAGATCTTTTAGTCAATCAGAATATTGTATGTCCACATCTCAACTAATTTTAACTATGGCTCAAGCTCGACATTAGCATAGTTCACTGTCACGTAGCATCAGTTTCCAATGTCATATGACAAACATGGTTGTCGTCGTTCATTGTAAAATAGCATATGATCTTTACCGCTCCCTCTCTCAAATTGAGCTTGAGAGAGAGAGCGGTAGGGTTCGATGAGAACGGTTTAAGGAGCAGTTAGAACTCGTCAAGGACTATTTTGAAATTATTATTTTTTAAAACGAGAGTGTAAGTGAAATGTTTAAGAAAGTTTTTGGGTCATCTATAGTAGTACAAACTCTCTAGATTAGCCACTTAGTACTATGGTCTAGTGGTATTCCTCTTCACTTATAAATTAGAGGTCTTAGGTTCGATTCTCGTCAAAGGCGAATTTGAACCACATTATTGCTAGCCCATTGTTTCGCTAAGCTGCCCCCTTCCCCCTTATTCTAGATAATATCGTTTGTTCCAAAATCATCGTCACATAGAATAAGGTAGACATGTTTGCCGTCGTTCCTTGTAAAATAACTACTGCAGAATTGAAGAAATATCAGTACATAAGATTGTAAACCACACTCACGCTCATGATCTCCGAGATCAGTCTTTCTTCCTATCATATGCCTTCGTCGATATTTCAGCATCTCTGTATGGCTCGGCACTGTATGCATGCTTCTGAACAACTGAAAAGAAAACCATCTCCACGCACACTAGTATGTTTTGAAGAGCTTCCTCAATATGCTCCACGTCTAGCCAGATATGATGAGATCGGATTATTTTCAGCGCTGCGAGAATATCAAGGACAATCCCCTGCAAAATCAGGTGAACTGCTTTGTCAAATCATACAAGAACTTTCTTTCTAAAAAAACTCGTATATTTAACTAAGAAATAGCCCTTCTCCCAATTGAATTGATTACACATTAACGAAATTGAAATGTTCTTGAAAATACACGTTATGGATGATTTTTAAAAGCAACCAATCACGGGAATATCGGTTTCGGTAATTGAGCAAAAAACTTGGTTATGTGCATGTTATAGTGAGGCTAGCAGAGAAAACGAACCGATGTATGTGTCAAGCTTCAATGCAGATACAAAGGTATAGAATAAGGTGTTGGACATCTCACGAAACAAAGATGAAACAGAGCCTTAGACATGGATACCGGTGTTAAAACCGGAGCGAGAATCCCAACTATCAGCATGGAAAAGAAAGTATTTATTCTCCTTAAATCATAACAAACTATATCTGGATAGATTAAAGACGATTTTGCTTGGCAACTGAATGATTTTACTGATCTGCTAAATCTTTCTGCTAGATAATCTAGAAGGAAGAATGCATATGCATACTGCAAGAATATTTCTTTAGGAGATTCTACGCAAGAAGCTTATCTGCTCATGATTCATGAGTCATGAACATTAAGACCGATCCAGTGGTAACTTTAATGCCTAACAGCTTCGGGAGTTAAATTCCTAGTCAGAGTTCACAATATATACAAAACACTATATCCACAATGGCATTCTCTAACTTAACAACCCCCATTTGACATGAAAGGGCAGGCGAAATGATAATTACCTGCCAAAAGCAGAAGAAGACGATCCCTTTGATGCACAAGAATTTAGTGAGCGGTTTGTGTGGTGCCAGCTCTTTAGCAAACACATGGTAGAAGGCGACAAGAGAATACAAAGCCAGCGACACAGAAATGTTCAGAATTATTGTGAATGTCCAGCTAACCCAGCTGGGATATACACCAAGAAGTTGAAGAGTTATCATCAAGATGGAGCACACAGGGCGAATCACAACAAATTGCCATGTCCAGTACTTGAGAAGCTTCAAAGTATGATGGTTCAGACGAACAGTGTGAGGCTGCATTTTTTGATAGATACAAGTCAGCACATGCCTCAATTAGTGCAGGTTAACAAAACTAATCGAAGTACGAATAAATCCAAGGAAAATTATCTAATACACGTGCATTTGCACACACCACAACTGGAAGATGGTGGAAAGACTAAGAATTTGGATACATTGCTAAAGATCTTTCTATTGTTCCCATCCCAAAGAGAATATGAGTTCGTTAAGCGTAAAACTGAAGTCGTGATATCAGAAAACATTCTCATTTATCATTAGTTAAATTAACTAAAACAACGAGAATCCGAGAAGAAAATTCATTTACCATAAAAAGAGTCATTGGAAATGAATGGTGAATCTCCCGTCCTTTGATTTCATCCGGCACGATGTTTTTACTTATGGATATGTTCAAGTAGCTGTACAGCAAAGCCAAAAACTTGGCTATTACCTGCACATGTATAATGAACCCAAGAAACTCAGAACTAACAATATGCTAACACAACCTCAAATCTTACTTTTTTTTCTTCATTATACAAGATGAACAACTACATCTCCCAATGTCGAAATCTTACCAAAGCCTCGTAGCATTCCTTGATCGAATCCAAGACCGTGAACGAAACTTTGCTTCCCTGGTAATCCAACAAGCCCACAAAGGAATCAATGGCATATAAGGGGGCCATAAGTATGATGATTATGATGGCCTTTTGTTCCTTTGGCTTATTCCAGCAGAAAAAATGCTCTGAGAGAAGCTGTAGTGAGAAATGTGTTGTAACCATCATACAGAAAGTGGAACCCAGAAGAACAAGTTGTGCAGGATTTGCCATTTTTCTCTGGTTTTTGGGTCTTTAACCACAGAAGTGCTGATTCAAGAAGCACCTGCAAAAGGAATCGGATTCAGGAAAAGCACAAAACCCATTTAAAAAAAAAATCACAAAACACAAATCGAAAATCATAAATTTTGTGATTACCCAAGTGAGAAAATTTTCAAAATTTTTCAGAATCCAAAATTTAAACAGGCGATAAAGAGACAGTCCAACACATAGCAGGAAGCATATTAAAAAAGTCAAGCTACGTCAACTGTGAAGTAATGCTAAGGGTAGAAGAATGAATGGACTAACTGGCTGTTTGGTTGCAGAGAAAAACGCTTGCTTCTTCCGCTGCGAAAATTTCTTGCGTTTCTGGAGAGCTATGAGAAAATACGCAACCGGTTTGTTGGTTGGTCGGATTGAGATGCTGAGATATGGAATTGGAAGCGATTGGAGCTCTTTGAACTTCAACGATTGCAGAAATTTAGCTGAAGAAACGAGATGGCACACTTACTTTACATTTATGAATGCTTTACATCCCTATTAAACAACAATCAGCGGGGATAGCTCAGTTGGGAGAGCGTCAGACTGAAGATCTGAAGGTCAGGTGTTCGATCCACCTTCACCGCATTTTTGTCTTATTTTTAAGTCCATTTCTGCTTTTTATTTTTTCCACTAGCATTTTTATATATTCATTTTAATTTTTTTAATATTAATTATTTGATCTTCGATCTTCGATCTGATCTCTTCCAACAAAAAACTAATATGGTAACATAACAATTTAAATAGTGTTGTAACCTATTTCACTAAGGGAGATAGAGGGTGCGGGAGAGAGAAAAGAGGTGATGCTTGTTTCACATCACGTGTGCCTTTATTAATAATAAACCGGATATAATTTCTTGTAAATCGAATCTCATAGTATGACATCGGCACTTACAAGGAATGATAAGATACTACAAGATCATATCCCTTTTATGAGTGTAATACTTGCAAAGTAAGAAATCCTATCCAGTTTATTATAGCACATGTGTCCGGCGAAATTGACATTTGCCAGTATGACACGTCTCTCATACATAGAGGGAATAACGAGTGACCACACGAACAAGATGGTGGTTGGTGCACATTTTGCAAATGAGTGGTAATTTGGCAGTAGCAAAGCCGCCAATTTCCTAATATCACTAGTGAGACTTGTCAATTACACATTCATTCTTGCACATGATTGCACGTATTCAAAGATTATTCGACGATTTCTGTATAGATATATCTTCGGCAAAGTGAGTCATTCGAGCATGTTCCCCAAACTGTAGGTATGTTTTCCAATTCTCCAAGTGTAAATTGTTCACTTATCGCTCAGGCATTGTTAATTGATATAACGAGTGACAAAAATCAATGCACAATATAAAGGCTAAAAGTGACTGATTTTCTTGAACAATCCAAATCAAAGAAACCATATGGAGAAGAAACTATTTCCCAGATGCTGAGTAGTATTTCGATTCCGGTAAGCCAAGCTGATAACAGCAGCAACAGAAATACGCAAAATTTAGTATCACAATTTTGAAATCAAGCTAATTTGATTTACTTCTGAATTTAGAGAATGATATTACATTCATTAGATGCAAGAAACTCTTGCGTATAACACGAAAACAACGTGGCAGCAGAAGAGTCTGACATACCTTGCATAAAAAATTGAGGTGAGTTTGATGCCGCTCCTTTTACGTGTTTTTGAACAACTGCGGTGAGGATATTTCTTGAGACTGCCATAACTGTACACTATTATGTAATCTCTTGTATGGCAAACGGAAATTCCTGGTGTCCCTGGAAACATTCGACTTTACAACTCTGCTACCGTTATTGCAATGTCTGGTTCTACATTATATGGCTTTTAAAACCTCTCCAAGAACTAGTCCCCACTGAGTCCAATGGGAGCCACCCTGCATTAAAGATCAAACAAAACGAATATTTTAAGAAGCAATAACTGTCTTGATTACATACACCAGAGTCTGCACTTCTAACGCTTACCCTTCAAATTGCAGAATAGGAGGTCAAGTCTCAACAAGGAAAAGAGATGATATAAAACAAGCAATTACCTGGCAAAACACAGCAAATGGCTCTCTTAATGGTCCATCGCATGAAAGCTCACTTGTACTCCCATCAATGAAGGTTCCATCAGCAAAGATCACCTGATACATGACAACTAAAGGTGACTGAAAACGAAAGCCTAACTGCAAATTTTCAAGTAACCTTTCAAATCGAAGTTAAATTGAACAGTTGAACTTGTTAATGGAGTATTTGAAACCACTCTAGACATAAGTGCACAAAATGAGATAATGTCACAGTTGACAAAGATTTCAATAATGCTCTAGCTTTCTAGATACAATGAAACTAGAAAGAACTAGCATTGCCTTCTCAACTTTTCACATAGGAAAATTGTCAAGTGGAAACTAACAGATAGGACCTATTTTCCAGATGAATGCCAATAGCACGCCCTTTGAAACCTCCACAAACATGGATTTCCCTCCCCAAGAACACTATAATTTTTCTTTTATATGGATTGAAATCACAGGCATTTGAAGTTAGTGCAAGCTTGAATGAGGCATTAGTTAATGAATAAGCATAAAATTATCATTGTTAATCTAACATCCAACCCAATATCAATTGATAATGAGTGAAGAAGGTTAAAAAAATTATATTGAGCAGCGAGACTTGGAATTTAATGTTCTCAAGACTTCCACTAACCGCAGCCAAACTAGCCCTTGAATCTTCCGCTCTAATACCATGTTTAAGTGGAGCATCTAATAAAAAACCAATTCAGACCAGAAAAGGAAAAAAGAAGAAAGAAAAAACCCAAACCAATTCACAATGGATCATGCCCCAAAATTTTTATGTACTCGACAATCCTCATTTGCACTTAAGATTAACGAGGCTTTTAATCCACACAATTTTCATTTCATGAAAACCAGACTCAAGTTTGGTTTAGGATTAGGAGCAGTGCATATTAATAGTAGTTGCTTCTGCTGCCTGCTTCCAGGGTTGTAATGTAAGAGATGCAAAACAAATTCTGAGAGGTTATGTAAATGAAATGTAGGAGTAAATGCGGCCAGACCTCTGATGCATATCCAGGAGTTGCACCAGCCACTGGTTTGGTAAATGAACCTACTGGGGAGTTTCTCTGTACAGCCTCGCAGAAAGCAAGAAGGCACTCACGGCTTCCAAGCTGTACGGCCTGAAAAGAATTACAAGAGTATCTGAGATTCTCTTGCTTGTAGCAGGGCATATTTCTGGACTAACATTGTCAATCGCTAATAAAAACTGTACAACCAGAATAACATTATCATACTACATGTACGAATAACATTCTAGAAATTAGAATAAAAGAAATAAACAGAAGCTTGCTGCTGATACACAACTTTGTTGACCCCAGACGATGTGACTGTTCAGGCAGACCTAAAATTCGTAACCACCAATATAATGTCTTGAAGGTTTGCTTGGCATTTATAAAGAGGGCAAAATAAGCTCTAAATACCTGGACTGTGTCATGACGAGGAATACGAGGAAGTGGCTGCACATTATACCCTCTGGCCGCCATAACTTCAGCTACCAGTAAAGTGCCCTAAGGTATAGGAAAGCAGGGAAAAGAATTTCAGTTCAAAGTTGAAGTAATGACAAATAAAATGTAAACTAGGAAATGCAGATTCCAATACCTTGATAGCCTCGCCTACCATTTGAGGTGAAAGGAACAAACCCTGGAAAAACGCTCGCATAATGTCACCAGGAGTTGTGCCACAATCAACTCCAAGGCCAGGTGCAGACAGACGAGCTGATGCTGCTTTTACCCATTTTTCTCTCCCTGCAACATATCCACCACATGGTGCTATGGTCCCACCAGGATTTTTTATCAAACTGCCCGCAATCAAATCTGCACCCTGAACACCAATAATGACATTTTATTGCCTTTCATCACAAGGAATAGAGAAGGGTATATAAAATATGCACCTACCACCATTGGAGGTTCAATGCTTTCCACAAATTCACCATAACAGTTATCCACCATGACCAAGCAGTTAGGATTCTGCGTCTGGAATGGATAAATACAAATGGAACAACAGTAAACTTTCCAATACAAAGGGAAAAATGATTGCCAAGAGTTAACAATAATATGTTTGATATATATCACTTTCAGGCTACTCCAGAATAATAAATTGAACTCATATATCTTAACAACAGTGGAAGTGTAGAAAATCTTTATACACCCCAGTGTTCTGGCTACTCAAGGTGAAAACAACACCATTTTGTTAAAATGTCATGCTATCTAATATAGAATGACACCACTTTTAATCTGATCACGATACCTATTGTCACTCAGACCATGATTAATGCAGATATTCACTTCCATGACACACTCTGGTTACAAAGCCAGTTCCATGAAATTCATAATGGGATAGTCAAGAAACTTACCTTAATTATCTTAATTGCTCGCCCTATCTCATCTACACTTAAACTCCGACGCCATGAATAACCACATGACCTCTGTATGAGCGCACATTTTGTTTCAGGTCTCAAAGCATGGATAAGTGCATCCCAGTTAAGGCCGCCATCTTCAGCAAGCTAAAATGACATCAGAAATGAGATTGTTCAAAAAGCACACCAAGAAATCTAAACAAAAATCTTTCAATGTAACTAGTTACATACTGGAACTTCTCGGTATTTCACTCCAAAATCTGTCAAGGACCCCATCCCATGAGAGTCTCTCTTTCCAATAACTTCCTCCAAGGTGTCATAGGGAGGACCAGCAACTGCCAAAAGCTGACATGTAGATTAGTTGAAAGTCTAAACATATTCCAAGGAAAAAGGTGGACAAAGAACAATTATGTAGCTGCAGATATTTTTTCAACACGGAGTGCATCTGCATCAAATTAACAGCTCACCTCATCCCCTGGCCTTAGAAAAGCAAATAAAGCACATGTTATAGCATGAGTTCCTGAAAAAAACTGAATGTATTGGAAAAGAGGATTAACAAAGCATTGTATAAACCCCATAAAGCAAACACACCACGCTATATATGGCAAACCTGTGAGCGAACTATAGCAGATTCAGCCCCAACAATTTCAGCAAAAGCTTGGTCCAGCGCTTCACGTCCCCCAGCTTCATCATGACCATAACCAGTGCATCCGGCAAAGTGCTGATTATAAGACAGATGACAATGGCCATGATACCATAAACGAGAAAGTTAATCATCTTATAATTATCAGTGAAGGGTAAGAATTTGATGAAGTCAAGAGACCCAAATAGAGAATTTTTCGACTTTTTTACAGAATTAGTCATTGGTTACATATGGAAAGAAAACAGTAAGGCACTATTGTTTCAATTCATGTATTATAACAACTACTATAACAAAAAAAGTCTTTTGAACAAAGAACAAATCTAGACACGCTTCTGCTTACAAACATAGGCAGAAAAAAATATGCACATAAACAAACAATGGAATGAGATGTATAGATAGCTGCTGCTAATAACATGTTGATGATCCACTCTATGCATTCTTCCTTTTCAAGGATTACATGAACCATCTTCGACATAATATCCGAATTAAACAAAAAACTACTTACATGTGATCCAACTCGAGCATTCTGGAAAGCTTTAAGAACACGGGTGGTATTGCGTGCAACCAAATTATCCACGGCTCTGAACTCTGAATACAATGAGTCCACTGCGTCCGAAACCTGCATTGCACGGAAATGAAAGCACTTGGGCTCTTATCACAATGAAGCTTTTAGTGCTTAAACCAAACATCCAGCCTTCCAAGCTCCACATAATTCCGAGCATAGTAATTGAATCATACACAAGTTAAGAAAGCAATTAAGGGTAATATGTAATTGCAACAGAAATTAAGGAAATATTAATGAATGGAAGATGGGTTCGTTTAGTTGCTCTGAAATTCATGGAAACATAAATAACAGCAAAAATTTAAAAAGGGTTAATCTTTCTCTACCATTACCAAATTTTCTAAGCAACCAAACATAAAACTGACAGGCAAAGTAACTGAACTTTGAGAGAACACGAGCAGCAATAAAAGCTAAATACTTAGAATTTTGATTTCTAATAAATTCCTGCAATGCAGAAAACTACCCATCAAACATGAACTTGAAGCAATATATATATACCTCTGGAACAAAAGGAGAGTCTTTCGGATGAAAATGGTGATTGGTAGGGACTGAGAGTTGAGAGCTTGAGCGAGTAGCAGCCCTGGGTACAGAAGCTCTGGGAGTAAGCGTAGGATAAGCAGACGTGGCGCAGGATAAGGCCCACATCGTCAAGTCGTTTGAAGGAGACGCCTGGCCGTGCGACTACGAGTACAGTTTCTTTGCGGTCGTTTGGACTATGAGCGCCTTGTGGATTAATCATCAAATAAAAAGGATTTGGATCCATCATATTCGTTCATCTTGAACCATGCGAAGCATAAATTATTTTGAATTTTTATTTAAAATTAAACATATACAGTATATGATAATTTATGATCGCACAATGTACATAGGAATCCTCACAAAGATGATCCAGGGGGAAGCCTCATCCCAAATGAAACGTTTAATTGTTGTTTCTTAAAATTATTATTTAAAGTTTAATAGTTGTTTTTTATACAATAATAGACGATAAATTAGCTGCGAAGTCGTCATTTTCGAGATTCAAAATTCAACACCCATGTTCCAAAAATGGGACGAGAAAACTGCTATGTCCCTTACCATCTCAAAGCGGCCGGACGAGGAGAGGTTTCAATTTTCTTCAATTTGTGTGTTATTTTCTTTAGTGGTTCAGTATTTTCTTAAATTACTTGTGTTTTCTTTACAATCATTTAACTAAATCAATCAAAATATTGTGCTTTTTTTTTTTGTTTGAAATGGATTCAACCTAATTAGGTTTTGAAGGTTTTTATTGAAAAATCAACACAATTCAGGTTTCTTTTTGTGCTAATTGATCAAGTTTATATGTGCCTCTGCTCCTGACATTGTAGCAAATCTTTGAAGCAACAAGGATGAGATTGAATAAAAAGATGTTGGCAGTGCTGAACATGAAGGTGCTATTGTTACTATTTTATTCCGTCATCTACCAATATTTGATTGTTTTTCGTTTCTTCAGAATGATAAACTGGCACCTCTTGTACATTTTTTGTTTGATCTTCAGGTGATATGAAGAAGAAAACATCATAAGATTTAGGAGAACATTTGGTGTTTAAAGTTTAAAGCTATAGTTCATAGTTGTATGTTGCAGGAGAAGGGAGGGCTGAAGAAACATATGAAGATGCTCAATGCCCATTAGGGATGACAATGCATCGGTTTGGGGACGGAAATGTTATATTCATCCTCATAACTATGAAAATTAACCATATTCATAACCTCAAATTAACTATCGGGTATTATCCATAATCATACCCACCGGATAACGGATTTCCTATCGGTTAACGGTTATATCCATAGGGTTTAGTAAATCTTAATTTCGTCATTAAATATTTGATGTATAAAATGATTTAATTAATAGATTTTGTGGAGCACAAAAATTAAAGCTAAACATTGATAATGTTGTTTGATCTTTGATATCTCCCATAAGTACCATTGAATTCTTATAGATTTTGATTCATATCAAAACTTTTGAACTTTGCCACAAAATGCAACTCACACAATGTTATTTTTGTATTCTTAAAGTAAGATTCGGTGAATAATGAATATACATATATTATATAATACTTTAATATGATATATTATTCGGTTTGGATTCGGGTACGGATATGGATTGGGAACCTTTATAACCATATCCAAAATCATAACCGAATAATATTTACGGTTTTTCCCCATACCCAAAATATACCCGAATTTTCGTTCTCAAATCCAATCTATTCGGGCGGTTATCGACGGTTATCGGATTTAACGGTTAAAATTGACATCCCTAATGCCCATAAGCATTTTAGTACACTCTGCCAACCAAAATCGGTGCCACTAATCTGTTTTTGGATGGAGAAATTGTTGCCACTTTTTTAGTTTATTTTTTTCCTCATGCAAAATTGTTACTTTTTTTTTTGGAAAATTATTTCTACTTTTAAATCTGAGCTTGGGATTCATGTTATATTGGCGTGATTTATGTATGTAGGTTTGTTGTTGCTTAAATTAACTACACTCACTTCAATTTTATTTTGCGTTTGAAAGTAAATCCAAACTGAGGCAACAAACTGCAACAACTATAAAAGATAAAAAATAAAAACCTAAGAAAACCACACTAAGAGTACTCAACACTAAATAACGTTTTGAAGTACTTAAAAATATTTTCAGGAACGTGTAGCGTCCGCGATAAAAGAAATGTCTCCTATTTTAGCAGTAATTTGGTGAGTGTTGATAAAAAATAACTTTGGGTACCCTAGTCGCAATAAATAATGAGAACTCCATATAAATAATTCCCCGTGATGTTTAGATGCAAAAATGCAACACAACATAAAGATTAGGTGGTTAAAGGGTAAAACAAAAGGAAAACTACTGAAATGTCCAAAAAAAAGTTTTAGTTTTAATAAAAAATGACAAACAAAGGTTAGTGAATAGTACCAGGAAAAGGTAAAAATATGGTTTTTCATTTAAAGTGAACAGTACCGGGAGTGTTTCATTAAAACTCCCAACAACAAATAGCTTAGATGGTAATTGAACAAAAATGAAAAACTCCATGCATTTTTGTTCAATTTAATAATGAGTGCCAAGAGGCTAGTTATGAAAATAAGTCTCAGCAACCTTAATTTTATGTTGACGAAGTCAATGAACACATTTTTTTTTTCCTTGTAGTCAATTTGTGTAACTGGCAATATTATTCAGTAACAATATTGTTATCGATGAGTAACAAGACAATCTTAAATCTGAGTTCTTGTAACTAGTTTCTATCTTCAACTTGCGTGTATAAATTTACCACATGCTAACTCATGAATTTTTGGAAAGTTACTAAATATCAGTTGTAATACTTGTTAGTAAATAATAGTTATAACTGAATCTAGTATCATGAGTTTATAATTAAACAGAATATTAAAATAATGATTGTACAAAGAAGTTGAGCTTGACCCTAAATCCACGAGACGCTCCGTACTCACAATGAGTAGGTAGCAAGTAAAAGTTATAGTACTTGTTACTAAGTAATAGTAACAATAATAGGTGACATCAACTAAATGGAATTATGAAACACATATATAGTAAACAATTGTTTATATATATATATATATATATATTATATATACATATTGTGTAACTCTATCCATACCAACACTTAGCGCTTATGCTAAAATCAAATCAGGTAATGTTTCTTTATCTCACTTTAGACGGCCAACCTAGTATACTTGCATTTTCTTAGTTGGTCAATGACAAATTTTTTTTCTTTGAAATTCTTTGTTGGCATTGATTACTGTGTTATTTTTTACCTTCTATTCTTTGTTTGCAATTAAATTTGAATTTTAATCAGAAGTGCTCAATCGTATAGTACTACTAAGTAAAAGTCACACGTGATGAGAAATGATTGGGAGGTTTTCAATCTTTATTTCCTTATCACATTTTTCATTTTCTTTAGATGTATTTAACATGTATAACTTAGCCACGTAGCTGGTGTATCAGTCTGTGAGAAGTAGACGAGTGAATCCTCTTTTCATTTGTCCATTAATGCACACTTTGGAAAGTGTGTAAATTTGTTGTACTATTCTGGTCGTGAGAGCAAATATTGGCCAGTCTTGCATGTTGCGGTTTATTCTTAGATTTGAATTTAATTATAATTCTTTATATGTGAAAGGGGGCTTTAATTCTTCTCTCCATTCATGTATTTAGGCTCATTTTGAGAATCAACAATAAGTGAGATTTAGAGTGAGGAAAGACAAATATTTTATGTAGATCTTTACACCCAAACAACCTTGAAGAGAAGCTTAGACATCAGATATATATGCTCAAAATGGCCCGAGGTAATTCTAATCTATTCAAGATCTTCTTTTATACATTGTTTAGTATCATTCATGAAGATCAAAGGTCATGCATGTTTAATGATACATGTAATCTGCTGTGATATGTTACGGGAAATGATTTTTATACCCTCATTTTCTTCTTTTGAACACTCTTGTTTATGTATATCCATTAAATTTTTTTTATTCATTCAATCCAATAGTAAAAATAAACTAAGGTGTGTAAGTAAAGCAAAGGGGAATCGCATCTTTGTTGATCTATGGTCGTCTTTTGACGCACATGCCTTTGAACTAGACCAATTTTTTATTTTTTATTTCCAATTTTTTACTATTTTATTTATAAGTTCCGGATTAGATCTAAGAGCTTTATATGAGGTTTATGAATTTATATAACTTTTGTTAAGAAACAGACTTTAATTGATCGATTTTCCTAACCACTATTGTACTTCGTTTAGTTGTGTTTTTTGTCTATATTTTAGTGTTAACTTTCCAAAACCTTACCCAAATAATTCAAACTTAGTGCATTTTAATTGAATAATTATTTGAATTTTTTTTAATAACTATCGTATATGAGATTAGAACTTATGATAAATCTAATGGGTTTTACCAATAAAATTGACAACGCAGCTGACAACAAAAGCACTTTAATTTTTGAGCTGTTTGGATGGGATAATTAAAAGTGTGTGCTTGTCCTGTTAGATTTTTTTCCCTAGAACTAGAAGTACTTTTGCGTAGCTTCGCAGGAATACTTGAGTTTTATGTGCACTTCAAAACATGTCTTTTCTTTATAAGTGCACTTTTCATATACATACCTCATCTATTGGTAGAAAAGAAAAGACATGTATATGGTATGATGTCACATTTTTGCTCACCACTCTTAAGTAGTGGTAATGCTCATCATCCTATTTAGCACAATTGAATGAGTTTAAATTTTGAAACTTGTGTCTATTCACTACACAGATCTCCACACGGTAATAAATATGGTGTCACCATTGCTTGAGTGTGATGAGCAAAAATATTTCCATATTATAATTTGAAGTATATACATAAAATTGTCCTAATCCTAATCAATCGTCCTTAATTATTTGCTCTTATTCCTTATTTATTAGTAATTAACTCAAATTGCTTTTGTTTAGACTTCACAGTTCATGATTAGGATAGGCACAATCATTCATAAAAAATTACGTAAGTGACATTGAAAAAACATGCATATTGTTTAGACCTTTAAAATGGAACTTAAAATACATTGAACCTCATATATTTTGATTATTTTGAGTAGAAAAATATGTGCATATCAACAAAAGGTATATACCAGAAAGTTTCGTAATAAATTATGAAAAGTGTTATTCACACACTTCAATTTTTACTTTTCACACTCTTGAAATTTTTGCCATTGATCTTTGTCAATTTATTCAATCCGACGGTAGAAAATTGAGAGGGGTATGTGAGAAGTAAAAATGAGTGCATGGATAACACTACCCTAAATTATATTCAGGTAATTAGTGGTACCAATCAAGTACTATCAAAGGCTAGTTGATGAATCACCACAAGATGGCTTAGTGGTTGGGAATGAATTCCAGACCTATATTCCACAAGGTACGTTCTGGGTTCGATTTCTGGCGCTCGTGAATAGCATGATGGTGGCTAGGGATGGCTGAATGCCTTTGTGAGTCTTTTTGACCCCTGAAATGGTGGACTGCAATGGTGAAGCCACAAATCTTTTTTAAGAAGAAAAAAGGCTAGCTGATGAAGAAAGCAAACCGCATGTCTAAACAAAAGCGTTCCATTTTTAGAAAAATTAACCTCGCACTTCTAACGTGGAAACTGATTTTTATACACTCAATTCTACGGTCATGAAATATAGAGAATGTGTAGGGAGAGAAAATAGTGTGAATAATTTTTTTGATCAATTGTCTAACATGTATCCACCATAACCACCCCACCTCCTCTCCTCATCATTTCCACGTTTTTCTACCTCTGCATGGTTGTTTAGGTGTCATTGATGAGTGCATTTCGGCTTCATTACAACATAAGAAGGTTTCAAACACATCAAACCCTGCGATAAAAATTCTCACTTCATGTCTTTGTGTTATTTCTAATGATTGATAAAGTTGATTAATTTCGATACGTCTTGATCCAGATCATCTTTTCTAATTATTTTCATCGGACTGGTGCTTTTATTTTTTTGAGTCACAGGTGCAACGAGATCTAGAAATTTATCTGCAGCTGCAAGAAGAGGTACCGAGATCAGACATGAAAATACAGAAATCATGTTCACGGACGAAGATATTAAACCAGTCAAGAACTTATATGGACTTGAGCGAGGTCCAAATTATATTGAAGTCGTTTGTGGCTGTACGAGCAAGAAGTACGGCGATTCTGTTGGAAAGCTGAGAATTTCCTCCACAGGACAGTTTACGATTACTTGCCAATGTCTGTCATCATCTTGCAACGAAGGTACTCACTCTAATTTATTATTTATCTAATTCCCTGATATGGCATCGGAGACGTACTTGTTTGGAACCTCGAATCTGCATTTCCCACTTCATTTTTAATTTGTATGTTGCACAGACACACAAACCTACATTATTTTTCGATCAGTCTGCGCTTCTCTATCTCTCAACAGGCACGACGAAACTGCATGTCATGAGGCTAACTTTGATACACAATAAATTATTGGCTTATTTCTTGAGAACTAAGTAAGCTTTATATGCAATTAACGCAGTCGGGGTCTTACAAGAGAGGGGGAAATTGACACCCGATGAGTTCGAGAAGCATTCTAAAGAAGGGGGACCCAGAAAATGGAAGAGCAACATTTGGGTTACGATGGACGAAGATGGTCAGAAAGTGCCACTGTGGAAAACTGGGCTGATGAAATTCTACAGACATGCCTCAAACGAAGGCCAGTTAGGTTCTACCATTCGGCGACGATGGAACATTCACAGGGATGAACTGCTGCGCTGCTTCAAGTGCAAGAAAGAACGCAGGTTTCGCCTGCGGACTAAAGAAGAGTGCAGAGCCTTCCATAACGCCTCAAGGAATAGAAGGTGGAAATGTGCTGATCATCCCTATGACAAGTGAGTCCCTCTCCTCATTTTCCATTTTAAATTTTTATGCACTTCTTTTTTATTATTTTCATGTTTACTATCTAGAAAAACTTGGTGATTCACTATACTAGGAAATGTTAGCTTTTGTGAGCCTGAACCATTGATCATGTGTGCTGAGAGATTATATTTTCACATGCACTCGGAGGATTATGAATTCGTTAACGACTTCAAAAGTGTTTTGAAATGTTTAAGGTCCCCTTTGTTAAGAAATCCTTGGTTCGCCCCTTCCATTGATTAAGTGAATTTTGAATCAACTGTATAGTGGACGGTATTGCATTCATACTCTGACAACATAACATGCTTAATTGGTTGTCGTTAAACCATTAATGACTGTTATGTTTCTAGAAACTAGCTTGAATTATCTAGGTTGCTTTTTGAACAGTTTTCCATGGTTCACCTCGTGGTTTGACTCTATCGTTGATGAAGTGAACATTCAGTTTAATGTATTGTATCTTTTGCAGATTAAAAATCTAACATCATAACATGTTTGATTGTCGGTTGTTATATCACTTTTCGGAAACTCTAATCGTACTGCTAATTAAATTAGGGTTTGCAATATCACTGAATAAACCTTATTTATTTATGGTGCATGATAAAGAATAAAGTGTGGTGATGAGGAAGAGCGTGAAACTCGGAAGAGCTGCAGGAGTTGCCCTCGAGCTTCTGCATGCCGGGGTTGCACTTCGTGCGTGTGTTTAGGGTGTCTCAATTGCCGCTACTCGGACTGCAACTGCCGCACCTGTGTTGATTTCATGTACAACGCCAAACCCTAATTAAACTCATCCCTCCTTGTATTAGCTTTAATTACCTCCTTTTGCTTCGATTTCAGAACAAGGTTATGGCTTTTTCTTCCTTGATGAGGTTATGTTAAATATTGTTTTGAGTACTTTTATTGCATGTTTACTTGAAACCGGGAAAAAGTCGTGAATCATATAATGCAATGACTGAAAAGATATTGAGATGAACCAGCCCCCCTGATTGATATGATTTCGTGTATTAGATTAGAGATTTGATGAAATCTAAACTAGACTAGGGGTTGTTTAGTTTAGTTGCTCACAGGCTCAACAATCATTTGATGAAATTACAAGAAAACTTCATAAACCATACACAAATTCCTCTAAAATTTGCCACCAATAACAAGTTTGCGCCATCGCACTTTTTGAGTAGAACGCACAACGGTTTAGTAACCTCGTAACCTCTCAAACACCCCATGAAATAAGAACAAGCTCGTCAATGCATCAAATACACATGCTATATAGAAAAGAGGAAGATAAATAAGAGAGAGTTTGCATATTCAGGACGAGATATGAACAAAGACAAAGAACTTGACATTCAAAAATATTCGATTTAACTTTCAATGTCTATCGATATTCTGTTCCCAATTAATATGGGAAGGTGTACAAGATCTTCAACCTAATCAAAATTTCATACCCGCATGAATGGTTGATGACTCTTCAGTCAACCCGCTACCTGAATCAAGGTCAGACTAAAACATGTTCTACAGAAATGCATAAAATGAGTTTCCACAGTTTGACTCCAAGAGATCAATTTCTCTTAAACCTAATGAATTGCTTAAATGGCTCAATGATATACAGAAGTGTGCACCTGTACATGAAACTCCAAACGATGCACAAAAGTCTTTGAAATTGCAAGCAACCTACTGCCGTCCAGCAGACATGCGATTCCTTCCCCTTCCTCTTCGAGCATTACCAATGCTAACTGCCAAGGAGTTACCTACAGTTCCTATGGCACTAGGTCCCATCAGCTTCAAGCCGAAAACTTTCACCAAGTATGATAGCCTACTTTCATCTCCTCCTGTCACCAGTTCTAACCCACATGCTTGCTCACGAGATATAAATGTGTAAAGCTGCAATGGTATGGTTAAGGCATGTTGGGAGCTGCTTGTTAGCTCTTGTTTATAACTGTCTTCACTACTCCCAACACTAACTCTCATAAGCCCTATTGATTTTGGGTCTTCTGTTGAAGGATCAAATACACATGAAAAGTTCCCAAATTCCAAATCGGGCTTCTCAAATAGATCTTCCAGCATATCATTGCTTGGTCCAACATTCTTTTGTATGACTTTCCTCAAATAGTTTTGACTACGCCTTGTGGCACGATATATGCACGAAGCCTCTCTTAGGCCACTCAGAAAGGCCCCATGCATGGTAGCTGGATGTTGCCTAGTTGTGGCCTCGCCTGCAAAGAACAGCCGGTTTCCCACACTTTCTGCGAGCAAATCATAGTCACTGCCAGATGACTGTACTCTAACATGAGAATATGAACCATAGGAAAGGGGATCACCACCCCACCTTGTACATATGGTTTGTATCGGATTAGGTACATCAATGCCCTTAGGAGTATATATACCTGAAGTGGGAATGAAAATTGAAAACTAAAATCTATAAGACACGAAGGAAGATCTAGATGGAAGCTTTGCAAACTTACCCAAAAGATGATGACACAGAAAAATGAAAAGAAGGGAACCACAAATCAATCATTTACTGATAAAAACATACCTCTGAGGACGCTTAAAACTCGATGGAGCAATATTGATGGCTCTGTGCACTCAAATGTCTCTGCAGCTTCTCCCGCCACCAGTGCAATGAGAACTGGACCTCCAGATACAGTATGGTATCCGTAGAACAAAAAGAACTCTCCACGTTGATGGCTATGTTCATTGAGACATCCAAAAGTATCTAGTTCTTCACCCCAGAAAACATGAGGAAAAACCATAGCTACTTTGTTCAGCAGACCAAATCCCAACCTTTCAATTGCAGCGAGCTTTCTTTGGGGCAACTCGGGGTCAAATCGGATAGAACCCTTTTTCAGAACTCCAAGAGGAACAGTGCATAGGACCATGTCCCCTCGAAACACTTGGTCCCCTGCAATAACTTCAACCCCTTCATCTCCATACCTAATAGTATTGACAGTCTTTCCATAGAATATGGGAACTCTTTCACACAGTGCTCTTATCAATCTCCCATTACCTCCAGCAAGGAAACAGTGGTCCCCACCCATTTCATAAGGATCATCCTGATCCCAGTAGGCAGCTGAGAGATTTGATAGACATCCAGCATTTGCATATTCCAAATTTGCAAGATGCCAATCAAGAAGTTGCTTCTCCTCAGTGCTTCTAGCAACAGAATACAACTGCCTCAGTTTCTCCAAAACTGAACCCAGAGATATATCATTTCCAAACCCACCCATTGTTTGTCGGAGTTCCATGACTTTGTCAAGCAACTTATTAAAGATGACTTCAATGTTAGAGTCAATGTCCTTATCAACAGGTGTCCCATCAGGTTTGTACAAAGGACACTTATCTCTGACCTTATGAAGTGGAATAGAAAGTTGCCTCGCCAGAACTCCAAGTGGGTTAGCATGGATGCCAGTAATGACACTGCCGCCAAGATCCACAGCAGAAAACTTTCCATCCTTCCCCATCTTTTGGGTGTAGACTCTTCCACCTGGTCGATTCCTACCTTCTAAAACAGCCACCTTGAAACCCAATTGCATAAGCTGCCTTGCAGCCGCTAGTCCAGCAAGTCCCGCACCAACAATGATGACAGACCCTTCAGTTACCTCCTCTGGCATATTAGCCATAAATGCTGGTGCAACCCCAAAATTGATGTATCCATTATACAAAAGAAAATCATAAGCTGAAGATATCAAATGCTCATAATCACCACTCACAGTTTCTTTAATCTGCCCTTTTGAGAGCCACACTCGCACATTACTCCGCCATCTTACTAAAATATGATTTCTCACAACAATGTAATCATTCTGCTGCTTCCCACCCAACTCGGTGACCACCCCAGCTTGTTTTTCCTCCTCAAGCAGCTCATCAATGGGGAACCCGAGGGACAGTGCTATCATGGCCTCTGTTTCAGTCTCTTTCTCCAAATCCACCTTTGTTCCCTTCCTTTTCTTAAAAGTACCACCTAAATGCTTCTCTATTATATCATCCATCAAATTCTCATCATAATTGCGCAAACTTGCTTTCTTCCTCAGAGACCGCTTAGAAACAGAACCATCTGAACCCGGTGTCTCCATTACCCTAAACCGTCTCCACGACAACTTCTTAACCCAAATCAAGTAATCAGCTCAAAAACAATTAAAAAACACAACACCCCATATGGGCATTTCGTTTCAAACAATTCCCTCGCGACCCATTAACAGCATGTTTCGGATTCCCGAATTGAGACATTGATCATCTTTACACACAAATTGAACAGCAAATTCACATATATCAATCCATATCCTCAAATCCCATGTTGTTTCTAACCCCAACTTACGGATTTCAACCAAGAAAGTCACTGTTAATATCACTCAGACTGACAGTACGAGCTACAATTAATTTAAATTCGAGTCCTAATTTCCCCAATTTTGTACCCAGAATTCAATTCAGCAGTAGGTGTAAAATACAGTAGAAGTTTGTGTAAATGTTTTGGGAAATTGAAAGTGAAGGGCGACTCACCTGGTTGGAACGAGTTGAATCGGAAACGGGACGATTTGGAAGGGTTTGTCCAGTAGGAGTTAGGGTTTTTCTGATGCGAGCATACGAAACGAGTCAACCGAATTGGGGGATTGGAGGGAAATAAAGGGACGGTGGGCTTAGAGAATGATGATCAATGCCGGACTTGCAAAAGAGGAGATCCACTCACGAATCGGTTGGGCCTGAACTTGTAGACAAGTTAATAGTTTTAATTAACTTTGTTCAAAAAACCCAAAAATAAAAAGGAAAATTAATGGATAGGACTTGAAAAGTTTTAGTTTTAATAAAAAACCATGTTATAAGTTTTGTTTAATAAAAAATCATGTTATAAGTTTTAGTTTTAATAAAAAATCATGTTATAAATTTTGTTTAATAAAAAAGGAAAACTAATGAAAAGGGCTTGAAAACTTTGAGTTTTAACGATAAGGACAAAATAAAGGGTAAAGTGAATAGTACCAGGTTTGACTTTTTAGTGTAAAAATGTGGTTTTTCGTTAAAGTGAACAGTACCGTGGGCTTTTCGTTAAAACTCCCTAATAAAAAATCATGTTAGAAGTTAAGTCACTGTTTCTGGATTTTGGTTCTTTTAGACGAACACTGTTTCTGGAATGTTTAATAAACTGTTTCTGGATTTTAAGTAACACTGTTTCTGGAATTTAAGTCACTGTTTCTGGATTTTAAGTAACACTGTTTCTGGAATCTAAGTCACTGTTTCTAGAATTTAAGTCAATGCACTGTTAGTTTATTTACAGCGACAGTGTAAGTTTTCCAGAGACAGTGTTATTTTTCCAGCGATAGTGTTAGTTTTTCCAGCGACAGTGTTATTTTTCTAGCGACAGTGTTAGTTTTTCCAGAGATAATGTTATTTTTCCAGCGACAGTGTTATTTTTCCATTTTTCCAGCGACACTGTTAGTTTTTCCAGCGACAGTGTTATTTTTCCAGAGACAGTGTAGTTTTTCCAGCGACAGTATTAGTTTTTCCAGCGACAGTGTTAATGTTCATTTTCTTTCCAGATACAGTGTTTGTTTGTGCACGACCCAAAGGGCTTGGTGTGGTTGCTGCTCGCCGGAGCTAAACGGAAGGGAAGGCCGGATTTCGGCCGGAAAGTTGGACAAACTTTAAACGCTCATAACTTTGTCAATACTCAACGAAATCAAGTGATTCAAAAACGAAAATCGTAGTTCTCGAAGAGACAAAGAGAATGGTACCTTGCACGATAGCTAACTTGTTGTGATTTGGCCGGAAAACGCCTCGAAAGCCTCGAAGGTCGCCGGAAACTGGGTTGGACAAACTTTAAACGCTCATAACTTTGTCAATACTCAACGAAATCGAGTGATTCAGAAACGAAAATCATAGTTCTCAAAGAGATTAAGAGAATGGTACCTTGCACGATGGCTAACTCATTGTGGTTTGGCCGGAAAATACCTCAAAAGCCTCGGAGGTCGCCGGAAACTGGGTTGGACAAACTTTAAACGCATATAACTTTGTCAATACTCAACGAAATCGAGTGATTCAAAAACTAAAATCGTAGTTCTCGAAGATACGAAGAGAATGGTACCTTGCACGATGGCTAACTCGTTGTGGTTTGGCCGGAAAATGCCTCGAAAGCCTCGGAGGTCACCGGAAACTGGGTAAGATTCAAATGGATATAACTTCTTCAATACTCAACGAAATAGGGTGATTCAAAAAGGAAAGTTGTAGTACTCAGCGAGACGAAGAGGAGGAGGAGGAGGATAAGGGCCAAAGGAGAGCCCATGAGTGACTGGCTGGTGGTCGAGCTGTCTGTTGGTTTAGTGGGTTTTACCTTGTTCTGGGATGGTTTTTGGTTAAAAAAAGTTATAGGATGATTTTTGGTTAAAATAAACTTAGTTCAAGCCCTTTTTATTAAAACTCCCTAAAAAAAAACGTAGTTTTAACCAACTGACATTCAAGTCACTTTTTATGCTCATTTATTTTCTTTACTGTTGTAGGGTACAATCCGCCATTTCGGTGTTACAAGCATACCAAAATTTGATTTTCTATAAGTACCTATAAACAAAATTTATTTCTTAAAATAAATCGTTAATTAGTACTATGATGAAGAAAATCATCTGATTAACCATTTATAATACTATTCTTGTAGTTGTTTCCTTGACGTTAGTGAACCTAACAGATATCCAAGGTTGAAAACGATAAGTAATTATTTGTAATGTTTTAAAAGATTAAGATCAATTTAAAATCACCCTAGTGGTTGAGTAGTTATACGAACTTAATCCTTGAATTTAAAACCTTCTTAGGCCATTCTTTGGGGGACAACTTACATGAAACGAGTTTACTATGTCGTGTACCTAATAATACATTGCCAAGTGCAAGTTTTTCTCCACATGGCAATGTATTATTGAATTGAGACGCTAGGTAACGGTGAGCCCATTTCATGTAAATTGCTCTCTACTTGAAAAATGCATGTCCAGAGATATTAAAAGATGGACTCAATTAGGAGGATCCCTAAATAAGCAAATGCTTATGTTGTGACCCTAAATCCATGAGGTTATTATTGTCAGAATATGTAGTATAGATTCACTGCCAGGTTGCTAACAAAGAACATTACTCTTAACAAATAACATGAACAAGGTGTTGGTTTTAGGGTGAGATTTTACCCATGCGTCCACGATTCAAAAATTCTTCATCTCTAAATTATTGTAATAATTTCAAAACCTCCCCCTTCCTTTATTATTAAAAAAAAAATACGAACAAGGTAAAATATTGTTTAAGTTCATAGGAATTTTTTTTTTATTGACAAAGTACGATATTCATTGAAAAAAAAAAAAACGTACAAAGCATGAAGGATAGGATGCATAATGGGTTTAGATAAAAATCTTGTCGGGAATTTCAACCTGAAAAACTAATTAAATATTCTCTCACTGTGAGGAATTAATTTAGAAGCAATCTCTCATGACCGACCTTTAATGAAACTACAAAAGCTAACATTTCTTAAATAAATTTCCATTGATGTGAAATTTACGACCCCCTACATGAAGAGATCCATTAATATGGCACTTATAAACGTCAATGAGGGAAAATCAACTTGGCAAATCTAAGAATTTTGTGCTATCTGATGAATTTCTTTTGTTTTGCCTAAATCTTGTTATTTTCGGTTGACCCCTCCTAATAGATTTTCTGGTTCGTGTGTATCGCATTTGTACCACTTTTCTAATAAAAGTAGGATTTCACCTAATTGTATTGGTGAATCTTATATCTAGTAAAGAGATAAATTGCATCTAAAATTGACGCGACTTCTTACTCTGATCAAAATAATTCGGTGCAACAAACACTTCTTAATGGGTTAAGTAAGTAACAAATAAAGAAAGGTTGAATAGGCATTTGATTCGTGGTCGGTTTGAAATTTGTATGCATGCATTCGTGTATCTTTTGTGGCAAATTTTTGAGTAGAAATATCTTCTACATTGTCCCACATTGATCACCACCAAAAGATTCTCTCACTTTATAATGTTTTGTTCTTATTAGAAAGTGATTGGAGTAATGGACCTTGGAGAGTACAATTGGACTCAACCTTGGATTTTGGGGTACGCTAATTAATTGATAATTAATATATATTTATTTAATATATAATTAATTATCAAAGGATGGGCTCTAATAATTAAATTCCTTAATTAATTTTTATATCAACAAACGCGATGAAAGAAAGTCAAAGAGCAAAGCACTTTTTTATTTTTTAGAAAATGTCTCCCAAAAGACGTATCCCATATTCATAGCTGTTTCGAACAGACATAAAGCAATTATATATACATCCATCTGCATGTCATTTAGAACATAGAAAAATCAAATTCTTCTTCTACAATCCTAAACCTTCTTACTGAGAGAACCACAAAGAAATTCGCCAGAAGTCTAGTTTTCCAGTGCCGGAATCTCGATTTAGATCGTTGAATCCTGGTGAAGCAGACGTCCATAGAACTACAAGTACAGAGTAGGGACGAAATTCTGTTTCAAGGACATTGCGGTACGCAAGCCTCGGTCTTCAGCTTGTCTGTTTAATATTATTTCGTTTTGTTCATACTTTGTTAAATTATTTATTTGCATTTATTATTTATTAGCATATATAAATTTATCATTGATTTTTGATATTTATCTAACATCTTTCTGGTGTTTGTACATTTCTGTGTGTTTTGGGCTTCAACTTGTGGTTGGCCTGGTGTACTTTGTTTTTTGGGTCCGTGTTTTGTTTGTTTATGTGTGTTGTTTGGGGCCTTGGTTTGCTGCTGTGTATGTTTTAATCTATATTAGTAGTGAAGAAGCCTTTGTCCAAAAAAAAAAAAAGTATTGTCAAAGTTTCCAACAAAAGAAAGAATTTTTTTTTTTCTCAAAATTACAAGATGTTGGTTTACATGTAACAACATTGGCTGAAGCGAATGTGCTACTCACTATGCGTCCAGTGGTGGAGGCAGCATGGAGTCCGTTGTCCATGACTCTAACAACTTTAAAACTCCTATATATATTTGTACGTGTATTGCATTTGACTCTATAAATATCTAGGGCAACCTAAATTACAACTTCCTCCTACTTTTTTTTTGTCATCCATGCCTTCATTTTCTCTTTTCTTATGTGCGACTCTATTGTGTGCACCAAATGCTCAATGAAATGCCTCAGTTGACAAGCATTTACATATCATAGTAGTTGTTAAAATATGTTTCCATAAGCTTTTAGCAAATGTTGGAAAGAATCGACAAGTTCCTACTAGGTGCTGGACGAAATAGTCTAGTGAAGTCTTTTTCCCATTATTTGAAAATCCTATCTTTGCCACTATATGTGTTTGAATTCAAATATCTATTATCGTAATTTAAATTAGCTTAAAACTTTATAGCATCACTGGTAAATAAAAAATAAAAAAAACTTTTCTCAAAGCCTTTCAACTTTGGTCCTAGCCTACGAGAAATTTTTAGTTGTGACGGGAATACGGATGATATACCACATGTTTTTATATAAGTGGTGGAAAATTTTAATTTTTTAAGTTATTAACCTTTTAACACACATAACCCACCATTTATATAGAGACACGTGATGTACCACCTCGTGTGACGGTCACACTGAAAAATCTCTCATAGCCTACTACGTTTCTCTGACACTCTGCAATCATCCTTGATAATTTTCTTTACGATTAAGTTGTAGCTGTTAGCTCAGCCAAGTTGTACTATTGATTTAAGGGATGCTGGCGCCATAAACCAGTCACTACTAGGAATCTGAATATAGGACACGGTTTAATCCCTGCCTAATATCCATCAAAGGATTGGTAAATTAAAATGCAATGAAAAGAAATTATTATATAAACAGAAGCAGTGAGGTTGCACAACACAATAATTCAAGAAACTTCCGCAGTCTACAACATTGCACCGTCCAAAACTAAAACCTTATTGATAGCACAACTTTTTATTTTAAAGAAAAGAAGGGGATGTAACACGAGAACTTCCCATAAGGTCACCACTATCACAATTAATTGGTATTACACAATAAATAACACATTCTAATTAAGATCCTAGCAAATATTTCTCCAGAAGTTGAACGTAAGAAGTTACAGGCTGCATTGCAATCTCGCTGCTATTAGCTTCTTCTTTCTCAGTCTCGTATACCACTTTCATATCAACCAATGTCTCCTGCTCTCCGATTTTCTTCAGTTGGAAAAATGTTGTCAATGCCGAAAAATTGCGCAGTGTTAGCGCCGGGCCTTTTATGACTTGTAAAGTATATCGATAATGAGACTCATCAAGTTCCACAATCTTTTCTGTCTGTGCTCCATTGGACTCTACACGATCTGACATTTTTTTTTTTTTTGAATTAACATCAGGGTGTCAATTTGAAAACCTACGCCAACTTTTCCTTAGCCACAAGGCCAAAAAGAGTTGGAAAACCTATATACGATTGTTCAATTTAATTAGGGTAAACTGAGTGTGCGAATGACAATTTCCGGTTATAAACAAATAAAAGGAATGAATAGATGCATCAATAAGAAATTCTATAGGATCATGTATTTGTGGTTTTGCACTCAATTATATATAAAAGTGAAAGCGAGTAAGCTGGAGTACTCACAAGTGGCAAGGTTGAAGCGCAGAACGGAACCAAGGCCACCATCTCCTTCAATCACATCGATACTGCGGACACTAGACATTATCTTTGGTATGACAGTAACTGCGTCCAAAGCCATAGCTTTCCACAGGGCTTCAACTGCAACGCCAACTGTTATCTGATCTTGTTTCGTTTTGACAACCATGGCTAAGCTCTCCGATCGAACCCGGAAATTTTCAGATATGGAGCAATTTGAAATATAATGTGATCGAGGTACATGGTAAGATTAATTATTTATAAAAGTTGAAAGGCATCTTTTATTCAACAAGTCCAAACAATTCCCCATTGTATTGCCAAAAAAAAAAAAACAAAGTCCAAACAATTCAAGAGCTGAGGAGCAACTTTCATTGGTTTTTTTTTATACAATAATGTATTTACACGTATTTATAATAAAGAGCAAAAGACTTTGGCTGAGTGACACAATATCAACTCGTTGACTATGAGAGTTTAATTTAATAAGATATTTTATAAAGTATAATTAAAAAAATAAATAATTAAACTGTATGTTAAATGACATTTAGTTCAAGCTAAACTACAGATATTGAACGAAAATGGTCCCAACTGCTCAGTGAATCCTATTGGCTTCGCTAATATTAAACGTAAACATTCGGAGGGTTAGATTATGACATTGCAATTATTGTACCATGCTGATGTTATGATATTGTGATGATTGTACCATTCAAATGTTATGATATACTAATGATTGTACCACAACTGTTATGATATTGTAATTATTGTACCAAGTTGGGATTTACATCATTTTTATCTTTTTGTCTGTCTGGTAGCATAATGTTTATAATAATATATTCATAAAAATAGTCAAGGTTCCACCATAAAATCAATTGGTAATATGAAAAATAGTCCAATCTCTTATAAGCCATTGCAAGATATCTCTTTTTACCGATGTAGAATTATTTTATCTTCATATCCTCATACGCCCCCTCACGTATGACAAATTTTTAAACCAAACAACAACATGAATTGGATGACAGGAGCCAGTGGCATAGTTAGAATTTTCAAATGATGGGATCATAATATCAACCAAAAAAAGCTTTATTGGGCCATTTCGTCGAACACCTAGTAGGCACCTGCCTGTCTACATATGTCAAAAGTTTATGCCAACATATGTCGACTACTGTTATCCGTAGAGGCTTGTCGAGGATGGATGCATGATACTGTGGAGTAATCTTGAAGACTGCCAAAGTTTTTCAACTAAGGTATGTCATCGAGCACATGATGCGCACACTAGAGTCGCACACAAGAAGAGAGAAAATGAAGACAAATATGGTAGAAGAAATTAGAAGAAATAGGAGGAGATTGTAATTTAGTTTGCCTTAACTGTTTATAGGGATCAAATACAATACACAACCAATGACCCCATGCTGGCTCGCCACTGTGTGAAGCATGTGCGACCATTGGACTATACATGTGGGTCAACTTGCTCTGATATCCAATAGCCAAGGTCGCTCGCTCCCTCCTGCTTGAATTGATGGTTTTTCTCCTTCACATATCTGCAACAACAACTGCTTCCCTTCTCCATCGTACATCAGCTGCTCCCCTTATCCTGTCACCGAATTAGTCAATTTCCTTATTGGATTTTTAATTCAGACCAAAATCTCAATCGGATTAGTCAATTTCCTCGTCGCCACAGCCCAACATGGAGGAAATCTTGCAAAATTACGAGCTGGTCAATTTCCTGGTCTTGGAGCAAAATTTGTATTTGGGAAATTGTTTTTTTAGTTTCTCTACAACTTAGGTATGATTTGCCCTAGAAAGCCATGAATTTTTCAATCGTCTTCATACTGCTAAAAGTGATCGTGGTGGCTGCGATTTGTGTGAGAGAAACGTGACTGTGGTGGATGATAGGTTTCAGTTATTTTTTTTAAAGTAAATTAAAAAGGCAAAATAAATTATAGTATGTGACTTAGTCTGCACTGCACCATATGCTTCACTATTTTCATATTACTTAATCTAAGCCAAGCCAGTCTAACTTAGTCCCTAAAGCTAGTCTACTAAAAAATAGTCTGGTAAAACAAACGCACTCCTATGGGTTATATAAGTAACAGATAAAGAAAGGTTGAATAGGCATTTGATTCCTGGCCTTTTCAGTTTGAAATTTGTATGCATGCTTTTGCGTATCTTTGAAGTAAAATAGATGAAATTTCCTGCATTTGTCGAGCATTCAAAGTTTTCTCAAAGTTTCCAACAAAAGGAAAAAAATGTTTTCTCAAAGTTACAAGATGTTGGTGTACATGTAACAACATTGGCGAGATGGAATGCGCTCCTCATTATGCATTCAATGGTGGAGGCAGTATGAGGTCTATTGTCCATGACCCAACAACTTCAAACATTCTTATATTTGTATGTGTATTATATTTGACCAGATAAATATCTAGGACAAACTAAATTATAACTTCCTCTTACTTCTTCTTCTATTTTTTTTTTTGTCATCCCTATCTTCCTTTTCTCTCTTATTACGTGCAACTCTATTATGTGTACCAAATGCTCAATCAAATGCCTCAGGTGACAAGCCTTACCAATCTTCAACATTGCTCTACAGTTTCTTGTAGCCACCCTTAACAAGCCTTTACATGTTATAGTGGTTATGTCGACAAGAATCAACATGTTTCTACTAGGTGCTTGACGGAAATTATGACTCTATTATTTGAAAATCTTAGCTCTGCCACTATATGCGCCTAAGTTCAAATATCTATTCTCGTAATTTATTAAATTAGCTTAAAACTTTATAGTATCACTGGTGAAAAAAAAAAAAAAAACTTTTCTCGAAGTCTTACAACTCTGGTCCCTAGCGTCCCTAGCCTTCTACATCCAGCCTTCTACATTTCTCCGATACTATGTAATCATTCTTGACAATTTTTTTTAGGGGGGGAGGGGGTTTGATAGACGCATCTCATTTTTCAATTTCGTTGATTAACATTTTTTTTTTAGTACATCGATATTTTTACATTAAAGGAGGGGAGAGTTCGGTTAAGCCACACATTAGGTAGCCTAATTTGGTATCGAATTCGCCATCAACGAGATTCGAACCTAAGATCTCTCACTTCCAAGTGAAGAGGAATACCACCTGACCGTAGTACTGAGTGACATTTGATTTTATGGTACATTTGGATTTCTGGTACATTTTATTTTTTGGTACGTTTAGAATCTAAACGTACCAAAAGTTGGTATGTTTATTTTCAAATTTACCGTAAGTAATTTTTTTTTTTTTGACGATATTATTTACACTGGGGGTGGACTTAGCCTCACAATGGGCTAGCAATAATGTGGTTCAAATTCGCATTTGGTGAGCATCGAACCTAAAACTTCTCATTTACAAGTGAAAATGAATAACACTAGACCGTAGTATTAAATAGAAAATTTACAAGTGAAAAGTATTAATGACTTTTCTTTACGATTAAGTTGTAGCTGTTAGCTCGGCTAAGTTGTACTATTGATGTAAGGGATGTTGGCACCATAAACCAGTCACTACTAGGAATCTGAATAGAGGACACGGTTTAATATGTGCCTAATATCCATCAAAGGATTGGTAAATTTAAATTCAGTGAAAAAATTATTACATAAACAGAAGCAGGTTGCACAACACAATAATTCAAGAAACTTCCACTGTCTACAACTTTGCATAGTCAAAACTAAAACCTTATCGATAACACGATTTTTTATTTTAAAGAAAAGGAGGGAATGCAGCACGAGAACTTCTCATTAGGTCACTACTAGCACCATTAGTTGGGATTAATTGACAAAACTCAATAAATAACACATTCTAATTAAGCTTCTAGCAAATATTTCTCCAGAAGTTGAATGTAAGAAGTTACAGGCTGCATTGCAATCTCGCCGGTATTAGCTTCTTCTTTTTCAGTCTCGTATACCACTTTCATATCAACCAATGTCTCCTGCTCTCCGATTTTCCTCAGTTGGAAAAATGATGTCAATGCCGAAAAACTGCGCAGTGTTAGCGCCGGGCCTTTTATGACTTGTAAAGCATATCGATACTGAGACTCATCAAGTTCCACTATCTTTTCCGTCTGTACTCGATTGGATTCTACACTATCTGATATTTTGTTTCGAATTAACATCAGAGTGACAATTTAAAAACATACACCAACTTTTCCTTAGCCACAAGGCCAAAAAGAGTTGGAAAATCAATATACGACTGTTCAATTTAATTGGGCACTCATGGACGGAGTGTTAAACAACAAACTGAATGTATGAATAACATTTTCCATTTATTAACGAATAAAAGGAAGGGTTTATATCACAAATGGTCCCTGAAATTGATCCCATCAATCATGATGGTCCATGAAATTGAAAATCGATCAATGTAGTCCCTGAATTTTAACTCACGAATCAATGTGGTCCTTCTGTTAGTGTTCCGTCCAAATTAACACTAAAAAAAGGTTAGAGAACCAATTTTTCTTGGTAAAATGACCAAAAAAAGGTTAGAGAACCACTTTTTTTTGTTTTTATTTTAGCTTTAGCACCAAATCCATGAAAAAATGGAGAGAAAAGTGAAGATGGAAAAAAGAAAAGATAGGTAGTAAGTAAAATTATAAGTAACAGGGTTATTTTTGATCATTTTACCATGAAAAATTGGTTCTCTAACCTTTTTTTAGTGTTAATTTGGACGGAACACTAACAGAAGGACCACATTGATTCGCGAGTTAAAATTCAGGGACTACATTGATCGATTTTTAATTTCAGGGACTATTTGTGATATAAACCCTAAAAGGAATGAATAGATGCATCGATAAGAAATTCTATGGGATCATGTATTTGTGGTTTTGCACTCAATTATATATAAAAGTGAAAGTGATTAAACTGGAGTACTCACAAGTGGCAAGGTTGAAGAGCAGAACGGAACCAAGGCCACCATCTCCTTCGATCACATCAATACTGCGGACTATACTAGACATTACCTTTGGTATGACAGTAACTGCATCCAAAGCCATAGCTTTCCACAGGACTTCAACTGCAACGCCAACTGTTTTCTGATCTTGCTTCGATTTGACAACCATGTCTTAAGCTATCTGATCGAACCCGGAGATTTTTTTCGGATATGGAGCAATGTGAAATGTAATGTGATCGAGGTACGTGAGTGAGATTACTTATTTATAGAAGTTGAGAGGCATATTTTATTCAGTAAGTCCAAACAATTCGGGAGCTGAGGAGCAATTTTTATTTATTTTTTATACAATAATGTATTATACTAAAGAGTTGGGAATTTAAGAGCAAGTCCACCCCTAAAAAAATGCGACAGCACTTAGCTCATTTAATTCACTCAATGAACAGTGATAGACCCTAATGAACAATAATAAGCCAATTGCATCTCTACTCCTAAACAAAAAATAGCCTAGTCAATTTTATTAAAATATTATTATTTTTATCATAAAATAATAATTTTATTTTTAATTTCTGACTTTATAAAAAAATATTATTAATTTCTGACGTTTTATTTATTTTTTTAAAGTTTTTTGGCAGAAAAATCTGGACCGTTGATCTGAAAATCGAACGATCTTCCTTGTGCCACGTCAGTAGCCATTAATCTTAAATTTCAATTTTTTTTTACCGTTAGAAATCCAACGACCCATAAAACTAGCAGTTGGAAATCCAACTGACAGAGAGGAGCCACGTGTCCCCAAGCGGGAACCCCATATTGCGCCTGCACAGTGGCCCCGCTTCTATGATGTTGTCGGCCACTCGCGACCACGCGCATGTGTTTCCCATGCGCCTGGCGCAAAAAAAAATTAAAAAGGCCTGTGACGTCACGCTGGCATCAACATGATGTCACATAGGCCGGGCCTTGTCTCAGCACATTCTAGGTCAGCCTATGGGACGACTTGGGCTGTCAGCCGATCTAATCTACTGGGCTGGAGGGGATTGGCTGGGTGTTGAGCCATTTTGGCTGTTGGGTGCCCGCCTAATGGTCCCCAGTGGACTTGCTCTTAGCTAAGTGACACAATATCAACTCGTTGTCCAAGAGAATTCAATCTAATAATATTATAATGAAAATTATAAGTTGAAACATCGTAACATTGTATGCTGAGTGGCATTCAGTTCAAGTTGAACTACAGATATTGTACGAAAATGGTCGGCATTTTAGCTAAAATGGTCATTGAGATTGATATAACTTCTCACTTGGTCCATGATATTTGAAATCGATAAAAGTGGTCCTTGAATTTGTCCACCATTAATCATTTTGTTCGTTCTGTAAAAAATCTTTGAAAATAAGGATCAAAATAACGAAAATACCCTCAATTTAATAATCATGGGCCAAAATGATTTGACAAAAGTTGAGAGTATTTTGTCATTTTCTTCTTATTTAACATATATTTTTTCACGAAAAGACCAAAACGACTGACGGTGGACAAACTTATGAATAATTTCTTTCGATTTTAAGTATCAGAGATCAAAGTATGGAGTTATATTAATATCAAAGATAATTTTAAGTTAAAAAAAAAAAGTCCAACTGCTCAGTGAATCTTGTTGATTTCACTAATATTTAACATAAACATTCGGAGGGTTAGATATGATATTGCAATTATTGTACCATGCAAATATTATGATATTGAAATGATTGTACCCCCAAATGTTATGATATTGTGATTATTGTACCAAGTTGAAATATATACTCATATTCAAGTTATTTGAATTCTTTGATGTCCTTAATTATGGTAGTTGGCATTTGGCAGCATATGGGTGCAGTTAGGATTTACACCATTTTTATCTTTTTATGTTTCCTGTATGTTCATGCTTCGTTAATTAGAGAGAATGGAAAAGACTGGAAAGAAAAAAACAGTTAAACGATGATGGGTGAGAAAAATAATATATTGTCGGATTCACAAGAAAATATGTATTATGGAACGAAATTTTTTCTTGTCTAAAATTGACTCTATTAATTTTCTTGATCTTATCGGTTGCAAGTTTCAACTACTTAGAGAATTTTTTTGTTATGAATACTGTGAAAAATTCATTTCATATATAGGTGGTTACGTGCATCATGAAGAATTACCGGAATTGAAATACAATGAGTTTGCCAACAATAAAATCAACCGGCAAACGCATGCGGATTCCATTAGGCAGAAAGACAACACGTACAACAACCAATCAAGCAATTCTAGCGAGCGAGCAAACAAGTAATCAATCTACAGCAACCAACAAGTGAGCAAGATCATTCAATGCGGCGGACAAATGGACAACAATCAATGGCAAACAAAAACGTCAAATAACAAACAAGCAGCAAATTCAGTAGATACATTTTGGGAGTATGGAAAGAAAGCATATGAATGTTCTTCATCACTAAACAAACAAGATTCACATATACCAACTGCAATAACAAAAAAAACGAACGATCTAATTATCACTACATAAACAATGTCTGGAATTCTAACAACATCACTCAAGTAGTCACTAGTCCAAGCGCCAGCAATTGTTGTTGTGGTGGGCGGCAGACTCCGTCCAGAATTCATTCATGTGGGACTCAAACCAACCCATGGGCCTAACAATAAAACGTAGGTCCAACAACTTGTAATTCCATTTTTCATTCACAACACTGTTCAGAAAGCTTTATGAGAACCTCGTCCATAACATGTGATGGATAAGCCAACACTTCAATCACATCAATAATTATAGACTTATAGTCAGTGCTAACAGCAAAGCACCTAAAATAGCTCCCCTCCTTGTGACTAGGGATAGGCAAATACCCATTGGTTGATTAGGGATTGGCAAATACCCATTGGTTATGGGTAACCGCGGTTACCCGTCTGTTTAAATTAAACGGTTACGATTATGGGTAACCGTTTAGATAAATAAACGATTATGGGTATAACCGTTTACCCGTAAAATTTAAATGGGCGGTTATGGGTATTAACCGCGGTTATAAACGGAAAACCGTTTGCCCATTTATTTTATATATGTAAAATTAACACAAACCATATTCCCTATCGGACAAAAATTAGATCAATGCTATTGACTATAGTGCATGATTGCATGGTCCATTATATATATATATATATATATATATATATATATATTATGTTAATACTTTACGTTCCGAGTTAAATAACCAAATAATATTATCTTTTAACAGTTTTCGTAACCCAAAAATACTTAGCCAATTTTATATTACCTTCATTGTTAACAGTTAAAAATATCGTCTGTAAACTATTATTTCAATTATTGGAATGGTACAAGGACTTAAAAAATTAAAATGCGGAAATGTATGATGAATGTACTTATAACAGTGTTTAATTGTTAGAAAAAGAAAATTATGACAAATTTTTCTTTTTTAATTTTCAAGTTGTTAAAAAAACACGTAGACGAGTGAAAAATGAGTAAATGGTAAAAAAAGAAAGGATAAACGGGTTAAAAAATGATAAATGGGTAAACGGGTATTAAACGGTTACGGTTAAATGGGTACGCGGTTATAGGTATGGTTAACCGTTTATAAACGGTTATGGGTATGAGTATAACCGTTTAAGCAATTACCCAACGGGTAAACGGTTATGCGGGTATGAGAATAAACGGTTATGAATAAATAATCGCGGTTACCCGTCTTCCATAACCATTGTCCATTCCTACTTGTGACTGTACAACGCGTACGACACACCAATCATCACATAACCCTTCTTTCATTTGATCGTCATAGCATTTATTTAACAACGAGCTTTCAAATCCTTGCGTCTAAGCTGGATGAAAGTCTCTGTCCTTTATTTCCAGCTACTAGCAACGGCATCATCATTGCATGTAGCGTTGCAAGAACTTCAACTATATAATGATCATGAAAGGGTCTTCACCGCGTCATCGTCTATCACGAAAGTCATTACAAAGAAGTCGAATAAATTTGTAGAACTTGCCCTTACAAAAAATGGTTTTCAATGTGTGACATAGGAATTGTAACATTCTGCCACGCTTCATATCCAATTCCATTGTAGCACACACAGTATCGACAGTGGCTCGATCGGAAATCAAACTCTTGACCTAAATTTAATGCTAACACTTTTTTTTCACGCACCATTATCCCTTGAACAAACTTAAAGGCGGTAAATTTTTTAGTGTACTCGAAACATAGAATAGTACACAACAGCTCATTAAATAGGTGGGGGGAGGTTTTTTTTTTTCAAGTGTCCCTCAACTTGTATAATGGTATGTGGTGTACTATCCCGTATTCCGGATACATTGAAAAATCTCTCCTCAAGGGCTAAGGCTCCCTTGACCTAATATGTTCAAATTTTCCGTTTTTCTAGACATGCTCCTTGGAATTTTATCAACAATTCTATAATCTATCACGACTTGTTCTCCATGTACTCTCAATAGATTAGCAACTACCAGGAGACATCACAATATTCTTCTATTAAGTACACAAAAGTTTGTTAATTTTGATGCCATGAACTGTTTACCAGGTTCACCATATGCCTAATTGTCCCTTGATTTAATTTTAAACCCATACAAAGTAGTATTCAGTTGAATGCATGTCGTGTGCTTGACTTCACGAACAAATCATATTCTAGTGTGAAATTGGCCAATGGGGAAAGTTGCAAGAATATATATAACTCCATTGATGGTTGTACACCGAAAGTACTAGCAATTAACAAATAAACAAATAAGATATAAAGTCAGACAATGCAGTATTCACGGTCATTTTATCGGCTGCAAAAATATGTACATTATATGAACCAAACCGTGTCATTATCATGAGAGATCTTTTCCAGTTGACATTGATTCACTAAAAAAACTTGTTGTGTGACAGGTTCTTAAGAGTCCACTACTACATTTAAATCAAGATCGATATTGTACCAACTTTGCTCATACCTTAATGAATTATTAACTTTTCAGTTGTAATTAAGTTATTATTGTACTCATTCGACATGAGATTCTTTGCACCGTTCTTTTTTACTAGCATTGAGGCAAACTTCACCAAAAATTCATATATAAACAGATCCGAAAACAAAAGGGAAAAGAACAAAAAAACTCCTAATGTCAATAGCTATTTGCCTAATTCACAATCACCAACCCCAAAGCATTGACCAAGATTAACAATTCCGCAAAGCATTGAAGGGAACCACGTTCATATCACTAAACTTTAGAATTTATTCTACTAAAAGATAATAGAAAACTCCCACTTGATAGATTCTTTAATTATATAACAAGATCAACCAGAAAAGGAGAAGTTAAGCTGGCTATATATATCGACATTTCCTTGGTGAGTTGAATGAGAAAGAAAAGAAGCAATGTTGTTCTTAGGCGGCAAACGTGTTTTGATCGTTGTGGTAACCCTAGTATCCGCTGCTGTTCTGGTACAATGTAAGACAGATCTTAAGGTTTGCTACAGCAAGAAAAGCCCGTGCTTTCTCAAGCAGGTATACTGCCCGAAGGAATGTCCATCCTCTTCACCGACAGACAAAACGGCTAAAATATGTTATCTGAACTGTGACTCACCTATATGCAAAGCTGAGTGCAAAGGTAAGCCTACTACTTTAATGTGTTTACATACCTACGTTAAAATTGTTGCTGACAAGGGTTTTTCTTTGTTGTTGCTGGTAACCGTAGGTCGCAAGCCTAATTGTGAAGGCCCCGGATCAGCATGCATGGACCCTCGCTTCATTGGTGGAGATGGCATTGTCTTTTACTTCCACGGCAAGAAAAATGAGTATTTCAGCTTAGTTTCGGACCCCAACCTCCAAATCAACGCCCGGTTCATCGGTCTTCGCCCTGAAGGCAGAACCAGGGACTACACTTGGATTCAGGCCCTTGGACTCCTCTTTGACTCTAACAGCTTCTCCCTCGAGGCCAGCCAAGCATCGGCATGGGATAATCAAATCGACCACTTGAAATTTACTTACAATGGAGAGGAGCTAATCATCCCAGAGTCTCAGCTCTCCGTGTGGCAATCTCCGGAAAATGCCATTAGAGTACAGAGAACATCGAGCAAGAACAGTGTTTTGGTCACTCTCCCGGAAGTTGCTGAAATTTCAGTAAATGTGGTGCCTGTGACAAAGGAAGATGATAGGATCCACAATTATCAGATACCATCAGATGACTGTTTTGCACATCTGGAAGTACAGTTCAGATTCTATGGCTTATCCTCAAACGTTGAGGGAGTGCTTGGAAGGACTTACCAGCCAGATTTCAAGAACCCGGCAAAGCCAGGAGTAGCTATGCCAGTTGTGGGAGGGGAAAACAAGTACAGAACAACATCACTTGTCTCCGCGGATTGCGCTGCTTGTGTTTTCACTAAATCCGGGAAGATGGATCAAACAGGTTTAAGGGTGATGGATTACGGAAATCTTTACTGCACTGGTAATTCCTTCAGTGGGAATGGAATAGTTTGCAGGAAGTAATTGATATTATCACAAGCTCATGGAATAAGTGAAGATATTAACTTCTCAGATGATAATTTAAACTTGTGTATCAACTCATATGTTAATTAATACACATAATGCTGATGATCTCTGTAATGCCAATCTTCTTGCGCTCGTAACATTTGACGATGCGCTTTAAAACCCTTGCGCCCAAGCTGGATGAAAGTGTCTTTTATCCTTTTTATCCTGCTACTAACATTAGCATCATCGTAATGTAGCATTACAATAATTTCGTCGCAAGATATTGGAATTGTAACATTCCACCACGCTTTTATACCCAAAGCCTGATAACACTAGTGCAGTAAGCTAAAGAATTGCAGAAAGATCAAACTCAAAAGAAAGATGAACTCGGATGAAAAGAAAGAAAGAGAATTATGAAAGCTCGTTATATTTCTAACAACTCAATTACACTGTTCTCTTACACAGTTTATATAGCTCAGTGAGCTTTCTTACACTCTAAGAAAGTAGTTATAACCACTCTAACGGATTGCCACATCAGCTAATACTGTTAGCTAATATCCTAACTAACAGAAAAAGCCACATCAGCTGATTGATCTTCAATCGGAATGTAACTGACTTCCAAGTCTCCTTCTTGGATTCTTTCTGTGACAAAGTGATAGCAGTGTCTAGGTGCTTAATTCGAGAACGGAACACAGGATTGGCACTCAAGAGAATGGCTGACATGTTATCACAGTGAATGATAGAAGGATTGGGTAAGAACAGCTCCAAATCCTTCAACATATACCTAATCCAAGCAATGTCAGCTGTAATGTGAGCTAAAGCCTCGTATTTTGCTTTAGTAGAACTCCTAGAAATAGAATTTTGTTTCTTTGATTGCCAGGAAATGAGATTATTACCAAGGAATACTATATAACCAGTCACATACTTCCTTGTATTCAAGTCTGTTGCCCAATCAGAATCTGAAAATACATTAAGACTAAATAAATTCCGCACTTGCTGAATACACAACTCCACACTGCATTGTATCAGACATGGAAGTATGAAACCCTGTAGCACACAGATAACTTGTGAACTTGGAGTTCCAATTTGTCGAAATAGAAAATAGCACTCAAACTCACAGAAGAGGTGATGCTGCATACTCAAAAAGAGCTTTAAAACTCTCTACAATATTGTTTACTAGTGAAACGGCCGGTGAGCAACATATGCAACGGATTTGTAGTTAGTGGTTAACCGTGCTTACCCTTGCAACTAAGGTTTTTGTGTTTGAATCATCTTTGGGTAGAATGCCTTCCCGCTGTGGATTATCAACCTTCATTACTGAAATGGGTACTCTTCGATAAAGAGTTACTTCTACCAAAGGGGTCTATAGCTTCTATTCAAGCAGTTTATGTACCTGTGGACAATTTGACTGATCCTACGTCGGCCACAACATTTTCACATTTAGATGCTGCTACCGTACCATCAAGAGGATTAGCAGCCAAAAATATCCATGCAGCAGTAAATACTTTAGATTCAACATATATCAAAAAAGGTGAGCACCCCATGAATGTTTAGACATATTGGTTTCTGGTCTAATACCTCAGGCTTTTGACTTATTAAGTACAAAAAAGTATGCTAGATTTGAATGCATGTGTTTTGCTTGATTTCGTGAACAAATTATATTCTAGAAAGCAACCGGCCAATCAGGCAAGTTTGAAGAATATACGACTCCATCTCCATTGATGGTTGTACGCAGACAATGCAGTTTGGACGGCCATTTTATCGGGTGCAAAATAGGTGGATTACTTCACATGAGTGAACCGAACCATGTCATTGTGATGAGACTTTTTCCAGTCCTCCACACCACACAACCAATTTATTTCAGGAATTATTCATTAAAAATAGTTTATCTATTTGCTGCAATTAATTGACTAAGCAATTTTGGTTTTAACTGATGTTTTTGTAGAGATATCTTTACATAGTGATTTATAATATGAATGATTCAGATTATAAACACGAAATTCTATGAATTGGCCACTGAGCGAATTGAGGAGGAACTCCTCATTAATCTTGAGGAGCCAAGCATTGTTCTTTAATTCGTAGCTTAGATCATTCAATCACTAGAAAACTTATTGTTTCACGAATTCAACAAGTATTCAATATTAAGTTTAAACCATGCACCGAAGACCGGTTTTGAAGATATGCAAGTGGTGCTACCACATAGAACCTGAAAATTCGTTTGGTAGATGTATATATGATATGACTAAGCATATTAGCACAAAATAACAACTTGATAGTTGTATGTTTTCCTCACAAAACTTGTTTTGTTGTCAGTCGAATATTAGGCACTAATGGAAGATAATTTAGTATAATAAGGTTTGAATGGTTTAGTAGTTTTAATTTGACCAATTTAGGCCCTTATTTTGGAACCACAGCCATATTATTTTATGCTTTTTTCCTCTCATTATTTACTTTGCAAAGCATCAAAGTTTTTGAACGTTATGTTAAACTACTTTAATATGTGAAGATCATAAACTTCAAATTTGTTAACTGATAAAGTTTGATTTTTATGTCTTCATGTTTAAGACCATGCCTTCAAGTGATTGACAAAACTTTTTTTTTCTTCGTGTTTATAAGCAGTAAGGTTCACTTTATATTTTTGCACACAATTTCCTAAAATTCAGGACCTTGTACGCACCTACATTGTTCTCAAATTAACCATAAACTTAATATGTGAAGTTTTATCATAAAACGCCTATGAAAAAATAATGAATCATTGAAACTGTGAATTATGGGTGTGCAACTTGAATTTTGGATCATGCTCAATATTCCTTTTGGCTTGCATTGAGCCAAACTTCACCAACAGTGGTTGCCTCAAATTCGAAAGAGTTCCGAAAACAAAAGGAAAAAGAAAAAAGAATCAAAAACTCATATTGTCATTAGCTATGTCTTTAATCACAATCATATCACCAAACTTATCCAAAGCATTTGAAGATAATCACGTTTATATCACCAAACTTAGAACGAATGTATATACTTGAAAAAGATAATATACCAAAACCTCCACTTGATAGCATCTGTAATTATAAACAAAGAAATTCTTGGGCTATATATGTGTCAACCTTTTATTGCTGAGGCATTGAAGGGAAAAGAAAAGAAGCCATGGATTTCTTGGGTAGCAAAAGGGTTTTGATTGTTCTGGTAATCCTTGCATCTGCTGCTGTTCTGGTACAGAGTGTGCAACCTCCAAACGGTAAGCAACCTCTGAAACCTTCAGACGGTAATCAACCTCCGAATCCTCCAAATGGTAAGCAACCTCCGAATCCTCCAAATGGTAAGCAACCTCCGAGTCCTCCAAATGGTAAGCAACCACTAAATCCTCCAAATCCTCCAAATGGTAAGCAACCTCCAAATCCTCCAAATGGTAGCCATCCTCCAGATGTTAAAGTTTGCTCCGGCAAGAAAAGCCCGTGCTTTGGGAAGCAGGTACATTGCCCACAAGAATGTCCATCCGCTTCACCGACAGACAAAATGGCTAAAATGTGCTATCTCAACTGTGACTCTCCTATATGCAAAGCTGAGTGCAAAAGTAAGGCTACTATAGTTATGTGTTTACAATGTTTTCACTCTGTTTTCTTTTATTTTGAACGCACCTAGGTAACTTAAAATCATTGCTGACAATGTTCTTTTATTGTTGATGGTAATCGCAGGTCCCAAGCCTAACTGCAAAGGCCCCGGATCAGCATGCCTGGATCCTCGCTTCATTGGTGCAGACGGCATTGTCTTTTACTTCCATGGCAAGAAAAATGAGTACTTCAACTTAGTTTCTGATCCCAACCTCCAAATCAACTCCCGCTTCATTGGTGTGCGCCCTGAAGGCCGAACCAGGGACAACACTTGGATTCAGGCCCTTGGACTCCTCTTTGACTCTAACAGCTTCTCCCTAGAGGCCAGCAAAGCATCAGTATGGGATGATGAAATCGACCATTTGAAATTCACTTACAATGGAGAGGAGCTAGTCATCCCAGAATACCATCTCTCTGCGTGGGAATCTCCGGAATATGACATTATAGTGAAGAGAACATCGAGCAAGAACAGTGTATTGGTCACTCTCCCGGAAGTTGCTGAAATTTCAGTAAATGTGGTTCCTGTGACAAAGGAAGATGATAGGATCCACAATTATCAGATACCGTCAGATGATTGTTTTGCTCACCTGGAAGTACAGTTCAGATTCTACGACTTATCCTCAAACGTTGAAGGAGTGCTCGGAAGGACTTACCAGCCAGATTTCAAGAACCCGGCAAAGCCAGGAGTAGCTATGCCAGTGGTGGGAGGTGAAGACAAGTACAGAACAACATCACTCTTCTCTGCAGATTGTGCTGCTTGTGTGTTCACTCAACCCGGTAAGCTGGACCAGACAGATTCAAGGGTGATGGATTACGGAATGCTTGACTGCACTGGTAATTCCTTCGGTGGGAATGGAATAGTTTGCAGGAAATAATTGATATTGTCACAAGCTCATGGAATAACTGAAGCTTTTAAGCTTCTCAGATGATAATTTAAAGTTGTGTGGTCAAGAGGTTTGGAACATAATCCACCTCTTAGTGTTAATTTTGTTTTTCGTTTGTGTGAACTTTGAATTTCCAGAATTTCTTTCTTCAGACAATCTGGTTAAATGTATCCGTTTAATTTAAATTTTGTACTCGCGTAATTATGAAATTGTGCAGTTTATCGAATAAATTTTAGTTTCATGCTTATCACAAGGAACTACCTTCAAAAAGTGAAACTCACTTGCAATCTCATATCATGTATGCTAATTCAGATGCAGCAAAGCAGATGAATAGCATTCATAGTTCCTAATGAGGTTTTGCTAACTTGCAACCCAAGGCTGCTCTTGCAGATCTCTAATTCTCTATTCCAAGAACTCAAATCTTAAAGGAAAATCCGAAAATGTACCTGAACGGTTAGAAGGTATTCTACTCGTGGACAATTGGTGCACAAATAGGTAGAGGTCTCGAACAAAGAGACGTTCAAAAATGTCAAGGAATGAACTGAGGCACAACTCAACTAAATATAAGCTGATATAGCCAGTGGCATTTAACATCTGTTTCCAAGCATAAAATTTCGTTTCTATACATAAACAAAGTCCTGCCTCTCAAGACAAAACAAAATTATTTGAATTGTTTTCTTCCCCTTTTTAGATCTGATCAGCAAACTAACTAGAAGGATTTAACCAGATTTCCCAACAGTTTTATGAAAGATTTCCAAATCGTTTTGTAGCCATTTCATCGATAATCTTTCAGGATGGGTTCAGTGTTTTCTCCAGGAACAAGATTCCGACAACAATGTGGAAATAAGTAACTGAATATCAGAAAGACTAATTGAAGGAAAGGAAATATTTACGAGGGTTGTAACTTACGAGTGAGAATATATGTGAATACAATGACATCAATTACACTTTAGAAGCATGGGAAGCTCTGAAAACCCAGATGCATTTATATATCAAGACAACAACAAAATCCTTTGGCACCTCACCTGCAATTTCTGATGGATTCTGATTGGCACCCACCATAACTATATTACAAATAAATCGTGATAGAAAAATTGAGGTAGTAAACTAGAATAATGAACTACGAAAGAACTTTTTCCCTCACTGCAGCCAGGATGACCGATATCTTTCAAGGGGACGTTAGGGAACAAGAATCAGATAGGCAAAGGATCTGCCACCTCATCTTCCGCGAGGATTAACAAGCTGAGAAAACACAGCACTTGTGGCAGCACCCTTCTGGGTCATCTGTGCTGGAGTGTCCCCCGTCAATCATGCTCACACTGTTATCAAATGGCTCTCCGTGGGTTAATTGGATACCAGGTATGTGGTTTGTGCTGTTATCGTCAGGTTCCATGAGTGCAGATGATGTCTCCTCGAGCTGAAGAGCATATTCAAGATTCCACAAGACATCTCCCATTGATGGCCTGTCAACACCATACTCAGCAAGGCACTTCTCAGCTGTCTCCCCGAACTTCTTAAGAGAAGCTGGATTTACCTTCCCCGCCAGATTTGGGTCCATGATTTGGTCTAGCATGCCCTTCTTCAGCCATGTCATCGCCCACTCTGCTATGTTGACCTGCTCCCTTGGAAGAACAGGATTTAAAGCTGGTCTTGTGCACAGAACTTCCATTAGAACTACCCCGAACGAATACACATCAGATTTCTCCGTGAGCTGTTGCCTTCGGAAGTATTCAGGATCAAGGTAACCGAAACTACCCTTAACAGCTGTACTCACATGGGTCTGATCTAGAGCTGGACCTGCTTTTGAGAGGCCAAAATCAGCAACTTTGGCTACAAAGTTCTCATCCAAGAGAATGTTGGTTGTCTTCACATCTCGGTGAATTATGCTTTGAGCTGCACCAGTGTGGAGATAATGGAGCCCTCTTGCAGCCCCAATGCAAATTTCAAGGCGTAGCTTCCATGAGAGCGTTGGCAGGTCTGTTCCATACAAATGGCTCCTGAGGGGTCCATTGGCCATGTATTCATAGACAAGAATCATTTCTGACCTTTCATCACAGTGGCCAATAAGAGACACAAGGTGGCGGTGGCGGAGCTTGGATAACATTTCAATCTCAGTTCGGAATTCAGCAAGACCTTGTTCAGATCTGGGGTTTCCCCTTTTGACAGCTACTTTAGTCCCATCTTCAAGTGTTCCCTTGTAAACCCTGCCAAAACCACCAACCCCAAGAAGTAGTCTCTCATCGAACTTATTGGTTGCATCCAGGATTTCCTGGAACATGAAGATTTTGCCAAGATTGGAGGAAGCTAATGAAATGCAGCTAGCTGTTCCACTCTTTTGTGAAGTTGTAGACATTTTTGTCATGGTCTGAGAATTTCCATACAAGGGCAAGGGCAGCCATGTCGCTTGGTTAGTTGTCTTCGACTTGCGGGATGCCAAGCAGCAATAAAGGAAACCAATAATTGCCACAACAGCAACACATCCCACAACAGAGCCAACTATGATTCCTATATTATTCTTCTTTGAGGATGGACTAGGAAGAAGATTCCCCACAGATAGAGACCCGTCCAAGCTCCCCAGCTCATTGCTGATCTTCATAATCTCCAACCCATTCAGAATTGCATTGGTAATATCAGCCGATGAATCTGGACCAACACTGACAGTCAAAGTACCTGCATCTTCTGTGGAGTTGGAAATGAAGTCTTTGTAATATGGCACGCCCAAGTCACCAGTAATCGAAGAGAGGTCAAGACTACCAATCACATTGTCAGAATTTATGAAAACATTGAAAACGAGATTATTCAGAGCTTTGCTGACAATATCACAAAAGTGTAACCGAACAAGATACATAAAATTTGGATCTACTGTAAAGACCCAAGTTATGTTGAAGTTCACATTGGGCACGTTTGCATTTCCCATGGCTTCAGCTGTGGCATAGACCCAATTTGGGGCAATTTCAGGTGTGACAGTCTGCTGATATTTTATGCTTGCAAGGTTCACCGATACATTCACTGCAGAACTGTCCACATGGAGGTACTTCACGTCATTCTCCCAAGTTCTTCCAAGGGTATCATTTTGAGATGTGAGCAAAGGGCCCCCCATGTTTAACCGGTAAACTGTTTGAAGGGCAAGCTCAGAAAGTCCGCTAAAAGGAGCAGATGGATTCACAACATATGCCTGGTCAGGGAGCAGTGCATCCGGGATAGAAACTACTTCAATTGCATTAACAAAAGCAACTGAATTGTTTGAAGGAATGAAATTAAGAGTCAAAGTATCCGAAGTTACATTAATTGCATACTCCTTGAACAGATAAGAACCGTTATAGTTCTTGAACGTGAAGTTGTTCAAGAGTACAAAATTTTCAGTAACTACAGTCATTTGAGCAGATTCCAAGTTTTGGCCAGGGCTTGTAAGAGGGAAAAAATAAAGGCGGACCCAATGCCGGCCTTCTTGCTGGACTTTGAATTTGTAAGAAGCTGTTGCCTGGAAAACTCGAGCAGATTGGTAAATTGGAGAAGGGGCATTAGCATTGGGGCCGGCAAATGAAGAATTTGCACTTTTTAGTACAAGGGAAGATTGTTGTGTATCGGGAACAAAGGTTCGACCTTGGAATATGACATTTTTCAGAGAACCGCAGGCAATTAAGTAGTTATCGACAGGAGTGAAAGAAGCGGATGATCTATAACTCATGAACAGAACAACAGCAAGAAACAAAGCTACCCAAGTTACAAGTTTCATCTTCACCGTATCTGAAAAACCAGATCTTCAACGGCAAATGAGACCAAATCAATCAACTCAACAAAACCCAGTTCACCAAAAACAAGTACTTACAATCCCAAATGTCAAAACTCAAAACCCCAATTCTCCAATGAATCAAAACCCAAAATCCAAAATTTAAACAACCCCAGATCTATCCAACTCAATACACAAAAACCCAATTGAAAACCAAGTAGTACAATCCCAGCATTATCAAACTAGGCAAAAACATAAACATTGCTCGTAAGCAGAGGAAAGTACCACTTGCACCACCAACTTCTCCAACACAAAAATACACAGATTTGAGCTTTTACCTCAATGGAAGTGAAAAATGGGAACAATCCGCAGCAGAGTGAATTGGGTCAGCGCCAAGAGAAAACCCAGTTGACAAAAAGACTACGTGAATCCCACCATGAAAACCCATCAAGCTTCTGCCTTTTTAGTGCAGTTGTAACCATTAACCACCCTTTCCAGGCTGTTGATTTAGGCTGTCATATGCGGTGCTCAAACATAAAGAGGACCCCACAAAGAAGAAAAAGAATTGGACATGGAAAGTTGGAAACTTGAAAAATTAAAAAATTTATGTCCCTCCCATGAAACCGGTTGATTTAATAGTAGATATTTTGGTTTGATTTGGATGCTCAGAATCTTTGGAAAGTTGGAATATAATATAACAGAAAAAGCCATGAAAGTTCTGTAACCGAGGGTGAGAGGCTTGGTATTATTAATATTATTCTTTTTAGGTTTTGCTTTTGGATTTGGTAGGGTTCATAAATATGGAAGGGATTAGACACCTATTTTCCTTTTTGTTTATGATTAACGTAATGCTCCATGAGATTTGAACAGAATGGTTGATGTGCTGGGGACCAACGGGCTCTGGGGCCCCCATTTTACGCGGCTTTGAATTGTAGAGGTGGTGCGGGGGTGTGTGGTGTTCATAGAAGTTCACTGAACTGTTTGGTGGATCCTGCTTTTAAGTTTCTTTCGATTTTAATTTCGATTTGGTAGAGATATTGGTTGTTAGATATGAAATATGAAAGGCTTATTTTACTACGCTCTTCAAAACTCTATTTTGATCTCATTTTATTCTTTGTAACTAAAAAATTACTATTTTACTATCTGAAACTTAAAATTCATTTCAATTTGATATGTAGACTCTCCCTTCTCATAGGTTGCCTCCTAAAACATATCTTGGACCTAACACCCAATAAGACTAGGTCACATGTGCAATAAATTTGGTTATAAATCTATATTATACGTTAACATTCAACAATCAGAAAATATTAAGTTTAATAAAAATTCAAGAGATTATAAAAAAAAATAAAAAAACTTGTATACACGGGAGTCTACCTGTGTAATGCTAGCATCTGCTAGTCATCCATCACACTAGCGTCCAGTGAATCTAGCATCTACTAGAAAATATAACACACGCAATTATCCGACAACTGCAAATAAACTATACTCTATGTATAACAGACCATGTAGAACCAATTATTGCAGTCCAAAGTTCTCATCTAAGACCAATATCAAGGCATACTCAATTATCAAAACATTAGTAATGGATCCACTCATAAGAGTTCAGATCGATCCTCCTCAACCGGTGCCCTTCATTTCTTCAGTTTAGGCAAACTCGCACCTGTACCAATAACCTTAGTCACTTTAATACTCAATAGAGTTCCTAAGTGTTATATGTGTCAAATACCTCTAAATTAGTGAAAAAGAAGTGCACCATGTGATCCAGGATGCCAAGAACCCTTAGGCCATCTCCAACCGAAGAAGGGCCAGAGGGCTCTCTTTGGCCCTGTAGTCCTCCAATAAATTAATATTTTAATGAACAGTGCATGGCCATATTTCTTACCATCTCCAACCGAGGGGCCAGAGGGCCATAGGTCAAACAGAGCCTTATGAAAGAAAAAAAAAACATCTCCAATCGAGAGCCAAAGGGCCATAGGGCCAAATATAATTGATTATTTTAATTGAATTACTATGGTTGCTTAAATTAAATTACCTCAATAATTTTATGTTATGGATTGTCAATAATTTTTCGAGATGGAATCTCAATAATTTTACGTCTCGGATTGCAAAGTGAACGACACTTGTCCAAGCAATTGCAAACCCTGCGAATGACGCCGAAAAGTGGTTTACCTTACACCAAGAGGCATACCAGAAAGATGTTGAGAGAGCTTTTAAAATTCTACAAGCACGGTGGAAGATCATTAAGGAACCAGGAAGAGGGTGGAGTCGAGAAAATTTGGACTCCATCATGATGTCTTGCATCATATTACACAACATGATTGTGGAGGATGAGCGAGATGGGTATATTGATGGAGAGTCTGATGACGACCAAGAGGATCCAAATTAGTCAAGAAGGGCTCGTGCAAAAATATATGATGGACCTAATTTGTCTTTCAATCCAAGAACTGGTACTATCTCTTTGAATGAGTACATGAGGCGCCATAGGATGATACGTTCCCATTCCACAAACAAGTACCTACAACAAGATCTTGTTGCACATCTTTGGGCCAAAAGAAGCATGGAGTAGGCGTTTAAGTTTTATGTTGTTAAATGTTTTTAAAAATGTTGTTTAAGTTTCATGTTGCTAAATGTTTATTTTTATGTTATATAATTTTAATGTTGTTTAATATTACTTAATATTATTTAATGTTGTTTCTTGTTACTTAATGTTATTTAATGTTGTTTAATGGCTTAGAAAGTTATAGAAAAAAAAATATAATTTTTAAATTTTTTTTATAAAAAATTTTGTAAAAAGAAAAAAAAAAATCAAATATAATGGCTAGCTAATGTCAACAGGTTACCATTGCATTCAAATCCCAGTCTGGCCCCGGGCTGGCTGGCTGGGTTAAGCCAGCAAGTTGGCCCTTTTCTCCTTTTTTGGCCGGTGAGGCCCACGAGCCCTTTGGCCTAGCCCTCAGTTGGAGACAGTTTTCGTGTCTTTTCGAGTTATTTTCGACCCTTTGGCCGAATCGTTTAGAGATGGCCTTAAATTAGGTCCCGGGTCCTCACGCATCGTCGCACGGACAGCTACGCACCACCATACCCCACCTACTCGTCAGCGGTACGCCATCTCTGTCACCTTCATCCGCCGATGAGGCAAGCACACCCATCACGTGTATAAACTGACGGAGTTGACGAAACCTTCTACGTCGTATTTTCCATTAAATTAATGGATTTTTTCGTTGTTGCTGTTAAGTCCCGTGCTCCTCTGCTGCAATCTTCGTCGGATTCTGACAACCCTTTGGTAAAACGACGATGTGTAGGTGAATATCAAATGTCGTCGGTCAACATCTAAGAAAATTTTAGATTCTGGCTTGGTTCTCTACAAAGCCTTGCTTAGCCCCGCGTAGCCTGGATAGTCCTGCCTAACCCACCCAAGAAGTCGCCTAAGGCCATCTCCAACCGAAGGGGCTAGAGGGCCAGAGGGCCGAAAATGGCCCTAAAACCGTCTCCAACCGAGGGCTAGGCCAGAGGGCTCTGGGATCTGGGAGGGCCCCACGGAATCGGAGAGGGCTGGAGGGCCGGAGGGCTGGCTGGGTATTTTTTTTTTTAATGGTTTTCTTTGCTGTCGGATAAAACCGACAGCATTAGGCAGTTTGTATTTTTTTTTTTAATTAATTAGTATTGCTGTCGGATAAAACCGACAGCATTAGGCAATTTGAATTTGAAATTTGCAACGGCTAGCGAGCCACTAGCCGTTGCTTCCCTTTTTTTTTTTTTTTTTTTTTTAAATTTTTTTTTATAAATTTAAACCTTTTTTTTTCTTTCTATAACTTCAATTTAAACCTTTTTTTTCTTTCTATAACTTCAATTTAAACCTTTTTTTTTTCTTTTTTTTTCTATAACTTCAATTTAAACCTTAGTTTTTTCTTTTTTTTTTCTATAACTTCCTATAACTTCTATTTTACAAAATTTGTTTCAATTTTTTTAATTCTATTTTTTTCCTATAACTTCCTAGGCCATTATACAACATTAAATTAAATTAAGTAACATGAAACAACATTAAACAATATGAAACAACATTAAATTGTAGCTTTAAATTGTAACTTTAAAATAATAAATTATGTTTGGCCCTATGGCCCTTTGGCCCTCGGTTGGAGACGGTTTTTTGTGACAGGGCTAAAACGAGCCCTCTGGCCCTCTGGCCCTCGGTTGGAGACGGAGGCAAATATGGCCCTGTACTGTTCATTAAAATATTAATATCTTGGAGAATCTTGGAGGGCTAGAGGGCTCAAACGAGCCCTCTGGCCAGCCCTCGGTTGGAGATGGCCTAATAAGGCCATCTCCAACCGAAGGGGCCAGAGGGCCAGAGGGCCGAAAATGGCCCTAAAACCGTCTCCAACCGAGGGCTAGGCCAGAGGGCTCTGGAATCTGGGAGGGCCCCACGGAATCGGAGAGGGCTAGAGGGCTGGAGGGCTGGCTGTGTTCGGCCAGCCAGCCAGCCCCGGGCTGGCTATTTTTTTTTTTAGGCCATCTCCAACCGAAGGGGCTAGAGGGCCAGAGGGCCGAAAATGGCCCTAAAACCGTCTCCAACCGAGGGCTAGGCCAGAGGGCTCTGGGATCTGGGAGGGCCCCACGGAATCGGAGAGGGCTGGAGGGCCGGAGGGCTGGCTGTGTTCGGCCAGCCAGCCAGCCCGCTGGCTGGGTATTTTTTTTTTAATGGTTTTCTTTGCTGTCGGATAAAACCGACAGCATTAGGCAGTTTGTATTTTTTTTTTAATTAATTAGTATTGCTGTCGGATAAAACCGACAGCATTAGGCAATTTGAATTTGAAATTTGCAACGGCTAGCGAGCCACTAGCCGTTGCTTCCCTTTTTTTTTTTTTTTTTTTTTTAAATTTTTTTTTTATGAATTTAAACCTTTTTTTTTCTTTCTATAACTTCAATTTAAACCTTTTTTTTTTCTTTTTTTCCTATAACTTCAATTTAAACCTTAGTTTTTTTTTTTTTTTTTTTCTATAACTTCAATTTAAACCTTAGTTTTTTCTTTTTTTTTTCTATAACTTCAATTTAAACCTTATTTTTTTTCTTTTTTTTTTCTATAACTTCCTATAACTTCTATTTTACAAAATTTGTTTCAATTTTTTTTAATTCTATTTTTTTCCTATAACTTCCTAGGCCATTATACAACATTAAATTAAATTAAGTAACATGAAACAACATTAAACAATATGAAACAACATTAAATTGTAGCTTTAAATTGTAACTTTAAAATAATAAATTATGTTTGGCCCTATGGCCCTTTGGCCCTCGGTTGGAGACGGTTTTTTGTGACAGGGCTAAAACGAGCCCTCTGGCCCTCTGGCCCTCGGTTGGAGACGGAGGCAAATATGACCCTGTACTGTTCATTAAAATATTAATATCTTGGAGAATCTTGGAGGGCTAGAGGGCTCAAACGAGCCCTCTGGCCAGCCCTCGGTTGGAGATGGCCTTAATGTTTTCCTGTTGCTGTCGGTTATAACCGACAGCATTAAAGAAGGATTTTTTAATACTGTCGGTTATAACCGACAGTAATAGACAAACCACAGCAATTTTTTTTTTAATTTTCTATTGCTGTCGGTTACAACCGACAGCACTAGTTTGAATTTTTTTTGAATGTAACGGCTAGCTCAGCTAGCCGTTGTGCTTCTTTGTTTGTTTTTTTTTTATTTTTTTTATTTTTTATTTTTAAATTGCAGCTGTTTGTTGCGTTTGTGTTTTTTTTTTTTTTTTTTTTAATTTAAACATTCTCAATATTTCTTTCTTCAATATTTCCTTCTTTAATATTTCCTTCTCAATTTTTCCTTCTCAATTTTTTTCAATATATTTCTCAATATTTCCTTCAATATATTTTCCAATATTTCCTTCATCTATAATATTTGTTTCAATTTTTCAATAATTTCCTTCAATATTTTTTTTCAATTCTATTTTTTTCCTATAACTTCCTAGGCCATTATACAACATTAAATTAAATTAAGTAACATGAAACAACATTAAACAATATGAAACAACATTAAATAACATTAACCAACATAAAAATTGTACAACATAAAAAAATAAATTATGTTTGGATTTGAATTTAAATTGTAGCTTTAAAATAATAAATTATGTTTGGCCCTATGGCCCTCTGGCCCTCGGTTGGAGACGGTTTTTTGTGACAGGGCTAAAACGAGCCCTCTGGCCCTCGGTTGGAGACGAAGGCAAATATGGCCCTGTACTGTTCATTAAAATATTAATATCTTGGAGAATCTTGGAGGGCCAGAGGGCTCAAACGAGCCCTCTGGCCAGCCCTCGGTTGGAGATGGCCTAAGGTTTTCGATTTTCTGGAATATTAGCTAGGGATTAGCCGCTGTGATAACTCATAGCTTAGCGTCTAGGCGGCCATCTTTAGAACAGTGGTATATACATGTAAAAGTACAGATTTATAAAAGGATGGTGTTATTCACACATTAATTTTTAATTCTTAGACACCTTTGTTAATTTTCTGTCATTGCTTTAATTTATTTAATTCGTTAGCTGAAAGTTGAAATGGATCTGTAAAAAGTAAAAATGAGTGATAGATAGGACCATCCTTTGCAAAATCCTCACATGCATTTGCAGTACACATGTGATGCATTTCTAATTTCTCATATCTGCTTGTTCTGATCAGTTCCATACTAATTTAGCCTAAACTCCTTGAGAACTGGAAGGCTCTTACACAAACATAATCCAAAGGGTTGACACCAAAAAGTTGGGGATTTTGAAGTATGTGAATATATGATTGGGAATACCTAACACTTCTTTTTATAAATCTAAATTATTATTTTTAAACTGAAATAATATTATCGTCGTTGGATACTTTAACCATACTAATTAAACTTTAACCTACGCAAGATTAGAAATGTAAATTATTAAACTAAATACAAGAGTGATCTTTCTTATAATTTAAAGAAATAGTCATCTACCTTTTTTTTTTTTTGAACAAACAATATTATCTACACTAAAGGGAGATGGTGGACTTAGCTTCACAATGAGCTAACAATAATATGATTCAAATTTACCTTTGGCGAGAATGGAACTTAAGACCTCTCACTCGATTAGACCACAATATTAAGTGGTGTCATCTACCTCATATTAGCCTATAAAAAAAAATAAAAATCAAGGGTATAATTTAGAATTTGTTAAAAAACTACCAAATATCTAGTAAAACAATAGTGATGCAAAAATGTCAGTTTGGAAATATCTAGCTACTATATGATTAAGATCTAAAGCAAGGAGGGAAACAAGGGCACCTATGGATCCATTTTTAAAATATTGTGGACGACATCATCTGAGTGTTATATATGTGTGAGAATGGTCACATATTTCACATACAGATACAGTGGTGGTAATTGGTAGACACCTCTAGTGATTGAGTAGTGTAGATAGTGAAGAATCGAGTCCAGAGTTGACGGGAACAAGCCCTTTTTTAAGCTAATTAAATTATAATCCGCCTCATTCAAGCACATGGCCATGATCAGTGATCACCAACGTCCCTTTCTCTTTTATCTTTACAAGCAACTTTTTGACTGGACTTTTGTAGCAACTTTACCATTTATTTATCTGGATATATAGTTAATATTATTAAACTTCTTACTCTTTTAGAATAGATGAACGGATTAGCAACTTAGCACGTATTATATAAAGCTGGATCCCTCTTGGCCCTCACTCAAGAAAAGAACATAGTCATGGCATAAACTTTTTGAATCTTTTTCTTAGCTATGGGAAAATTAAAAAGAAAAAGAAACATTGTCTCAAATATTTAGTATAAGCTTTTCAATATATCCATAATATAAGTCAGTATATCACGTGTTATAATATATAAGTGGAAGGACATTAAAAAATATATAATCTCTCTACTTATATTATGACACTTAATATATCTGCTTGTGCTCTGAATACATAAAAAAATCTCTTCTAATTAACGACCTCTTCAGTTAATAGTCTAGCGAGTAGTGCAGTTTCATTGGACGACATATAGAACGTGATTTGTTTTTGAAGAGAGTGGCTGGGGGAATAGGGTTGTTGTGGAGAGAGTTTGTGGTGCATGAACAATCATCATATTACCCTAAAAACTTTTATAATTTGTTTTTGAATGACGACATTGTTACTTCATACCCTTTATTAATTAAAAAGGATAATACTTGGGTTACAAATATACTGACTGCATTATGTGGTTCAATAAAAAATTGTCATGTGTTTCTTGTTTTTTAAACAATAAAACATGTGTTAAAATATAATTAGACCAAATAACAAAGTCAATATATTGGGTAGTGACCCAAGTATATATCCGATTGAAAATGGAGATTTCTTTATATATTTCAAGAGAAAACTTAGCCATTTCATCAAGAGGGAGAGTTTGACATAGTAGATTGAAGAAGGTCATAAGCACCAAAACAATTCACCACTTGGCATATACACTTAACTTTAAAAACCACATCTCCAACGCATTGACCACCCACCCACGTCTTTTTGGGTTGCAATTTTGTTTTGCTTGTCTTTTAAATTCAAGGATTAAGCTTCAGGAAGATAAAACTCCAATTATGAATGTCGAGGTAAAGCTCGATCCAACAAATATTTTTCATATTATATCGCTATAAAATGTTTGACTAATGAAAAATTAACAGAAAGAGTGCTTGCAAGTTGTGATCACTAAGCTCATTCCCAAAAGTAGTTCAAGTGTAATTTTCGTGCATGTATTGTTTAAAGTCAAAACTTGGTTTTGTAACTTGGTGGGAGCTTAAGAGCTGATTTGGAAGTAGTTTTAAAATAATTGAAAGTGTTTTTGGGGAAAATATTTTTGAATTTTAAAAGCACTTGGAGTGTTTTTTTTATGATGTACTTGTGTTTTATTAAGAATTGATTTTAAAAATATTTTCACAAAAAACGTTTTTAATCATTTAAAAACAATTATGAACGAGTAGAAATGATTTTAAAATGAGTGAAAGACGATATAATGATTAATAAACAGTAGTCCTAAGCGTGTTTTCAGTTGAAAAGATACGAAGATTTTGAGACACCGGCATTCACATTACCGGGTTGTACGTGAATAGGGGCGAACGGTGGGTATTGTAATCCACTTTCTTTTCAATTTCATTGAAAAGACATTGATCAATTATCAAACAAACAAACGACACTCTGTCTGCCTTCTAAATTTGTCAATGTCAATGTCAAGCCAACAACTCAGGCCACGTTTAATGGTTAGGTAGTAATATGAGATTACATAAGCTGCTCAAGTTAAGTTTGGTATTCAATAACTTATATATGCTCATCACCATGTGGGTTTTTGTAGGATTACTTATACTATAATACATGTGTTCTCTCACGAGGAATGTACATATCTCACTTTTTTCGAATAACGTATGTTCATCATATAAATTTTGTAATGAAAAAATTAAGATGTGGCCCTAGCAACTAATGAACATTGGTTGAAACTTTATTGATTTTCAAGTTTTGATCAAAGTCTTTTGACTTTTGTCTACGTCAACAATTTAATTTCGAACAACTTTTTCTATTATTCGATTACCTTCGTGGAGATCTCATCCCTTCCTAAATTTAAGCAACGAATTCTTACCAAAATTATGAAATATATTTGTTTCTTGGCTATTCACTCATCCATGTTCAACGCCCAACGTTTCCTTCCTAACTCTCTTTTATGTTTAGTTTATATATTTTGTGTTTTTTTAATTTGTAACTCCTTGTGGGTACTACATATTCAAAGAGGTAGACATTTTTTTCCACTCTTCTTCTTGTGAATAAATATCACATATTCATATGGTACAATATCATTTGCTTGTTGCATTTGCATACTAATCATATGCCATAGTTGAATATATGCATATATGTTTCTTTTGTTCCTATCGTATAATATACCAATATGCCCATATATCAGCATGTGTATATTTATAGGTACTCAGCATTTTTTTTCTTTTGACATTGAGATTGGTGCACTCCATTTCATAATTAGAACCGTTCAACTTCTCAATCTTCATTTAAAGATCATCTTCACAAAAAATCATTCTAATGGAAAATCGTTTAGTCATTCAAATATATGAAAAAAATCGATGGTGTGAGTACTAAATAACATATTCATGACGTTGATTTGATATATTTGAATGACTAAACAATCTTAATGAAAACTAAATCATTGCTTTTATGGATTCACATTTCAATGCTTATTGTAAGACAACTAAGCTATTATATAACTGACTAATCTCCACTAATCAAGGCAGATTTTGTCTACTCCTAACTAATACATTTTTTTTTACTCCTAACTAATACTGTCTGGCTGTATAACTAAAATATGAGCTGACGAGTCTTGTATCCTTTGGTGATTCAATTTATAATACCAAAAAGTTTAGATACTTAGTCTCACTACTTCGATTCAAAGACACGAACATGCATAGGACATAAGACGTAGCCCACGGACGCAACGTGAGGGCTTAGCCTGAGGACCTCGACACCCGTGGACAGGAGAAATTTTTTTTTGTAATTGGAACACGCCACGTGTTTTTATATAAGTGGTGTAAAATTTTATTTTTTAAGTTATTAACTTTTTAACACACATATCCCACCATTTGTATAGTGACACATAGTGTAACCACTCCGTATCTCGGCCACACTGAAATATCTCTCCGAGGACATGGCTTAGCATATTTCAATAATTCTACTAAGCACTAGGCACATCCCTATATTATTAATGTTGTCTTCTCCAACCCTAATGTAATATATTCAGTTCCAGTCATCAAACATGAGTGAGGATCCTCGCCGGATCCTCAAATCACATCTATTCATTGTACATCGTGTGGTCAGAAATCATTGTAAATTTTTTTTTATTTAAAATTGAATATAAACAATACATGACGAAAACTGACCGCACGATGTACGACGAACGGATGTGATTGGAGGATCTCCAGGATCCTCACAAAGATGATCCGGCGAGGATCCTCTTTCATCAAACATGGTCCTAGATTTAGTGGATATATGTAAGGCCATCTCCAACAGAAGGGTCCAGAGGGCCGAAAATAGTTTGAAAACCGTCTCCAACCGAGGGCTAGGCCAGAGGACTCGGGGGCCCATAGAATTTGAAAGGGCCAAAGGGCCAACCAACTGGCCCAATCCAGCCAGCCAGCCCCGGGATGGGCCAGAAATTTGAGTATTCATGTCGAATATAACCGACAACAATATAAATATATTCTTGTCGGTTATATCCGACAGGAATGCTAGGCCAAATTTTCAAATGCAACGGCAAATTACTGTTGGATTCAAATTTTTTTTTTGGGACAAATTTTGTTTTTTTTTATGAATTTTAAAATTTAAGTTAATATTGCTTTTAAATTTAATTTGTAGTTTTTAAATTTAAGTTGTAGTTTTTAAATATAAGTTGTAGTTTTTAAATTTAAGTTGTTGTTTTTAAATTTAAGTTGTTGCAGTTTTTAAATTTAAATAATAAATTATGTTTGGCCTTATGGCCCTTTGACCCTCAGTTGGAGACGGTTTTTTATGACAGGGCTAAAACGAAGCCCTATGGTCCTTTGGCCCTCGGTTGGAGATGGAGGCAAATATGACTCTGTACTGTTCATTAAAATATTAATATCTTGGAGGGCCTTCAGTTGGAGATGGCCTAAGGGAATGACTCACGTGTCAGACCCTTTTGTTTTGGCGAATTCCTACCCTTTAACAACTCTTAGACTATCTTCAACCCTTGGGCTAAAAGCCAAAAATTTTAACCCATAAACAGTTTTTCTGCTCCAACCCTTCTGATCTAAAATTTTAGCCCCAGATTATTGAAGAATGAACTTAGGCTAATTTTTTCTTGAATTAACTTTAAAAAAAAAATTATGTAGACTATCGTAAATTAATTTTATGAACATTTTAATCTAAAAATATTTAAATTCCAATAAATATTGAAAAATCACTAAATTGATGATGTTGGTATATTAATGTGTTCTTGTGTTAAATTTAAGTGTGCTATGTTGTTATTTTATGTAATAATTTTAAGTGTACTATGTTGGTATTGTCTAGTAATAAATTGAAGTGTCTTCTTCTGCAAAGTCTTTTGTCTAGTACGTTGTCAAAATTATTGAATGCCGTTTGAATTATTGAAGTCACATGTTGTACATCAAAGTGTGCAATAATAAGTACAATAATTATTGAAGGCATCTAGAATAATAGAGAAATAATTAATAAGCCATAAATTTAATACACACGACAATTAATAAACTAAATAAACTTAATACAAATGACAATTCATAAACCACATAAACTTAATACAATTGATAATTCATACACTACATAAACTTAATGATGATATCCACCATCTTGACTTGGTATTTTGAGAGAAGAAAAAGAAATTGGAAATTAAGGGCCCGTTTTCGTTTTAAATCTTTAGTTTTTATATGTTGTGCTTGAGATGAGACTTTATTGGGTGAAATGAAATGAGGGATGATAAGCATGAAAGAGGAGGAGAATAGACAAAGAAAAAAAAAATAGTGAAAACTGAATCTTGAAAGTGAAAATAACTCAAAATAAATTTTGTGTTTTTATTTTTAATTTTATTTGTGCACTATTCTTTATTCATTTCTTCTATATCTATTCCACCAGCATTTCTCGTACTCTTTTATATTCCTTATTTCTAATTCTCCCATACATATACCCTTTCTTCCAAACAGAAAAACGAGAACTAAAATCTGAAAGTGAATTGGTCATTGAACAAACCCTAATAAATATATTTAATAAGAACATATATTTAGGAGTACTAAGGACCAATTTTAGAGTAGTTATGTAGGAAGGACTCATAATACGATTTTTCTAAGAGTGTTTAGAAGCGTAGCTATTACTTTTATTGTCCAAAATTTTTGCCGAATAAGATATTCTTTTGATGATCTAAAAAAAAAGGTTTATAGCTCTGAAAGGGAACCAGATCCTCTCCGGATCCCCAAAAATTGAGCACCCTGAGCAATAAATTAGGACCGTTAAAATTTGATCAAACGGTTATGATTATTATAACTTTTAGAGGGGCCCCTTGTTTGTAATCGTTGGATCAAATTTCAACGGTCCAAGATCGTTGCTCATGATGCTCAGTTTTTGGAGATCCGGTTCCCTCTGAAAGTACTTCCAAAACAATTGCTTAAATAGTAGCTATGATTATTTAATTACGAGGTGAATTTTATTAACATATTGTTTGGGCCCAAAATAATATTTTGGGCCGAGCTTAGAGTCATTCTCGGCCCAGTAACATTCATCTAGAATCTTGTCATGGAGTGTCTAGTCAAAGTCGGCCGAATCTTGTTGCGATGAGGATTGGTTTAGATAAGGGTGAGGCAGTCGAACCCTAGTGCAACAAGGAGTCTTAAAGTTGAAGATGCTTAGAATTAGGGAATGAATCTAGTTCGTTAAAGAGCTTGGTTCAAAGTCTTATAAGGGTTAGGATTGGCCGAAACCTGATCAGAATAGGGTGAGGAGTTCTAATCCGAGTACATTTCTAGTTCGGCCATGAGGGGGTTCGCTGCAATAAATAGAGAAGGGAGTGCATCATTCAAGGCCCTTCAGATCAACAGACAAATTGCCCTCCGCAAAGTTTCTCAACAACCCTGAGATTTTTTCCTCTTCTTATTTCTTCTCGCCAACATATCTTCAGTTTGGATAAACAGCACTGTGAAGGTAACCAGTGACATCTTCAATTTGAATAAACAACACTGGAGCCATAGAATTAGCCGACCGAGGAGCACCTTTAATTTGGATAAACAACACTGCTTTGAGACCGACTGGTTATTATCCAAGTCTCAGTCGACAAGGATTCTAGAGTCCTTGTTGGTAGAGGTCATCTCATCAGTCCTCTCAGCGAACTGAGGTGTTACAGGTTACTAGGCTCGGCACATTGAAGATTGAGTGTTATTTTATGATCGGATATTCGCAAGTACATTTTAGAGTTTGGCATTCCGACCGCCGAACCACATTTACAATCAAGACATTTATCTCTTTCGAGTATTTGTGTCTGTCACGCCCCGATCCCGACGTACGTCCAGGATCGACGCGAGATAGTAGACTGTAGGGGGATGACAGGAAATACAAACTGAAATACTAAACTGAAAATAACAATAATCACATATGTTTAAGGAAAAGTATAGGGGTAACCTAACACTCCAAGCCCTCTTGACTCAATCTGCTACCCCAAAGCTTCTCGTAACTATTAATACCTGCACAATCGCCCCTACACCATATGAATAGTGCACCAGGCAAACAATAACCCAGATAAGCCGTGAAGCTCGTGTGAGTGACAATAACACAACATATGTGATAAAAATAAAAACCATCCGTCAATCATAGTTTATAAACATCAAATATATACAATCATATTTTATGAAATGATAATTAAGTCACTGAAAATCCAGAAGGAGTCACCCAAACATCCAACGGCTAATCTGAAACAACTCACAAAAGCTCACAACCATAAACACATAAAACACAATGAAAAGTAGGGCTAAAGCAACATAGTTCGGCCCAAGCCTACATCTCTGAAGCTATCTCAATCCAAACTCAATTCGAAGAATCAACAAAGCAACTAATCAGGTTTCAGACCTCTCAACGGAACCATAATACCAAACGGGATTCCGGACCACTCAACGAAATCCAAACCAGGATATGATTATGGACCACTCAATGGAATCACAGAGTAAAAGGGATTCCGAACCTCTCAACGGAATTGTTAAGTATAATGGATATCAGACCACTCAACAAAATACAAGCTGGATATGATTCCGGACCACTCAACGGAAACCAAACAGAGTAGGGAACCAGACCACTCAGCGAAACTCCAACGGAACCCCAGCGGAACCCAGTTCTGGATCCCTCAACGGAACTAAGCGGAAGTCCAAGAATATGACAACGGCTTGAGGAAACAATACATGAACCAAGTACTCAATTTAGAAAGGCTAAACGAAATGAAACAAAGCACAAGTATTAAATGTTGAACGACTCAACAAAACAAGAAATGAAATAATGAAACAAAGGGTGAAACATGTTTCGAAGCAACAAACCCCATGACAATGGGTTAATAGTCCACTACTAGCCCTCACATTTCATCACATCAAGCCAATCATACAAAACAAACCATATTTCCAATATGCACGTCAAATCACATTTCATAAAACTACATCGATGGCTAAATATAAAAAAGAATAACAATTTTATAAAAAAAAACATAATTATAAAACCAACTCATATCCACACAGGATAATAGTTATGAAAACAGGGTAATCACCGATATCACATATATTAAAGTCACTCACCTAGAGTCTATTCTTCGACTTCTTTGCACGAATATCGAGGCATCCACGTCTGATTGTCACCTAAAACAAATACCAAATCTCGTCTCAGAACCCAAGTGATAAACCACGTAACTTACATAAAACACATCCCTAAGGACGTTCTAGAATGATTTGGGACCGGTTAACCAAAAGTCAATCGGCGGTCAAAGGTCGACGGTAGGGTCCACAACCCTACGTAACTCGATCCGGAAGATCCGTTCCTTGGATTTCCAATCTGTAACTTCCAAAGATCCACATTATGCTCATAGAACAACATACTAATATTTCATCACGATCCAACGGTCAAATCGTTGTATCATATAATGACCAAGTGGCGGACCTTAACGGAAATATGCTCAAATGACGGAATTTCATCAATCGGATATCAAATATGGAATCAGGGCATCCAATTTAGCTTGGGGAGGCCGAGTAGTGTTTCGGCCTATACGAAACAGCCACACGCCACGCACGCAGCGATCGGCCGCCCCGACTCGCCTGAAAATTCACCTATTTCCAAAAAAAATTACCAAATTTCACAGAAATGTAGATCTCGATGAGTGGAGCAAGTTTTATACCTGTGACTAAGGCTAATTTAGCCTGGGAAAGGCCCCAAATTGGCTCGCACCCTCGGAAACCCTAGAATGGGTGAGCTTCGATTCTTTTTCCTCGTTGTTCTGATGCCCCTACAGCTGGTTGGGTCTTGTTCCTAGGTCCAAGGGGGTTAGATTAAGGGTGGTGAAACTCGCCAGATCGACGAATTACCGTCGAGAACCACTGAGTTCTCTAGTGAAGTTTTACACGAAAATGGACCTAAAACCCTTCGATCTTGGGCGAGAATGGTAGATGGGAGGTCGTGGAAGAAAGGTCGATGCCACGACTGTTTGTGTATATGATTGCCATTGAAGTCAGTAGTTGAAGGAGATTGAATCCACAAAGTTGGTGAATTTGTGAAGCATATTGAGTAGAATTTGTTGATTTCTTGAATTTGTGAAGTACATTGTTCTGTTTTGACAGTGCTTAGCTATCAATATGTCTGATAAGTCTGTAAGAATTGAGAATCTGCTGGGAATGCTACCAGTTAAGTTGCAAGATGATAATTTTGTGAAATGGGATTATCAGTTTCGGTCAGTTTTGAGGGGGTATGATTTCTTGGATTTCTTTACTGGTGAGTCACATTGTCCACCAAAATTTGTCATTGATACCGACACTGGAGTAACTAAAGAGATTACTGAAGCTTACAAATCTTGGGTTCAGAAAGATATGGCACTGTTGAGTTTGTTAATTGCTACTCTTTCAGATGTTGCAATGGAATACGTCATTGGTTGTAAAACGTCTCATGAAGCCTAAACAAACCTACAAGAAAGATATGCTTCTGTATCCCGGGCTAGGATAAATCAACTCAAGACCGAGTTTCATACGATTCAAAAGGGTGGTGACTCTATAGACAGATATTTGCTTAAGTTGAAAGCAATTCGGGATCAACTTATTGCTGCATGAGAGAGAGTGAAGGATAATGATTTGGTGATTGCTGCATAGTCTGGTTTGCCACCTGAGTTTGATGTTGTTAAAACAGTGATTCTAGCAAGGGAAACGTCTATTCCATTGAAAGATTTCAGGGCCCCGTTGATTGGTGTTGAACTAACTATAGAAGCAAGAATCAACACGTTGACAAGTGGAATGGCTGCAATGTATGTTCAAGGGAATCAGTCTAAACGTGGAAATCAAACTGATGGTTATTCACAAGGAGAGAGTTCAAGTTCAAACACTGTTTCCAGAGTTGTTGATGATTCAGGGTATCAAGGAAAGAACAGGTCCTACAATAACAGAAATGGTTATAGTTCTACACAGAATTATAACAGGAATAGTTATGGGGGATATAGTTCTTATAACAACTCAAGGCCTTATCAGGGTAATCGATAGAGAGGGGGAAACAATTATAATGGTTCAAGGAATTCTTGGAATGCAAATTCTTGGAATGGCAATACTAGTTTCAGATCTGCTGATGTGGTTGAGTGTCAAATATGTTCTCGAAGGGGGCATACTGCTCCAAATTGTCTGAATATAAGTGATAATGGTTCATATTCAAATGGGTATCTAATTACTATATGTCAAATTTGTGGGAAGAAAGGGCACAATGCTCTTGAGTGTAGACACAGAAACAATTATGCTTATCAAGGTGCACCTCCACATCCCTCTTTCACTGCATTTTCTGCTCAAGCTCCATCTCAAATGTTTGCAATAGAATTTGGTTAGATTGCTCAAGGTTTCAATGCTGCTGGTACATGGGTGTTGGATACTGGTGCATCACACCATATAACATATAATCTCTGAAATCTGGATCAACCAGTGCAATATAATGGTGATGAGAAAATCACCATTGGTAATGGGGAAGATTCGATTGTTAAACACATTGGTTCTGCAATACTTTCAACTCCACACCATTCACTGTTTCTTAAAAATATCTTACATGTTCCAACAATTATTGTCAACCTTTTATCTGTCAAGAAACTCTGTGAAGATATCGATTGTTGGTTCACATGTGATGAAAGTGTGTTTTTCATACAGGACAAGGCAACAGGAAGGATATTGTACCAAGGCAAGAGTAGAGGAGAGCTATTTAAGATCCCTGTGAATGTGTTCTCAAGAAGATTTGGTGCTAGTTTAAATAAAGTTGTGGCGTTGCTTGGGAAGGCTGTGAGGAGTTCAACATGGCACAAGAGACTAGGACATCCATCTGAAGAAGTACTTGCTGTTATGCTTAGAAATGCAGGTCAATTACCTAGTGAGGATTCATCACCCTCAGTTTGTTCTTCCTTTTTTTCTGGGAAAATGTGTAGGCAACCCTTTCTTGTACAAGACACTAGAGTTAATTCTACTTTTGAAAAGGTACATTCTGATATATGGGGACCTGCTCCAACTAAGTCTTTAGAAGGATTTAGGTACTATGTGAGCTTTATTGATGAGTTTACCAGATTTGTATGGATCTTCCCACTTATCAATAAATCAGATATTTTCCAAGTATTCATCAATTTTTCTGCATTTGTTACAAATCAGTTTAATACTACAATTAAGTGCCTACAAACAGATGGTGGTTCAGAGTGTAAAAGTAATAAGTTTAAGTCATTCTTGGCAACTAAAGGGATTGTACACTCCATATCATGTCCATACACCCCTCAGCAAAATGGTCTTGCTGAGAGGAAGCATAGACACCTAGTAGAGACTGCAATTACACTTCTCAGTGAAGCTGGAGTTCCATTACAGTTTTGGAATTTTACTTGCAATCATGCTGCATTTTTGATAAACAGAATGCCATGTAAAAATTTGGGAATAAAGTCTTCTTATCAGTTAATGTTTCATCAAGAACCAATGCTGCATACCTTGAAAATATTTGGTTCTGCAGTCTATCCATTCTTAAGGCCATACAATCAGAACAAGCTACAACCTAGATCTAAACAGTGTGTTTTTCTGGGATTTGTTGCTGGATACAAGGGGGTAGTGTGTTATGATATATCTAGTAATAAACTAGTGTTGTCCAGACATGTCATCCATGATGAGAATACATTTCCATTTAAAAGTAAACAACAGTTGTCTTCAGTTAGGACAACCATGCCAAAGGGTACACAAATGTCTCCAATTATTGTTCAATTGTCTTCTTCTGGTACAAGGACAGATCACACTACACCTCATATTCATCAAGCTTCATATCCAAATCCTGAAATTGTTGACAACAGATCAAGTGACGGTCTGCAGGACCTTAGTTCATCCCTTCAACACTCACAGGATCTCAGTACTCAGGATAATAGCTCTTCTCCCTCTACTCTTTCACCCTCAAATCAAAGTACAATGTCATTGTTGCCTGTCCACAGTCCTTCACAATTAGAGGTAACACTACCAATCTTTTCTCCTTTGGTTGAATCTAATGACCAATCTGTTCATTCTATGGTCACAAGATTGAAGTCAGGAACACTTCCAAGGAGATCATATACTGGTTTCATTTCTTCATTTCCAGAGCTGCAAACATTAAAGATTAATGATGAGTATGATTTCGCTGGTGGATTTTCTTTTATTGCTGCAATTAAGGATATGGATGAGCCCTCTACATTCAGGAAAGCCTCTCTAATTCCTTAGTGGCAAAATGCAATGCAAGAAAAGTTTAATGCACTGAAAGCTCAGGGAACATGGGAATTGGTTCCTCATCCACAACACAGAACAGTTATAGGAAGCAAGTGGGTTTACAAGATTAATAAAAACTCTGATGGCAGTATACCTAGATATAAAGCAAGACTTGTGGCTCAGGGATTCTCACAAGAACAAGGACTGGACTATTCAGAAACTTTTAGTCCAGTAGTAAGACATACTACTGTGAGGTTAATTTTGTCTTTAGCAGCAATCCACAAATGGGAATTGAGGCAGTTAGACATCAAAAACGCATTTCTGCATGATGAATTACAAGAAGAAGTCTATATGAAACAGCCTCAAGGGTTTGTTGATCAAATCAAACCCAATTATGTTTGTAAGTTGATCAAATCATTGTATGGGTTGAAACAAGTTCCTCGAGCTTGGAATTCAAAGTTCACAAGCTACTTACCAGCTTTGGGATTTGTTGCTTCTGCATCTGATACTAGTCTTTTTGTAATGAATGACGACAAGGATGTGGTGATTCTGTTACTATACGTGGATGACATTATTTTAACAGGATCCAATGCTCCTAAAGTACAACAAGTTATTGAAGATTTGGCAAGAGTGTTTGATTTGAAGGATATGGGCAGACTTACATATTTCTTGGGTCTCCAAATTCAATACAAAGAAAATAGGGACATCTTTGTAAATCAATCGAAGTATGTTAAAGATTTGATTCACAAAGCTGGAATGGAGTCGTGTAAACCAGCAAATACTCCATGTAAACCACATAGTCAGATGCTACTAAATGAAGGTACACCATTGCAGGATTCTACATTGTATCGAAGTTTGGTTGGCTCACTGCATTATCTCACATTCACACGCCCGGACATAGCTTATGCTGTGAATTCAGTATGTCAATTCATGACTGCTCCAATAGATAGACATCTAATAGCTGTAAAACGGATCATTAGATATCTTCAAGATACTATAGAGTGTGGAATCACTTACTCATCTGACTCTGCCATGCATTTAACAGCATTTTCGGATGTTGATTGGGATGTTGATCTGAATACGAGAAGATCTGTGACAGGATATGTGGCTTATCTTGGAGGAAATCCTATATCTTGGCAATCCAAGAATCAAACATCAGTTTCTAGAAGCTCAACAGAAGTAGAATACAAGGCACTAGCTCATGCTGCTGCTGATGTAGCATGGATTCGACTACTTTTAAAAGACCTGGGAATGATTTTACCTTGTCAACCTACAATCTATTGCGATAATATGTCAACAATTGCACTTAGTGCAAATCCTATCTATCATTCACGAATAAAACATCTTGATACAGATTACCACTTTGTTCGCGAGAGGGTGCATCAAGGTGATCTGATGGTTGAATATCTTCCCACTGATGAACAGACAGCTGATGTTCTTACTAAGGGTTTGCATGGTCCAATATTCACTCAACATTGTTTCAATCTCAAACAAGGTTACCCTAGTTGAGATTGAGGGGGGATATTGACCTATATTGACTTAGCAATGCCACATATATGCCATGTAATATGTCTGGTCATCAATAATACAGTTGAGAGTTAGTTAGGGTGGTTATATGTAGCTTACAAGGAAAGGAAGTCAGTTAGGCTACAAGATGTATAAAAGGCTGATCTCAACTCATTATGTGTAAGAAAAATCTTTTTTGATAAATACAATCTCTTTACTTTCTCTCTAAGTTTTTCTTACTGTACTTTCTTTTCATCTTTGCAATTCTATTGCATTCGTCAAGAATAACTATTTGATTTAATTCCTAAAATTAATGGAATTAAAAATTAACTAATAAAGATAACGTAAACGTGAAGTACAAAATTAAATAACGAGATACGTAATGAATAGTGAAATTCTGGGACAGGATTTTCACATTTTTCCCACCTTAAAAATGAGTTTAGTCCCCTAAAATCGACTTACTCGTAGTGGTGACAAGCTCCACATCATCCCTCCAAGTAAAAGGTGCGCTAACTCTAGCCACACTAATAACTTCCCTGCGATATCGTAGCTCCACTACTCTAAGATCCAACTTTCTGCTGACTGATTTTAGGCCGTCGACCTCTCTGTCGAACATATCTTTGCTGATTTGAGCTTGAAGGAGAAGGTGCTCCTAATGGCATACCCTGAACTAGAGGTATTTCCCGACGTACGTCCAGGATCGACGCGTGACAGTAGACTGTAGGGGGTGCCAGGAAATACAAACTGAAATACTAAATTAAAAATAACAATAATCACATTTGTTTAAGGAAAAGTATAGGGCTAACCTAACACTCCAAGCCTTCTGAACTCAGTCTGCTACCCCAAAGCTTCTCGTAACTATTAATACTTGCACAATCGCCCCTACACCATGGGAATGGTGCACCGAGCAAACAATAACCCAGATAAGCCGCGAAGCTCGTGTGAGTGACAATAACGCAACGTATGTAAAATAAAAACCATCCATCGATCACAATTTATAAACTTCAAATATATAAAATCATATTTTATGAAATGATAATCAAGTCACTGAAAATCCAGAAGGAGTCACCCAAACATCCAACGGCTTATCTAAAACAAATCACAAAAGCTCACAACCATAAACACATACAACACAAAGAAAAATAGGGCTATAGCGACACAGTTCGATCAAAGCCTACATCTCTAAAGCTATCTCAATCCAAACTCAATCCGAAGAATCAACAAAGCAATTAATCGGGTTCCGGACCTCTCAACGGAACCATAATACCAAACGGGATTTCGGACCACTCAACGGAATCCAAACCAGGATACGATTCCGAACCACTCAACGGAATCGCGGAGTAGAAGGGATTTCGAACCTCTTAACGGAATTTGAGTGGATACGATTCCGGACCTCTCAAGGGAATCGTGGAATATAATGGCTATCGGACCACACAACAAAATCCAAGCTGAATACGATTTCGGATCACTCAACCGAATCGCGGAGCACGAGGGATTCCAGACTACTCAACGGAATCTAGACGGAGCAGGGAACCAGACCACTCAACGGAACCCCAGCGGAACCCAGTTTTGGATCCCTTAATGGAACTAAACGGAAGTCCAAGAATATGACAATGGCTCGAGGAAACAATACATGAACCAAGTACTCAATTTAGAAGGGCTAAACAAAATGAAACAAAGCACAAGTTTTAAATGTAGAACTGCTCAACGAAAGGAAAAATGAAATAATGAAACGAGGGGTGAAACATGTTTCGAAGCAACAAACCCCATGACAATGGGTTAACCTGTCCACTACTAGCCTTCACATTTCATCACATCAAGCCAATCATACAAAAACAAACCATATTTCCAATATGCACGTCAAATCACTTTTCATAAAACTACATCGATGGCTAAATATAAAAAATAATAACAATTTTATAAAAAAAAACATAATTATAAAAAAAAAAAAGGGGCAGAAGCGGCACATGTTGACATGGTCAAGGTCCAAAAAATGATTGATTTGGCCTTAAAAAATGGGCCAAAGTTTTCAAAATTCATTTATCCATATCCAACCTTTGTGGAAAGATTCGAGTATCCTAAGGGATTCAAGATTCCAGACTTTAGCATTTTGGCTAGAGAGTCTTCCTTGTCCTCATTAGAACACGTGGCTCGATTCACTGCTCAATATGGAGATGTTAACAGTGATTTTCATAAACTACGATTGTTTAATTTCTCGTTACTCAGCTCAGCGTTCACATAGTACCTCAATCTCCCACCCAACTCCATCCAAAGCTGGGATGAATTGGTTGAAAAATTCCATGAGCAATTATATCGGTCAGGGATGCAAATGTCAGTTAATGGAATATCTTACGAGGTTTAAATTGGCCAGAAACTGGTGCCGAGTACCCCTCCCTGAAGTCAAGTTTGTTAGGCTTGCCCTGAATGGCCTGGACGTGGAATACAAGAAGAAATTCCTGGGGTTAAACTTCTGAGATATATATGAATTTGCTTAACATGTCGAGCAATATGATTATTTGCTCCGAGAAGAGAAAATCTTGAAATCCCCAACCCGATGGACGATCTACAAGAACCCAACGATAAGTTATGCATCGGTCGAAGGCGAAGAGTCCCAATATGCTAGTATAGATGCGGCTGAGATAATAATTGACAAACCATACGTATGCAAAATGTTGGCTCACACTAGCACTAAAGATGTCAAAACCCGCTCGGCCTCTACGGAAGCCACCGTCAAAACGTCAAAGGTCTATACTTTCGACATCACCAAGGCCGAAGCAATCTTCGACCAATTGTTACTTGCAAAAATGTCAAGCTTCGGCTAGGACATAATATCCCCAAGGCTGAGGATTTGAAAGGAAAAACGTATTGCAACCACGACTCAAACAAGCATACGACAAATAATTGTGTCGTATTTCGCGACGCCATCCAAAACTGGATCGACAACGACAAACTCAAGTTCCCCAAGAAACCTCTAATGGTCATTGACATCGACCTTTTCCCTTCGGCGACGGTAAGCATGGTAAATGCTCATTTACCCAAGGATAAGAGAAAAGGAAAAGTAGAATTCATCCCGACGCAGCACGTCCCTAAGCAAAATTCTCAGCCGCGATTGAAAGTTGATCTGTCTTCGAACGAGCCACCCAAATACTTTTCAAACCCAGCTTCTGCTAAGTCAATGTCGGACTCCAGCACAAAGGAAACTGATGGGCCGACGGTTTTATGTAGTTGGTGCAAATTAAACGTCATCATAACTAAGCCAAAGGAACAACCGCTAAGGGTTGAAGCATCGCAATTGACGCCTGCATCCATGGCAACATCTCAAAAATCCTCGGTGCAGGCCAATGTCAGAAAGTTTTTGATAGGCTCGACCCTCAAACCCAGGATAATAAGTTGTCTTCGGCCAGACGACGACTTGATTTCGACGCGCCATTTTACAATGAAGACTGTTATGCGTGCAACTCTGGCAGCTCAAGTTCATTCGCGAACCGGTGAACCCTCAAGCCACCTGAGCTATACGACCAGCGTTGGTATAGCTACAATTCCCGTACCGGTGCATATACCGAGTTGTCCAAGTCGTAAAAACGATGTCGTCAAATAATAGACTGTATGGCTTACCGGCGAGCTGCCCAGGCTACCCCGGCTACTAAATGGCAGCAGAAAGAAATTGTGGGTAACGAAGATGACCGACAACATCCAGTAATCATGGTTGTGCTGCTTCAAAGAAAGAAGGTGATCGATGGTGATTTTGAAATCACGTTTGAAAAATTTGAGAAGCGAATCAAACTCCTTCTTCGACCTGGGGAGATGAAATCTCATCTTGAGCAAGCAAACCTCCTCCACTACCCTCACAAGAGCCATTAATTAAAGTCTGAAGAATCTCCACCCATTGTTTCTCGGTTAAGCTTTGGATTTCATGCGGCAGTTTCACAAGAAACATTCGGCTAATGACTTGTATGGCCTGCCAAAAGCATGCCAAGAGTCTCTTGATCTGGCATTAACCTGCCTCGATGCCTAACAGATCATCCAAAAGACCACGGATCCGGGAATGAAGGCTAGGTTCCAACATATATGCGAGGCCCGAGTTCTCGGCTTTGAAGTAGAACCTTATACTAATATTGATACTGCCGAGCTTCATTTCTCTCTCGAGGACCTTCAATATCTGAGGTACCATTTTGAAGTTTTCTCAGCTGTTTTCCTTTTCTGCCTTACGATCGATGAAAAAGAGCACGTGGCGCGTTTAAATGCTTACCTAGACACAAGAGACGCCCGTATCGCATATCAGGAGCAGACTTGCAAGGCTTCACAAGCGCAAAACCAAGTCCAACAACGAGCGAGACAGTGAACAAAATTCAAAACAAAACAGCTCCGACAGACATGCCGCATGAACTTGTTGTCGCTACAGCCAAAGATGGCCAAACGAGTAATGCTCATAAGCAAGACATCTAACCTGAAAATCTAGAAGACGAAGATCACGACCCGATGAGCCTTTCAGTCCTCGATAACCTGGAAATCAGCATGGTCTATGTCTTACCAGTAGAATTCTGGCCAACCATATCCCAACCAAATTTCTTGGACGGTGACGTGATTGCTGAAGAGGCCACGCAAGTTGATTTTGTGGCCACCAAAGAAGTTAAGCAAATAAGCAAAGAGGATAAACTTAAAAGCAACTCTCGTCGAACTGTTTCCTCGTCTTCATCCGTTGATCTTCATCACGTGAAGTCATTGTATGTCACCAACCATATTGAAGGATACCCGATTTCTAAAAATTTTGTCGATAGTGGAGCAACAGTCAACATCATGCCCGTTTCTATCATGAAAACACTACGCCCCTCCAACGACGAACTCATCCATCAAGGGTAACCATAAGCAACTTTGTTTAGGCAAAAAATCTCAGACTAAGGGAGTGCTTCCTTTAGAGGTGACTATTCCAGGTCGAAATCACATGAACATATTTTTTATAGTCGATTCAAAGATCGAGTATAATGCATTGCTTGGTGTGACTAGATCCACCAAACTAGCTGTATCCATTCGTCATTATATCTAGTCCTTATCTTCTAGGACGGCAAATCGGCCGTAGTTCATCCGGTTAATAATCAGCCGTTCGAAGCTAATATGATTCAAGCTTGCTATTGCGATGATCATGTTGGCTACATCACCCTGCAAGGTTTCAACGAAGAAGGACGGTCGACTTGGATCTCAGTTCAGAAAGCCATCGATGTTGGCGCCAAAACTGTTCAACAGGATTTGGTGAGACTCGAGTTGGCTAACTTAATTGATGATCCTAATGCCTGATACCAAACAGGATAGACGCCAGGCTGCAGTTTCATCTATCATAGAACGCCTGCTGGCTCATTGGTATACTATTTCTAAGCAACCGAATTCTGACGTGAACTTAGTAGAGTTCATCGCCGAATGAGACAACTATTCAGTCCTGTCACTTGATAAAGTCCACGCTGCCCTAGCCAAGCTCGAAGACAGTTGGCCCCAAGTCAAAGATCCATTAGACGAAATAGACGTTCGAACGACCGATGACCCTCAACCTTTATTTATTAGTTCTTTGTTGCCATAACCTATGAAAGCCAAGCTTTGTAAATTGCATGAAGAATTTAAAGATTGTTTCTCTTAGAGTTACCATGAGATGCTTGGCCTGGATTGAACACTCGTTGAGCACGAATTATGAATCAAGGTTAGTTGTAAATCTTTCCGCCAACCTCATCGACGATTCTTGACCGAAGTTCATCTCGACATAAAAGATGAACTCGTTCGACTTTTAAAAGCTGTTTTTATTCGGACAGCTCGATACGTCGAATGGTTGGCGAATATTGTCCTAGTTTTAAAGAAAAGTGGTGCTCTACGTATTTGAATTGATTTTTGTAATTTGAACTTAGCAAACCCTAAAGACGAATATACGATGTCGATTTCAGACTTTTTAATCGACACTGCATCAAACCACGAGATGTTATCTTTCATGGATGGCCATGTTGGTTACAACCAGATTTTCATTGCCGAGGTCGATGTCCGCAAAACTTCTTTTCGTGGCCCCTGGGCACTCGGGACCTACGAATGGGTCATTATCCCGTTTGGCCTTAAAAATGCTGACCCCACATACCAACGCGATGAATACTATTTTTCATGACCTGATTGGCACAGTCGTAGAGGTATATATTGATGATATGGTGTTCAAATTGAAGCGTCACCGAACACATTTAGATGATCTTCGACAAGCTTTCCTTCGTATGCGCCAACATAACCTCAAAATGAACCCTGCCAAATGCGCCTTTAGTGTATCAGCCAACAACTTCTTAGGTTTCCTTGTACATCATCGTGGCATCGAGGTGGATGAGAATAAAGCTCGAGCAATCATTGATGCTCGACCCTCAACTATACAAACAATCAGGCCGAATATGAAGCCCTCATCATCAGCCTTAATGTCTTTCACGACTTGAGGACAGTCTACGTGCTCATCCTTGGTGATTCAAAACTTATGATTAACCAATTCAATGAGACTTTTCATTGCATGAGTTGTACTCTGGTGCCTTATTATATGGTTGCCAGCTATTTAGTCGAATCATTTGCAGGCATTACGTTCAAGCACATTTCACGAGTTCGCAATACTGATGCAGATGAGTTGGCTTAACTAGCCTTTGGAGCACAACTCCTGGGGACGAACAAGGCCGGGTCATACTAGTGGTGCAACGTCTACACCCGACCTTGGTTAATCAACAAGTTCTCCAACACGACCACATAATCCGTACACGAGTTATGTCCCTACCTTTGTTGTTGGAATGAGAGGATCCCATAGACATTTGAGCGGTCGAAACATTACCAGACAACTAGAGAAAATTAATTATGCAGTATCTTGATAATCCTAGTGGCAAACACGACCACAAGACCAAGGTACATGCCATAAATTACATAATGTACCATAATGAACTATACTGAAAAGGTACGGTCTGTTGTTATTATGCCTCGGCCCGGAAGAGGCCGCTCAAGCTATTACAAAGGTACACGAAGGAATATGCAGGGCTCATCAACCCGGATGCAAAACACGTTGGTTGTTCCAATGACACGGTTATTTTTGGCTGAGTATGTTAAAAGATTGCATTGAATTCGCGCGAGGTTGTGTACAATGTCAAATCCATGGGCCCATACAGAGGGTCTCGGCCGAATTGCTTCACTTGGTTAAGAAACCATGGCCATTCAGAGGATGGGCCATGGATGTAATCGACCAAATTACGCCGTCTTCTGGATTAACAAAGCATGCGTGGATACTTGTAGCGACTGATTACTTCACCAAGTGGGTTGAATCAAAATCATACGCCAAGTTAACATCCAAAGAAGTTTGTAATTTTGTAGAAGAAAACATCGTGACAAGATTCGGCGTACCAGAAACAATTATAACGGAAAACGACACGATTTTTACGACCGACAGGTTTAAAGAATACATAGCAAGTTTGAAAATTTGGCTCGATCAATCCACGCCGTATTACCCACAGGCAAACGGATAGGCCGAAGCAAGTAATAAATTTTTAATCGGTTTTCATTGAGAAAATGATAAAAGAAAAGCCTGGTATATGGCATTTGAAATTAAACTACGCATTATGGGAATATTGAACTTCGCTCTGATCAGCAACAGGGACGACCCCATATGTGTTAAATTTCGAACACGACGGCGACGTGATGCTACCGATCGAGCTAAGCATAAACTCGTTACGAGTTATCGAACAAAGCAGTTTTTTCAGCACTGAGTATAGTCAGGCCATGAGGCAAGAGTTGGAGGATTTGGAGGAAGCTCTGCTCGATGCCTGTAACTTGCTAGTGGCGCATAAAAAGATTGTTGAACGAGCTTATAATCAACGAGTCAGGAAAAATATGTTTGGCGAAGGTGAATTAGTGTGGCAAACTGTGTTACCAGTAGGGATTAAAGACCCCAGATTCAGGAAATGGTCGTCGAATTGGGAATGACCATTCATCTTTCACAAAGTTCTCGGCAAAGGGGCATACCACCTGATAGGAATTTTTACCACCTACAAAAGTAAGGATAAAACACTTAAAATACTTGCAAGAGAACAAGGTTGTTGTAATTTAAACGGCTCAAGCAAGGCCTTTTTCCGCTGGGATTATTTAAAACAATTAATGCAAAACCCTAATCCTAGCTAATTATATGAAAATAAAGATTGAAAAATATTGATTTTGAATTTAAAAATAATAAAAACGAATTTTATAAAAATAATCTAGGAAAAACAACTAATGACCAATTAGAAAAGAAACAAACCAAAAAGAAAAGGTTTTGAGAAACAAATTTGGAAAAACACTAGGACTCCACCATCCCCTTAACAATCCTATGTAGATTTATCAATTACTTGTGAATTAACCATGCAACTTTGAAGGTTAGGTTTTCCTAAAATATATTCTACTTGTGGCATTCAAGCTAGAACGTATATCAAACATGCAATCCGTCTGTGGCATTCAGATCAAATATAAACATGCATGACTCATTATGCTTTGTGAAAACCCTTTGAAAAACCATGCAACCCCTAAGACGTCGCATTCGCCTTAGGTGAAATTACAACTATCAATCAAAAGAAGCAATACCCAATTCCCCGGTGGCATTCTGACTGAATTGCATCAAATTACTTATCTCAACATCCTAATGGTCATGAATCATTAAGACACAAAGATAGTTTAAAGCACAATGATTAACAATTCAAAGTATGCATACATAATATCGTAAGCAATTAAATAAAAACTAAATATTCATGCGAATGCTCAAGGCTTCGCCCTAGCAAAATAAAATTAGCTACTCATACTCATAATTAAAATTAACATAATGGTATTAAACTAGAAGAAGAATGAAAACACCTTGTATAATAAAATATGAAAATCTCTAAGCTTTGCCCAAAGTCTTTTTCCAATCTTGTGTACGTCCTCCCTGCTCAATCCCTAGACTGCCAAAAGCCTTACTTATCCTACTCTAAATAAAATTCTCCTAGTAAAGGGTCTTAGAAACAAACTAAGAAACCAAATAAAATTGAAATAAAATAGGAAACATAATCCTGAATTGACTTGGTAAATTCGCCTAGAAATCTGCACAGCCATGTTTTGGACCCAAAACAGCTCCAAAACAGGCCCAAAATAGTTGGATCTAAAGCTTGGACTATTATGAACACTTATCTAGAAGGCCATAAACCCATCTGAGGTCATCTTGGGCTCCAAAAACTGCATTTAAGCCTAGAAACGTCACTTTCCAATATTGCGCACTGCTTCTTTAATAAATCACCAGAAAATAACTGCTTGGTAGAAAATCCCAAAGTTTGACAAGCCAAGGAAAACACAGACGACCTCAAGTTTGAAACACTCCAAAATTCGTTCGTTTGGTCATATTTTTCTCCAGAGGAAATCGAATGTCCTACATTGAAAATATAAAGCAAAGTATCAAAATTCTACCAAAATAATTACCTTATTATACTAAGAATAGGGTAAAATATATAATATAATATTGACTCATCCCCACCTCAAGGATCGAACTGGTTTAATTCATAAATTACCAATCAATGGGAAATTCTTAAAGAAATATTATTCGATCAATTGGAAGATGCAAAAATAAAGGATTTATTTCATACATCCAAAATTACAAAAAGAAATTGAGCGTCCTACAACTAAAGGCATAAGAATCCTAAGGAGTCAACGGAAGAAAAGTTTCAAGAGCGGCTTTCAACTCTAGCCACTTCACTTCGCCCATCGTGACCTCGGCGTGTCGTGTTTTTTTGTCAGCCTTTAGTTGCAATATATGTTTCACACCAACAGTGTACTCTGCCAGTCGAGGTTTGTTCGACTCAAAATCTTTTTCAAGCTCAGAAGCAACGGCCGACCTCTGACGTTGAAGTTCGACAATCTGACAGTCAAGGTTGGCCAGTCCTTCATTCTTTGCCTTTATTGCCTCGAGCTCTGATCGGATAGCTTCGTGAGCGTCTGTTGCAACCTTAAGGTCATCCTCTACCTGAAGAGCCTTCTCGAAAACAGTGAAATACTATCGAGTTCTTTCCAGGACAGTTGATAGATGAACAACACTTTCGTTGCTCAGTAGGTCGTCGGCTACAAGGTTGTTCAAGCACTCTCCCATAGAGTCAAGGCCTTTGCTTTGGAGGATTTGTGAGACCGAGAGAGATAAAAGTTCCTGCAGCTTGGCAAGAGCGCTAGACTCGGCCGTGGTTGCAGAAGGCCTAGCCTTCCCCGAAGTGCTGGAGAGAAAAGCATCAAGCTCGACTTCCCATGAAGGCTGAACATAAAAGATTCGTTAGAAAAAAAGAGAATTCAAAAGGATGGTAGAGAAAGAAGTTGTGTTAGACCTGCTGAGAAGAGACTTTGGCCATGTCTACTGGTTCGTTGGTCAAACCCAGAGAGCTTAATAGCCGAGCCTAGTGTTTAAGGCAGGTTGTCAATTCATGCGGCTGATGAAGGTTATCTACGTTTGATAGCCACCGGGGTGTCCAGGTAATATAAATAACGCCCTTCGGCGCATAGAATTTTCGGTGAAATAAGCGATTGGGCACCTGCCATTTAATGTTTTTCTTGGTTTAGAGTTCTAAGGTAGGAAGTTAATAAAAGAAAATGGTGATGAGTCGTACAAAGGTCAAAGTAACCTCTTGAGGAGGGATACCGAGGTCCTGGTCTTGGGGATGAGCCGACGTCTCTGCCGTCGCTTCTGGCTCAACAAAAGCCATCGCTTTATATTCAGGACCTACTCAGGCCGTATGGGGGTCGACCTGGCCAGCCGCCTCGACCGCATATTTGCCTTTGTCCAGAGGCAATGGACTTGTAGTTAGTGGTTCAACCCGTCGAGGACGCCTCACCAGTGAGGGTACTTCACTCTCATTCTCCTGATTATAAAAGAAGATCGTTTGTTAGTCGAGAGATCCAGTCAAAATGAGAGGAGAACATGAAAGAAAATTGTTATACCTCTTTTTACAGGATGATCACTGGATTCTTTGGATTGGGGGAAGGGTTTCTTTCTTCCGTGGTTGCCGCCTGCTCCAGAGTAGCAGCTGCCGGACAGACATCAGCAAGAGCGACAACCGGCTCTGGAGTCGCAAGTTTCTCGCCCACTAGGGCGATGACCTATTCGACTTCAACAACGGCTTACGTGGTGGGTTGAACCACGATCACCTGGCCCATGGTGGGGATCAAAGGGTTTTGCGGTACCACTGCAGAGACCTAGATAACAGAAGAAGGGATCTGAATACTAGAAGTGGTTGCTCATATGTTTTGACTTGAGATAATGTGAATCATCCACTCTCATTTCTTTGCCTTTTTCTTGATACATTTTTTGGGCGGAACAACGTTACTAGTCATCTCGGCCTCTGAGCAAGGTCGTTTGATTGGTAAGGTCGGCGTTACAGTTGCAACTTTCTTTGGATGAGGGGCAAGTTTCTTTTTGGTTGTAACCATTGCAACCATATCGGCCTGTCTTATTGCACGACCACCTAGAAAAGCTAAACCTAAGTTAGAATGAAGTTTGAATTGAATAGATGAACAGAGAAGTAAAAGATAAATACCTTGGGCTGTTTCTTTGGATTTTGGACCAAGAGTCTTCTTTGGTCGATCGCCAAAAAATTTCTTTGAAACTTTCTCGGCCAAGGCACTAAAGAAATCCTTGATGCAGGCATCCCACCAATCGACAAAGGTGCTGGTACAATGGGTTTCTGGGGTATTCGGCCGAAGGTGAAATTTGGTACACCGTTCTTGGAATTCTTTTTCGGCTTCCTTACATTCCCTCTCCGAGGAGCCAAAAAGGCGTTCTCGGCTCAAGAGTGAGCGATAAGTGAGGAGCAGCATAGGACAGCCCTGAAGATAGCCCAATTAATGGGCCATGAAGTGAGGATGGTAGACCTCATAGCTGGCTCGTCGAGCATCATAACCAAAAGGAAGGTCACGAGCTAGGACAAACGACCCCTAAGACTATTGAATGTCGGCTTCTTCTGCTTCTTCCCACGCTGATGTTGGAGCTTGATGGAAGACGAATATGTTTGGCGGCGGTAGACCAGAAACTCGTCGTTTGACAGATCTTCAATGCTGAAGAAATACTTAAAGATGTCTTTGGCTAAATGAGCAGGAATAGGGTGCGAGGCCAGTTGAAGACCCATCGCTTCAGAAGAGTTGAAGCTTGGGATTTCCTGCCTTAGCGTGCAGAAGTAGACCTGCAGCCAGAGTTGGAAGACCCAGAGTGGGCCATTCTGGTACGAATCAATTCTCCCAACAGAAGCCTCGGCCAAACACCGAGTAAGATTAGCGAGGATGGCCGGGCTGAGGGCTAAGACGTGGCCACTGGCTAGAGCTTCGACCACTGGCGTGTTCTCAGCCAAGCACTTGTTCGACTTGGTACAAAAAAATGAATTTGTTGTACCAGTAAAATAAGAAGGCATCGTGCTCTCGTTTTTTTAGGTCTTCCCCTTCTGAGCTAGCAAAGTGGCTAATCAAGGTGTTGTAGTTGAATAAGTTTTTGTGTAGTTTGTGCACATCTTTTGACATCCATCATCTTTCATTGCTAGAACTTCGACGACACGTTCATCAAAGACCGTTTTTAGGTCCAGGTTGAATTCATACTGAGAAAGGGCAATATCAATTGGGAGACCAGAAGGATAAATGCCAAGTATAGCTGTGATGTCCAGCATGGTCGGACCAATGGGGCCAAGAGGAAAGACCATTGTATTGGTGGCCAAACACTAGAAGCTCAGGGCGGCCATCAGGAGCTCTCGGTCCATGTTGATCTCATTGGTCGAAAGTTTGCTGGCATCAAAGATGTCGAGAGCCTTCCCCTCGTCTCTAAAGTGTGGCTCCATTCGAGGGACCCAAGCAGCCCAGGTCGAGGGGGGTTGATGGCTAATTCCCACTTCGATCAATCATACCCTTAGAATAAGGATTTTAGGCAATGAGCCTTCAACATATTGGTGATGGTTTTTAGGTCATCCTTGAAGAGTAGTCCTAGAATCTGGTAGGAGGCGCTTGAATCACCCTCGAATTAGAGGGTTTTGATGGCGTTCCGATCAATGAAGTCTCAACATTTGTCGCATTCCTCGGCGAGCTTGGTAATGAAGGTATTGGCAACCGTTAATGAAGGTTTGGAGGTTTTTCTGGGTTTCAAAGTTTGGTTTCTTTTCTGGGCTGAGAGCAAATGGCAAGAATTTCTGGAAATTGAAAGCGTGAAAGTTCGAATGAAGCTGGGCAGAGTATTTATAGGCTATTAAGGGAGAAGATCAAAGGTTTAGGTTTAAGAGATGAAGGGTAAATCCGACCGAAATAATTTCATAATCATAACAGATCTTTTGAAATCCATGTGAAGAGGCCGAAAAGCAAGCGAATTAAGGTTACACGATTGTGTGTAACAGGGAAATTTATGACGAAGAGACATTTCGGCGTCTACGCACCTCGAACGTGGGGCACACATGATTGAAGATGGACAGTCGCAATGATGAGCCGTCACGTGTCAAGATGTTAAGTGTTTTTCAGAAAACAGACAGGGGTGAAAGACCATACTTAATAAATGCGTCTGGGTGATTGGAGTTTTCGAGATTTGCAATATTATATGGTTTTTCTAGAAGGAATATGCTAAGGGTTTATTCTTTGGAAATAAATTGCTTCTTCAAGGTCAAAGCTCAGCCAGGAATTATAAGCCGAAGACTCAGAAGCGAGGGGGCAATGTTTGGGCCCAAAATAATATTTTGGGCCAAGCTTAGAGTCATTCTCAGCCCATTAACATTCGTCTGAGATTTTTTCCTCTTCTCTTTTCTGCTCGCCAACGCATCTTCAGTTTGGATAAACAACACTGGAGTCGTAGAATCAGCCGACCGAGGAACATTATTATCCAAGTCTCGGTCGACAACTGGTTATTATCCAAGTCTCGGTCGACAAGGATTCTAGAGTCCTTGTTGGTAGAGGTCATCTCATCAGCCTTCTCGGCGAAGTGAGGTGTCACAGGTTACTAAGCTCGGCACATTGAACGTCGAGTGTTATTTTATGATCGGATATTCGTAAGTACATTTTAAAGTTCAGCATTTCGACGGCTGAACCACATTTACAATCAAGACATTTATCTCTTTTAAGTATTTTTGTCCGTAGAGTTTGGTACCAGTTCAGTGTACTTATACTCTCACGAATATAATTACCGAGACCGAACCCAGCGTCGGCGATTCGTGAACTTCGAAGAAACTAGCAGCCTTGTCTTCAAGCTCTAGAACCTAAAGGCCGAGACGTGTTCCTTCCTCGGCCGTAGTCGTAAGATCAAGAAGTCAGCAGCGCGCCCAACGCGACTTCAACATATTTTACTCCCCGACCGAGCTCGGCCGACGAGTTGGCACGCCCCGTACACAACCGAAGAACGTAGTTGACTTATTAGTTACTCGGCCTTCTCGCCACGTAGACTTGGTAGTTTTTAGGGTCAACACATACTTATGAGATGAATTAATTTTCTCTCGAAAGTATATTTTCTCTAATATCTTGGTGGGTAAGGTGTCGGCTTTCTTTTCGTGCATTCCGAGTTCAAAATTATTCAATCTCTAAATTATTGTAACAGATTCAAACTCTCTCTTTTCCCCATAATAATAGTAAAACTTCAAAAAAAAAAAAAAATCATGGGATGGATGGCAATCTGTACTAGTGCTAGCTAGCTAACCACAATGTTGGCAGTCGTTGGTGATCATTCATTGCTAAGATAGAACTACATCCTTGGAACTAAAGGAGTAGCATAGCAACTAATACAATGTACATGGTTGATTATAGAGGGCGTGCTTCTTTTTTTTTTTTTTTTGGAAAAGTTCATTAAACACAAAAGATCAGTACAAGGTCCCAATATACAAAAGCATAAACATACAAAACAGGACCTGCCAAATAAGCCCAAAAGACCCAACACACAGTAAAGGCCCAAGCCCAAAATACAACAAAAGAAACCCAAAGCTTTCTTTGCAGCACCCGCCGCCGAGCAACCCTACCAGCCCAAACCCTCCCCACCAACCAACCGACGCCGTGCCGTTCAGCATTCAGCCACGAACACCTGTTCGAACACAGCCACACAAACCAGAACCAAGAACCATGTGAAAGAAGCCCGTGGGAATCCACGAACAACACTGCCATCTAAGGCAGACTGTGATAAGGTGGTGGTGTTGCCGAGCCGGTGGGAACACCGGAACTCTACATACCATCTCGAAGTACCACAACAAACCGCGGTTTTGAAGCTGCTGCAGATCGGAACAGAGATGAGCAAGGAGTAGTGCCGATGGGGGGAGGAAGAAATGGGCAGATTGGGAATGAAAGCAGGGGAGAAACAGCAAAAAGGAAGATAACAGAACAAAGAAATCACAACCACCGACCCTAGCAATAGCTAGGGCCGGCGGCATCGGAGATGATCGAAAGTGAAACACTCACACAAGCAGTGGTGAGAAAGGTCTCTCAAGCAGAGAGAAAGTCTCTCACAAGGAGAGAAAGTTTGTAAGGGCGCGTTTCAAATAATTTGGTCCTATTATTGTCTAGAGGGCATGCTTTAGCTCAACAGAAAGTTATTCTTTTGTGATCAAGAGTTCGAATTGTGGAAACAACTTTTTTACAAAATAAAAGAGTAAAGTTGCGTACAATAGACGTTCCTCTGATAGTCGCAAAGCGGGAGCCTTTGTTGACTTGGGTCACCTTTTCTTATGGTTGATTATGGATACAATATTCATACAAACCTAAAACTCCATGAGAAAGCAGCACATTAATCCTGGAGATGTGGATGATTAATGAGACAACTCTAAGATCGGTCTAAAGATTCTAACCTCTTAATATATTCTTTATATTTTGTAATATTTAAGTTAATTTTGAAGCTAAAAATCTTTTATACAGATAAAAATACTGAAAGAAAAGAGATCAGATTGGTAATGTTTTCATCTGTTTTCTTTTGTTTCTTTCTAATTAGAAAAGGAGAACTGGAGAAGGTGAGTAAGCAGGCAAGGGAGAGAGGGGGAAGAAAGAAAATATTAAAATAATAGTTGTTAAAATACAAACTAAAACTTAACGAGCAGTTCTTAGTAATTGAAGTTAATTATAATTAATTATCCACTCCACAATACTTCTCAACAGAGTAAAATTTATATACTTAGAGTAAAATCCTCGTCTCCAGATTCCACTCCATGATTAACCAACAGCAAGCCGCCTATATTTACAGTTCCATACACCTTTACTCACACCAAAATATTCTGCAAAATTTAAATACAAAAAAACAGTCGAGAGCTCAATCTAATCCAGACAGGCCAGAAAGACAGATAATAAAGAAGCAAGAGCCAATCAGTGGAGCTAATTACACACACACACATATATCTGCAGAAATTTTATCTATAAGATTTGAGAATGGCTCCACAAAAAGTACACATGATTGCTTTCCAAGATTTCCCGTAAACTGGAATATAGCAAAACCTAGTCGAAGTCTTTATGTCAGCGACGCTTGCTCCACACCCACATCTTGAACATGTCCCAGCCACCGGCTTGCTCCGCCACACCTTCCTCCTCTGGTCTACCAGAAAACAAAAGCAAACCATTTCAGAAACTTGAGGCTTTGCTTTCAATGTATTTAATCCTAGGTTGTATATACCGATAAATAAGAGAGCATACCAGAGTATTTATATGAATGAAACTTAGGTGAAGAAGTTTGATTAGCTGTGTACAACATTAGCATTAGTTTTGCAAATTGACGATGTAGATTTGTATCATTTGTTTGATAAGTTTTTAATACGACAGTCGCACGATCAAATGCGATATTAATTTATTTATTATAATATGCATTAATAAATACTAATTTAATATATTATATTTAGAATATAGTATGAATAAATAGAATGAGGATCTTCTCTAGATTATGTTTCTGAGAATATCAGATATCCTCAAATCAAGTCCGTTCATCGTACATCGTACGACCAATTTTCGTACGCATGATGTACGATGAATGAACGTAATTGAAGGATTCTCGAAATCCTTACAAAAAAGATTCAAAGAGAATCCTTTTCGAATAAATATATGTAAACAAAGTAATAACACCAGACGACTACCATACCAAAAACCTCTTACATGCAGTAGCTGAAGATTTTTGGTCATGTAATTGGGAATAGGATTCTATTTAGAATGTCTTTGTGAGGATCCTAATGATTAATTCATTTTATCCGTTTACGAGTCATTTTGCGATCAGAAATTATTTTAAATTTTTTATTTAAAATGGAACACAAACAATACCTATCGAAAACTCATTATATAATGTACGATGAAAGACTAAAATGTAATGATTCTTAAACTCCCCACAAAAAAGATTTGGAGAGGATTCTCGTCCATGTAATTGGAATTGAAAACCAGCTTAGTAGCTAAGGAATCACGTATAATCGTGTGGATGACCAATGACTGCCACGTGAGGAAGGGCAGTTGGGTGTTTAATTGTGATAGTTATGTGTTCAATTGTGAAAGTTATGGTTCCTTCGTTGTGGAGTAAAACTTTTCAACTGTCAAATTGTACTTTGCGTTTGTCCATTCGGTTGCATAATTAATGGTCATATTGATGTCCCTTTTTTTTTCTTTTTCCAAGTACTCTTTTAAATCATAAGAGGAAAAATATCTTTGATCTCTGCAACTTCATTTCAATTTTCGGAAATGAGTTTTCTCCAGATTCTTTTTATCAAATCCATTCAATCAAACAATTCGGGTTTTTGAAATTTGATCCAACGATTATAAATATGGTGCATCTTTAACAATTATAATAACTTTAATCGTTGGATCAAATTTCAAGAATCTAGATTAGAAGATTGAATGAATTTAGTGGAAATGATCCGGAGATGATCCATTTCCTCAATTTTCATGATATATATTGTCATCCAGGTGTATATCATCCCATAAATATGGTTGTCTAAATTAGGGCTAGGCATTTAACCGGTCAAACAAGGGCTGCCACAGTGCCACTTTCTTTCTTAAAGTCCGAACTAATAATCGAGAATTTTATAGGTTTGGTAACCGACTTTTACAATCCCAAAAAAAATATTAGGGAGATCATATCTATTTTTTGTTTTTTTCGAAAGATAGAAATTTTATTAGAAATCAAATACGGACCGATACATTTGCATCCTCTGATAACCTATTTATATTATAGATCTTATTTTTATTAAAAAGACGGTTTAAATGTGATTTTATAAAATATATTTTCTCTAGCAATGCTCATCTAAAAAGGTATTCTCTCATTCTCACTCACTCTCAATCTTGCCAAGAGGTATTTTCTCCTTAAATTTTATTTTTTTATCATTAATATGTGTTTTTGGAGTTAATTAATTGGGTTTGGTATGAGGTGGAGTTTGGGGTATGCCAATTTTAGGGAAGATTATGCTAATTTTTTGGTATTATTTTATGTTTGTGGAGCCAAAAATAATCACAAGGCGACACATGGACTTTCGGATTAAGAAGACAAGAATGCCCTTGAGGGGTATCAGAAATCCTACGCGCGAGCAGCCGGTAATTATCGTCGGTCAAGTCAAAAGCGCCCATAAAAGGTAAACAAATCCGAATTATTTCATCCATCCGCATTTAAGGCTATTATCTCATAAATCTACCAATTATCCCATATAAATGGAGATAATTGGCAAATTAATGAGATTATTCCTCATTAATTTGTCAATTAAATGAGCCTTGAAGACCAAGAAATCACCCCAAAGGGCCGGCCCTCTCTCTCCTAGGAGTGGCCGGCCACTCCCTCTTTGTTTCCCCTATTTTTCTTCCCATTTTCCTCTTTTTTAAGCCAATTATTCAATTACTCCTTATTACCCTTTTTCATAAATATAAATACATTCCCCTTTTGATTAATTAGCCAATAAATGGGCTAATTAAACCTAGATCTCACACAAAAACCCTAGTTAGGCCGGCCACCCCATCTCCTATAAATACAACCCCTATTTCTCACAAAACCTAATTCCAATCCTTTGGCAAAAATACTCTAAACACTTTTTCTCTCTAAAAATCTAACTTTGGCATCGGAGGTTCTTCGGCCAAAGCCCCCCCCCCATTCATCGTGGGCGCGTGAGGTTTTTGACCTTAACCTAAGGTGTTAATTGTTTTGTAGGTGCAAAATCGTCCAAGACCGAAGAGGAGAAAATTTGCATCCACAAATTGGTGCTTTCATTGAGAGCAGAAATCTACGCTCGAAGAAGACTCTCGCGTTCAACATTTCTAAATTTTCCCACACGTTCCTACTCCTAGAATTTTTATATAAATTCTTTGAATAGCCCTGGGGAAGAAATACAATGATGAAAAAATTATGAAACAACAACAAAATATGCTCCCTACAAATTCGGTTTTTCACCCTTTTGACGGATCACAAAGCAAGCTGCCATTCTTGCAACCATGGGGCAGTCTCGCAAATCCGAGGAGCAGCAGTTGCAACAGCTCCGGCAATGAGGGAGGCCCATGCACCAGCGCATGCAGCTCACGTGGAAACCAAAGTTGCAATGGCAGAGATGGCACCACTACCACGAAGCTCCACCATGGGAACCACCGCGGTGACCACCCGTGGCGAGGTCCATGGTACCGCTACTACAGCCAAAGTCCATGCCACCAAAGCCATGGCCCAAGCCTCACACTCGCGTGCATCTTGTACTGAGCAGCCTGCTCCTGCGGCCAAGCCTGCCCCTGCAGCCAAGCCTGCCCCCGCAGCCTGGCCTGCCTCAGTGGTGTCCCAAGTAGTCAATCAATCAAGCCGAGCAGTCGGGCGGTGTGCAATCTCGACTGGGCCCCCGAGATAGCATGGACTCCAGTCTTCGCTTCAAGTTTAACGGGCAGCCCACGAAGAGATCCTTCGCCAGCTAGGAAGACCAGGACTCCACTGTCCCAGCGAAGACAAATTCGCGTCAAGCCTAGCCTTCAAGTTCGTGATCTCTTGGCGAGCGGTCTCAAGTTGCAGAGAAGTGGGAGCAGAGACGTTAGACCCCTTCAAAGCAGCAAGTTCAGACTCCAAATCTTTTAACTTTCTCGGCCAAGGAGTAAGCTTCAGCAGCCATAGACCTCGCCACCCCCTAGGCAGCCTTGGTATCCTTTTGATCAAGGACCATGGAATCGGCAGCCAAAACCGCCGTTTTTGCGTCATGGTCAGTAGAACAGCCCTCGTGTACCCAGGCGTATGCTTCACGAAAGAGCCTGGACCAACAATCCATTTAACGCCGTCAACAAACTCAGCGCACGAGTCCATATCCTCAAGAAGGTCTGGCCTCAAAAGCGCAAAAATCTCAGCAGCTTTCTTGGAGTAAGACTTGGCGGATTTTGTTGGAAATGTGCCCTAAAACCAATCATATGATGATACTTTACGGACATTTCACATGTTAAACTAATCTAGTTTAATATAAAGGGCAAAGATTATTGTTTCAAGCTGTCTCATATAAATGTTATGTGCTTAAACGATAAGTCCAAGGAATATGCTATTAGGAGAATGTAATCTAAAGAAGTTAGATTCATGAGACCATTCTCTTTTGTATACATATCCTAAATGTTCCTGATCATAGGATTGCCAATTGGGCATTGACAGTCCGTTAAGATCAGTACGTGCTATGTCTTCTCTTAGGGAGAGTGACAGGTCTCGAGTCATTGGTGTGAATGACACCAAGACAAGCATGTAGGTGCTCGATAGAGAATGAGTCCACTGAACGCGATCAACGAGGAGTTCTCATATTCATGTCATATGAGAACTCATGGTTGGGATAATGCAAAGTAGTCATTTGACCTGAGGCATCACAGTTGTCTTGTGGTTAGGTCCTTGATCTTTGACTATGTCAAAGTCACTCCGTCAGAGGGTGTCCACGGCATAGTTGGGGTTAAGCCACTTAGCCATGGAGGCAAGTGAATGCGCAACAAGGGATCTCTAACCTTCAAACTGTTTGAGGGAGAATACTCTATGATATGATTAAGAATCTCTGGCCAGAGTATGAATGAGATTGAGGAAGTCGTTCCAAATCACATTCAAGGTAATCATATAAGTAAATGAATCACGTTGAATAGTAGACATGAATAAACTATCAAACCAAACAATGTGGTCAAGAGTATTGTATTAGAGAAAGACCGTATTGCATTGTAATCCTAAACTGAATAGGTTCTCCACCTCTTCTGATTAGCTTGGGTAGCCATGATACACTGCTAGGTGTCACTCATGGTTTGTGGAAGCCCTAAAGATGTATAATCATTTAAGGGAGAATTGAAAGTATGTTTCAATTCATAATCGATCGTTAAGAGTAACAATCGCCCACTGCCTCGCTAAGAGGAACCTAATGGATCACACACCGTGTAAGGTAATGATTGAAGGATATAATGAAGATGAGTAAGGACAATTAAATAGTTTAATTGTATGTGGCAAGGATTAATTAAAAGTTAATTAATCTAGAACGAAAGGTTCGTTTTAGGCCTTAAGTTAGTTTTGGGTTTCGGGACACAAAAGGGTTTTGGTCCACAAGGCACATAATGTTTAAGTTGTGTGACAACTAAAACAAAATGTGCAATTAACCCACTAACAATAGAGAGGCCGGCCATGATTAGAAAGGGAGTGGGTTTTGGACTTATTACAAGTTTGCCACTCCAATGAAGGGAGGTATAAATATGACTTTATAGCTTTTTCTTCATTAGGGTTTTCTTTGAGGAAAGATGAGAGTTTTTGGCTCTCTCTTTCTCTCTAGGAAGGCCGGCCACCATGGGGGAGTTTACTAGCATCTAACTCCTCCATGGCCACTCATCTTCTTCCTCAACCATCCTTGGTGTCGAAACTTAGAGGTCTCCAACTTTGGTGACTTTTGGAGAAACCTATTCTTCCATCCACATCCAAGAAGGCATGGATCCAAGAAGCAAAGTTCTTCCACCTTCATCCATGGAGCCAAGGAGCAAGGTGACAAAGGAAGAAGGCCCTCACATGGGTGATTAACCTTTGCTAAGCAAAGAGGTACTTCAAAGGTATAAAGAAATCTCAACTCTTTCTCTTAGATCTTGAGTTGAGTCTTGGTTCACCATTTCTACTAGGCTTTGAATTTCATGGGTAATGTTTTGTTTTGAGTGCATACAAGCATGATTCCGCCTTTAATTGTTAATTGCATGCCATAGATGTTGCTCAAATGAACATGTTTTTCACAAATTTTCCTTCAGATTTATCAAGACCACTAGCGCAAGCAGTTAATCTCTTCTCGGAAGACAACTTGGCCTCGGCAGCGGAAGGGACAAGTTTTGGCATCGCTTTAGCAGACGAGGATGTCTTGCCATTCTTCATGATAGCAAGCCTTTCCGAAGAAGAATCCTAAGTGGAGATGGCACCACCACCACGAGTTTCCACCACGGGAACCACCGCGGTGGCTACCACGGTAGCCCACCTCGGCGAGGTCCGTGGCGCCATCACCACGGCCCGAGCCGTGCCATCCAAGGTCCTGGCCCAAGCCATGTTATTCCAAGCCCGACGCGAGCCCAATACGTTGCCTAGCCGAGCCCAAGCCTTGCACCTGAGTGTGCCACACGCTAAGTAGTCCACTCCCGTGGTCCAGCCTGCTCCCGCCGAGCAGTCCATTCCCGTGGTCCAGCCTGCTCCCGCCGAGTAGCCCACTCTCGTGGCCCGTCCTACCCCCGTAGTCTTTCAAGCAGCCCAAGTCGGCCCAAGACTATCTCAGCCATCAGGACCTACCATCTAGCCGGGGGCATTCTCACCATATTTATCCGCGCATTTGACACTTCCCAACTCAAATCCCGCGCCCGGAGTCTACCACTCTTCCGTCGCTCAAGGAGGCACATTCCTTACAAGCTCTTCCAATCCAAATGGCGAACAACACTTGTCTCGACAAGTCATAGAGTTGACGAGCGCCCTAGCACAACGGACAACCTTGGTAAACCAGCTCTTGCAGCACACCAAGATGCAACGTGTCCCAAACGAGGTGTCCCGAAGAAGGACAAGAGCAGACGAAGAACCTCTCCTGCAGCGTCCCGACAAGCAGCCACTCGACCAGCCCCTAACCGAGCGTTTGGGCAGAGCACACTCCCGATTGGGCCCCCGAGATAGCGTATACTCCCGTCTTAGCGCGCGGAGGAGCGTGCATTCTCGACTAGGCCCACGGACGAGTATGCACTCACGGTTGGGGCCACACTCCGATATTCAACATGAGCAATCTTCCAAGTGAAGTGTTCATTCGCGGCCAAGTCTGCAAGGAGCATCCTCCACATCACATCGGAGTAGGCAGCATGACGGACGGAGAGAAACAGTCACTCAATCCGGCTCGAGTTCAACCAGCAGCTTGCGAAATCCCTCGCCTGCTAGGAATCCACCACATGCACCGCTACCGCGACATAGACGAGCCGAGCACGTAGAAGAGCAGCCTAGACCAGCAGGTCAAAACTGGGGGCAGCCAAGAGCTCCACTACCTCAACTAAGGAAGAAGTAGAGAGAATCTTGACCAAGCGATTGAGCAAATTCCAACGCAACGAGGTCACCGACGAGGCACTACGGCGGGAGATGACCAACATAAGCCGACCACCCTTCACAGATGAGATCGAGCAGACGGAACCTCCGCGTAAGTTTAGCATGTCTCACTTCACATCATTCAAAGGAGATGGAGATCCAGAGAGGCACTTGAAGCATTACCGAAGTGCAACGATCCATCCGGAGCTGTGACGATCTTTTCTTGGTTTTCACCAAAGAATACTCATCTTACCGCTCGATCAAGAAAAAATCCGATCACTTGTTCAACGTGAAGAAGAACCTGAATTAATCACTCCGCGACTACGTGAAGAGGTTTAAAGCAGAGAAAGGCGAAGATCGTGGGATGCGATGACTCAATAGCCAATGCAGCCTTTCAAAAAGGCCTCCCTGTAGATCACCCCCTACTTGGAAAGATGATCATGAAAGAAGACTTGACTCTAGAAGATTCCTTCACTCTAACAGAGAAGCATGCACTCTGGGACGAGGCCCGACGAGCAGAAAAGGCGCCCGAGCAGCCTCAAAAAGAATTGGTGGAGGCTCAAAGAAAGGAAGATGGAAAGTGGCCCAGCAAGAGTAGACGGGAGGCCAAGCGGAGGGACAGGCCTATGACCAAAGAAGGCTCCACGACCAGGAATTCAAATTCTCCGCGACGTGAAGAATGAGCCGTGGTTCAAGCCACCAAAGCAATCAGGAGGAGATACTTCCAAGTTGGACCACGCCAAATATTGTGCATTCCACCGAGGACCATGTCACACCACTGACAGCTGCTGCACTTGGAGGAATTATCTGGAAAAGCTCGTGAAGGAAGGCAAAGTCGACGAATATTTGGACAAGCCACCAGCCAAAGACAATCCGGATTAATGGTATCTTTGCAGAATTCGAGCACTTGGGGGCCACCAGCAACTCTAAGAAGAGGAAGATCCAGCAGGCCCCATTGATCTCTCAAGTCCAGGCAGCCGACGCACTACCAGGGCCCATCATCGGCTTCACACGAGAGATAACTTTGCTCTGATACCATGATCGAGAAGATGGCGCTCAAGCAGATCCGAGCAATTCTGGAAATGAAGTCTCCCACAACCTTGAAAGAGATCCAAAGCTTGACTGGACGAGCGGCCGCCCTCAACCGTTTCCTCTCGCAGTCTACTGATAGATGCAAGCCTTTCTTCAAAGCCATCAAGAAAGCGCAACGTGATGAGTGGGATGAAGAATGCGAAGAAGCCTTCCAAAGAAGTATCCCACATCGCCTCCATTACTATCCAAACCGGAAGCAACGGATGACCTATTCGCATGTTTGACGGTATCTGAGGCAGCAATAAGCTCTACCATCATACGAGAAGAGCTGGGGGCCCGACTACCTGTATTCCACAGTTCAAAGGCTCTCCTCGATGCTACCAGAAATTCAAAAAATGAACTTTGGCGATAGTTGTTGCGACCTGGAAGCTCAAATTATACCTTCATGACGCGCTATTCCGCCCAATCTAGACGCGCGACGATAAAGGCGCAGACACTGGCAATGCAAAGTTTTCTGACGAACGTAACAACTCAGCCCAAAAGGTGTGCCAAGGGCAGACGAACACTAGAAGGACGCACTTGGAAGCAAGCTTTGTCCTCGTCGCCCTAAAAGATTCTACATAGGAGCATCATGTACCGGCAGTTGAGCACTACCTCCTGCTATGTGTCACACGGCCCTAGCCGACCTTTGTTCCATAATTCAACTCTAGAGTGGCCCAATACCGGCATTTAAGCACTTCCTGCTACGTGTAACATGGCACCAGCTCTACAGCTCCCTACCGCGCCTTCATGCCTAGCCTAGGCAGCACAACAGAGAGGTCCAACGACGCCCCGGAAGCAGCCGAGCACACCTTAGCCGCACCTGCTCCCTCAATGGAGATTTCCAGCATTTGCATGTTGACGACACATCCAACTACAAAGGTTCGGGAGCAGACATGGTCCTTGCCACCCCAGACGGTTCAGTGCTCGAGCAGACGATCACTCTAGGCTTCAAGGCACCCAACAATGAAGCAGAGTAGGAGGCCCTACTGGCAGGCCTCCGTATGGCGAAAGACTTAGCAGTGAAGAAGCTGGCGATCTATTCTGATTCTCAGCTGATTACTAGCCAAACCGCAGGGGAATATATGGCGAAGCATCCAAGGATGGCGTAATATCTTGAGAAGGTACGCGAGCAGCTGAAGGCATTTCAAACTTACACGCTCACTCAGGTTCCACGATCGGAGAATGCCCATGCAGATGCGCTAGCCGGCCTGGGCTCCGCCCTTGATCACCAGCTTAAGCGGTCAATCCCGGTGGAATACCTAGATAAGCAGAGCATAGAGTCCGAGCCAGTGGCCGAGGTGACACAGGTTAGTGCAACTCCAAATTGGCAAAGTTCTATCATAGATTACTTGGTCAACGGCACGCTCCCTGCGTAGAGATTGGAGTCAAGGAAACTTTAAACCTGAGCAGCACGCTACTACATGTGAAGGGACATCTTAGTTCGAAGATCCTACACCGGACCGCACCTCCGATGTTTGGCACCTCCCGATGATTCGCAGGTCTTAAGTTCAATCCATGAAGGCGTTTGTGGGAACCATTCTGGAGGACTATCTTTGGCGCAAAAAGCTCTCAACGCAGGCTACTACTGGCCAACCATGCATCAAGATGCCCGGGAGTTAGTGCAAAAGTGCGACCGCTGCCAACGTTACAAGCCTGTACCGACCCTGCCCGCCAGCGAGCTACATCCACAAGCAAGTCCTGGCCGTTCATGCAATGGGCGATCGACCTGGTTGGGCCCATGCCTCCCGCTGCTGGGGGCAGAGGAATGATGATCGTGGCAACCGATTATTTCACCAAGTGGATAGAAGCGGAACCCATGACGACGACAACTCAAACAGACGTAGAACGCTTCATATGGAGGAACATCATTTGCCGCTTTGGTATCCCTCAATCTATCGTCACCGACAATGGCCTGCAGTTCGTAGGCAAAGACTTGGTGGGATTCTTCCAGAAATACGGTATAAAGCAACATATGTCTACACCAAGGTATCCGCAAGGCAATGGGCAGGCCGAAGCTTCCAACAAGACGATCCTCGACTACCTCAAAAAATCCCTTGCTGACAAGAAAGGAAAGTGGCCAGACGCGCTCCCCGATGTCTGTGGGCGTACCGTACCACCAAAAGACGAGCAACCGGAGAAACCCCTTTCTCTTTGGCTTTCGGTTCGGAAGCAATCATTCCTCCCAACATCATCATGCCAAGCATCACCACCCTGCTGCCAGATGTCGAGCAGAACAGAGAAGAGATGGCCACAAACCTAGACCTGGCGGAAGAAATGCGCGAGCAGACCATAGCCCGCATCGTATCCTACCAGCAGCAGATCCTCTCTAGCTACAACAAGAGGTCCAAAATACGGTAATTTCAACCCGGAGACCTAGTTCTGAGGAAGGCCTTCATCACCGCTCGAAGGGAGGGATCGAAGAAGATGGACCCCATTTGGGAAGGACCTTACAAGATCAGCAGAGTAGGCGGCAGGGGAAGCTACACCCTCGCCACCATGAATGATAAGGAGATCGAAAAACAGTGGAACGCCTACAATTTGAGGAAATACCACGTGTGATCTCCACCGACGCCCGAAGGCTCAAGCAGCTCAGACGAGCACAACCCTTGGAAGACGAGGACTACCAGTTGTTCCGCAATCTTTACAATTAAGTTATTTGTTCACTTGTTTTTCAATAAGGAACGCTTTTACAACTTGATTCCATTGCGACAACTGACAACTCCTGCGCTTCAAGAGAAGTTTGCGCCCTTCTTAGGGACTCACTGCAGGAACAAAGGCCCCCGAGGGACCAATCTACTCTCCAACGCGGGAGGATAAACTCTTCACTCCGAACATCCAGACGTGGATGAGCCTGATGGCCCTAGTGTAACTAGCTGCACGATGGCTTGCGACGGAATTCCTAGAAGTAGCCACAATGGTCTTTTTCAAGGCTTAGCTAATTGAAGGATTTTGGGTCTCTTGGCCTAATTCGCGGGAACCGGGCCCTAGAGACGCGGGGGGGGGGGGGGGGGGGGGCACATTATCCCTGGAAACCCTAAAGCTGCTATCGAGCATACTAAGGTAGCCTACGGATCCCGGAAGACTGCCTACGGCTTGCCCTTCAAGCAGTGAAGCCATACTAGACTTATACAACCGCACATTCTTGTGAAAGGTTAAACAAGCTAGCAGGCATATGTGAAGTTTTATCCACTACCGACATGCTACGTAGTCGATAAGCTTCACTTGTCCAAAATCCTAAAGTGTTGTGACACTTGCTGCGCAACCTACGGAATTGGAAAAAACCAAGGTTAACGGCCTAGGGATCGCGCGGATGCGGCTGCTACAGTGAGTAAGGCTGGCTGCCGATCCTGCGGCCAACGACTTTGCAACGACTTATACCAAGTCCTAAAGTGTTGTGGCACTTTGCTGCGCAGCCTACGGAATTGGGAAAAACCAAGGTTAACAGCCTAGGGATCGCGCGGATGTGGCTGCTATAGTGAGTAAGGCATCCGGCTGCGATCCTGCGGCCAACGACCTTGCGGTAACTTGCACCAAGTCCTAAAGTGTTGTGGCACTCGCTGCGCAACCTACGGAATTGGAGAAGGCAAAGGTTAATAGCCTAGTGGTTACGCGGATTTGTCTGCTTCTGTAAGTAAGGCGTCCGGCTGCCAACCCTACGGCTAGCAACTTTGCAAGGAAAAGTTCTACACCAACACCTACGACTATGTAGGCTACACGGCCTGTCTGCTTATAAAAAAGTGGCGCGCCTGCTACTGGCCTATAAAGTCTAAAGGTTAAGGCACGAACAAAAGAAGCGAAGATGGAGAAAAATGAAGGAGACAAGTTTATTAAATTTTCTAGCAAAATTGATAAACAACCGACAAAGATTGGAGGAGTTCAAGCAAAGCAAAAGCAACAAGGAAAAATAAATCCTAAAGGCTACCTAAAAGACTACTCTTCAGCAGCTTGGCCATCCGACGACTGCTCCATTGTCACACCTTCGGTAGCCACGGCAGCTCCAGCAGTGGTTCCATCCGGCGTTTCACTCCCGGCTGCCCCGTCGTGGACACTCCCATCTCCAACTATTTCACCGATGGAAGACTCAAAGTAAAGGCAAGCAAATCTTTTGGAGAAATAGAGAAGGTCTGGTCTTAAGAGCACACGGATCTCATCAGCCTCCTTAGAAGCAGGCTTAGCGGAACTCTCGCAGCTGCCCACGCAAGCAGTCTCTTCCATCCCAGCAGACTTCGGCATTGGGGGCACATCTAGCAGCCTCATTTCTCTTCCTGTCGGAGGAAGTCATGTCAATCACAGACCTCTCAGTAGCAGGCGGATCCTCGCAAGCAGCGGATACTTTTCTCCCGACAAGGAGGACTAAGCAGCTAATGCTATTCATGGTACTCGGCAGAGGAGCTCAACCCAGCATTCTAGCAGGCAGGAGGTATGCACGCCCAGCATTCCAGCTGCCCATGAAGCCCGCAACCTTCTCATTTCTCTCAACTGCCAGCCTGGCCCAAGTCAGGTCCAAAAGCCCAAAGGACATGAGCCATGCGGCTCGCCTAGCATTGCGCCCCAGCGCCACAATCCGCGGCCCCAGCCGCTCAAGCTGCCCTTGACTCTAGGCAAGCTGAGCTGCCCAAGCAGTGGTCCCTACCACGACATCTCTTCGGCCCCTGCCGAGCCAACTCCTGGCCCCTGCCAGCCGACGTGCCGCACCACCCCGACGGCTGCCCCGTAATAGCACTATCCAAGAAGAAGGCAAGAAAAATTAAATTTTTCTTACATCAGTGCGGCACGGAGAAGACGAAGAAATCAACGAAAGACGGTCCTTTTCACGGGCAAGATGTAGAAGATTGCTAGAGGAGGGGGAACAAATATCCTCTAGCTTTCTCTCTCTTGTAGGGTAGAATAAATTGCTCTCCAAAGTTGATTTAATAACCCACTTAAGGTGGACTTAAATAGGCTTTGAGAGAAGTTTATTTCCCTTTTCTAGAAGGACCTAATTTCCAATTAAAGAGAGGATCAACATCGAGATAGGAAGCAATCCTATAGTTCCTGAAGCAAGAAGATCTCTACACCTGCTGCCCTTTCCTACGAGCAGCCCAACAGGTGTGGGGGCATTTGTGGAGCCAAAAATAATCACAAGGCGACACGTGGACTTTCGGATTAAGAAGACAAGAATGCCCTTGAGGGGTATCAGAAATCCTACGCGCGAGCAGCCGGTAATTATCGTCGGTCAAGTCAAAAGCGCCCATAAAAGGTAAACAAATCTGAATTATTTCATTCATCCGCATTTAAGGCTATTATCTCATAAATCTACCAATTATCCCATATAAATGGAGATAATTGGCAAATTAATGAGATTATTCCTCATTAATTTGTCAATTAAATGAGCCTTGAAGACCAAGAAATCACCCCAAAGGGCCGGCCCTCTCTCTCCTAGGAGTGGCCGGCCACTCCCTCTTTGTTTCCCCTATTTTTCTTCCCCTTTTCCTCCTTTTTAAGCCAATTATTCAATTACTCCTTATTACCCTTTTTCATAAATATAAATACATTCCCCTTTTGATTAATTAGCTAATAAATGGGCTAATTAAACCTAGATCTCACACAAAAACCCTAGTTAGGCCGGCCACCCCATCTCCTATAAATACAACCCCTATTTCTCACAAAACCTAATTCCAATCCTTTGGCAAAAATACTCTAAACACTTTTTCTCTCTAAAAATTTAACTTTGGCATCAGAGGTTCTTCAGCCAAACCCCCCCCCCCCCATTCATCATGGGCGCGTGAGGTTTTTGGCCTTAACCTAAGGTGTTAATTGTTTTGTAGGTGCAAAATCGTCCAAGACCGAAGAGGACAAAATTTGCATCCACAATGTTGTTTTTTGGTTATTTCACCATGTTTGTTTTGTTCGTAGGGAATCGTCGAGACTTTGATGGTGAAACTTGAGGATTAGGACGCTATCGGACCATATCCCCCGCCACTACCACTACATTAGACTTGTATTAGGATTTTATTATTGTACTTTGTTTATTTATGTGTATATTTTTAATAATATATATATATATATTATGGATAATTTGATCACTATTTTTCATATGTAATTTTATTTTGAATATATCAATTTAACTTAACATAATTTAAAAAAAAAAGGGAAAATTAGGTTCACATCCTTCTTTTTGTTACTCAATTGATTAAAATCATATTCATTTTCAATTTTTGATCAAAGTCCTTGGGTATTAATAACATCATTAATTATTTGAATAATAAAATATTTTTATTTTTAAATATATTCCTTTAGTGTTAAAAATGTTACAATTAGTATATTTATATTTATGGCTAAATTTTTTATCATATATTTTTATTTTTAGTTTGTACCTATTTTTAATTTGCAAATATTTTTTAATTTGTACCAATTTTCTTTTCATTTTTAATTTGTACCCATATATTAGTTTCTTTTTGTGCCCATATTTTTTAAAGTTTTATTTGTGTTTGTACCCATGTGTATACCGTCACGTGACATTGTATATTTAATCAATGATGGAAAAATTACATATGGTATATTTATGTTTTATGCTTAAACTTTGTATCATATATTTATATTTTTAGTTTGTACCCACTTTTAATTTGCAACATTTTTTTTAATTTGTAGTATTTTCTTTTTAGTTTTATTTTGTACCCATGTATTAATTTTTTTTAGCGCCTATATTTTTAAAAATTCATTTGTACTCATAATTTTTAATCTTTTATCTGTACCCTAATTTATTTATAATGTACCCATTCTTCTTTATTAATGTACCACTTTGTTATATGTGAAATGTACCAATTTTTTTGTAAAATGTACCAATTTTGTTTAACACTATGGATACATTCTTTTGCCATTTATTATTTCTACATAGTTTTTATCCATTTATTCAATCAAAATGTTTGATTTTTTTATTGTAACCGTTTCTAATAGTATTATAATGAGGGATTTTAAATTTATAGGATTATAAATCTCATAAAATATCAAACAATTAAGGGTAAATTACATAATACCCCCTTAGGTTTGAGGTCTATTACAACCTCATACAACATCTTTAAAACATTTCACTTTCATACCTCACGTATTATTTTATTTCAATATAGTACCTCAGTTACATTTTCCATCCATTGATCCGTTAAGAGCTGACGTGGCTGCCACATTTGTGCTGATGTGGCTGCCACGTAGCAAAAAAAAATATTATACATTAAAAATATTATAATATTAACCCCATCCCTAGCCGCATTCACTTCTTCTCCCTCCCTTCACCTAAAAGCCTACAAAACCCTAATTTTTCCCCCAAATCTCACGCAAAAGTCACAAAATCCTTATTCCCCTATCCGACGAAATAAAACAGAAATTAACAATACCCTAATTTTTCCCCCAAATCTCACACACAAAACACAAAACTCCAATTAGGGCTTCCTCATAACAAATCAGCTAGAGAGAGTTAAGCTTACAACAAAAAAGCTCTAGAATCATCAGTAGTGCACTTCTTCCCCACCTGCCTCCGAAACTCTGCGAAATCAACGGTGTCTCCACCGAGGCCTCCTTCGTCGCTGAGAATCCTCGCTATCAAACCAACAACCGAGAATGAACCGATGATGACCTTGCTGGCGAAGCTGGAGATGGAATTTGGGTTGTCCATATAAGCTTTAACAGAGAAAAATCCACTTGAGCTTGGGCTTTGGAATTTTGTGTCTCGTGGGGTCGCCATAGAATTGGCCGAGGTATAGCAGAGATGGCGAAATGGGGTGGCGGGAAGGGTTGCTGAGGTGGTGGTTTGCGGCGATGGAGAGTTGGGGAGTGAAATTGGATTTGAGAGAAGGGGAAGTGGATGATACAACCACCATGTTGCAGAGCTTCGAGGTTTGGTGAAGGGGAAGACATGGGATTCTGAGTGGGGAAGACGATTTCTAGATTTGGTGTTTTTTTTTTTAAATAGGGTTAATATTATAATATTTTTAATGTATAAAAAATTATTATTTTTGCCACGTGGCAGCCACATCAGCACAAAATGTAGCTGCCACGTCAGCTCTTAACGGATCAATGGATGGAAAATGTAACGTAGGTACTATATTGAAATAAAATAGTACGTGAGGTATGAAAGTGAAATGTTTTAAAGATGTTGTATGAGATTGTAATATACCTCAAACTTGAGGGGGTATTATGTAATTTACCCAACAATTAATGTCAAAACTATAAAAATATAAATATTAATAGTAATATAATGAGGTGTACAAAGTCAAGGGACCTTGATCAAACTTTGAATACTATTAGAGTTTTAATAAAAGAATGTTAAGGATTAGAGACCGCATCCAAAGTATCCCTTAAAAAAATAAAGATACAATTAAAATAAATTTAAAAAGTAAAAAATTCAAAAAATCTTGTGCTACCAAATATTTCGTTGCGCAAACAATTACTATAACTAAATTAAAATAAGATAAATTGACACACCCCGACCTGGTATGTCCACTAGGACTCCGAATCGAGTTGTGTTGGCCGACACCTGGAAGGTGACGAAGCCATAAAGTGTAGTGATGTGGAAAATGTGAATAAATTTAAACCTAAAAGCAGTGTTCTAAAAAAAATTTAATTTTTTTTGAGAAATCAACAAAACCCTTTAACCCTAGCGTAGCAGCCACACTTTTCTATTTTTCATTCTCTCTCTCGTTCCCTGCCTCCAAACTCCCTCCATGAACCCTAACCCAGTAACCCTCTCGCACAACCTGAGCCTCCTCTCTCTCTCGCTCGGTCTTCAACTTCAATCGCTCTGTCTCTCTCAATCTCTCAGGCGACCCGCGACGGCGTGATCCTTTTCACTCTTAATCTCTCACACCTCGCCCTCGCCGTCAGTCTCTCATCTCGACAGCAAAAGGTTAGCCTCCTCTCTTTCTCTCTCGGTCTTCAACTTCAATCACTCTCTGTCTCTCTCGGTCTTGAATCCCAGGCGACCCGCTAATCCGCGACGGCGCGACCCTTCTCACTCTCAATCTCTCACACCTCGCCCTCGCCGTCAGTCTCTCATCTCGCCGTCAGCTTCTTCTTGTCATTTCGAGTCTCGACTACAAAAGGTTAGTCTCGTACTCTCATTTCTTTGTGTTTAATTTTCTGCTCTATTTATCTGTTGAAATTGGTTCTGATTAGAGAATGATTCATTTCATACTTTGCATTTACTACTTACTCTTAGATTTATTAGTGTTATGAAGTGACTGAGATCTATGAAAGCACATGTATCTGGGCTTCTGCTTACCAATTCTTCCAGATCTGGTATTAGTCCAATTTGACATTGAGTACTGAGGATTTCTTCAATCTGAACGAGTCTCTTTTTCTCAGTTTCTCCATTTTTCTAAGGTTGTATTTTACTACTTAACGATGTTATGGTTTTGGCTGATGAGAAAAACTTGGCAAAGTTAAGAAAATATTTGAATGTTGTGATTTCCGTTGCATTTCTCTCCAACACCTGAAAGTGAAACTTAAGATTTGAAGATATTATTTTGCTCGTATTCTATGAAGGAGGAAGCCGTCTGAGTTATGCGGTTCTCGCAACGGTACGTTCTACCGCCAACATCCTTTATTGTGCAGATCACTCATCCCCTGCGCCCCGATAAGGCTCGACAATCGGGCTACAGGCCGAGCAGGTAATGAAATTCTTCATCTCTGAGATTTTACATATGAAATTCTTCATTTTGTCTTGCTTTCAATTCTTTGCAGTGATGTTAAACATACATGTTGTATATATTTTCAATGGTTTTTCAATTATGGTTTATTCAGTGACCACCATGGTAACTCGATGTATGGACTGATTCTGGTGGTTGGATACTTGACGTTTTTAGTGTGCCATAAACACGGCCATGTTTCAACCATTTGGTTAAGTATTTTTGAGTAAATGGTTAAGCACGTCATTAATTTCATTCGGCTGCTAGAGTATTCTTCCTCTGTCATACAGACACAGGTATACGAAAAATCAAGAAATAGCATAGATGGTCTACTATCTTGCATGCTAAGGGTGAAAGATAATGGTATTCTTTATCCCCCACGGGCCACGATTGGGTTGGAATTCTACCTGCTGTGCTTCAGATTTTGTGACTAAAGTTTACTTCTTTCAAAGTTCAACTTGAAGTGTAGTGTTTATTTTAAATTTGGACTTTTTGAAAACTTCAACTTTGATGTTTTTTTTTTTTAAGTTTGGACTTTGGAAGATTTGATTGAATGATTCTAGTTGAACTTTAAATATTTATTTTCATTGTGTAGGAATGCTTATGTTATGATTGTGTTGGAGATGTTAAAATTTTAAATTTCAATTTTTATTCATTAAAAAAAAAAAAAAAACTGAACCGGGCCGAAACCGAACCCAAAAAAAACCGAAACGAAAAAAATTGAACCGAATCGAAATTTCGGTTCGGTTTTGGCAAAAAACCGAACCGTTTTGAACCGAACCCAGCCCTAATGCGACATGTACGACAGGACTAGGTGTAACAATATATGCTTTAGTGCTACAATCACATGAAGACTAGCATTATTCGTTGTCACATACGAGTCGGAATTGCCTATTGCAATCTGTACGACAGGACTAGCACCTACTTGGATCCAAGGCGAGCGTGCGGTGATGATGTGAACAACACGTGAAAGACTAGCCTAGCCCTGGGCTGAGCACTAAAACTTGGGCGTAGCAATGATGAGCAGACTATATGAATGTAAGCATGCCATAATGATTCAACAATTTCAATCAACATAATAACCTTACCTGTCAATAAACTTACCTGCGCATCGTAGGATTATTGAGCATTTCACCATAGTACAACATTTCTAATAACGATATTTGATCATGGCATGATATGCATAAATCAATTCAAAAACATTTGTGGATAACATTAATCATATATATACTATAAAAAGGAAAATACCCGCTCACCTGAAGTCCGTGCTACAACTCCCTAGCACGAATATCGAGGCGTCACGAACGATCGGCGCCTAGAACAATGATCAAATCACATTTCATAATTCTTATCGATAGAACACGTAACTTACATAAAATACATCCCCAAACATGTTCTAAAATGATTTGAAACCCATTGACCAAAAGTCAATCGTCGGTCAAAGGTCAACGGTAGGGTCTACACCCTACATAACTCAATCCGGAAGATCCGTACTACGGATTTCCAATCCGTAACTTCCAAAGATCCACATTATGCTTCTAGAACATCATATTAAAATTTCATTACGATCCAACGGTTGGATCTTCGCCAATTGCAAATTCAAGTGGCAGTCAATGTTTTATTTTACGAGCTTACAAATCCAATTTGGGAAGATCCATACATCGGATTCCAGATCCGTAAGTTTCTAATATCCTCAAATATTACGTACTATAGCATATTAAAGTTTGATGACGATCCAACGATCGGATCGTCGATTCATTTAATATCCAAGTGGCAGTCTCTATCAAAACTATAGTCTTATGACGAGATTTCGTCAATCAAATGTCCCATATGAAATCAAAGTAACCAAATTAGTCCAGGAAGGGCAGGTGGGGTCTCAGCCCACGCACCCCTGGCCGTCCCGACTAGCTGGAAAATTCAACTATTTCCAAAAATTCTCAAATTTTATAGGAATGAAGATCTCAACGAGTAGAGCAAGTTTTATACCTGTGGCCAAGTCCAATTTAGTCGGGAAAGGCCCCAAATCATCCTCGAACCGTCAGAAACCCTATAAAGGGTGTGCTTTGATTCATCGATTCCGAAGCTCTGCTGCCCCAACCACCAGTTGGGTCTTATTCCTGGGTCTAAAGGAAGGCTAATGGTGGTGGTAATCGGAGGAAATTGTTGCAGGAATGACGGATTCGCTGCTGTGCACCCGTGGGATTCCTGATTCAATCTCCACGAATTGGAGCCCCAATTGACTCGGGTTTTTTTGTGGAAATGGGAGAGGAGAGGTCGTGAACAAGTTCCTAAGTGAAAGCTCGGTGAATTTCACTTGAAAATTGCTGGAAAAGCACCAGAATTTGGATTGGAGATGCCGAGTCTACAGTCAGGTCATGGGTCCGAAACGGGTCAAAGAGAAAGGGTCCCTGATCCTCTGTTCTCTCCTTCCATCATTGGCCCTCTCTTTCCTCCTCTCAATTGGGCATCTCCTCACCTCCTTCTTCTGGTTGGTCACTCACTCCCTCTTCTTTCGAATTGGGCAGTAGCCCTCCCTTTTCTTCTTTCTCCCGTTCCCGACTTCTTCTTTCCTTCACTTTCCATTCACAGCCACTCACGTGGCTCCCTAAAACAAGTCACAAGAAAGATATCTCCCAAGTAAGAAATTTATCAAGTTGTCTTTGATACTCGATGTTTTGTAAAATTTTAACCGTAGCTCCGATTTCCATTCTGCTTGCACCTATGCGTTCGTACCGTCGAGTACTTATGGAATATGGTAAAGTAATAGTTCATACGCGTCATGAACTAACGGTCAATGAAAGTCAATACCCTTGCCTCTAGAGCATTTTCGTAAATTCACATCTTTAAATTTATAAAATCATAGAACTAGGGACGAATTGTCACAAAAATAATAAAACAAAAAATAAATACCTTGCGCAACAAAATATTTTGTCTCGCAAACAATTAATTTCGTTGCGCAAAATATTAAATTAATTAAATAAAAAAATGAAAAACCAACAACTTCACGCGACGAATATTTATTTTTGTCGCGCAAACCCTATCATAACCAGCTTTGCGCGACAAAAATTTCGTCTCGTAAAGTTTTGAGCGACGAAATCATACTTTGCGCAACAAATCTTATTTCGTCGCGCAAAGTGTTTTTTGTAGTAGCATAGTCTGCTTAGGTGGCAGCACAATGCATGCACATGAAGAACGATTACATTTGCTTCCAGGTGAAATAAATAGGGATATTTTGAAATAGATCCAATTTTCTAGCCCATCTTTTGAAATAGGTCCAATTTTTAGTGACTTTTGACTTTTGAAATAGGTCCAATTTTTAGTTACTTTGCCAATTGCCATAAAAGTTGGCGGTCCTAATTGTTTCATATTTATAAGTTGGAAGTTATTGTCTATCAATCTACCCTCTCCAAAAGTTTTAACCCTATGTGATTTTGTTGTTGGGAGCATTAGTTATGCACATAAACATGGCCACTGTGTAGAGGGACAACTTGTACATGGGATAGATGTGAAACATGAAAGCATGCCATTTTTTTTTAGGAAATTTTAATGAAAATCTCTCGGTACTGTTCACTTTAACGAAAAACCACATTTTTACACTAAAAAATCAATCCTGATACAATTCACTTTACCTTTTATTTTGTCCTTATCGTTAAAACTCAAAGTTTTCAAGTCTTTTTCATTAGTTTTTATTTATTATTTTTTTTATTGTGCGTACTGATTCGAATAATTAATAGTTAGATATTGCATATAAAGAACCAGTAAATTTTTAAAACGATTTGATCTTACTTAAAACTCGTATCACTGAGTAGTAATTAAGTATTATTCTAACCGGACCCGAAAGTATGACCTATAATTTATAAGTGAGAAAATTATAGCAATAGTCCCTCAATTTTAGCCCAATTAGAGCAATGATCTCTCAACTAAAAATCTATGACCATTGGTCCTCTAACTCATCAAAACGCATACGGAGGGCAACCCAGATTTAGGATAATGGTATTTCACTGGTAAATTGGCTTTTTCTTTTTATTTTTATTTTTTTGTCAATATTTCACTGTAAATTAGTAAAGGTTCCAGATTTAGGATAATAGTATTTCACTAGTAAATTGGTGTTTTTTTTTTGGGTCAATATTTCACCGTAAATGAGTAAATGTTATGCATGATGATGCAGTTATTGTTGGAGAATAGAGGAAAATGTAGTGAGATAAAACATTGGTGACTTTTATCTATGATGTAGTAAATAATATTTGAGAGAGAGGAGAGAGGGACGGCAGAGAGATGAGGGAATCGAAAATTATTCGATGCAAACTCTCTGGTATTATTCTAGTCCTGCAGACATTATGGGATAATCAAAGCGGTATTGGCATGTGGATGGACATGTGACCTTTTGTGTCGATGCATCAACCAAAACCAATAAACCTTTATATGGTCCACTGAATTAGTCCACACATATTTCCTTGAGTCCACTACAAAGAAGAGGGTTTTTGATATCTTTATGGGGATGATCTAAATATCAACTCTCTCAAGGAGCAAGTTTGGCAGGTACGTTTGAATGAACAATTTTCCTATGAGTAAGATGATACAGGTAGGTCCCAAATGGTCGTGCAAAAACAAGGAAGTGCACGAATCACGCGGCCTTCGCCCGGCCACATAACGCGCTCCATTCGGGCCTGCGAACTATGGTTTCGAAAATATGCTTCGTGCATATTCATTGGAGGTGATGCAAACATATTCCACTTGATTTTCTAAGTGGTTTCAACATGATCATATCAAATATCCTTGAAATATCAACATTATTTTGGAATGAGAGAACATAAGGGCCTCTCCATAAGGTTCCAACTCTACTGGCTTTATGTTTATGATGATGTTTACTGCTGAAAGCAACTACTTCAAAGGTGGTTAGCATAATCCTTGATATGAGATTATGCGATATGTTGGCAATTTTTCCAATCATTTTTCACATTACTAAAATAAAATTACCAAAATTGTGATCAATGATGTAAAACGTCTTAACCATATACAGGTTCATGCATCTACAGGTACATGTATATAACATCAATTACAAAATTGTCGCAAATTCTTTGATATGTGCATCTGCAAGAAATCATCCGACCCTTTCTTTCCGAAAGCGGGAAGTGTGAGCATCTTCGATGTATCCAGTAAGAAGTGAAATCCCGTAATGTGAGGCACTTGCGGTAGCATAATAGGATGTCACGGTAAGTTGAACAAACTTGGGAAGTGCAGAACCTGCAAAACCCCATATCAACAGGGAATTGAAAAATATGCATCCAAAACTTAGAACACCAGGAAAGAAATTCCAGCTGAATCTCAGCTTTTGAGCAAGAATGTATCATATACATAGACGGAACATGGCTTAGTGCTTGTTTGGTACGTGGGATTGGATTGGATTGGATATATCTCTAATTGCAAGGCATGTAGTTGAGAGGGTAGAAGATGGATTATTCATTAAGGAAACTTATCTAATCTAATCCTCTCCAAAATGGTAAGAATATAATGGATGAGTTTTCTTCATGAGCAATCCTCTTCTAATACCCTCGAAATGAAAACTCATTCATTTCTACCTTCAATTTGCCTTGAAATTTGAAAGTTATCCATTCCAATCCAATCCTTCTTACCAACAAGGCCTTACTCTACATACACTTAGTACAGCTTATACAAATCAGTTCCACACCCATGTAAGGAAATGAAGAATCCGATTGCTGGAGTCTTCTAGATGGTTTTATAACTTACGTTGTGATGGGCTGTCTTTTAGTTTTTCTAGAACATATGTCCTTGTTCTTCTCAGTCAATAAAAATTAAACTTTTAGGATTCCTATAAATCTTTAACTGGGTCATTAACTCTAGTCTTGTATGGCTTATGTAGCTCTACATATGAGCTTTGACGTACTTTTGCAATTCAGTCAACGAATAATATTATATTACATTGAGTGATTCTTGAGAATTCTTGGTGATTCCAAGAACCCTTGCTGGAGCGGTTCCAGTTTCCCCTCCTCCCTACCGCCGCAAACTACAACCTTCCTTCAACCAATCAGCCTTGCCTAAGTACCCATTTTAATCTATTGTTGTGGATCCAAACGACTGCACGAGAACCCAGTTCAAGGCCAGGAACATTCCTTAACGAATGAAGCAGAATCTTATGGTTAAAGTCACCTTGCCGGTAAATCTTTTCTGAATTTCCAGAACTGTTTGCTACATTTGTTTAGTTTTCTAATTCTCTTTGTTGTTGCATTATAATACATCCATTCGGTAGTGTTTAATTTATTTTCCATACGTATAATAATCTGCCTTGTTAGTAATTTTATGCAACTAAATTAAGTTTTAGGTTGTCCTGCATCAACAACCAGACAAATCAAGAATCACATCTATTTTTAAGTAAACTAGTCATTCTACGGCTGCTAAACAAGTGATCTGTTTAATAAAAATAAAAAACAGAAGAGTAACAGCAAAGAGAAATGCAAAGAACTTAACATGTTTTAAAATAGACTTATTTTAACCCGGTGGAGAAAAGCACGATATTTACCTCCAAATGCAGCACTGGCACCCGAAAACAATAGCAGTGGAGGAAGCTAAGATTAAAAAAATACAAAAGTGAGCCAAATTGAGGCGCATATAAATATAACTTTCTCATGAATCATGATAATGCCGAAATAACTGGAAGTGCATTGCAGGGTAAACAAAATCGGAAAGCAAGCACCAAGCATAAGAGATGTACCCCAACTAAGAAAGGCAACCACTTTGGTCCCTTCAACCGATTCTGAAGGTATGGGATCCCTGCAACCAAGTAACACTAAGAAATCTGCATATGAAAGCATGTTCATTGTAAAGACAAAGGAAACATGTATACCTGTATTGAAGCTATGAATTGCACTAAGCATTCCTCCAATACCTGAGCCAGCCTATTGATACAAACAATAGCGGAGAGGTTTAATCACTCGCATAACAAGCCACGTCCATACACCTAGACCCTAACAACACAACTGATATCGGGTTTTACTTCTATCCTATGAATCAACAATTAACAGGGGATTTATGCCCAATACTTCATGATCGACAACATTTTGTGACGCAGATATTATTATCCAAATTCGAAGCTACCAATTATATAACAACTAACAAAGGATCATAATTAAGATTTAAGAGCTCAATCTACAAATGACGTAAACATACACTCAAACAAGATTCCCATACGTACACCTAGACCAATGAATCAATGACCCTACCAACGCAACTGATGTTGGGTTCTACTTCAACCAGATGAACCAACTATTAGCAGGGATTTATGCCCAATTCTTCAAAAATTTGGCCCCTCGCATGCAGAGAAATTAAATCAATATCCAAAATAATAGTAATGCAGATTATTATACGATTTCTGAGGTAATAACAACCAAGTACACATTAACTAACAAAGGATCATACTAAAGATCTAAGAGTTCAATACAAGTAAATCTTACATGCTCACAATTCATCTACCACGAAGAAATATCTTTAGAAAAAGCATTCTACTCCAAATTCCCATATCAAAACCATGAAAACTCACAACTAATACACAACTGCAACACAAAGAAACAAAATTTTGCGTAAATGGGTAGCTGAAAAAAAAAGAGAGAAACTTACAACAGCAGTGGCGTCGTGAAGAACAGGAGTGATGGTCCATTCACCTTTGTCCTGAACAACAAACAAAACAAAATTTCAATCAGTTTCCGACTGTAAACCCACAGAATCAAATCATCAAAAAAGTAGGGTCACGGGTGTTGGTACGGAATCGTGGGCGAGGAGAGAGAGGCAGCGAGGGCAGCGAGGAGTTCCGAGGCCGGGATTCATGGTGGGATCGTGGTGCAGATTCCCACTCCTCAGCTTCTGTTCGTACACCTCTCGAGTCCCCATCGCCGGCTTCTAACGTAAATGCTAACAACTCTGAGAAATCGGTTGACGGTGGCGATGGCGACTCAATTGACGGAGACGACGACAGTCATGGTGGATATGGAACCACCGGGGATGGAGGGGGTGGAAAGTTTTAAGGTTAAACGACAGCGTTTTAAGCTACGGGCTCGGTTGGCATCGAGGACGTAAAGTGGGCAATACCGCGGGTTGGGCTCTGTTATAATTTTATGCCACGGAAAAAACCGAAGGTTCTGTCGAACGTCTTGTGACAAATTTTTTTTTATGATTATTCATCGTTAAAACAGAACATGAATAAGAAATATAGGGTAGAAATATAATTTTACACAATCAAATTTTGTTGTTTTTTTTCAAAGCCTCATCTACATGTGATCCTAACATATCTCTAATTATTAAAATTAAATTAAATTAAAAAAAAAACCCTCCCACTCCCACATTTTCTGTCATTCCCTTCCTCTCTCATTCTATTTCAAAAAAAAAAATAAAAAAATTTCTCACATACTTTGTGTGTACCCATATGCTAGTATTTATAAAGTAAATACTTATACAAAAAAGTTTAAATATAAACTTTTTATTATAATAATAAAAGGCTCAACATGTTGACATTCCGCTCGACAACTTTGTTTTTGAAAATACTTATTTTACAGATGTGATATTTTATTTTTAAACAACAATGCGGGAAATTTAGATCTACAAGTACACTAGTTAAACCAACTAACTTAACGCATATTTATTTAAATAATTTTTTAAAATTTATTTTTTGTTGGGATAAATGTCAAACTATTCCTTGAAACTTGGTGGGCTTACTCTAAAATAATATAAGCCCAACACCTTAAATTTTTCGTCTTTAAGGCCAGAAGCCCAACACCTCCTCTTGAGGATACATGTGAGATTTCTTAAAGCAGCTTTGATGGACCACAATCACAAAACCCGAGTCAAATCCAAAAAGGCAAAGAAGATAAAATACCACCTGAGAGATGAACTACGTGGCAAATTAAGAGTGGCTGGAGATGAGCCCAGAAGGATATACGTGTGCCATCCTATGTGGAAATTTCTCTTCACATTATATTAACTCGTTAAACCGAAAGCGTTATAATATTATTAACTTATTTCATATAAGTTACTCGTCTGTCAAAAATTTATTCGCCACATATACTCAAAAGAAAGAAAAAGAAATAAAGCTAGTGACAAGGACACATGTGGTCACATTAAACCCGTCAGAGTGGACGAACTTTTTGACCACATGCGCTTTTCTTCCAAACTTTCCTTCCACCCAAACACATAAAATCCCACAAAATACAAATGCCACCAGAGGAAATTCCACAACCCAATTAAAAATCCCCAAATGTTTTAGTCGCACAAAAAGTTACTGCATCGCTGAACGCCATTGCCATTGCCATAAGCAGAAAGCACTGCAAAAATCAGCAACCCAAGAATGCAGGAACCTTAATCTGCACGAATCCCGAGGTGGGTACCTCAAAGATTGATGCTTTCTCCTCGTTTGTGAATTGAATCCATCTGGGTGTCGTCGGAAGTTGTTGAGATTGAGGTATGGAGCGCGGGAGATACGGCGAGGAGCTGGATGTGGCGGTGAGAGTGGTTCACATGGCTTGTGCTCTGTGTCAGAGGCTGCAGGAGGGGTTGGTGTCAGGTGGCAGTGGCCTCGTTAAGTCAAAGGACGATGATTCTCCTGTGACTGTCGCAGGTACTATGAATTGAAACATTGCTCTTTCGTTGTGTTTTCTTTGATATCGGAAGTTTTTTATTTGAGAAATGTTCTGCTGTTTTTCTGTTTGTGGTTTCCTTAATTTTGGCAAACATGTGCAGTGTAGTACCTTCGATAGATAGTATTGATATGAGTACATAGCTGCGGGTTCCGCAATACAAGGTCGCATGTTTAGTAGTTCTTGAATTGATTTGCCTTTTAGTTAAGGTGATACTCTTAACAAATTATGATGGACAATGTAGGTTTAATTTTTGAAAATGATAACAAATTTATGCCCTTTATGAATTTAGATACTTGATATTAGGTGCATTGTCTTCAGAGGTTTTCTTTCGTCACTATGGTGTAGGTTTTTCGCTTCGTATGGGACCAGAATCTTCTTTTGTAAGTGCTTTTTAAGTAAAAGGGACTGACCAGCAGATGAACATTGTTGGGGTATTGTCTGATGGTATGTCATTCTTGTAGAATGATCTTTATGGAGAGCATTTTATACACGCAGCGTGAGTTCTGTCGGCTAATTATCCATGCAAAGGTTCATTGAGATTTGTCTTAAAAGTGAATATGGGGGTGGGAGTGGAGCATTTTTCAAGTAGAAGTTATAGAACCTGTGAGAGCATTATGTGAAAACACAAATATCATCATTTTATAGAAATGTAGGGGCACACCTTTTAGTGGCTATTGTGTCTTGCATTAAATTTGAAATACTGTTTCATTGTTGTGAAGCTTAATAAAAAACAGTACCTACACGTATGAGCCGCAGAAGTTCATGTCCTTCATTTTATGATCTTAGTTAGAGAATTTATAAGCTTTCAACAAGGGATTTCGTTTTATCTTACCTTTTTTTATGAGGGTTTTCTTTGTTTACCGTAAGTTGGTTTAATATCCTTGCCAGAACTTTCATACGCTAGAAATTGCTTGGTGCTCTTCTTTAATTATAAATTTTCAGAAAATGAAAGCAATTGGAGCTGGAGAGGAAAGAGCCAGTTTCTGGAGAATCTAGTTTTCATGTTTATAGCAACTGAAAAGATCAGGCTCTCCAACTCATATTGATTCCTCTTTGTATATCATATAAACTTTGGCTAATTCCATTGACATTGTGAGTGAACAGATTGGAGTGTGCAAGCAACCGTTAGCTGGATACTGTCTGAGTTCTTTGGGAGTCAAAACGTATCCATTATTGCTGAAGAAGATGTACAAACGCTCTCTCAGGCTGACTCCGCGGGTTTGCTGGAAGTTGTTGTAAACACTGTTAATGAATGCTTAGCTGGAGCACCCAAGTATGGTCTTAAAAGTCCACCAAAATCCCTCAACACAGCTCAAGTTCTTGAGGCTATCAGCCGATGCAACTCAGAGGGAGGCCCCAAAGGTAGACATTGGGTACTTGATCCTATTGACGGAACATTAGGGTTTGTACGTGGGGATCAATATGCTGTAGCTTTAGCATTGATTGAGGATGGAAAAGTTGTTATTGGAGTACTTGGGTGCCCAAATTACCCAATGAAGAAGGAATTGCTCAGTTATCATTATCAGTACCATGAAACCATGTCAAGGTTGTCTCCACCTTCTGAGGATATGTGGGAAAGAGGTTGTGTGATGTATGCGACAAGAGGCAGTGGTGAGGCATGGATGCAGCCACCAATCCGTGGGGATAAGAACTTTGTGTGGCCAAATTCTGCAAGACTTGTTCGGGTTTCTTCCATTGATGACCCTGCACTGGCCACTAGTTGTGAACCTGTCGAGAAAGCAAATTCAGACCACTCCTTCACTGCAGGACTTGCTCACAGCGTAGGGCTTAGGTACATTTATTTACTTAATTATTTCTATACATCGACTTGGATTGTCGTCAGTCTAACAAATGAAACCAGCACATAACGAAAAAGGCGAAGATTAATGGGAGGAGAAAACTGCAAATAGTAGAGTGAAATGAGTTATTAAGTAAAGGAGCACTTCCCTTTTCTAGTTTCATTTTTTATAACATTTAAGATGTAAAATATAAAGATATTTCCAGTTTGACGACATTTCTTTATAAAAACCTAGCACACTGTTTAATGATATGGGTGATTTTTCATCACAAGTATCGCCTAGGTTGTTGTCCTGCTGTTGTTTGTTTCTTCTGTTTCACGGTCCTATTTTTCAAGTTCTGAGAAATTAGATAGAGAAGAATAAGAAATATTAACAAGTATGTCTATTGCCTGTTATCTGGAATTTTTTAATAGTTACCTTGCTTTTCTTTGAGGCAATTGCTTAATGATATGTTTTTTTTAGTAGAAGGCAATGTGATTGATGGCCAGTTAAGGTTAAAGAGTTTACTGGAAAGTATCCTAACTTTACTTCCTTTTCGTCGATATCAATTGTACCTTCTCCGTTGAGTTTCTCATCTTTCTCTGGTTGGCAAATGATGTGAATCTCAAAGCCACCTAGCAACTGTGCATGTCTTTTTTACTGGGGTAGGAAGATATTGGCAACTATAGTTTTACTTGTGCTCTAATTTGATTTTTCCTTCATATAATATGGTAGAAATCAGCCCCTGCGTGTCTATAGCATGGTGAAATATGCAGCTATAGCTCGAGGAGATGCTGAGCTATTCATGAAGTTTGCAAGGACTGGATACAAGGAGAAGATATGGGATCACGCTGCTGGTGTTGTCATTGTAGAAGAGGCCGGAGGTGTCGTAACTGATGCTGGAGGGCGTCCCCTGGACTTTTCAAAGGGACCTTACTTAGAAGGACTTGACAGGGGCATAGTTGTTTGCTCTGGGGCCACACTGCATGAGAAAATCATTGATGCCGTGTATGCCAGCTGGGACTCTTCTAATTTATGAGGCTTTCTGTTCCATGCCAATGGACCACAGTGGCTGTAAGTTTTGCGATTTGGTGAGGTAAAGACATCTAGTAGTATTTCTTTACATTGCAAAAGAGCTTCATCACAGCTTTATCCGCCTTCCAATATAACTTACTGAGTCAGTGGCTTATGAGTGAGCTAGTTGTCCAAAATGACTCGGTGTTTTCTGGGATTGTCTGATGAATTATTTCTACCCTGTTTGCTTCACCGGGATTGTCTGATGAAGTATTTCTACCCTGTTTGCTTCATGGATGGAAACAGAAGGGAAGTAAATAATTCCAGACCTCTTTTAACAATTGTAGCGGGAGCTTTTCAAAACTTATGGAAGCGAGAAATCCTCTTTGTTTCTACCTATGCATCACATAAGAGAATCTTGCCAAATTAGGTTCATTGTACATATTTCCATCTCTCACGTATTTCAACACCCTCAGATTTCCCAATATTTCTATTTTCATAATAAATTTGAGACTCAAATCTCCTGCTTCCGATGTCATCTACCTTTCTCCCCCCAGTTGGACAATTGTTTGACAGGGCTGACTTAATAAGTAGTTATTTGTAAATGCTGGAACTCAAAAGTCCCAACAGTTTGGATACCGAAGAGAATTCCTTGTAAATTTGCAAAAGGTTCCGTATGGTAAACTTGGTTGCATTGCACACACTCACTAACCTGGTTGCTCATTTGTATCCTTTACTGAGCTTTGTGCAAAGAAATATTTACGCCTCTTTGAAATCTTTCAGGGCAAGCAGTTTGCTGAGAAGGATTTTTGACGACATTCATATGCTAACGCCAAGGTCAAGTTTATAGAAGGAAGTATTTCGTCTGGTGACGTGTTCAACTGAGTTCAGGAAAATGGCACTGTTATACTGCTGCTCAATGGTCAAATATTTATCAGTAAGATCTTCAAAGTAAATTTTTTTGCAACAGCAGGTTCATTTCAATAAAATGTCGGTGCATACAAATCACTTTCACTGGATAGCTGCACCCAGTTGATGGCTGCTAGGGGTGTAGCAATTTGGGTTCACAGTTTTGTCTAGCAATCAGTCTACAGAAATCAGGTGATGACCAATTTGTTGTGCCAAAAAAGAAATAGAAACAATTTTTACCAAAATACTCCTTTTTTTGTTTTGTTATGGCATTACCTTCTATTGATGTTTAAGCTACGATTTTGCTTATCCGGTGAACCCATGAGATCGCTGTTCATATTTAGTCAACTAGTTGTTTCGGTTTACCCAAACTGTGATGTCTGCGAGCTGATTGGCGCCTAAACTAGTAATTGAGCTGTATATTATGCGCTGGTTTTTTTATCGTAATTTTCGCTACAGAATAGAGTATCAGTTAGCATCAATTGTATTTAGCACCTGTTGTTTCCTCCAAAAGCCAGGGAGTGCTGGGTGGCTGTAGCTTGATGATCTTGCTAAAGAGCTTAGGCATAGCCCTCCGGAGTGGAGGCCTTCCTAGTTTTATTAGTGTCATTTTCCGCGACGAAGTTCATTGATAATGTTATTGAATGCGTACAATAATGAGATGTGGTACTTATAATGGATCTCAATAAAAACTATGTTGGAGATTTCAACTCGGTCGAAGGGAAAAAGAGTGTTCCGCACTATATGAAACTAAATTCTATCCTCAATGAGAACGTCTAAAATTACATCAGGGATTCTTCAAACCAAATAAGCTTCGTCGTCGTCGTCGTCGTTAAACCCACTCTAGCCCACATGTGTGCCACCTTATTTGTCGTCGTTAAACCCACTCCACTCACCTGCCCGCACGCCCTTGTGATGTTGTAGGCACTTCGCGTTGTAAACTTTCCATTCTTTTCCACATTCCAGATTAACCTATCTTTCACTAAAAGCCACACAACTCTTCGAATAATTAATAGTTTGCCTTGACGCTTCTTCATATGTTTTTAACAGAAGTTTCACCTGAATACATTCCTGAAGAGTAGCCCGAGCAAATATGAAACTATCATCTGCAAAGAGTAAGTGGTGTACACTCGGTGCATCTTTACAAATTTTTACCCCGGTTATTCTTCTCTGCCATTCCCACTCATCAAACATCTCGGAAAGACCTTCCCTCTTTTTGGAAAAACATAGCCTACTGGCTCCCGGTTCAACTTGAACGAATAAGAAACGGTGGTAACACACATCATAGTCTGCGTGCTCCAATCCTCCGCAAAACCCAATTTCCTCATCATTTTTTTTCCAGGAAATTCCATTCAATTCTGTCATATGCTTTGCTAATATCTAGCTTCAACGCCATTATCCCATCTCAACCACTAGACTTCTTATGCATAAAATAAGCAATCTGCGAAGCAACTATACTCTTGTCGGAGATTAATCTTCCAGGAACAAAGGCGCTTTGTGAGGGTGAAATGATCTCCGGTAATATTCGCTTGGGCCTGTTTGTCAACATTTTTGAACAAATTTTGTAAAGCACATCACATAAAACTAATAGGTCAAAGTTGGGTCATTACTGTGGAATCCTTACTTTTCGAAATTAAAGTGACATAGGTAAAATTAATTATCCGCAACACAAAGCCGGAGAAAAGTAACGATCTTACTCCATTGCAGACATCTA